>CAXKVI010000006.1:29162221-29811657 GCA_964058755.1 Campiglossa producta | reverse complement strand
TGTACACGATAACTTGAGGTAAAAATGAGATATTTGCATGAAATTTTGTATACAGGTTACCTTTTGGGCAAGGTAGGTTGCTATTGAAAATGGGCGGAATCGGATGATAACCACGCCCACTTTTTCGATATCAAAAAATTCGAAAATCACACAAATTGACATATCTCGGTAGCTGAAATGGCTAAAATGATATAATTTTATAGGTGAATCCCCCTGGTAATTCTCTTATGATTTTTCCATAAATTTTTTATAGGGGCGTGGCACCGCCCACTTTTAAGGGAGGCAATTTTGCAAATTTGACTGGTCGTAACTTTTAAAACTGATTACGATAGAACGATGGAATTTGGCAAAAGCATACTAGTATCGTTGGGAGTATGTATACCTGATGAAAATGGATAAAATCGCCCTTTCGAAATTTCGAAAATTTCGAAAATCACCATAAATTGACATATCTCGGTAGCTGAAATGGCTAAATTGATATAATTTTATAGGTGAATCCCCATGGTCATTATATAATGATTTTTTGATAAATTTTCTAAAGTGGGCGTGGCCCCCGCCCACTTTTAAGTGAAGCATTTTTATACCCAGCGTACTAGTACAGGGGTATTATAATTTTGTCCACATAACGGTACTACTTAAATAAAATCGCCCTTTCGAAAATTCGAAAATCACATAAATTGACATATCTCAGTAGCTGAAATGGCTAAATTGATATAATTTTATAGGTGAATCCCCCTCATAATTCTCTTATGATTTTTCCCATGAATTTTTTATAGGGGGCGTGGCACCGCCCACTTTTAAGGGAGGCATTTTTAAAAATTTTGAATGGTCTTAACTTTTAATCTGATTACGATAGAACGATGGAATTTGGCAAAAAGCATACTAGTATCGTTGAGAGTATACCTGATGAAAATGGATAAAATCGCCTCCAACCATGCCCACATTCGATATCGAAAATTTCTAAAATCACCTAAATTGACATAATTCGCTAACGGAAATGGGTAAATTTATATAATTTTATAGGTGAATCCCATGGTCATTATATAATGATTTTTTGATAAATTTTCTAGAGTGGGCGTGGCCCCGCCCACTTTTAAGTGAGGCTTTTTATACCCAGCGTACTAGTACAGGGGTATTATAATTTTGTCCACATAACGGTACTACTTACCGGCGCAAATAATCAAGATCCATGTATGAAAGTTCTTAGGTTGAAAAGAGGAGTCCATTCAGGCATGTCCGTCCGTCCGTCCGTCTTTGTACACGATAACTTGAGTAAAAATTAAGATATTTTGCATGAAATTTTATATACAGGTTACTTTTTGGCCAAGCTAGGTTGCTATTGAAAATGGGCGAAATCGGATGATAACCACGTCCCCTTTTTCGATATCGAATATTTCGAAGTTCACATAAACTGACATATATCGGTAGCTGAAATTGATAAAATGTTATAATTTCATAGGTGAATCTCTCTTATCATTCTATTATGATTTTCTGTTAAATTTAAAAAGTGGTCGTGGTACCGCCCACTTTCAAGGGAGGCATTTTTGAAAAATTCGACTGGTCGTAACTTTTAAACAAATTATGTAGAACGATGAAATTTGGCACAAACCATACTAGTACTGTTGGGAGTATACATGATGAAATTGGATAAAATCCCCGTCCAACCACGGCTACTCTCGATATCGAAAATTTAGAAAATCACCTAAAAGACTGGTCGTAAGTTTTAAACTGATTACGGTAGAATCGTTGAAATTCGGCACAAGGTATACTAGAGTTATAGGAAGTATACCTGATGAATTAAACGAAATCGCTTCCCAATCACGTCCACTTTCAATATGGAAAATTTCGAAAAATCACATAAATTGACATAATTCGGTAAGGTAAATAACTAAAATAGTATAATTATAGTATAATTTGGTAGTTAAATTTGTAAGGAATTTTCTACTATTAACGAGTCTTAAAAAATGAGTTAATTTTGTTAAGTGAGCCACCTATAATTATTTCGACGGCTATGTATTTTATTGAAAGTGGGTAGTATGGCTCAGAACGATTAAACAAAAATACGTATACAATTTTTCAAAATTTCGATTATTTTGAAAGTTATATCTATCAACAGTTTCGAATTCCTCACTTTTGGATGATTTTCTCACGATTGGTCAAACCGATTTTGCTAATTTTTTAAATATATTTAAAAAGATGGTATCTTCTACAAAAGGACATTTCCAATTTTTGCAAAAAAATTTTTTTGCAAACATTATTCGCAATTGTTAACTTTTCCATCGTGGCGAGATGGCGGTTTTGTATGATGTTGTTGGGCATTGCATTAGTAACTGTTACCAAAAAAAAAAAAATTTTTTGGCACTTTAAGGGAGCGGAAGTTATTTACATTTTTGTCTTCATAGTCCACAGTAGGTAGAGAAAAACAAAATTTCATAAAAAATTTACTAGTCTGTAATAAATTTCAATTTAAAAAACTTTGTCATAAATTGGGCGTAAGTATATAAGAAGTAAGAAATGTATTCAACTATAAGTAAGATTTTGAGGGCACACGAAACTATGTACATATATGTTATACCGTTAGCATAAATAAATATTAATTTTATAAACTAACTAATAAATTTATTGAGTTCGTTTTTCCCAGAATATAATAGGTACTATAGGTACTACTATAGTTTCATACTCTGGGTATTTAATGTTCGGCTTACCCGAACTTAGACTTCCTTACTTGTTTTAAAATGTTTTATTAAGTCGCTTTCGTCGCTTCTTGTGCCCAGATTTTTGCATTCGATTTTGAAAATTTCACCACAGTTCAGGTCGCGATGACAATGCAATATTATGAAAAAAAAATCGATGGGTGGCGCGTGGTTCACTATATTTTCTAAAATCGCATTTATTGTCCGATTTGGGCTGAAATTCGGAACATGTATTACTACTATGAAAAGAAATATTTTCCTTAAAAAAAAATTCCGCTAGGTGGAGCTGGATCGGGGTAATAAAAACTGAAAGTCCTAACTATGGACCGATTTAGCTGATATTTAGCGTGCGTATAACATAATCAATTTCCAAATGCTCAAAAAAAAAATTGGACCCGCTAGATGGCGCTTTGAGTCGCTCTATTTAAGAAATGCGAATGTCTGTTTTCGGTGTCGATTAATTCGTTTTTCAACGAACTTCCTGTTGAGGTAGAAATCGTGAAATTTTCAACATCGTTTAGTTTCTGCCCCCACGCAATATAACATAAAAATAATTCCGATAGGTGGGGCACGGGTAGAGATATTTGAAAAGTTTCATTTCCAGAGATTTTGCTTTGGATTTTGATATAACTTCCCGTTGAGCTAGGGTTTTGAAATTTTCACCATCGTTCAGGTTTCGCTGACAATGCATTATACGAAGAAAGCAATCCGAAATATTGCTTTAATTGCAAAAGCCCCTTTTATCAGCCTATCTTCCTTATTGCTATCTGAATATTTTCGTACACATACTATAATGCGCATGCTATAATGCGTTTTCAGCGCCATTTGCATATCAATAGCGTCGTAATTTCGAATATTTGGATTTCACTTAAATACATTTAGGCGCAGTCACCGTTGCACAAAGGAAAGTAGATGTATTTTATATTGCTTAAAAAATAAAAATTTTATTCATGTAACCATAGAAACACCGCAAAAAGCGTGTAAACGTAGAAAATTATCGAATTCGTAAATGAACTGTCAAAATTTTTATGCAACGAAGTTTACACAAATTCGGTAAACTTCCACGAGGAGTTTAGTGTGTAAACATCTCGAAAATTTACCCAATTCGATGACGCTGTTCGACATGCAGTTTTTCAAAGCAGTCAATGCACACTAGACAAAAATAGAAGAATATGCTAAAAAATGTATCTATAGCGTTCATCTAACTGAGCTGTTAAATGTACTTATACATTTACGCTTTCGTTAAGTTATATGGTTACATGAGTACCACTAATATGACACAGAATAGGTATCCGATTACAATCTTAGAAACTTTGACAGACTCACAACTAAAAAGTATAAAATAAAAAATAGAATAAAAAAATATTTTTAATTTAAAATGTTTTTAAAATGAACTTGTCCACGCACTATATGCGTCAACGTACGACGCAACTAGTTGGTCGACACATTAGCGCATGTGTGGGCGGCCTTAGGGACGATTCGATACTTTTGTATAGTAACTTTCCACAACCATTCCTAAGGCCCCGACACATCTCTAATTTCATTAATTACTTTTGTCCTTTTTTGGGTGAATGCTAAAAATTCTGTTTGCTAAGTAAGAAATTCTGTTTGCTATTGAATTGGTAAAATAAATAAAAAAAAGTTATTTGCACATTGAGAGAAGGTGCTCGTCTGTGATCGTTTTATAAAAAATAAGAACCATCCGTAGCAATACAACCTTTGAGGCGAGATTTGGAGAAAGTATATTCAGCCAACCGGCGCAGAAACACTCTCGTAAGTAAGTAGCCCCATAAATTGTGCATGTCACTACTAGTTTGTACATGGTCCTTCCTCGCCGTAAAAGAATCCAGCGCCTAGAACCCCTAAATTAGTTAAAAATCCCCATTATAAATTATTAATTTTCCCGCCAAAAATATTTAAATCCCGCCAAAGTCCATAGATATATATCAACATTTAATATATATATCTAGTGCCGTTGACTTGTTCCCTTGCGGTAGAATCTCAATATATACATATAAAAATATAAATTATATAGCGGCAACCCAGCATTAAATTTGACTAGTCCGGTATAAAGTTGCGCAACCCAGTAGTCAACTGGTCCCCGAGTATTCCTTTTTCATTCCGGACAACTCCCCCACTACATATATTAGTCAATAGTAGTCAACTGGTCCCCCAGTACTCCCCACTCATTCCGGACTACTCCCCCACTATATATAGTAGTCAACTGGTCCCAGAGTACTCCCTTTTCATTCCGGACTACTGCCCCACTACACATTAGTAGAAAAATTACAATTTGGGCACCCCCTAATAAATAACAAGTAAGGAAGTCTAAGTTCGGGTGAAACCGAACATTACATACCCAGCTGTGCACATAAAGTGGGCGTGATCGTTCACCGATTTTTCTTATTTTCTGTTGGTAGTACTCTACATAAACATAACATGCCTGGTACCTAGTTTCGTAAATCTATCTCACACCGTTCTGAAGTTGTTAGCAGTCGAATTTAAAAATTGCTTGACTCATAAGTGGGCGGTGCCACGCCCACTTTCCAAAATTTTGAAATAATTATGTAAAGAATATGAAAGTTGATGTATGTACCAAATTATATTATTATAGCGAAATCAGTTAATTAGATATGGACTTTTCAATATTTCCACCTCCTTTCAATATAACTTTTATGAAAAAGTAGGCGTGGTCGCGAAGCGATTTCTTTTATTTTCTATAGCTGAATTTACCACAACAATAGTATGTCCTCTACGAAATTTCGTTATACTAGCATAAACTGTTCTGAAGTTATTAAGAGTCAAAATTTTAAAATTTCTTCAAATATACGTGGGCGGTACCACGCCCCCTTTTCAAAAATTTTTATAAAATCGGCCTTAGAACATCTAAATCAATACATATTGCAAATTTTATCATTGTAGCTGCTTCTAATATTGAATTAACCCATTTTATACGTTTTTCGAAATTTTCGATATCGAAAAAGGGGCGTGGTTATGGTCCGATTTTACCCATTTTCAATAGCAATCTATTCTGAACCCAAATAAGTACGCATGCCAAATTTGGTGAAGATATCTCATTATTTGCTCAAGTTATCGTGTTAACGGACAGACGGACGGACGGACGGACAGACGGACGGACATGGCTGAATCAAATTTTTTTCGATCCTGATCATATTGATATATGGAAGTCTATATCTATCTCGATTCCTTTATACCTGTACAACCAACCGTTATCCTAACAAAGTTATAATACCCTGTGTACAAGTACAGCTGGGTATAAAAACAGCTGTAGCTGAAGAAAAACAAAAATCCCCAAAATTGCGCCTGTGAAATTAAGCAAATCTCTCTTCAGAATGGCTACTGTAGTCGAAAAAAAATTTATTTCGGAAACGGATATCTTCACTGATTATTGCGCTCAGTTCAGCGCAACCCCGATTCAAGATAACACCGAGGCAGCCCTAAAATTGAAAGGTAAAAATATAGATGTATTCTGGTCAAGAGTACAAAGCGCCTATGACGCGGTGGTAGAATCAGACGACCAGGACCTTCCCGATGACTTTAAGTCCTCAGCTTTCGGTAAATACCAATCTTGCCTTATATCATATGAGGACACAAAAGGAAAAATAGGCGATCAACTCCAGCTCAAAGAATTAAGCAAAACCCCGCCCCAACAACCATCCCAACCCCTCCAAGAGTCCTCCGGTATGAACTTAAAAGTCCCCCCATGCGACACTGAGGTATTTTATGGAGGGTATGATCAATGGCCGTCTTTCCGTGACATATTCACTGCGGTGTATATCAACCACCCCAAACTCTCCAATGCCCAAAAGCTGTACCATCTCCGGCACAAGACCCAAGGAAAAGCGGGCGAAATAGTAAAACAATTTCCCTTAAGCGATGATAATTTCGCGCTCGCATGGGAAGCACTCAAGTCCCGATATGAAAATAAAAGAGTGCTAGTGGACAATCAAATCCGAATTCTCATGAACCTCAAGCCAATTCAGTCGGAAAATAGTGATGATATTCAAAAACTGCAATCATCCGTAAATAACTGCCTCCAAATATTAGCTACCCAACAGGTACCAACAGCGGATTGGGATCCCATTCTAATTTACCTAGTGACATCAAAACTCCCTGAAAGCACAGTTGCGCTGTGGGAGCAATCCTTAAGCTCAAGAAGAGACCTCCCTAACTGGTCCCAAATGGACCAATTTCTAAACACTCGGTATGAGATAGTGGAGAGGGTGGACCAATGGCGCCCAGCCAAACCCCGTTTTACTCCAACACCCCAAAACTACTCAAGGCCGTTCCAAAGTCAGAATAAACCCCAGTTTAGGCCAAGTCAATCTCAAGCGAACTACAGCAACAACCCCCTAACACGAACAAATGCTCATGTCACAGAGCACCAAAAAATGTACGCCTGCAAAATGTGTAAGCAGTCCTCCCATACGTTACAAAACTGCCTGCGGTATAAAAAACTGCCTGTCCCTGAGCGTCAAAAGTTTGTAAGAGATAACAAGTTATGCGAAAATTGTTTATCACAAACCCACCTCATCAAAGCGTGCACCAGCACAAGGACGTGCCTCTACTGCCAAGGTCCGCACAACTCCACCCAACATGACGATGCAGCTCCCCGTTCCGGAATTTAGAGGACAACATCCCAGGTGGCAACGATAGGAAATAACCGGGATCCGGACAACAGCAATGCGGTCCCCCAGCACGAAGATCCCACTACGTCCAATGCAGCCCAATGAAATGGAGAACGTACAAATACGTTTCTAAAGGCGATGTTGAGAAAATGTACCGCCAGATTCTCGTACACCCCGATGACCGAGACTATCAGCGGATTATCTTCCGCACTCCCCAAGACGGTCAAATAAAGGATTTTAAGCTAAACACGGTCACTTTCGGTGCCAATTGCGCACCATTCCTGGCGATACGCACCCTTCACGAGCTCCCTAAAGACGTATCCGATTCTCATCCAAATGCAGCCCCAATATTAAAGTCAGAAACTTATGTGGACGACATTTTATCTGGCAGCCATGATCTGCAATCAGCCCAGCAATCTCTATACGAAGTTATAGACTCCCTCAACTCTGCCGGCTTTCCTCTAAAAAAGATCACGGCGAACCATCCCAAAATCCTCCAGCATGTCCTAAAGGCAGACTTACTTGAAACAGATTTTCTAGAGTTTGAAAAAAGTAGTACTGCCAAAACCCTAGGAATAAAATGGAATGCACTCTCAGACCAATTCTCTTATACGGTCGATGCCGATCCAGCCTCTTCAGCCTCTACCAAGCGACAAATACTCTCCTCTATCGCAAAACTTTTCGACCCCGCAGGGTGGCTTACGCCCATTATGATACAAGCCAAGATCCTGATGCGGGAGTTATGGCTAGACGGGACCGATTGGGACGAGCAAGTCAAAACGATCCGTCTAGTCAAATGGGCACAATTCGCCAAAAACCTCCAAACGATTTCTGTCATACAAATACCCCGATGGATTAACTTCACCCCTGACCAACATGTCGAGCTCCATGGTTTCTGCGACGCCTCAGAAAAAGCTTATTGCGCTAACCTCTACGTGCGAACTACTGTCGGCATGCAGGTCTTCTCTCACCTCCTAGTGTCCAAAGGCAAAGTGGCTCCTCTCAAAACCGTCAGTCTGCCACGCCTGGAACTTTGCGGAGCGCTGTTATTAGCTAAATTAGTCGCCGTAGTACGACCCCATCTCGGTCTCAATAAAAGGAAATTAATTATGTGGTCCGACTCCGAAATAGTGTTAGCCTGGCTCGAAAAGCCACCTCATTCCTGGAAAACCTATATCTCAAACCGAACCGCGCAAATCATCAATCACGTAGGCAACGTCCCTTGGAGACATGTCCGCAGCAAGGACAATCCGGCAGACATGGGGACCAGAGGCTGTACCCCTGCCGAACTATCCCATTCTCTACTCTGGTGGAACGGTCCAGAGTGACTTTCCAAACCCCCCGAGGAGTGGCCACAACAAACGGTCCGAAACGTGAATCCCCCCGAACTGCGCCGAATCGAAGCCCTTCACGCCGTCGAAGAAACCGAAGACATGCTAGATCGGTTCTCCTCCTACTCCCGAGCTCTCCGTGTTGTGGCCTACGTGCTTAAATTTATACGTCGACTAAAGGACGCGGTGAGCGGTATTCAGGACCCCGCCGATCTCTCACTGTCTCATGCCGACCTCAAACGAGCAAAACACCGTCTAATCGTCGTGACCCAAACTCGGTATTTTGGTCTTGAAAAGTCGTGCTTAGAGGACTCGAAGCCAATTGGAAAACGCAGCTCCCTTCTCACTTTAAACCCCTTCCTCGATAAGAGCGGAGTTCTCCGGGTAAATGGTCGGTTAGCTCACTTCACCTTAACGTATAATGAGCGTCATCCCATTATTCTCCCCGAGAAATCGAAGCTCTCTATACTCTACATAAGATTTCTCCATGAGCTACTCCTACATGCCGAAATTCGCCTCATGCAACAAATCATCCGGCAGGAGTTTTACATTGCTCGTCTCAAACCTCTCTTAAAAAAGTGCATTTTCCAATGTAAGGTGTGCACCATCCACAAGCAACAGACACGCTCCCAAATAATGGCCGCTTTACCCCCTGAACGGTGCACGTTCGCTCCCCCCTTTACAACAACAGGTGTGGATTTTGCTGGTCCATTTCAAATAAAAGCTTCGATGCTCCGTTCCCCTACCTTGGTAAAGGGCTACGTAGCCGTCTTCGTCTGTTTCTCCACCAAAGCGGTCCACCTAGAACTGTGCTCCGATCTCACCAGCAAGGCCTTTCTCGCCGCCTTTGCCCGCTTCATTGGACGTCGAAGGTACCCCAACACGATGATGAGCGACAATGGAAAAACCTTCCTCGGAGCGAAGCGGAATTTGTGTCTTTCCTCAAGGAAGTATCGTCGGACATCGTCCAAAAATACGCACCCAAAGGCATCAACTGGAGGTTCATACCACCCGGCGCACCTCACATGGGCGGTTTATGGGAATCCGCTGTCAAAAGCTTCAAAACCCATCTTAAGAAGGTTGCCGGGACTCACGCATTCACCTTCGAGGAATTTTCTACCCTACTGATCCGCATAGAAGCCGTACTTAACTCGCGTCCCATTACCCAGCTGTCTCAAGACCCCAATGACCTCACGGCTCTTACCCCGGTCATTTTCTTCGCGGGGCGCCTATGCTTTCCATTCCCGAACCGGACCAAGAAAAGCTTTCAATGACTGCTCGCTGGGAAAGAGTAAAAGTTTTGCACCACCAGTTTAGTCACCGCTGGAAGACCGACTATCTCTCCGATCTTCAAAAATGATACCGCTGGCAAAGCACCCAAAGTCCCCCTAAAATTGGCGAGCTGGTCGTAGTCAAGGAAGACAACTTGTCCCCAACTGAGTGGCGACTAGGTCGCGTCGAAACTACGCACTCAGGACGAGACGGACATTTCCGAGTGGTCGACGTACTAACCCAAAATGGCGTTCTCACCCGGCCAGTCACAAAACTCTGTTTTTTGCCCCCCCTCTGAACTAGACTCTAATGCTCCCTGCCTATTCACAGCCCCTGACTCACCTACAGTCCACCCCACTGACGCTATATAAGTTTTCTCAACATTATATTAAAACTCAACCTCGAATCATGCCTCCGTCTCCCGTATATGAAAGCATTAACCAAGTGTTTTTCTCTCTCCGTTTTATTTCTTTCTTCCCAGATGAGTCGCCAACGCCCTCCGGTTCCAGCACCACGCCGTTCGCTAGCATCGCTGGTGGCGGTGCCCGTAGCCCTCCCCCGTCGTGACGTTCCCGACTATCGCCGATGCCTTTTATGTCTGCGAGACCATGCTCTTGGGGTGTCCTGTCTTCGCCGGCATGCAACCCCAACAGCGAATGCTAATTGCCAGGGCACACCAATTCTGCACAAATTGCTTGGCCCTGTCGCACCGCACCGACGAATGCACGTCTGTCGAGCTCTGTCGGGTCTGCGGGCATCACCACCCTACCATGCTTCATCGTGATAGCTGCGCTCGTCAACCGCGGCCGACCACATCACCAACGACGCACGGAACAGCCCAACACTCGCGAAGACCGGAGCCACGCCCTCGTACCTCCACTGGCGATCGCCGTCGTCGGCCACCAACTCCTGGGCCTTCCAGCAACGCTGCGGCCAGGCCTCAACCAGCGGGACAACGGGGAGTCGGAGACCGTACCATCCGCTGCACCGCAACGGGCTTACGAACAGCCGAGTACCAGGGGAGGATCGGTCGGATATTAATCGGCGAAGCCGTCCGAGCCTTGCATGAGCTGCGCAATACATTAGGCGTATAATACGCCTAGGGGTGGGAGAATGTCCACGCACTATATGCGTCAACGTACGACGCAACTAGTTGGTCGACACATTAGCGCATGTGTGGGCGGCCTTAGGGACGATTCGATACTTTTGTATAGTAACTTTCCACAACCATCCCTAAGGCCTCCGACACATCTCTAATTTCATTAATTACTTTTCTCCTTTTTTGGGTGAATGCTAAAAATTCTGTTTGCTAAGTAAGAAATTCTGTTTGCTATTGAATTGAAATTCTGTTTGCTATTGAATTGGTAAAATAAATAAAAAAAAATTATTTGCACATTGAGAGAAGGTGCTCGTCTGTGATCGTTTTATAAAAAATAAGAACCATCCGTAGCAATACAACCTTTGAGGCGAGATTTGGAGAAAGTATATTAGTTTTGCGGCTGCCATATAAATAATATACATCCAGAAATGCTTATCTCTATGGAATTTTTGGAAAATTTTATTCAAAATATGTAAAAATAAGGTATGACATCACGCAGTTCTCTCACGGCGCTCACTGAACTTTGGATTTACGTAGAAAATCAAAACTCATCAGATTTCTAAGTCAAGTCAAGTAGGTTAATCGATTACATGCAAACTTCATATAACAGAACGCTAAGTGGCAGGTCCCGAATCAAGTCAAGTCTATGCTAAGTAGGTATCGCTAATTGCTGCTTTAAGCTTTGCTTGCAGACGTAATTCAATTTGCTTGCAGACGCAAATCAAGCATTACGACTTACTTGTGCCGTTTAAAACAAAAAATAAAAAGACGTGAGTACCAAGTACTCGTGATGTTTGATATGTAAACATGTGTATCTGCACATAAGTTAAATTAAATTATTATTATTAGGCGCATTTCCTTCGTAGCAATTGCGAAAAGAATGCTAGCTTATTTATCGATCCCAAAACGATCTCGAAACGATTCCGAAAAGATCCCAAAACGATTTCGAAACCATCCCGAAACGATATCAAAACGATCCCAAAACAATCCCGAAATGATCCCGAAACAGTCCCGAAACTACAATGCCTTTACAATACATTCGACCCTGCCTGCAATGCCTATACAATACAATACACCCTGCCTACACCGCCTACAATGCCTATACAAAACAATCGACCCTGCCTACAATGCCTATACAATAAAATACACCCTGTCTACAATGCCTATTCAATACAATCGACAATGCCTACAATGCCTATACAATACAATACACCCTGCCTACACCGGCTACACTACCTACAATGTTTATACAATACAATCGACCCTGCTACAATGCCTATACAATACAATCGACTTTACAATACAATGCACCCTGCCTACACTGCGGTAAGATGTTTACACATCAAAACAACTCCATTCCCCATTCGACCTTAAACATTTTCATAAATATGTACGTATTTATTCCACTGTCTGATGTTGTTCTTGTTAGTCTGGTACGTGTTCACTTTGCAAGCGCTCGAATCAAACTAAATTAATAATTGAATTTGCTTTCGTGGTCGATGCGTGATCGTGCTTACTAACACGCACGCAATTCCGTAACCGTGTCTATGTGCTCGTGCCCACCCCTGATCATAAACTATATGAATATAGACATCTCATTTTTTCATTCCTTGCTCGTGACTAAACCGTTTTAATCTTTTTTTTAAATAAATTATCTGCATCAAATTACCACAACGGTGGGCATCACAAAATATATTCGCTGCGTCTCCAAATATATATTATCTGCATTTTGGCTCTATCCTAAAACAAATGTTGCCACTGCCTTAAGTATATTCAACGTGTGTAATAATGTGTAAAACAATAAATTGGGAATACACAGAATGCAATACGTACAAATTTGTCGCTACATAAATGCTTTGTGCGCTATGAGGATGACTTTGGGTCCTTCTGGATGGTGGACGACAGCGAATTTGTAAAACGCCGACATCTATCGCGTGGCCGTCCTCGAAAATATGAACCATTATCCCCTCCAAATCTCAATTCTCCCACATCAGGCAATGTCGCTGAAAACATTCAAACACATCAAGCCAGCACTATCTGCCCCTGACAATCAAACGGACCGCAAAAAAAGCAGAAGCCTCCCTTATATCATACTCGTCGCTTCAGCCAATCCAATATCAGCGGCAGAAAATTAAGCAGTAGAAACCGAATTTACGACGGTGTTGCATATTATGATGATAAAAGAGAAAGTGAAATAGTGTTTCATGATCGCGCCATTCATGGTTTTGCCTCCGACTCAACTTTTGAGGTTGATGAAACTAATCTAAGTGATTCTCAACTTGATTACAAGATCCAAATCATCAACAGCAATATAGGTAACAACAGTTTAATTCTAAATACAGATACCGGCATTCGTGCCGACCTTAATATATTAGAAGACAGCAGAAACCTCCGAATAGCTAATAATGCTACTAATAACTTGAATATGCTTTTAAACGGTGGAAACAAAATCTCTTATCAGGGCTTAAAAGTTGCCAATAACAGTGAAGTCGCTATTGATACTGGTTCTATGATAGGCGACAGCAGCAGTGTCGATGGAGATAGTGGAAGCAATTGTAATGGTGAAAACATTGGCGCTGATATCGGCCCGGCAGTTAGCAATCTTAGTTGGAGCTATGATTAGAAAGATAGTCATCATGGTGGTATAGATGGATTTTTCTTTTACAATTTTAAACCGCAGTAAGATCTATAATAAATCAAATACATTTTTGCATTGTTACTTAATACAATTATGAAATGAAGCTAAACTATTAACAACTTCAGCTATAGCAGAGACTTGCAACGCGTTTCAGTTTCGTCAGCAGTAACAGAAACGAAATTAATTTTTCTCCTCAGTAACAAAACTGTAACAGAAACGAAATTAATTTTGTTCCTCAGGCCGTGTGCCAATTGGTTAAAAAAGGCAAATTTTGACAGAGCGATGGTAAATTCTGACAGTAATCGTGGTGAATATGAACAGTAATCGTAGTGAATATTAACGACAGAATTTACCCTAGTCCAGAGGGCTAGGTCAAATTTGACAACCAATAAAGTGAACACAGGGATGCATGTGCTTTTGGTGTTCATATTATTTTACATAAATGTGTTCACACGCGTTATTAAACTCTAAAATATAATATAATGCACAAAATATGCAATATAAATGCATGAATAGCACGTAAATGTAAAATTCATTCACAGAACATCTGCTTTCGCACGTGCTTTTTGCATATGTCACAATTTACTACTGTCAAAATTTACCTTTTCGTTTGGTACAGCAAAATGGAAAATATTTGTACACCATAGGATATTTGTTCACCTCATTTTACTCTGACAAGAAAAGTTACCGATTAACACACAGCCTCAGTAACAGAAACGAAACTATTTTTGTTCCTTGTAGCAAAATTGTAACAGAAACAAAATTAAATTTGTTCCTCGTAACAGAAACAGAAACGAAAGTAATTTTGTGTCTGAGTAACAAAACCTTAAAAATTATTCTAGTACCACCCAGCCAGCAAAATTTCCAAACGCATCTGTAAATGAAAAAAAAAAAATCCGGCAAAAACTGTATATTTTTCCGTTTTCATGCAAGATTTGAAGTACTTTTATCGAATCCTTTTAACACTTAAGTATGCGAACGAATCGTATGTCTTCTAAAAGTACAAAAAACGTTCCTAAAACCGACGCAGTTTATCATGCTTTTTTGGGTTTTTTTCACGTTTTCCGATACGATTTCCGATGTTTTTTGGGATCATTTTCTGATGTTTTTGGGATCACATTTTTATCAGTATAGTTTCGGGACCGTTTTCGGAGTAAATCATATACGATCGGTAAAACGTGCGTTGCTCTGCAGGCCGGGCATTTGCAATACATTAGGATGGACTTATTAATTTTAGGCATATCTATATATATAAAAATGAGTGCCATTTTTCGTTGTGACTTTATAACTCAAGAACGGGCTCACCTATCCAAACCAAATTTTTAGGCTTTGTTCGGACTATTCAGTAGATGGTTTGTGTTTTGAAATTTTAAGAATCGGATACCAGGGTCTCGAGATATAGGCCAAAACGTGGACCCGGGTAACCCTAAGATGTGTTTGTACAATATGGGTATCAAATGAAAGGTGTTGACGAGTGCTTTAACATGGCGTAGTTATTAGTCCCATATGAGACCCCGGGTTCGACGTATAGCCCAAAATATGGATCAGGTGTGGCCCTAGACGGGTTTTCTACAATATGGGTGTCAAATGAAAGGAGTTGACGAGTGCTTTAACATGGTGTAGTATTAGTCCCATATGAGACCCCGGTTTCGACGTATAGCCCAAAATATGGATCAGGTGTGGCCCTACACGGGTTTTCTACAATATGGGTATCAAATGAAAGGTGTTGACGAGTGCTTTAACATGGTGTAGTATCAGTCCCATATGAGACCCCGGGTTCGACGTATAGCCCAAAACATGGATCAGGTGTGGCCCTACACGGGTTTTCTACAATATGGGTATCAAATGAAAGGTGTTGACGAGTTCTTTAACATGGTGTAGTTATTAGTACCATATGAGACCCCATTTTCGAGTTATTGACCAAAATATGGATCAGGTGTGGCCCTAGACGGTTTTGCTACAATATGTCTGTCAAATAATAGGTGTTGACGAGTGCTTTAAAATGTTTTAGTTCTTAGTCCCTGTTTGTGCTGAATTCGAATCTGTTATTGGTTTTTCTCTATCACGTAAGATTTTCCAATTTGCAGGAAACTTTAGTGTGAGTATTAACTGTTTTACAGTGTTGCCAGCAGATATACCTTTTCAATATTTTCCAGACTAATAAACAATACAATAATATGTTTGTTAGGGGATTTAAAAGTGTGCCTATTAGGCACATTGCGCCCTACGGAAGGTTAACATACATTCATCAATAACAGTTTAATCATTTACTTAACGATTTGTTACCTACTTAGCTACGCTCATTCGCGATTCAATGCACCGACAATTGATGAGGTTGCAATTGTAATTGTTGGTGATCAGTTTCTACCCCGTGATATTATACTTCATCGCGGAAATGAGCAATTGCAACGTGTTTCGGAACTTCATCGTATATTGCATTGGAAAGGTGACGATGGCTACCATATTAATATACCAATGATTGATCCACGAACAGGTAAATAATATTTTCAGTATGTTGACATTTCATCATTTCAAATCCATTAAATATATTTGCAAGTATGTAACAAAAGGGAGCGATATGGCAATTTTCGGTGTTGCTGGTGATAATACAAATGATGAAATTACTCAGTATCAAATGGGGCGCTATATTAGTAGCAATGAAGCTTTCTGGAGGATTATGTCGTTTCCAATGCACGAAAGATATCCTGCGGTTTTTCACTTGGCTGTACATCTTGAGAATGGCCAATGTGTTTATTTTAATGAAGCAAATGTATTGGAAACAGCAGCACAACCACCAGAAACTACGTTAACAGCTTTTTTCAAATTATGCGAAACTGATACATTTGCGAAAACTTTGTTATATTCTGAAGTGCCTCAGTACTACACATGGAATGCGTCTTCGAAAAAATTTCAAAGACGTAAACAAGGAAAACCAGTTCATGGGCATCCTGGCATTTGCCAAACAGATGCAATTGGGAGAATATATACCGTACATCCAAACAATGCTGAGTGTTTTTATTTGAGATTGTTATTAGTTAACGTGAATGGCCCAAAATCATTTCAAGAATTGAGAACAGTCAACGGTCATTTGTGTCAAACATACCGTGAAGCATGCCAACTTTTACATTTGTTGGAGGATGATGCACATTGGGATTCAACACTTCATGATGCATCTATTTCAGCTCATCCTCAACAAATACGAATGCTATTTGCCATTATATTATCAACATGTGCGCCATCAAATCTACTTGAATTATGGAACAAATATAAACATTATATTGCAGAAGATATTTTAATTCGTATGCGTCATCATGCAAGAAATCCTGATTTGTTGATAACTTTGGAAATGTACAACGAAGCTTTGATAATAATTGAAGATATGTGTCTAACGATTGCAAATAAAACATTAGTACAATTGGGTATGATCGCACCAAATCGTGACATGCATGATCTGTTTGATCGTGAATTGCAACGTGAGCAGGAATTCAATTCTAATGATTTGCGTTTATTTGTACAATCGAATATAACAAAAATGAATATTCAACAAAAACATGTATATGACACAATCATGCAAGCCATTTCCAATAATGCAGGTGGATTATATTTCTTGGATGCACCTGGTGGTACAGGCAAAACGTTCGTAATATCACTGATTTTAGCGACTATTCGATCGGAACAGAAAATTGCATTGGCACTTGCATCTTCGGGAATTGCTGCTACATTATTAGAAGGTGGTCGGACAGCACACTCTGCATTAAAATTGCCATTGAATGTACAGGTGATTGAAACTCCAACTTGCAATATTTCAAGAAATTCTGCTATGGCAAAAGTTCCGCAATTAACGTCAATTATTTTATGGGATGAGTGTACAATGGCGAATAAAAAATTACTAGAAGCATTTAATCGAACAATGCAAGATTTAAGTGGTAATCAACAGCTTTTTGGTGGTGCTTTGATATTACTGTCAGGGGATTTCCGACAAACATTGCCTGTCATTCCTCGATCAACTCCTGCTGATGAAATAAATGCCTGTTTGAAGTCATCAGTTCTTTGGAGATATGTACAAAAATTGACACTGAACATTAATATGCGTATTCACCTACAAAATGATCCAGCTGCCCATGAGTTTTCAAAACAATTGTTAGAAATTGGTAATGGCAAAATACAAATCGACAGAACCAACGGATTGATCACTGTACCGAACAATTTTTGTACAATTACGAATTCGATAGATGAATTGATTGAATGTGTTTATCCAAATATTCTTCAGAATTACAGAAATCATGATTGGTTGAGAGAACGCGCCATTTTAGCACCGAAGAACATTCATATCAATGCCATTAATTTCCAAATTCAAGAAAAACTCCCAGGTGTACTCACGACATATAAATCAATTGACAGTCCTATGAATCAAGATGAGGCAATGAATTATCCAATTGAATTTTTAAATTCATTAGAACCGCCTGGTATGCCACCGCATTGTTTGCATCTGAAAGTGGGTTCTTTGATTATATTATTGCGAAATATTAATCCACCAAAACTGTGTAATGGCACCAGATTGGCAGTGAAAAATTTATTGCCAAATTTGATTGAAGCTACGATCTTAACTGGTAAATCAAAAGGAGAAGTTTGTTTAATACCGCGCATCCCTATGATTCCAAATGATATGCCATTTGAATTCAAACGATTACAATATCCTGCGCGTTTATCATTTGCGATGTCCATCAACAAAGCCCAAGGGCAAACACTTAACGTTTGTGGCGTGAATTTGGAGGAATCATGTTTTTCACATGGCCAACTTTATGTTGCCTGTTCCAGAGTCGGTACCCCCAGCTGTTTGTTTTTTCATGCTCAAAATGGAAAAACTAAAAATATTGTTTACCCAAATGTTTTGGATTAAGTTTTAAAATAGCTACCAAATAATAAAATATCTTTTTTTTTGTAATAAATGAGTTTGATTTAATATTTCACTTTATACGTAGCGAAGCACGTACCGGGCAGCTAGTAATATATATATTAAGGTGGGCTAAAAAAATCCAGAAATATAGAAATTCGAATTTCTGACAATAAATGGAGTATAATGAACAAATATGAGTTTCTTATGCTAATGGAAAACGTGCCCCAACGTTTCTTTGTTTTCATGAAAACTTTTTATGTAAATGCACTTAACTCCGCACCCAGACAGCGTACAGCCAACTTTGACTCTACAAAAAGTCATAAAATGTTTTTTTCATTAATGTGGCCATTACACATTACAAATTATCTGCATCAAATTACCACAACGGTGGGCATCACAAAATATATTCGCTGCGTCTCCAAATATATATTATCTGCATTTTGGCTCTATCCTAAAACAGATGTTGCCACTGCCTTAAGTATATTCAACGTGTGTAATAATGTGTAAAACAATAAATTGGGAATACACTGAATGCAATACGTACAAATTTGTCGCTACATAAATGCTTTGTGCGCTATGAGGATGACTTTGGGTCCTTCTGGATGGTGGACGACAGCGAATTTGTAAAACGCCGACATCTATCGCGTGGCCGTCCTCGAAAATATGAACCATTATCCCCTCCAAATCTCAATTCTCCCACATCAGGCAATGTCGCTGAAAACATTCAAACACATCAAGCCAGCACTATCTGCCCCTGACAATCAAACGGACCGCAAAAAAAGCAGAAGCCTCCCTTATATCATACTCGTCGCTTCAGCCAATCCAATATCAGCGGCAGAAAATTAAGCAGTAGAAACCGAATTTACGACGGTGTTGCATATTATGATGATAAAAGAGAAAGTGAAATAGTGTTTCATGATCGCGCCATTCATGGTTTTGCCTCCGACTCAACTTTTGAGGTTGATGAAACTAATCTAAGTGATTCTCAACTTGATTACAAGATCCAAATCATCAACAGCAATATAGGTAACAACAGTTTAATTCTAAATACAGATACCGGCATTCGTGCCGACCTTAATATATTAGAAGACAGCAGAAACCTCCGAATAGCTAATAATGCTACTAATAACTTGAATATGCTTTTAAACGGTGGAAACAAAATCTCTTATCAGGGCTTAAAAGTTGCCAATAACAGTGAAGTCGCTATTGATACTGGTTCTATGATAGGCGACAGCAGCAGTGTCGATGGAGATAGTGGAAGCAATTGTAATGGTGAAAACATTGGCGCTGATATCGGCCCGGCAGTTAGCAATCTTAGTTGGAGCTATGATTAGAAAGATAGTCATCATGGTGGTATAGATGGATTTTTCTTTTACAATTTTAAACCGCAGTAAGATCTATAATAAATCAAATACATTTTTGCATTGTTACTTAATACAATTATGAAATGAAGCTAAACTATTAACAACTTCAGCTATAGCAGAGACTTGCAACGCGTTTCAGTTTCGTCAGCAGTAACAGAAACGAAATTAATTTTTCTCCTCAGTAACAAAACTGTAACAGAAACGAAATTAATTTTGTTCCTCAGGCCGTGTGCCAATTGGTTAAAAAAGGCAAATTTTGACAGAGCGATGGTAAATTCTGACAGTAATCGTGGTGAATATGAACAGTAATCGTAGTGAATATTAACGACAGAATTTACCCTAGTCCAGAGGGCTAGGTCAAATTTGACAACCAATAAAGTGAACACAGGGATGCATGTGCTTTTGGTGTTCATATTATTTTACATAAATGTGTTCACACGCGTTATTAAACTCTAAAATATAATATAATGCACAAAATATGCAATATAAATGCATGAATAGCACGTAAATGTAAAATTCATTCACAGAACATCTGCTTTCGCACGTGCTTTTTGCATATGTCACAATTTACTACTGTCAAAATTTACCTTTTCGTTTGGTACAGCAAAATGGAAAATATTTGTACACCATAGGATATTTGTTCACCTCATTTTACTCTGACAAGAAAAGTTACCGATTAACACACAGCCTCAGTAACAGAAACGAAACTATTTTTGTTCCTTGTAGCAAAATTGTAACAGAAACAAAATTAAATTTGTTCCTCGTAACAGAAACAGAAACGAAAGTAATTTTGTGTCTGAGTAACAAAACCTTAAAAATTATTCTAGTACCACCCAGCCAGCAAAATTTCCAAACGCATCTGTAAATGAAAAAAAAAAATCCGGCAAAAACTGTATATTTTTCCGTTTTCATGCAAGATTTGAAGTACTTTTATCGAATCCTTTTAACACTTAAGTATGCGAACGAATCGTATGTCTTCTAAAAGTACAAAAAACGTTCCTAAAACCGACGCAGTTTATCATGCTTTTTTGGGTTTTTTTCACGTTTTCCGATACGATTTCCGATGTTTTTTGGGATCATTTTCTGATGTTTTTGGGATCACATTTTTATCAGTATAGTTTCGGGACCGTTTTCGGAGTAAATCATATACGATCGGTAAAACGTGCGTTGCTCTGCAGGCCGGGCATTTGCAATACATTAGGATGGACTTATTAATTTTAGGCATATCTATATATATAAAAATAAGTGCCATTTTTCGTTGTGACTTTATAACTCAAGAACGGGCTCACCTATCCAAACCAAATTTTTAGGCTTTGTTCGGACTATTCAGTAGATGGTTTGTGTTTTGAAATTTTAAGAATCGGATACCAGGATCTCGAGATATAGGCCAAAACGTGGACCCGGGTAACCCTAAGATGTGTTTGTACAATATGGGTATCAAATGAAAGGTGTTGACGCGTGCTTTAACATGGCGTAGTTATTAGTCCCATATGAGACCCCGGGTTCGACGTATAGCCCAAAATATGGATCAGGTGTGGCCCTAGACGGTTTTTCTACAATATGGGTGTCAAATGAAAGGAGTTGACGAGTGCTTTAACATGGTGTAGTATTAGTCCCATATGAGACCCCGGTTTCGACGTATAGCCCAAAATATGGATCAGGTGTGGCCCTACACGGGTTTTATACAATATGGGTATCAAATGAAAGGTGTTGACGAGTGCTTTAACATGGTGTAGTATCAGTCCCATATGAGACCCCGGGTTCGACGTATAGCCCAAAACATGGATCAGGTGTGGCCCTACACGGGTTTTCTACAATATGGGTATCAAATGAAAGGTGTTGACGAGTTCTTTAACATGGTGTAGTTATTAGTACCATATGAGACCCCATTTTCGAGTTATTGACCAAAATATGGATCAGGTGTGGCCCTAGACGGTTTTGCTACAATATGTCTGTCAAATAATAGGTGTTGACGAGTGCTTTAAAATGTTTTAGTTCTTAGTCCCTGTTTGTGCTGAATTCGAATCTGTTATTGGTTTTTCTCTATCACGTAAGATTTTCCAATTTGCAGGAAACTTTAGTGTGAGTATTAACTGTTTTACAGTGTTGCCAGCAGATATACCTTTTCAATATTTTCCAGACTAATAAACAATACAATAATATGTTTGTTAGGGGATTTAAAAGTGTGCCTATTAGGCACATTGCGCCCTACGGAAGGTTAACATACATTCATCAATAACAGTTTAATCATTTACTTAACGATTTGTTACCTACTTAGCTACGCTCATTCGCGATTCAATGCACCGACAATTGATGAGGTTGCAATTGTAATTGTTGGTGATCAGTTTCTACCCCGTGATATTATACTTCATCGCGGAAATGAGCAATTGCAACGTGTTTCGGAACTTCATCGTATATTGCATTGGAAAGGTGACGATGGCTACCATATTAATATACCAATGATTGATCCACGAACAGGTAAATAATATTTTCAGTATGTTGACATTTCATCATTTCAAATCCATTAAATATATTTGCAAGTATGTAACAAAAGGGAGCGATATGGCAATTTTCGGTGTTGCTGGTGATAATACAAATGATGAAATTACTCAGTATCAAATGGGGCGCTATATTAGTAGCAATGAAGCTTTCTGGAGGATTATGTCGTTTCCAATGCACGAAAGATATCCTGCGGTTTTTCACTTGGCTGTACATCTTGAGAATGGCCAATGTGTTTATTTTAATGAAGCAAATGTATTGGAAACAGCAGCACAACCACCAGAAACTACGTTAACAGCTTTTTTCAAATTATGCGAAACTGATACATTTGCGAAAACTTTGTTATATTCTGAAGTGCCTCAGTACTACACATGGAATGCGTCTTCGAAAAAATTTCAAAGACGTAAACAAGGAAAACCAGTTCATGGGCATCCTGGCATTTGCCAAACAGATGCAATTGGGAGAATATATACCGTACATCCAAACAATGCTGAGTGTTTTTATTTGAGATTGTTATTAGTTAACGTGAATGGCCCAAAATCATTTCAAGAATTGAGAACAGTCAACGGTCATTTGTGTCAAACATACCGTGAAGCATGCCAACTTTTACATTTGTTGGAGGATGATGCACATTGGGATTCAACACTTCATGATGCATCTATTTCAGCTCATCCTCAACAAATACGAATGCTATTTGCCATTATATTATCAACATGTGCGCCATCAAATCTACTTGAATTATGGAACAAATATAAACATTATATTGCAGAAGATATTTTAATTCGTATGCGTCATCATGCAAGAAATCCTGATTTGTTGATAACTTTGGAAATGTACAACGAAGCTTTGATAATAATTGAAGATATGTGTCTAACGATTGCAAATAAAACATTAGTACAATTGGGTATGATCGCACCAAATCGTGACATGCATGATCTGTTTGATCGTGAATTGCAACGTGAGCAGGAATTCAATTCTAATGATTTGCGTTTATTTGTACAATCGAATATAACAAAAATGAATATTCAACAAAAACATGTATATGACACAATCATGCAAGCCATTTCCAATAATGCAGGTGGATTATATTTCTTGGATGCACCTGGTGGTACAGGCAAAACGTTCGTAATATCACTGATTTTAGCGACTATTCGATCGGAACAGAAAATTGCATTGGCACTTGCATCTTCGGGAATTGCTGCTACATTATTAGAAGGTGGTCGGACAGCACACTCTGCATTAAAATTGCCATTGAATGTACAGGTGATTGAAACTCCAACTTGCAATATTTCAAGAAATTCTGCTATGGCAAAAGTTCCGCAATTAACGTCAATTATTTTATGGGATGAGTGTACAATGGCGAATAAAAAATTACTAGAAGCATTTAATCGAACAATGCAAGATTTAAGTGGTAATCAACAGCTTTTTGGTGGTGCTTTGATATTACTGTCAGGGGATTTCCGACAAACATTGCCTGTCATTCCTCGATCAACTCCTGCTGATGAAATAAATGCCTGTTTGAAGTCATCAGTTCTTTGGAGATATGTACAAAAATTGACACTGAACATTAATATGCGTATTCACCTACAAAATGATCCAGCTGCCCATGAGTTTTCAAAACAATTGTTAGAAATTGGTAATGGCAAAATACAAATCGACAGAACCAACGAATTGATCACTGTACCGAACAATTTTTGTACAATTACGAATTCGATAGATGAATTGATTGAATGTGTTTATCCAAATATTCTTCAGAATTACAGAAATCATGATTGGTTGAGAGAACGCGCCATTTTAGCACCGAAGAACATTCATATCAATGCCATTAATTTCCAAATTCAAGAAAAACTCCCAGGTGTACTCACGACATATAAATCAATTGACAGTCCTATGAATCAAGATGAGGCAATGAATTATCCAATTGAATTTTTAAATTCATTAGAACCGCCTGGTATGCCACCGCATTGTTTGCATCTGAAAGTGGGTTCTTTGATTATATTATTGCGAAATATTAATCCACCAAAACTGTGTAATGGCACCAGATTGGCAGTGAAAAATTTATTGCCAAATTTGATTGAAGCTACGATCTTAACTGGTAAATCAAAAGGAGAAGTTTGTTTAATACCGCGCATCCCTATGATTCCAAATGATATGCCATTTGAATTCAAACGATTACAATATCCTGTGCGTTTATCATTTGCGATGTCCATCAACAAAGCCCAAGGGCAAACACTTAACGTTTGTGGCGTGAATTTGGAGGAATCATGTTTTTCACATGGCCAACTTTATGTTGCCTGTTCCAGAGTCGGTACCCCCAGCTGTTTGTTTTTTCATGCTCAAAATGGAAAAACTAAAAATATTGTTTACCCAAATGTTTTGGATTAAGTTTTAAAATAGCTACCAAATAATAAAATATCTTTTTTTTTGTAATAAATGAGTTTGATTTAATATTTCACTTTATACGTAGCGAAGCACGTACCGGGCAGCTAGTAATATATATATTAAGGTGGGCTAAAAAAATCCAGAAATATAGAAATTCGAATTTCTGACAATAAATGGAGTATAATGAACAAATATGAGTTTCTTATGCTAATGGAAAACGTGCCCCAACGTTTCTTTGTTTTCATGAAAACTTTTTATGTAAATGCACTTAACTCCGCACCCAGACAGCGTACAGCCAACTTTGACTCTACAAAAAGTCATAAAATGTTTTTTTCATTAATGTGGCCATTACACAGTTTTTCGAGGTGGAAAACTTACTAATTTCTGAAACCCTTACTATAAAACAAAATAGTAGAACTTAAGTTATTTAGGGCCGCTTGCATAAAAGCCGCTAATGACTAATTTGTTTAATTGACGTATTTTGTATAGTTAGCTGTCAAGTTAATCACCGATTATACTTTATCGGCTTTTATGCAAGCGGCCCTTAGATAGCAAATTTAACGCTATAAAAAACGATCTTGGATCTATTTCACACAAGCAGGACAAGACTAAATAATTTTTCACTGCGAACTGTTTCACCTTGCATATATTTTTGCTCACAAATTATATGAGAGTGAGAAAATCCGCAAAGTCAAAAATTATTTAAAACTGCCCTGAATAAAGCAGGTACTCCTTCCTGATATTCCTTGCTTATGGATATTAGCTTAGGACCTGCTAAGCGACCATATACGCATGCGAAAAGCGCAGACAGCCAAAATTAACGACAACCACATTTAGTTTGATTTCAACACTCGTACGGTGAGGATGTGTCGCACGGCGAAGCACTCACTTTTAGTACAGAGGATGATCGAACAGTACGTACATATGAATGTTAAGTTTTTTAGGTTGGGTTGGAAGTTGAGTTGAAGTCTTTTTTCGTGGGACTGGGGTGTAACCGTTCTAAAAGTGTATTGGAGAAAAGGGGGCTATATGCCGTTATCACGTCACACAATGGCGCGATGTATAACAGGTACCTGAAGATGTATGTATTTGAACGTGAAACAAAAATTCTAAACGCTAAGTCCTACTCCAAAAGTTGAAAAGTATCGGTAATGTCAGTGCTTTCATCCAAAGCAATGGAATAGGACTTAGCGTTTATAATTTTTTGCATCAATTTCAAATAAATTAGTTTTTGAAATATCGTTATACGTCGCGTTATTGTGCGACGTGATAAGGGTATATCACCAACATGTTTGGCTAGCTAAGCCCCTTTTTCTTCAAGACCTTCTAGAACGTCTACAAACAGGTCTTTAATAAAAACACCGTCTTCGAGTGGTTTTTTTTTTTTAGCTAAAGCTAAGCTAACTTTTAAAGAAGCAATCAATTTAGCTTTTTTAAATTATCTTCCACTTCATTAATATAAGAGCTTTGCATAAACTCGAGCTTATATTCGAAAGAGAGGGTATTTACTTATCTGTGTAGTAAAGAGAAATTCCGACTTAAGCTGTGTTGCGAGATGTTTTGACTGGTGTACGATAGGCCTTATAGTCCGGTTGGGCGATTTAGAAACACAGCGAGGAGTTGTCGGTGGCAATCTCATTAAACACGGATTCTATCTGTCAATGTGACAGAGAGAACCGCTAACCGCGACCAAGTTCAAGTTTCCTTCTTTTCCGTAAGAACTTCCGACAGGTGCACACGCTGGCAGAGGCGCTGGGAAAATACTTTCATATGAAAAAAATACTTTCATATAAAATAAACCACCAAGCACGGTAATAGTAATGGTGATTGAGTATTCGCACTAATCGAGATCTTGTCGATACAGAAATTCTGCCAGAGCAATTGCGCCGGCGACAAAAGAGGTCATTCGCAGAAATTGCAGCAAATAGGTGATAGAAAGGGTAAGTAGCGCGGGGAATGTTAGGAATATGAGGAGAGATATGTATTTGGTTTTATTTCTATCAGGAGAAACATTGCGCAGGGAAGCAAGCGCACGCAAACCAAGGTACTAAAACGCAAAGAATTTGCAAAGCAAGGGCGGCGGCGAAATCCCAGTCAGAAGGGCCAACAACTCTATCTACCAAGAGGTGCTGGCTATCAAAGAGCACGGGGGAGAGGTAACAAGAGCGGCGCGGAGTTACCGCCATCAGTTGCCGACGAGAGCAGTACATCTCAGCAAACCACATCATAGGACCACCCTCATTAATCCATATTATTGCTGAGTAAGTGTTTGCATTCATTATTCAACATTGATTATCGCCAACCCATACCAATACGTTGCTTGCATTCTCACCACAACTTGCGATCCACATAACCAATCAAAATCTAAGTGGTATCGCTTTCCCCCATAGTGGGGTGAGTTTTGTGCACTGGTGTGGCAAGATAAGCAATAAGCAAAGCGTTCATGGGAAGGCGAATTGGAGCGAATAATTCGACAAAACTTAGCGAGCGTGCGCGTATATGGTCAGAGAGGAGAGTGCTACCTTCAAACAACTGGTCGCCAGAGGCGAACAGAGGTGGAAAACTCGTTGCATGAGATTTTGTCGATGCGCCTACGCCAGCGTTGGGGGCGATAGCAAGTTAATGAGCAAGCGTTCGCTGTAGGCGAGCAAGAATAAGAGATCGACGCCGTACATCATCTATTTGCATACACACTTTTTATGTTATGTTTTACATTTCGTCTGCTCATGATACTACTTTGAACACTGGTGGCGCTATCAAAAACGTAAACAAAGAAAGAAGAAAACAAAAGCCACAGTGATAATACTGAAGTCCGGCGAGGTTTAATGAGCGCTGATATTATTGTATTAAATTGCTATTATTATTGTCATACTTAAATGGCCCAAGAATCCTGAGGACATCAAGGTTGGACAATTCAGGCAAATCGCTGGCAGACATTAGGGCAATCATCTAATGGAAGGTGATGTAAAATACGAGCGAATGATTTGGTATTCTGTTTTGTTGCCGGCCACTTGCCAAGGTTGTTCTACCTGTGAGTTCCTCTTCTCAATAATAGCACGTAGGTATAAGCAAATTAATATTTAAATCAACAGTGCTTATGCAGCAGTATGTTCCCCACCCATACACTTAGATTGGAGGCGCCTTTACTCATGTGATAGGGTAGGTTAGGGAATGGTAATAGTGCACTGGTCTCCGACTACTCCTTCGCATATTGGTACATGGTTGAAATTATCTAACGTTAAGTATACCTGAGCCGCTAGCTAAAGCGGTGCACCCAAACATCTATGATGATCCCAACAACCCTCGACAATCCGGCGAGCGAGGCCGCAACCAGCGTACCCAGGGAAATCATCGGGCTAAGGAAGACAGCCGCACCGCGCGCACCTGCAAGGGTAACAACTAGAAAATGGCGCCCAACGAGGGGCCTCGCTTTCATGGTTTAGACATGAAGTGGGGCTTCTGAAAATACATTACATCTAAAGATTAAATCGCGAGACAGGATATGAGTCACAAGTAGGTTGGTAGTAAGAGAGAGTTTAGGCTTCGCGCAGCTCAACTGGCAGTTGATCCGCTCGGTTGAATGTGCGCGTTGTAGGTTGGTAGAGAAGTAGGAACAGCCGCGGGTACTCGGGACTTATACGGGGTACGTGAAATGTTCTTATACGGGTTCTGGCGAAGGGTATCGCACAGGAGTGGCTGCTATGCTGCGATGGCTATGACTACGGTGGCATATGAGGTAGCTCCAAGGCGGCACCCCACAGAACAGGTAGGCCTCTCCATCCCCGTTGGATGAGGGTCAAATCCAATGGGCAGTGGAGAGGGAAAGATAGGAGGACTAGATTTGTGACAAAACGGACAGGGGTGACATGACAGGACGGGAGGTCATCCGAGCATTGAATTCATCACGCGCATACGTATTAATTGGAAAAACTTGAAACCCATTGCTTACCTTGCGGAGTCCGAGGGTGAACATTCACATATCGATACATACATAGAGGTATCCACACTTAAAATAGCTTACTTGTTTTCTCTTGTTGAGGAATGGTTATCTCTGACCAATCGATCTAGAGGAAACCAACCCATACATATATTTACATATTTTAATTTTTTTGGGAATTATTAAAACGGGTTGCGAAGCATGCCGAAGAAAGGTCGAAGGAGATCAGGCCTGCGCACGCAACTTTTGCCAGAGTCTGATGAAGAGCGAGATGTGATGGAGCAAGCGACCGGAGGGCAGTCTAAAGTTGCTTCTTCGGTCAATGAGCAAGATCCATCGGGGTCGCGCGGGAGTCAAAGGGTAATCCCGATAGGCAACATACCTTCACCGGAGGTGAGCCAAGTGGATAAGGTCAGTGGAGAGTTGGTGCAGAAATTTGAAGTGATGTTCTTTCAATATCAGATGGACGTCAATCGCACGACGACAGAGGCGATTCGCGAAGCTATGCACAACGTGCGCAGCGATGTACGGAACCTGGGTCAGCGAGTCTTAGAGATGGAGAGCAGGCATCAAGGGGGCAACGTGGCTGAAGTGAGTCAGGGGCTCGATAAGGCGGGCGAGTGTGCTGGCGCGGGGGAAAGTAGCAAGGCTAATGGTGAGGCGGAGGACGCAGTGGAGGAGCTGGACGCGCCGGTGCGCAGACAGCTATTCACGCCTTCCACTCGGGCAGGCGCTTGCAAACGGACAAGACAAAATTCAAGACAATACGGGATTGGGGGCTAAAGTTTGAGGGGAGCACAAAATCTATTCCCATAGAACGATTTTTATTCAGAGTGGAAACACTGCAAAAACGTCATGGTATCACGTCACAGGATTTAAACGCTAGCTTTCATCTTCTGCTGGCAGGAGCTGCACAAGAGTGGTTTTGGCTCTACATGGAGGAGCAGGCAGAAGATGAGGTGGACGGCTTTCCAAGGCTGCGCGAAGCACTCCTCGAACATTTCCGAAGATCGGATTGCGATGAGGAGATTCGGCAGGCCATGAATGCCCGAAAACAGGAGTATCGCGAGTCGTTCGACGATTTCTACGCGGCCATCAGAGGTAAGGCATTTACAATGAAGGCCAGGATTCCCGAGTATAATTTAGTCAATCTGATAAGGCGAAATCTGAAGGCGAAGATAAAAAACTTAATATTCGGTTGTAAAGTAGAGACGTTAGCCCAATTGAAGCTTGAGTGCCGGCGGGCAGAGAAGCATTTGGGCGAGCAAGAGGTTATGCCTTCAAGAAAAAAGATCGTCGACGAGGTTGAATTGGATGGTGACCGCCAATGAGGTGAAAAAAAGCATATTTGGCGTCGGATGCATGACGAAAGGATCGAGTGGTAAGCGACGAGGACGAAATGCGGACAAAATAACGAAGTTGCGAAGGAAGATCAAGGAGCGGAAGAGAATACGACGGGCAATAACCGCAACAATAATTCGGAGCGACACGGATCGTAGGCCATACGCCGAAGTTTTGGTGGACGGGGTGGTCATGCGAGGGTTGCTGGATAGTGGGGCTTCGGTCAGCTGCTTAGGAGGTTTAGCGGTTGGTCGATGTGACAAAGCCAGTGTGCATATAATCGATGAAGAGCTAAAGACGGCGGATGGAAATAGCCAGGCGGTGGTAGGCAGGATTACGGTAGAGATCTCGTGGCGCGGAAAGACGGCTCAGCTGGACCTGTACTTAGTTCCAAGTCTAAAGCAAGATCTATACCTTGGAATAGACTTTTGGGAAGCGTTCGGTTTGCTGCCAGCCACGATATCGGAGATGACGCTGGATACCACGGGCGCGATTGAGTTGGGTCCGAATCAGGGGTCGAGTTTAGAACGGGTCAAGTCCCTGTTCCCATCTTCGGAGAAGCTAGGTCTCGGAAGGACGCACCTAATGGAACACGTGATAGAGGTGCACGATGATACCGGTTAAGCAGAGGTACTACCCGATGTCGCCGGTCAAGCAGCGATGTGCGTCACGTGATCGCATGATGTCACTCGGCGTCATCGAGGAGAGCGATAGTGCGTGGAGTTCCCCAATCGTATTCGTCCAGAAGCCAGGTAAAAATAGGCTCTGTGTCGATATGCGCAAGCTGAACGAGCGCACCAAGAAGGACGCGTACCCGACACAGCACGTCGAGGGAATCCTGAGTCGGTTGAGGTACACGTACTTTATCACGGCGATTGACCTTAAGGACGCGTTTTGGCAAATCCCGCTGGAGGAAAAGTCGAGGGAGAAGACGGCGTTCACAGTCCCGGGCCGACCATTATACCATTTCAAGGTCATGCCATTCGGACTGTGCAATGCGAGCCAAAGGTTGTGCCGCCTGATGGATAAGGTCATTACATCTAGGTTAAGGGAGAACGTGTTCGTCCATATCGATGATCTGCTGATATGCTCTCCAGATTTCGACACCCACTTACAGCACCTTTCCGAGGTCGCAGAATATTTGTCCAGAGCCGAATTGAGGATAAACCTACAGAAGTCAAAGTTCTGTCAAAAAGAGGTGCGTTATCTGGGGTTTCTGACCGGTCAGGGCGAACTGCGTACGGATCCAGCAAAGGTACAAGGCATGGTGGACTTCCCAATACCGAAAACCATCAGGCAGCTCCGACGCTTTCTCGGGTTGACGGGATGGTATAGGAGATTCATCCCCAACTTTCCAGCGGTGGCAGAGCCTTTATCCGACAGCCTCAAGAAAAGGAAAGAGTTTGAGATGACCCCGGAAGCCATAAGAGCTTTTGAAGAGTTAAAAGACCATCTGGCCTCCCCAAAAGTTCTTGTCAATGCGGACTTCAACAAGCATTTTTATGTGCAGTGCGACGCGTCCACGACAGGCATTGGAGGAGTACTCTTTCAGTTGGATGAAGAGGGAAACGAAAGGCCAATATCGTATATGTCCCAAAAACTAAACTCGGTTCAAAGAAACTATACCATTACCGAGTTGGAATACTTGGCAGCCGTGGTAAGCGTGGAGAAGTTTCGGCCATATATTGATGGCGCGCGGTTATTCGTGATAACGGACCATATGAGCCTGAAATGGCTCATGAACTCCAAAGACTTAGCCGAACGCTTGGCACGATGGAGCCTCAAGCTGCAGGCCTTTGATTTTGCAATTGAGCACCGGAAGGGGTCGAAAAACGTTGTCCCGGACCCGCTCAGCCGTGTAAATATGGATGAGATAGGTGTCGTCAGTCTAGAGATGGACATCTCCTTGCAGGACGATGAGTTTCGGTCCGAAAGCTACCTCAAGCTTAAGGAATCCGTAGAGGCTAATATTGAGCGACTGCCGGACGTGAAGATCACTGATGGCATAATCTTTAAAAGGACGGGGTTCCGAAAAGGAGAAGAGTCAGAAGACTTTGCCTGGAAGGTTTGGGTACCAGAGGGACTACGGCGATCGTTGCTGGAGCGCATGCACAGTGGAGTATCCGCGCGACATGGTGGCGTTGTAAAAACAACCCAGCGATTGCAAGACCGATACTACTGGCCAGGAATGGTGGTAGCGGTCAAAAGCTTTGTGGCAGGATGTGAGGTGTGCAAATGCTCAAAGGCGGCGAACTCCATTAGCAGACCACCGATTTGCAGACGAGCCGAAACGGGGAGGTCGTTCCAACGTCTTTATATAGACTTTTGTGGGTACCCGCGGTCGCGACAGGGCAATGCGTATGTCTTTGTGGTGCTGGACCACTTTTCAAAGTTTTTGTTTCATCATTTGTGAAATCTTCCATGTGTTTGGGGTACCAGAGGTGATTGTCTCGGACAATGGGCGACAATTTGTCTCAGATGCATTCGAAAAATTTCTCGCAGGGTACGGGGTCAGACATCTTCGCACCGCAGTGTACTCCCCCAGGCCAATGCCTCGGAGCGATTCAACAGGTCGCTTCTAGCTATAATCAGGGCGTACATAGAGAAAGGGGATCAAAAGGCATGGGACATTCATGTGTCAGCGGCGGCATTTGCGATGCGCAGTTCGCTCCACGAAGCGATCCAGACCGAACCGTATCGCGCGCTTTTGGCCAGCCGATGGTGCAGCACGGGGAGACCTACGCGTTGTTGAAGAAGTTGGGTGAGATTGAGGACTCTGAGGAAGTGTTGCCCAAAGATTTGCGTCTAAGACTATTAAGGGACAAGATGAGACAGAGCTTAAAGAGAGCCTATGAAAAGGGACAAAAAGCGTATAATACCCGGACAAGGCCCGTGCAGTATTCGATTGATCAGGTCGTGTATCGCAGGAGCTTCCGTCAAAGCGACGCAATCCGAGGTTTCAATGCCAAGCTATCCTCGAAGTTTGTCAGATCAGTCATTGTTAGGCGCACGGGAAATTGTCTTTATGAGTTGGCTGATATGACGGGAAGGCCGGTAGGCGTTTTGCATGCAAAGGACCTGAAGGTGTAGAGCAGGGGCATGGGTTCGCGCCCCACACCAAGTTGGAGCGAAGGGAAAAATGTCATCCCGCTTTTCGAGCCGATCGAACAGACAGGCTCATCGATCTACTCGCCCTGTTGCGAGATGTTTTGACTGCTGTACGATAGGCCTTATAGTCCGGTTGGGCGATTTAGAAACACAGCGCGGAGTTGTCGGTGGCAATCTCATTAAACACGGATTCTATCTGTCAATGTGACAGAAAGAACAGCTAACCGCGGCCAAGTTCAAGTTTCCTTCTTTTCCGTAAGAACTTCCGACAGGTGCACCCGCTGGCAGAGGCGCTGGGAAAATACTTTCATATTAAAAAAATACTTTCATATAAAATAAACCACCAAGCATGGTAATAGTAATGAAGATTGAGTAGTCGCACTAATCGAGAGCTTGTCGATACAGAAATTCTGCCAGAGCAATTACGCCGGCGACAAAAGAGGTCATTAGCAGAAATTGCAGGAAATAGGTGATAGAAAGGGTAAGTAGCGCGGGGAATGTTGGCAATATGAGGAGAGATATGTATTTGGTTTTATTTCTACCAGGAGAAACATTGCGCGGGGAAGCAAACGCACGCAAACCAACGTACTAAAACGGGAAGAATTTGCAAAGCAAGGGCGGCGGCGAAATCCCAGTCAGAAGGGCCAACAACTTAATCTACCAAGAGGAGCTGGCTATCAAAGAGCAAGGGGGAGAGGTAACAAGAGCGGGGCGGAGTTACCGCTCTCAGTTGCCGACGAGAGCAGTACATCTCAGCAAACCACATCATAGGACCACCCTCATTAATCTATATATTAATAGGCTAACACTCTCCCCATACAAACAGACGCAACCCAGTTTCGTATAGTATTTATGGATAGATCTCTATAAAATTTATAGTGGAAACTTAGAATGGACTAATCTGGTGTCTCACCAAAAAAAATTTTGAAAATTATTTTTAGTTTATTTGTTATTAAAGAAAAAATAGGTCTCCAAACTCTCCAGCTATTTTGTTATCTCCACATTCTGTTATACCCGAACTATACATCACTATTCAGCACTTTTATAAAACTCCCAAAGACACACCCACCGCTCATTCCCTTACACCCACACGTACATATCTATGCAATGATCCAGCAGCTGCCACTTGCTTTTATTTTTGTGCCAAAAAAAACAACAAATTGTACCAAATTATATCATCTTCGGCATCTAAACACCATTTGTAAGCTAAGAAGTCCAGCTTCACTTCTGGCTTTATATATTTAACTTTTTGCCTATTGGTTAAAGTTTATTTTTTTAACGATATGATTTTGTAAGAAAATTCCACAATGTTAAGATCGAAATTTAAATATCGTACGGACTATAACTAAAGAACAATTTTACATGACACTAATGCTGATTTCGTTGAACATGTTTATACCCTTGCACAGAATACTGTAAAAGTGTGATAAAAGTGTACCCGTTCTAGGTTAGGTTAGGTTCAAGTGGCTGCCGCAGAGGCACACTTAGGCCAGTTTTGAAAGGCCCGTTGTGATACCACCAACACAAGGAAAGTCAGTCCCGGGACCCAGCCATATGGAAAATCCCTGAGTTGTTGGGATTTTCCACATAGCAGAATCGCGGGACTGAGACTCCTAAACCGACACCGTTACTCCTCCTCGAACCACTTAGATGACTTTATGAAGCCCATCAAGTCCTTTATGTCCAGTTCCGCGATCTGGCTTAGGCTATCCAGGAACGGAACTCCCAAAAAGCGCGTTCTCGCGCCGCTTAAAGCCGGACAGTTGCAGATGAGGTGATCCACTGTTTCCTCCTCCTCATCATCTTTGCAACTCCTGCAGCATCGTCGGTAGGGCACACCTAGCCTTTCTGCATGCCTACCAATGAGGCAGTGACCGGTTAATACCCCTATCAATATGCAGATTTCCCTCCTAGTTAGGGCATAAATGCGTCTAGACCTTTTAAGATCCCATTTTGGCCAGGTTTGTTTCGATATGCGACACCCTGGGGATTGCAGCCATCTTTCGTTGGCTTGACGGAGTGTGTGCTCCTTCAGCATTAGTTTGCATGTGGCAAACGGCATAGCTAAGCGCTCTTTATCCTGAAGAACCTGCTTGGTCGTGCCCTGCCTGGCAAGCTCGTCTGCCTTACAGTTTCCCTCAATGTCCCGGGACCCATATGAGGTTTACGCGGTTCTGTTGGGCCATCTCCTGAAGAGATCGACGACAGCTGAGCGTCAGTTCAGAGTTGAACGTGTATGAGCCAAGGGATTTGATGGCCGCTTGGCTATCGCTGAAAATAGCGATATCTTCTCCGATAACACGTTTGCTTAACCAGGCCGCGGCGTCCAGGATTGCCGAGACTTCCGCCTGGAAGACGCTACAATGATCAGGTAGTCTGAAGGAGAGCTCAAGGTCCAAATCCCTTGAATAAACGCCTCCTCCAACTCTGCCGTCCAACTTCGAGCCGTCGGTGTATATGGAAGTGCCACCATTTGTTTCGGGACACCAATCCGTCCTCTCCCAGCCTTCTCTGCTGGGAATGTTTATTTTGAAACAGCTATCCCCGACTGTAGTAGTCGCACAACGATCTGTGCTTAGAGGGAGAAAGCTGTAAGATTCCAGAATACTGGAGTGTCCAATAGTACCCGCAGCCCAACTGGAGGTTTCTCTTAGGCGCAGAGCTGATGCCGCCGCTGACCGAAACCCTTCCAGATCAAGTGGCAAAATGCCCAGAATGACCTGGAGGGCTTCGTTGGGCGTTGTCCTTAGCGCACCGCTTATACAGATCATATTGGATCTATGGACTTTCCGCAACAGATTCAGGTATGTTGCCTTGCTCAGCGCAGGCCACCATACGACGACTCCATAAAGCATGATTGGGCGAATGATGGCCGTGTAGATCCAACTGCATACTCTAGGGCTGAGCCCCCATTTTTTGCCAATGGCTCTTTTGCAGGTGTAAAGAGCGATGCAAGCTTTCTTCTGGCGCTGAAGAACATTCTCCTTCCAATTCAATTTCCTGTCCAGAACTATGCCTAGAAACTTGGCCTTATCCGACAAGCCCAGGCGCGTGCCATCTAGTTCTGGTAGGCTTAGTGGCGGTATTTTGTACCGGTTGGTGAAGAGGACAAGTTCCACCTTCCCTGGGTTGATACTAAGTCCGCAGCGAGAGGACCACGTCGAAACTTCTCGCAGTGCTACTTGCATCAGGTCACACAGAGTTTGTGGGAACTTGCCTCTGAATGCAATAGCTAAATCGTCTGCGTATGCCACTATCTTCCCGCCCCCCCAGCTTGTGTCACGTAGCAACGAGTTGACTGTGAGGTTCCATAAAAGCGTACCCGTTCTACATGAAACTGCTATATCGATAAAACGAACAAAAAACATTGCCCGTTTGCTATGCTATGTGCATGAATAATTAGTTTTCGCTTATCAACCATATTCAATTGTTATTGCAAAATCCAATTTTTTTCACCAAATTTATCTGTCAAATAAAATTTTCGTCAGCTGATTTTCAGTGCAACCAACTACCCTGTCAAAGCTACAGAGGGTAAAAAGTGTGAGTTTTTTTAGGAAATGAAAGCATATATGTTTGACGTTATACCTTCATTTTGCAAACGAAAACGGAAAATTGAAGAGTGTAAAAAATACGCATTTTTTGATGAAACGAAATCACCATAACTCTACTTTTTTTTACGAAAAACATATTTTTGGGCATTTGTTTCCTTTAGGGGTCAACCGCTAATAAATTAGCTAAAATTATGGGAGATAGCTCAAAAGACAGGTATTGGCCTCAGGATCACGAGTCCGGAAGCGCTTTTTTAATTTTTTGTTTCTATGGAAAGTTATGGTAAAAAAATCGAAAAATGACCCACGGCACGCATTTTTTCGCACGTTTTTAGGTACAGCCTAATAAAATTACAACAACCACATGAAAATTTGCACTTTGATTGCAAATATCTCTTCAGAGAAGCAAAATATTAAAAAGCGTTTCCAGATTCGTGATCCTGAGGCCAAACCCCGTCTTTTGAGCTATCTCCCATAATTTTAGCTAATTTATTAGCAGTTGACACCTAAAGGAAACAAATACCCATTTTTACTTTGATTATTTGATGTTCTAAGCTTTTCTCGATTTTTTTAAAGTTTAATTCACTTATGAAATTTTTGGGGGGTTAAATATTGGAAAAGTATATTTTCTAAGCAGAAAATATATTTTTCATACAGTTGCAGATTGCCCAGAAAAATATCCCCAATCGTCTCATTTAAAGCAAATTCAATTTTCCTGCTGAAAAAATAAAATAAAAACAAAAAATTAAAAAAAAAAACAGTTTTAAATTTTTGCTTCCACCCAGAATCGAATATAGGTGTTCTGCAAGTAGTATACATTTATACCCATTCTGGTATAAAAAGGGTACAATTAGTCTCTTTATAGGACATGCTCGAACAAATGTGACCAATTTATTCCATCTAAAAGTGACTAAAAAAGTAGTAGTCTACTTTTCCTTTGGATTGATCCCGGACTAATCGTATTTTTTGCAGGGAAATACCATACGAACTTTTACTAATGCACCTTTTTACATAACTAATTCCACTTTTTTGTATGAAACCACATTTTTTACTTTGATAATTTAATGTGCTAAGCTTTTTCGATTTTTAAATAGTTTTTTTACTAATGAAATTTTTAGAGAAATAAAATATTGGAAAAGTATATCTTTTAAGCAGAAAATGTATTTTTCATACAAAAAAGTGAAGTTAGTTATATAGAATTAAAAATTTTGTTCGCAAGACCAGAATTGTAATTTTCAAAAAATAGCTTTAAAAAAATTTGTTTAAAAGAAAAAACATTTAAATATGCTGCACCACCCTAATGTGCGGATTCGTTGCTTGGTGTTACTCAAATCAAATGTTTAAATTCCCAAACATCATATATATATATATATATATATATATATATATATGTATGCGTGAAGCAAGAATAAAAAACGGTACCTTGCAAATTGCAAAATCATCGAAACTCCGTATACATAAGTATACAGCGATCCAGGCACCTGCCACTTGCCTTCATTTTTGTGCAAAAAAAAAAAAAGTGTAGCAAATCAAATAAATATCATTGCATCCTCGCCATCTTCACACCATCATCATTCACATAATCACACAATTCACATAATCCAAGGTTTTTCGCAGAGCACTTCTTTATTTAGTTTTTTGTCCATTAAAAAGTTTATATTTTGAACGATTTGGTTTTTTTAAAGTAAAATTCCACAAGGTTACGATAAAAAAAGTACCATTATATATCGAAATATTATAAGCCCATACCGGGTTGTGTGCGATTTAAATTAAACACTTGTTTTTTATGTAACAATTAATGTAAGTTTAATATAATTTGTAATAGTAAGTGTCTGCTGTACCTTAGACATAAACAAATAAATAAAAAAATAAAAATAAAAATAAAAAAAAATAAAAAAAATCTGTTGTAGATATATCCTAATGTATTGTCGTCAGCTTTTCTGTTGTACTACTTTGCTGCACCACCCTAATGTGAAGATTGTTTGTATGGTATCACTTAATACAAATTTGCATTTGTCACGAGTGAGTCACTTACTTGGTTTTGTTGTGAACGGTGAATATGTACATATATTAAGAGAGGGTTGAAGAAAATTTCAGATGGTCGAATTTCGACCACGGGCGATCCTAGTCCATATTATTGCTGAGTAAGTGTTTGCATTCATTATTCAACATTGATTCTCGCCAACCATACCAGTACGTTGCTTGCATTCTCACCACAACTTGCGATCCACATAACCAATCAAAATCTAAGTGGTATCGCTTTCCCCCATAGTGGGGTGAGTTTTGTGCACTGGTGTGGCAAGATAAGCAATAAGCAAAGCGTTCATGGGAAGGCAAATTGGAGCGAATAATTCGACAAAACTTTGCGAGCGTGCGCGTATATGGTCAGAGAGGAGAGTGCTACCTTCAAACAACTGGTCGCCAGAGGCGAACAGAGGTGGAAAACTCGTTGCATGAGATTTTGTCGATGCGCCTACGCCGGCGTTGGGGGCGACATCAAGTTAATGAGCAAGCGTTCGCTGTAGGCGAGCAAGAATAAGAGATCGACGTCGTACATCATCTATTTGCATACACACTTTTTATGTTATGTTTTACATTTCGTCTGCGCATGACACTACTTTGAACACTGGTGGCCCTATCAAAAACGTAAACAAAGAAAGAAGAAAACAAAAGCCACAGTGATAATACTGAAGTCCAGCGAGGTTTAATGAGCGCTGATATTATTGTATTAAATTGCTATTATTATTATCAAACGTAAATGGCCCAAGAATCCTGAGGACATCAAGGTTGAACAATTCAGGCAAATCGCTGGCAGACATTAGGGCAATCATCTAATGGAGGGTGATGTAAGATACGAGCGAATGATTTGGTATTCTGTTTTGTTGCCGGCCACTTGCCAAGGTTGTTCTACCTGTGAGTTCCTCTTCTCAATAATAGCACCTAGGTATAAGCAAATTAATATTTAAATCAAGGTGTGGCAGAGTAGTCAAACGAGAGGTTAAAACAGTGCTTATGCAGCAGTATGTTCCTCACCCATACACTTAGATTGGAGGCGCCTTTACTCATGTGATAGGGTAGGTTAGGGAATGGTAATAGTGCAACGGGTGTCCGACTACTCCTTCGCATATTGGTACATAGTTGAAATTATCTAACGTTAAGTATACCTGAGCCGCACGGCGGTTACAAACATCAATTAGCATGGAATGGTACCCTGCAGCGAAACCTCAAACTAGTCAGAATAATACTAGTATACAACTATAATTTTCTGTCAGAACTCATACTAGTCAGAAAATATCCATTTCATACTAGTATACAACTAGAATTTTCTGGCTGAATTTAAACTAGTCAGAAAATATCCATTTCATACTAGTATACAACTAGAATTTTCTGTCAGAACTCATACTAGTCAGGAAATATCCATTCGACACTAGTATACAACTAAAATTTTCTGGCTGAACCCATACTAGTCAGGAAATATCCATTCCATACTGGTATACAACTAGATTTTTCTGGATGAAATTATACCAGTTAAAAAATACAAAATTCATTCGTTTTGTTTACTTCTTTTTTCTCTTATAATTCACAGATGCTTTTTCGTGAAAGGGTTAATACAAATAGTCGCTGCTTTCTTAAGAATAAACATGAAAATAAAGGCAAATAATAAAATAAATAATTCTGGTTGAAATCATACTAGTCCAGGTTCAATGCTTTTTAGACTAGTATGGGGCTAGCATATTTCATACTAGTCCATTTTGGACTAGTATCCGGACTAGTTAATTTTTGGAAATCATACTAGTCCAGGTTGAACTAGTATGGGACTGGTATTTTACAACTAGTATAATTCTAGTATATCATGACTAGTAGATGACTGGTATATTCTAATCGAAATCGGACAATTGACATTTCGTAGGACATCAACACGTAAAAAATACCAGTTGCTTATATGGAAAAAAGACAGAACACTGACTAGTTGGGCCCGGCGCACCAACTAGTTGTAAAGTAGTTTTCAACTAGTTGCTTTCGCTGCAGGGGTAGTCATACATTATACATTTAAATCAGGCATGGGCGTGAGCTTAGCACCTGCTAAGCGACCATATACGTATACGAATAGTGAGAGCACAACGATCTCTTCGTAAAAAGCAACGACAAACCCATTTAGTTTACTTTCAGCATTCATACGGCACGGGTGTGCTGAGAAAGTGTCGCTCGCACACTTGGTACAGAGGATACTCGTTAATACGTACACATGAATGCAAAGCTTTTAGGTTGGCACGAAACTTTCTATGCGTAAGCGCTTTATGTCCCCCACGTATCTTTTTAATAATTTTTACTGCAATTTCCATAGCTTGACCCACTTTAAAACTTTTAGCAACTAATTGCTGTTGATGCAAAATGCAGTGAAAAGTTGGCACATTTATGCCGTTTGAAATTAACTGGCCCACTAGTCCCTTTTTGTCTTCTATCATGACAGGAGCACCGTCAGTGCAAACTGATGACAATTTAGCTTTATCAATGAAAGTAAACAATTCTCGTTCAATGCATGCAAAAATAGCTGCTCCAGTCACGTTGGATTGAAGTCCTCGCAAACAAAACATGTCATCTTCTATATTGAAATTATCGTCAACAGTCCTTACGCATACCAAAAGTTGACAAGTATCAGTAAGGTCAGTGCTTTCATCCAAAGCAATGGAATAAGACTTGGCATTCATAAGATTTCGCTTTAAATTTAAAAACATAAATTTTGATATATCTTCGACACGTCGCGTGATGGTGCGACGTGACAAAGGTATACCTCCTACATGTTTGGCTAGCTCAACCCCCTTTTCTCCAAAACATTCCAAAACGGCTACAGCCAAGTCCCTAAAAAAAGTGCCATCTTTAAGTGGCTTACCTTTTTTAGCTAAAGCAGCGCTTACAATACAAGAAGGCTTCAATTTTGCATTTGCAAAATCTTCTTCCACCTCTGTAACATTTGCGCTTTGCAAAAACTCGAGCTTGAGTTCATAAAATTTTATCATTTTTTCATCAGCGCTCAGATTATTTACGTCTCTATGCAGCAAAGCAAAATGTCGATCAAGGCTTTGCTTGCACACGCAATTTAATATTTTTCGGCAAATCAAGCACTGCGGCTTATTTGCAGAATTTAAAACAAAAAAAATGCTTGCTCCCACTCAACATTAAACATTTTGAATAGGTGTTTAGAAATCGACCTCCCACTGTATCAAATATATGTATGCCTGTATGACCAAACTGCGTGTGATACGTGTTCACTATGCAAGCGCTGAAATCATACTAAATAAATAATTGGATTTGCTTTCGTCGTCGCTAGGCTGTCGTGTACTTACACACAGTCACAATTTGGTTGCTGTGTCTCTGTAGTGGTGCCCATGCCTGATTTAAATTCATATGCCGTTGGCACATGAAGTGCTGTTGCAAAAGCCCAAAGGGGTGTAGATAAGCAGCCGTATTTTAGTAGGCATAAGCATATGACCCTATTCCGCGGTTGATGATGATTATCAGTAGATTTCTTAAGATTACTAAGAGCGTCAAATAGGACGCGTTGAAGTCACCTATGGTTATAAGTATTCCTAGTTATTTTCCTTTGTGACAACGTGTCAATCCATACGTGGATGTCCACGGGTGTTGGTAAACATATATACAATCCATAAGATTAAGCAAACTACGTATAGCAAGCGCATATTGAATATTTTTATAGTGCGCGTTCAACATATTAGAAAGTAAGAAAAAGAAATGGCCCACATAGAGGCACTGATTATAAGCTCCTGAATTGTTTTAATAAATAAGATGATTTGATAAGGCAAAGAATGGTGTGATGTTTTGAATTTCGGATGAAGCTCGGACAGACGTGAAGGGGGGGGGGGGGGACGATAGGGAGGAACAGCATGGGGGGACTCATATAGTGATGATCAGGCAATGATGGCCGTAGAATCAAACTAAAGGGTACGAGTAAAATTGTTTCTTATTGTTAAAGCGGTGCACCCAAACTTCTATGATGATCCCAACAACCCTCGACAATCCGGCGAGCGAGGCCGCAACCAGCGTACCCAGGGAAATCATCGGGCTAAGGAAGACAACCGCACCGCGCGCACCTGCAAGGGTAACAGCTGCCATTAACGATACTTAGAATAGTGTGAGGACAAAAAAAACAGCATTAATTTGGCCCCACAAACTACCGGGGCTACAGTGCGCAGCAGCGACGTCGACATCAAGCGCTACAGAGTACCGCAAGCAAGAGCGCCAGTAAACGGCGCTACAGAGAGACGCCAGCACAAGGTGCGCCAGAGCAACGCCAACATCGGACGCAAGCAGAGCGTCAGCACAAGGCGCGACAGAGCGACGCCAACCCAAGGCAGTGACGCCAAGAGCGACAGATCACCGCCGACGTAAGACGAGGCAGAGTGGCACCGCACGAAGATCCTAACGGGATCCGTCTAACACGGACGGACCGTTAAATTACAACGCTACAGTTGATTATCCAGCAAGGCCAATTACGGATGTTAGTAATGAATTAGTTGAAATTATAGAAATAAGATTTGTATCTAAGCTGGAGTTAAATGGTGGGCGGCGAGCAGTTTATTATTATTGTTGTTGTGATATTATATGGTTGAGGGAGTTGGCCGGGGTTGCCGGTTCGAATCCCACCTCAACCAAAGCCTTTTTAATTTTATTTATTTTATTATTTTTATATTCCATCAAGTCTCATGGACTGTGTTTGGTTCTTTTTAATTATTGGTATGTACCATCAAGTCTAGTGGACTGTGTTTTGGTATTGACACTCTGTATGTATTAATTTAGGGACGTAGATCCCTTCCAAAAGTTATTTAATGAGGGTGAGCACTAGGCCTAATGAGACAGTTAGCAGCAACAGCGGAATGATACTCAGCACTAGGCCCTGAGGCAGTTAGCAGCCTTAGCTGATTGACACTCACTTTACCCACATTATATTGCTTTATACTTAGTATTTATTTTGGGACGTAGATCCCTTCCAAAAGTTATTTATATGCTTCGTTGTCATTAGGGGCGTAGATCCCCTTCGAAGCGTATGTATAGGAGGCTAGCGTGAGTGCTAAAACCACACTTTGTTGAAGCAGCTATAAGCTATGTATTCAGAAAATTCTATAAACTATCTGCGAATTACATTGGTATGTAATGCAGAAGATATGAAATGAACGAAATAATCATAGCTTATGCCGCGTAAACAATTTGAATTAAATAAATATTATATGAAAACGATTTGCACGGTGTCCCGAATTTACAAATTTATTGTAACTGGACTCTGGACACGTGGCAGCAGGAAAGCTTCGTTACAATTGGCGCCCGAGCAGGGACCCTGCAAACCATTCAACGTCAGAAGGAACATTCCTTACTACACACAGAATTTACAAAATGGCCGACCCGATAGACACCACGTGGTTGGACATTGTTTCAAAGGAGCGACTGGTATCCACCGCCCGAAAATTGGATATCGAGCAGACAGGCACGGCCCGGGAAATACGAAAAAGAATACTTGTATTGCAACGTAAAATACGAGGGAGGAGGAGATCCGTTAGCTTTCTTCGAGCGGCTGGCAGGGCTGTCGGAGGTGTACACTAGTGCGGATCGGTCCCCAGACAAAAAAAAAGGGTTTCCAGTCCACCGACACATATCATGGGGGAGGTAAAGCCCCTGAGTGGGGGCAATAACAACATAGATGAGATAATCAACAGGATCAACGCGCCTACGGTGAGGACGAGGCGGACCGAATACGTGATTTCCTAGCGAAAGAACTCCAAAAGTTCGAGACCATGAGCGGGGTGACAATCATAGCTGAGCACAAGATCATCCTGACGGACGACCGTCCCATCAATCATCGTTACTTCCCACGCAAGCCCGATATGCAAAGCATCATCAACGACGACATTAATGAACTACTCCAGAAGGGATGCATCGAGCCGTCCTGCAGCCCACACAGTGCACCAATCGTACTAGCGAAGAATAAGAATGGGAAGTGGAGATTATGCGGCTAAGAGTGTACCTGCTAAATCTTCTTAGCGAAATCGACTTTTGGATGCAGTTGGCAACGAAAGAAAAGCCTCAAAATAAATATAGACATATCAAAAAAAAAATGTTGATGAGAAAAGCTGCTAAATTCAACATGTAGAGCTTCTTTCGCCCGGTTACCGTTCTATTCTATAATATTACTTTCTGGGTGGAAGTCGAGGTAATAGCCAGCGATTATGATTTTATTTTTGATATTTCAATGCCATCATGGCCTTAAAACCATAACTAGAAAGTTCAAGTTAAATTTGGTTTCATAATGGATTCGCCTTGCTCTAAAAGTTAAAGCTAGCAGACACGATGACAATCGCTATTGCATTAACTCTCATGGCCCAAAGAACTTCGCTTCTTTGTTTAGATTTTGGGGATGAAAAATAATTTCAGCCGCCTTCAAACAAGCGCAGAAACCACATCATGGGCCAAAGAACTTCGCTCTTTGTTTGCATTCGCCTTGACTTTAGGGTTGAAAAATAATTTCAGTCGCTTTCAAACAAGCGCAGAAACCACAGCGTGTGGGTTTACGCAGGCAATGTACGAGAACAAAAGCTTATGCGACTTTTTACATACATACATAACTCCAGGCGTATGAATGTTTGTGCGTACAGACAATTTATTTGACATCGTTACGTCATCGTTGAGTATGGCTAAGATGTTGCAAGTTCTGCGCTAAGTTTTATGATCACCGGTTTATGCGTGACGGATTTCGATGGTCATAACTTATTTTTCTCGATTGAAGTAGGGTGTGGGACTATTCGAATAAAAATTATTCGTATAAACAACTATTTTATTCGACGTGAATACAAAATTCGAATAATATTTATTCGAATTATTTATTCGTTTATTCGAATAGTTGTATTGAACTACTGGATGAAACGCAAATGGTTTGCACGTACAAATGTGTGCACATCCAGAAGTTTTGTTCAACTTTTTGAATAGTTGTTTATTGGCTATTGTCTTTTTTTTTGTATTCGAATAATATAATTTTATAATGTATAGGTTTTGGGATCATTTTGGGACTGTTTTGAATGGTCGCAAAGAGACCTCAAAGTGGACCCAAAATGGTCTCAAATTGACCCAAAATGATCTCAAATTGGCCCCAAAATAGTCGTAAAGCGATCCCATAGCGACCTAAAGCGTCCCCAAGGGATGCCAAAGTGACCTCAAAGTGGCCCCAAAATGGCCTCAAATTGACCCCTAAATGGTCTAAAGCATGGGTCGGCAAATTGGTAAATGCAGGTGTACTAGTGAGAGCGCTTATACACGCGCTGTGGTCGTCCGAACTATATTTTTAACATTCGCTGACCAAACAAGCGACACCCCCACGCGATGTGGTTTCGCCCCTTGCTCAGCGACGACTAAATCATTTGGTAAACAAAGGGCGAAACGTGTCTGTGTGATGAGTCCAACTTGTTTGACTGATCTTAAGATCTATGGGGCGACGATGCTTGTCCTAAAGTGATCTCATAGTGACCTAAAGCGACCCCAAGGGATAACAAAAGTGACATCAAAGTAGCCCCAAATTGGTCTCAAATTGGCCCCAAAATGGTCTTAAGTGATCCCATAGTGACCCAAAGGTATTCCAAAGTGGCCCCAAAATGGTCTCAAATTGGACCAAAAATGGTCTCTAATTGGACCAAAAATGGTCTCAAATTGGCCCCAAAATGGTCTTAAAGTGATCCCATACTGACCCAAAGCAACTCCAAGGGATCCCAAAGTGGCCGCAAAATGATCTCAAATTGGCCCCAAAATGGTCTTAAAGTGATCCCATAGTGACCTAAAGCGACCCCAAGGGATCCAAAGTGGCCCCAAATTGGCACCAAAATGGTCTTAGAGTGATGTCATAGTGACCTAAGTGACCCCAAGGGATACCAAAGTGGCCCCAAAATGGTCTTAAAGTGATCCCATAGTGACCTAAAGCGACCCCAGGGGATCCAAAAGTAGCCCCAAAATGGTCCCAAGTTGGCCCCAAAATGGTCTCAAATTGACCCAAAAATGGTCTTAAAGTGATCCCATAGTGACCTAAAGCGACCCCAAGGGATCCCAAAGTGGCCCAAAAATGGTCCGAAATTGGCCCCAAAATGGTCTCAAATTGGTCCCAAAATGGTCTTAAAGTGATCCAATAGTGCCCTAAACCGACCCCAAGGGATCCCAAAGTGGTCCCAAATTGACCCCAAGTGTTCCCGAAGGACTCAAAATATCGTATGCACGTACGGACAGGCTGACTTTGATATACGGATCTACATATATCCGTACAAACCCCCGTTACAAACTCCTGTTATATGAACAGAACAATTATACCCTGTGTACAGCTGGGTATAAAAAAAAACAAAGCTTGTCATGAAATTTAGGTTAGGTTCAAGTGGCTGCCGCAGAGGCACACCTAGGCCAGTATTAAAAGGCCCCTTGTGATACCACCAATACTAGGAAAGTCAGTTCCGGGACCCTGCCATATGGAAAATACCGGTATTATCGGGATTCCACATGGCAGAATCCCGGGACTGACGTTCCTAAGCCGACACCGTTACTCCTCCTCGAACCATTTAGATGACTTGATGAAGGCCATCAGGTCCTTTATGTCCAGCTCCGTGACCTGGCGTAAGCTAACCTGGAAGGGAACTCTCAAAAAGCGCATTCCCTCGCCACTTAAATCCGGGCAGTTGCAGATGAGGTGCCCACAGTTTCCTCCTCCGGTAGGGCACACCTAGTCTTTCGGCGTGCCTACCAATGAGGCAATGCCGAGTTTATACGCCTATTAGTGTGGAGATTTCTCTTCTCCTTAGGGCATAAATTTGTCTTGATCTTTTATGATCCCATTTCGGCCAGGTTTCTTTGGATATCCGGCATCCTGTAGATTGCAGCCATCTTTCGTTGGCTTGGCGGAGTGTGTACTCCTTCAGCATTAGCTTGCATGTGGCAAACGGCATACCTAAGCGCTCTTTATCCCGAAGAACCTGCTTTGTCGTGCCCTGCCTCGCCAGTTGGTCTGCCCTACAACTTCCCTCAATGTCCCTATGCCCCGGGACCCATGTGAGGTTCACGCGGTTCTGTTGGGCGATCTCTTGTAGAGATCGACGACAGCTGAGCGTCAGTTCAGAGTTGAACGAGTAAGAGCCAAGGGATTTGATGGTCGCTTGGCTGTCGCTGAAAATAAAAATATTCTGTCTGATAGTATGTTTGCCTATCCAAGCCGCGGCGTCCATGATTGCTGAAACTTCAGCCTGGAAGACACTGCAGTGATCAGGTAGTCTGAAGGAGAGCTCAAGGCTCAGATCCTTTGAATACACCCCTCCTCCAACTCTGCCGTCTAACTTCGAGCCATCAGTATAAATGGAAGTGCCGCCATGAGCGGCGGGACTCCGATCCTTCCTCTCCCATTCTTCCCTGCTGGGAATGTTTATTTTAAAACCGCTATCTCCGACTGTTGTGGTCGCACAACGATCTGTGCTCAGCGGAAGAAAGCTATAGGATTACAAAATACTGGCGTGTCCAGTAGTGCTTGCGCCCCAGCCGGACGCTTCCCTTAGACGCGGAGCCGATGCTGCTGCTACCCGGTGCCCTTCCAGATCGAGTGGCACAATGCCAAGAATGGCCTGGAGTGCTTCATTGGGCGTTGTTCTTAACGCACCGCTTATACAGGTCATGCAAGATCTGTGCACTTTACCTAACAGATTAAGGTTTGTTGCCTTGCTCAGCGCAGGCTACCATACCACAACTCCATAGAGCATGATTGGTCGAATTATTGCAGTGTAGATCCATTTGCATATTTTGGAGCTGAGCCCCCATTTTTTCCAATGGCTCTTTTGCACGTGTAGAGTGCAATGCACGCTTTCTTCTGGCGCTGAAGAACTTTCTCCTTCCAGGGTAGTTTCCTATCCAGAACTGTGCCCGAGAACTTGGCTTTGTCAGACAAGTTCAGCGCCGTCATTCAGGACCAGTTCTACGTTTCTCGGGTTGATGCTCAGTCCGCAGCGCGAGCACCATGAGGAAACCTCTCACAGTGCTACTTGCATCAAGTCGCACAGGGTTTGTGGGAATTTGCCCCTATATAGTATAGCTAAGTCGTCTGCATATGCCACTACCTTCCCGCCCCCATCTTGTGTCTCGTAGCATCGAGTTGGCAGTGAGGTTCCATAGAAGCGGGGAGAGAACACCTCCCTGAGGCGTTCCCCTTGTGACATAGCGTGATAGGTCAACCGAGCCCAGTGATGAAACTATTCGTGTACCCCTTAGTAGTTGATCAATAATTCCAATAAGAGACCTGCTTATGCCCAGACTTGTTAAAGTGGTGTTTATAGCATCAGAGCTTATGGGTTGAAGGCTCCTTCAATATCTAAAAAGGGCAAAAGACAGTAGTCCTTTTCATACAGCGATTTTTCAATAACAGAAACTAGGCTCTCCCGTGATAACACAAAACCCAGTAAGTGTCAGTTACTTGGTTTCGTCGTTCTATGAATTTTCGGAATCCCGTTAAAAAAATCTATCAGGGACATCGATCCGTTTCTTCCTATCTTGTTTCTAAGTACCTTAAACTAAAAAAATTATAAAACCAAGTAACTTAAAATGCACTGGATCAAGAAATTAGTGCACAACAAAACCAAGTAACTCGTGTTCTTTTTTTAGTAACTAAAAATTTTGCAACAAATACTGGGCTTTTTTACAAAAAGTCATTAGAAATCAACTTCTTATCGTCACTCTAAGTTTCTTTTTTAGTTTCGATCTCCTATCAATGCAAAAAGCGTTAAAACTCATTTGTGAATCAAGAATTATTAGAATTTCCTAAAAAAATGTATGTGATTATTTCACAAAACAAGCTAACTTTTGAAGATGTTTGATTTATCTTATTGTTATAAGAAAAGTATTTGAGATAATGTGATTTCAGCCAAGCATCCGATGGCAAATCAGAACACATTTTGCCAGAGGAGTAAGGAATTGTTATACTATATCTCAAAGTTGTGGTAGTGTAAGAGAACTTTTAAGTCTTGATTCAGACGCAGGCCAAGAGCTTCTGTTCCCTCAAGTGCAGCCCACTATAGGGGAGATCTAATCTTAGCTTGCCTGATGGTGAGAATCTAGAAATTATATTCAACCAGGTTTCATCATTATTTATTGGCGCTTAACAGCCTAGGCAATTTTGGCCGCTTCGTATTAAACCACGCCAGTCGTTACTTTTTAGAGACAACTGACGCCAATTGAAAACACCAAGGGAGTTCAAGTCATCCTCCACTTGTTGTTTCCATCTCAGTCGAGGTCTCCCCATCCTCTCCTCTCCAATTCGGGCGTCGATAGGAAAACTATCTGGGTTGGTGCTTCCTTGTCCATTCGCAAAACATGACCCAGCCAGCAGAGCCTTTGGACTTCAATTCGCTACACTATGGTCAGGTCTGCGTAAAGCTCGTACAGCTCATCGTTAAAGTTCCTTCGATACTCGCCGTTGGCATCAGGGGAAGGACCATAAATCTTCCGGAGAATTTTTTCTCAAATACTCCAAGGGCCATCTCATCTTCTCTTGACACTGTCCACGATTCCGAGCCGTACATTAGGACTGGTATTGTGAGAGACTTATAGAGCGTGGTCTTTGTTTGTCGAGAGAGGACTTTACTTCTCAGTTGCCTACTTAGTCCAAAGTAACACTTGTTGGCAAGAGTGATTCTCCTTTGGATTTCGAATATCGAGGAGATAAACTAGGAAAATTTAGTGTGAAACCCAAAAAATAAAAAGGATTTGCTTCCGGCATGCTTCGTTTTTATATGGAAGTGCACAACAAACCCAAGTAACTATCAACTTGCTTGGATTTGTCGTGAAACAAAATTTTTTTTGTATGAAATCCAAAAATCGTAACAATCTAAAATCAAAGTTACTTGGCAGTTACTTGGGTTTGTTCTGAAACAAAAACTTTCTTTGTATGAAAGGCGAAAATCGGGTTTTTTAAAAACTCTGTAAATGTTTTTTTTTTTTTTTTTTTTTTTTTTTACATGTACATAAAAAAACTTTGGGGTCTTATCTTGTCATAATTGGAAAAGTTGTATATACAAGTTGCTTTTTGCCGGAGATATGGCCTGCTACGCAAACCCTTAATTTCCCAACATTTTGAAAAAACTAGTTACTTGGTCTTGTTGTGTCACGGGAGGGCTGTGAAGCGCAGTCTCTGTAGATTTTCCTTTGGTGTATGCATGCTGATAGCTAGAGATAAGGTTGCTATCAATAGTAGAGGAGAGGTAGTCATTTATTATCCTCTCGAAGGTTTTGAGCGCAAAGAGAGACGCCTTCCCCGCCTTAGGAATAAACCCTACCGTGGCACTTCTCCAGGAGCACGGAATGTAGCTAAGAGCCAGGCAGGCTGTATAGAGAAATACCAGCCATTTGGCTGATGTCTCCAGCGTGTTTATGAGTTGTGCGGGAATAATCCCGTCTGGCCCGGCAGCCTTGAACGGTTCGAAGCTTTTAACCGTCCACCTAATCTTTTCCTCCGTGATGGGTATGTATACAGCCAGGTTTGTTGTAGGTGTTAAGGGATCCTCATGCAAGTTCCCTGGGAAGTGCGTATTCAAGAGCAGATCTAGGGTTTCCCCCTCCGTGCTGGTCCAGGATCCGTCAGGTTTGCGCAAATAGCTTGTAGCTGCTTGAGTTTTTGAGAGCACTCGTCTAAGTCTCGCTGTATCGTCGATATTTTCGACCCCAGTGCAGAAATTTCTCCACGATACTCTCTTTGCCTGCCTCAGAGCTTTTTTTTTAGGCCCTAAGTTTAACTTTATATTCGAGCCATTGAGTCTACGTGCCAAGGCTCTTGGCCTTACTAAATTGTGTCCTACATGATTTTCGGAGCGAGTCCAGGACGTTGGACCACCAATGCGGCCTATGTTTACCGCGTGTTTTGGGCACTGGGGCACTTTGGCGCGTAATTGCTTTGGAAGTTCGGTAATATAGCTTCAGCCATCTCCACCGTCTTTCTGGAAGTCGGCCATAGCGTCTCTTGTGAAATACCCTCGTATTTCTTCAGGATCCTTGCGGCCGCTCTTTTGTCCAAGTACTCAGAGCGACTGGGAGATGTCTTTTGGGGTGATTTTCGACCCGTAGTTGCCATCGCGGCCGTTCCCTTATTTGCATCTCTGGGGCCAGGTCGTGAGACCACTGCCACAGACGTTAAAGACTTTGTTTCGGTACCGGCACTTACTGGGGGTTTAGAATTAGCCGTTGTTGGCTTCACTGTGTTTGTACCGGTTCTTACTTTGGGGATTGCTCCCTTATTATCCAGAGCTAATCTACCCGTAGTTGCCATCGCTGTGATCTCTCGGCTGATAAAGAAATGGAGTTTGTCCTCCGACGTTGCGTTCTCGCTTGTTCCAGCATTTTTCTCCTCTTCTGTGCAGTATACATGATTGTATCTTTAGTTTTAGGGTTTTTATTACTATTTTTCATCTTGTTCGTACGACCCCTCGCCGGGCAAGGCCAGTTTAGGGTCAAGGGAAGAGTCAGGGGAATGTGTCGTCCGCCGCGGAAGAGCTCCATACCGCGGTAAGGCCATAGTTACTCTCCGAGGCGGCCCGGAATCAGAGAGGCTCCGTTCGATTACAGCCATGATTTGCCTCCCGGCTGCAAACTTCCAATGGGCACGTGGTCGCATAACACCCTGGATTGGGAGGGGGAAGATCTTAGTGGTCGTGCCAGAGAGGCTTGGCTTCTCTCGTCATGTAGTACCGGGCGGCGCTATGATCACAAGGGCAGCGTAGCCCTGTGGCTATCGACTTAAGCCCTCGTACCGCGGCAAGGTGTCCACCCTTCACGAGGGTGACATGACACTTAAAAATTAAAAAAAAAAAAACCGTGGCTGGATTCAAAAAATTACATAGAAACGTGTGTGGGTCCAGCCAGACCTATGTGCTACGAATGTGATGTATTAATCAACACTAGTATATCCCGTAGTCGAAATTCGACCAATTTAAAATAGTTGAACTTATTCAAACATCTGATCAACTTTTTGTCAATAGCTGCTTTTAGGCCCGTGGCCGTCCTCGACCAACTTAAATGTATGTATATATACGTTAAACACTCATATATAGTCAAAATGAGGCCATCATAGAATTAAAAAAATAGTGGCTGTTATTATATAATAAAAATATTAAATTATAGCAGCCCTTTCCAAAATTCTTTATGGCAAATGCCATGCAAATATTCGGTTTTCGAGATTCTATGTTGCGCTTGATTAATGGAATGATGAGATTGTGCTTAACAAATAGCTACTAATTTATGCGATCGTTTTGAGCAGGTGAAGAACAAAAAAAATATTAGGTTAAATAAATTGTAAATTATTAATTAAATTGTAAATTATTAATTAAATATTAAAAAACATAATTTTAGAAAAAAAAAAAAGAAAATTTCGTAACCGGGTCTTGCACCTGTGCACACCGTATTCCATACGCTCACCGCCGCGGCAGTACCTTATGCTCAAAGCAGTTATCAAATTGTGCAATTAGGCTTTATGAGAATCAGAATTTTTAAAATTAACAATATACAAACAATAAAGTTAGACTATTAATATAAATAATGGACCCAGGTACTCAATGAGCGAGGTAGTGAAAATAATTTCTCTCTCATTATAGGACGTGTTTAATGAGGGAGAGAATTAAGATAAAGAGTGGTTTCCTTTGAAGTTCACCCAACTTCGAAATATGAGTTTGACGCTATGACAGCCAACTTTAATTGCGACATATTTTTTTCAAATTAAAGTTTGACCATGGTTGCCCTATTTCACATTTTAATAATGGTGTTATGAAAATATAAAACTTTGTATAATTTCATTTTAAACAAATCTATTACATCGGAATTTTTCCGAGCAGTTCTAGCGGTTTCAAGATACCCAATTCAGCCTGCAACTTCTCATGCCCTTGTTGTCCTGTCCATAATCAATTCCTTGAATAAATTTTTTTAATATGGAATTCTACAATTAAGTGAAGCTTTATTGGGCTTTTGAATCTCTATATAGATATATACATACATATTAGAGTTTTATGGAAAAAATATAATTTTGATTACGTTTTCCCAAAAAATTTTATAGTTAAATTACATTTTACATTTTATTATAAATATATATAATAGAAAATTTAATTTTTTCGGGATTTTATGGCACAACAATATAACATTATTAGTTTTTAATTTTTTTTTTTTTTTATTAAAGCTTTGGAATATATGGCGACCATAGTTATTTCATTTTTATTATAGAATTCTACGAAAAAGATGTTTGATTTTTATTTTTTTAAAAAAGGAAAATTTCATATTACATAAAATTGACGGCAATGGGTGTATCTATTTCAATCTAATTTTTTTTTTTTTTATGAATTTCAATACAGAAAGTTTAAACATTGATTGCTTCTTTCTTAAAAATTTTATATTTAAACTATTTTCGTTTATAATAAAGCGTGCGAGATATGAGAAAAACAAATTGTCACTTTTTTTTAATACTTTGGTACATAACAACACATATTGGGGCAACTCTCATGCGGAAACAAATTGGCTATTCGCGCCGACGCCATCTATTTGGAGTTCAACGCCGAATCTAATATTTGAACTCAATGAACGAGAGAATTGGAGTGTTTACGCATATATGTATGTATATGTGTATATAAATAGATATGATTATGAAATTGGCTTGACGTTTATTTTGAAGGGGTGGAAATTTGGAAATATGAGTTCGTGTAAAATTAAAGAGTATTAATGAGCGATAGAACGAAAATAGTTACACATTGAATTTAGAGAAGAATGGGTTGTATTTTAAAAAAATTTATTATACATGGCGTGTTTTTAAAACTTTTTAGTGAGGGTGATTACAAATTCTGGTTAGGTCAAAAAAAGTTTGAGGGTTTTCTAGCTTTTTTCTTTAACCATAACTTAGCAATAAAAAATGTATATTGATTTTTAAAAAAATTCTATTCAATTTGGTCTAGACTTGTTTGGGGCTCGGGTTGCAAATCTGCCCTTTAAAAGTTAATACATATATACATATGAAAAGAAATTATTTGTTGTCTTCAGTAAAATTTAAGATTTCAGCTTATCACTTGGTTTATTTCAAAATTTTCGATTTTTATACTTTAAATAAGGAATTTATCAGCAACTCTATCTCAATCGATAGAAATCGTTAAATTTATCGAAATAATCTAGCAAAATTGAATAAACAGACCACTTTGTTTGAAAAAAATTTGCAAATTGCAGCTTACATCTTCAAAAATTAGAGCAGTCAGACTTATATTAATGGTAATTTTTTGAAATATTTACCAAAAAAAAAAAAAAGAAATTGTATAAGCGGTTATAGCATTTCTATAATGGGTGGTATGTATGTATATTTATGATCTAAAATTATTATTTCACATGGTTTTCCGTAAACTAAAAATATTCACAGCAATTTTTTTTCTCGAAAATAGAGATCACAAACATAAAAATATTGTTTTTAAAAATTTTAAAAAGTCAACATTAGAAATATAATAATAAATAAATAAAATATAAACAAATTTCAATGACAAAAAAGAAAAAAATTTTGGCCGATAGCTGTAACTGTACTCGAACCATCAACAGCTCGACCACTACCCCCTGACGCTTCCCACTGGGCTATCGATTTATTTACAAATTGATTGTCAGATAACCAATTCAAGTTGCATGAGAAATTTTCATTCGCTTATTACAGATAAATGAAGCAGTATTGGTTATATATTAGATAATTGTGCACTGCCTTAGAGGTATACCAGCAAATTCATATGCATTTCATAAATATTTATGCATATTTAGTATGGGTTTAAGCTTGGCAATTATTTATATGTAAAATTTGTTAGCCTATTAATATAATAGATAATGGACCCAGGTACTCAATGAGCGAGGTAGTGAAAATAATTTCTCTCTCATTATAGGACGTGTTTAATGAGGGAGAGAATGAAGATAAAGAGTGGTTTCCTTTGAAGTTCACCCAACTTCGAAATATGAGTTTGACGCTTTGACAGCCAACTTTAGGTAGGTAGGTAGGTAGAAGTGGCTGCCGCAAAGGCACACCTAGGCCAGTAATAAAAGGCCCGTTGTGATACCACCAAACACTAGGAAAGTCAGTCCCGGGGCCCGGCCATATGGAAAATCCCAGTGCTGTTGGGACTCTCCATATAGCCGAAACCCGGGACTGACACTCCTAACCGACACCGCTACCCCTCCTCGAACCATTTTGATAACTTGATGAAGGCCATCAAGTCCTTTATGTCTAGCTCCGCGACCTGGCTTAAGCTAACCAGGAAGGGAACTCCCAGAGAGCGCCTTCTCGCTCCGCTTAAGGCCGGGCAGTTGCAGATGAGATGCTCCACCGTTTCCTCTTCCTCATCATCTTTGCAACTCCTGCAGCATCGTCGGTAGGGAACGCCTAGCCTTGCTGCGTGCCTACCAATAAGGCAGTGCCCGGTTAAAACACCTATTAATATGGAGATTTCCTTCCTTTTTAGGGCGTATATGTGTCTAGATCTTTTAAGATCGCATTTTGGCCAGGTTTGCTTGGATATCCGGCACCCTGGGGCTTGTAGCCATCTTTCGTTGGCTTCGCGGAGTGTATGCTCCTTCAGCATTAGCTTGCACGTGGCAAACGGCATACCTATGCGCTCTTTATCTTGAAGAATCTGCTTGGTCGTGCCCTGCCTGGCAAGTTCGTCTGCCCTACAGTTTCCCTCAATGTCCCTGTGTCCCGGGACCCATGTGAGGTTCACGCGGTTCTGTTGGGCCATCTCTTGAAGAGATCGACGACAGCTGAGCGTCAGTTCAGAGTTGAACGAGTAAGAGCCAAGGGATTTGATGGCCGCTTGGCTGTCGCTGAAAATACAGATATCCTGTCCGATGGTGCGTTTACCTATCCAAGTCACGGCGTCCATGATTGCAGAAACTTCAGCCTGGAAGACGCTGCAGTGATCAGGTAGTCTAAAGGAGAGTTCTAGGTCCAAATCCCTTGAGTAAACCCCTCCTCCGACTCTGCCGTCTAACTTCGAGCCGTCGGTGTATATAAAAGTGCCGCCATTAGTAGCGGGACACCGATCTATGTTCTCCCAGTCTTCCCTGCTGGGAATGTTTATTCTAAAACAACAATCTCCGACTGTTGTGGTCGCACACCGATCTGTGCTCAGAGGGAGAAAGCTGTAAGATCTTAGAATACAGGAGTGTCCAATAGTGCTTGCGCCCCAGACGGACGTTTCCCTTAGACGCAGAGCCGATGCCGCTGCTGCCCGGTACCCTTCCAGATCGAGTGGCAAAAAGCCAAGAATGGCCTGGAGAGCTTCATTGGGCGTTGTTCTTAACGCCCCGCTTATACAGATCATGCTCGATCTGTGGACTTTTCCTAACAGATTTAGGTTTGTTGCCTTTCCTAGCGCAGGCCACCATACCACGACTCCATACAGCAAAATTGGCTGGATTATCGCAGTGTAGATCCATCTGCAAATTTTGGGGCTGAGCCCCCATTTTTTGCCAATGGCTCTTTTACACGTGTAAAGTGCAATGCACGCTTTCCTCTGGCGCTGGATGACATTCTCCTTCCAGTTAAGCTTTCTATCTAGAACTGTGCCTAGGAATTTGGCTTTATCAGCTAAGTTCAGGCGCACGCCATCTAGTTCTGGTAGGTTCAGCGGTGGTATCTTGTACCGCCTGGTATAAAGGACAAGCTCCACCTTTCCCGGGTTGATGCTAAGTCCGCAGCGAGAGGACCATGAAGAAACTTCTCGCAGTGCTACTTGCATCAAGTCACACAGGGTTTGTGGGAATTTGCCCCTATATGCAATAGCTAAATCGTCTGCATATGCCACTATCTTCCCGCCCCCCCACCTTGTGTCTCGTAGCAGCGAGTTTACGGTGAGGTTCCATAGGAGCGGGGAGAGAACACCACCCTGAGGCGTTCCTCTTGTGACATAGCGTGAAAGATCAACTGTTCCCAGTGAAGAAACTATTTTCCTTCCCTTTAGTAGTTGATCAATTAGTCCAATAAGAGACCTATTTATGCCCAGGTTTGTTAAAGCAGTGTTAATAGCCTCCGGCCTTATATTGTTGAAAGCCCCTTCGATGTCCAGAAAGGCCACGAGACAGTACTCCTTTTCGTGCAATGATTTTTCAACAATAGAGACTAGGCTGTGGAGCGCAGTTTCCGTTGATTTACCTTTGGTGTATGCATGTTGATAGCTAGAAATAAGGTTGCTATCAATAGTAGAGGAGAGATAATCGCTAATTATCCTCTCCAAGGTTTTAAGTGCAAAAGACGAGAGACTGATCGGTCTGTAGTCTTTAGGCTCATAGTGTGAGGCCTTCCCAGCCTTTGGAATAAAGACTACCGTGGCGCTTCTCCAGGAGCACGGAATGTAATTAAGAGCCAGGCAGGCTGAATAGAGAACTACCAGCCATTTAGCTGATATTTCCAGCGTGTTTATAAGTTGTGCGGGGAAAATCCCGTCTGGCCCGGCTGCCTTGAACGGCTCAAAGCTTTTGATTGCCCACCTTACCCTTTCCTCCGTAATGGGTATGTTTACCGCCAGGTTTGTTGCAGATGCTACAGGTGCATCATACAAGTTCCCCGGAAAGTGTGTGTTCAGGAGCAGCTCCAGGGTTTCCCCTTCCGTGCTGGTCCAAGATCCGTCAGGCTTCCGTAAATAGCTAATGGCTGTTTGAGTTTTTGATAGCACTCGTCTAAGTCTCGCTGTATCATCGACTTTTTCGACCCCGGTGCAGAAATTTCTCCACGAAGTTCTCTTCGCTTGCCTTAGAGCCTTTTTATAGGCCCTCAGTTTAGCTTTATATTCGAGCCATTCAGGCTCCGTACCGATGCTCTTGGCCTTGTTAAATTGCTTCCTGCATGATATACGGAACGAATCCAGGTCGTAAGACCACCAGTGGGGTCTATGTTTGCCGCGTGGTTTTGGTACTGGACAAGCCTGCTCTAGGGCATTTGAGAGCGCCGTTGTAAAGGTCGTTACCAGATCATCCAGTTCTCCCACTGATGAGGGGGCTTGTGGAGGTAATACTGGTAGGTCCCTAGCTAATATTTGGTTATGTAGCTGCCAGTTAGTGTTGCGTGGATTTCGTTTCATGACTGGCTGCTCAACAATAAAGTCTAACACAATTTCTATGTACCGATGGTCAGAAAATGAATGCTCATCAAGAACACGCCATTTTCTGACCCACTCATAAGCACCTTCGCTACAAACAGTGAGGTCTATAACCTCCCTACGAGCTTTAGTTATAAAAGTAGGCTCGTTACCCACGTTACAAACCACCAAGTTAGTTGTTAGTAGGTAGTCAAACAGAGACTCGCCCCTAGCGTTAATATCGGAGCTTCCCCACTGGACGTGATGAGCATTAGCGTCAGCTCCAATAATAAGATGGCCCGTACAGAAATTATCCACCAGATCTTTCACCTCCTTTTGTGGAGGAGGTTCTTCGGCGTCATAGGGCATATAGACCGACGCCATCGTTAGGCTGGTGCTGCCGACTGTTAAGCTGGCAGCTGTAACGTCACCATTTGAGTAGTTGGGTAATAGAAAGGTGTTTAGCTCAGACTTTACCAAAATACATGTTCTGACCTTGCCCTCATCATTGGCTTGGATGAGCTTGTACCCCTTAGTCCCCAATCCACAGATCCTAGAGCTATTGACCCAGGGCTCTTGGATAAGGACCACGTCTACGTCGCCTTTAGAAAGACGACTGCTTAAAACAGCCGAGGCTGCTTTAGATTTGTGCAGATTTATCTGAAGCACCACCAACATGAGAGAGCTCAGACATCCCTGCCGCCAGCGTGTCGTCGAGGTCTGGCCTGTTCCGGGGGCTGTCTCTCAACGAGGAGTTGTTCAGAGCACCTGCACGATTTGGCGTGGCGGGAACCCTGCTGTCTGAAGCAGCATCAACGTTAGTGTGCTCAGGTTTAGCCACGATCGTGACGTCGAGGCCTTCTTCGTCAAGCAGGCTTTCTTCTATCGCCGAGTTGTTCGCAGCACCATCGCAATTTGACGTGGCGGATAACATACTTTCCGCGTCGGACTCCTCTGCTTTCCCTTCCGATGCCTCGATCTCCGAGTCCTCCGGAGCGTCCGGAATAGCAGCGCGCTGTGCATCGCCACGGTATACGTGGATCACGATCTGACCCAAGCCGTAATGCACTCGTCCGTTGCACCGTTTAAGGGGCTCGAGCGCCTCCTTATTCAGAGTGATAACCACCTGTCTATTGGGCCCAACCACATCATCGACCAGATTGACGCCCCAATCCTGCGTCGGGAGAGACGGATTCCAGACCTGCAGCATCTCAAGAATATTCTCGGGTTCTGCAGGGACGGCAGGAATCCATGCCCTTGCCCTTGGCCGAGCAGGAATGTCCTTCCAGTCGACGACATCTAGTCTTGCCCCTGGATAGACTTCACCCAGTCTTGCAACTGCTGCCTTATACAGTGCGACAGTTCTTGCATCCTCGCACGCGAATATTTTGATCTGACCTTGGTGCCAGCCCGCGTCAGTACCTCGCGGCGGACTACCCGGAGACTCACGCATTAAGTGGAGGAGGGCCCTGCCCATTTCATTCCGGACATACAGCCACTGGTCTTTGGGGATGGACCAACGGTCGTTACCTCGGTCAATGAAACCTATAAGGATTCTGTCCTTGGTTACTTCAGCAAAGCTGAGTTTTCCCACTACGGGGTTGACCTGATGCCGCTTCGGATGGGGGTCTACCTCTCCGTCCGATCTCTGGCGTTTGAAGGGATTACCGTTCACCCTCTTAGGCACATAGGGCCTCTGGAAATTTGGTATCAGAGCTTTCGCTTCCTCCACCATCTTCCTTTCTTCCGGCGACAGCTTCTCCTGCGATGCTCCCTCATATCTTTTAAGGATCCTTGCGGCCTTTCTTTTATCCCAGTACGCAAAGCGTCGGGGAGATGCCTCTTTGGGGGGATTCAGACTCGTAGTTGCCATCGCGGTCTCTCCCTTTACGGCGTCGTCCTTCTCTTTCGAAACTCTGAAGCCAGGTCGTGAGACCATTGCCCCAGATGTGAAGAGATTGGGTTTCGTACCAGCGCTTGATGGAAGCTTAGCTTCCGCCGTTTTCTGCTTGACTGCGTAGGCAGCCGCACTGTTGCTTGCTCCCATCAAGTCACTCTTACTTGATAGCAGTTTGGGGGATGACTGACCCGTAGTTTCCATCGTTGTCGGCCTCCCAGTTAACTTTGAGGCGGAGTTTGTCCTCCGGCGTTGTGTTTTCGCTTGCTCCAGCATAGTTCTTCTCTGCTGCGGAGTAAACGAAGTCGTTAATTGCTTTGTATTTTGTGTGTTCTTCATCTTGTTCGTACGACCCCTCGCCGGACAAGGCCAGCTTAGGGTCAAGGGTAGTGTAAGGGGAAGTGTGTCGTCCGCCGCGGCAGAGCCCCATACCGCGGTAAGACCATAGTTACTCCCTGAGGCGGCCCGGTATCAGTGAGGCTCCGTTCGACTACAGCCACGATTTGCCTCCCGGCTGCAAACGTCCAATGGGCACGGTATCGCATAACACCCTGGATTGGGAGGGAAAAGTTTTGCACATTTATATAGCGAGCCGCTTGCTTCAAGACAGACGCCCGCTTACAGCCGCACCTCTTGGTGTACAGACGCTGCGAAAAAGACCCCGGTGAGCCCTTAAACCAAGTATGTCAGAGTGGCCCCCCCGGGGCTCCCTCTCTTTCTGCCGCGAGCCTAGGTAGCTCAACGTTGCCCAGAGTGCACGAACGAGGACGCAAGAGTCGGGATTGAGCGCGGTCACTCAGCAACCACACCCCATTACACTCCACAGCCAACTTTAATTGCGACATATTTTTTTTCAAATTAAAGTTTGACCATGGTTGCCCTATTTCACATTTTAATAATGGTGTTATGAAAATATAAAACTTTGTAGAATTTCATTTTAAACAAATCTATTACATCGGAATTTTTCCGAGCAGTTCTAGCGGTTTCAAGATACCCAATTCAGCCTGCAACTTCTCATGCCCTTGTTGTCCTGTCCATAATCAATTCCTTGAATAAATTTTTTTAATATGGAATTCTACAATTAAGTGAAGCTTTATTGGGCTTTTGAATCTCTATATAGATATATACATACATATTAGAGTTTTATGGAAAAAATATAATTTTGATTACGTTTTCCCAAAAAATTGTATAGTTAAATTACATTTTACATTTTATTATAAATATATATAATAGAAAATTTAATTTTTTCGGGATTTTATGGCACAACAATATAACATTTTTAGTTTTTCATTTTTTTTTTTTTTATTAAAGCTTTGGAATATATGGCGACCATAGTTATTTCATTTTTATTATAGAATTCTACGAAAAAGATGTTTGATTTTTATTTTTTTAAAAAAGGAAAATTTCATATTATATAAAATTGACGGCAATGGGTGTATCTATTTCAATCTAATTTTTTTTTTTTTTTATGAATTTCAATACAGAAAGTTTAAACATTGATTGCTTCTTTCTTAAAAATTTTATTATACCTTTCATGAACATGAAATGGTATTATAACTTTGGTCCGATGTTTGTAAGTATGAGAAGAAGAAGAGATAGACCCATCAATAAGTATACCGAAATGATCAGGATGACGAGATGAGTTGATTTAGCCATGTCCGTCTGTCTGTCTGTCTGTCTGTCTGTCTGTCTGTCTGTCTGTCTGTCTGTTTGAACGCAAACTAGTCCCTCAGTTTTTGAGATATCTGGCTGAAATTTTGTATGCGGCCACCATTTTCCAATATAGGAATCATTTGTCGGAACCAGCAAGATCGGACCGATATTACATATAGCTCCCATACAATCGATTGTTCCGATAAACCGATTTTGGGCTATAACTCCTTTAATTTAAGAGCTAGGAACGTGAAATTTTGTAAGTGTTACTATTTTTATATGTGAAATATCGATGTTGAAAATCATCGAGATGGGATAAATATTTCACATAGCCCCCATACAATCGATTTTTCCGATAAACGGATTTTGGTAGATAACTCCTTTAATTTATGAGCTAGGAACGTGAAATTTTGTAGGTATAGCTATTTTTATATGTGAAATATCGATGTTGAAAATCATCGAGATGGGATAAATATTTCACATAGCCCCCATACAATCGATTGTTCCGATAAACGGATTTTGGGCTATAACTCCTTTAATTTAAGAGCTAGGAACGTGAAATTTTGTAAGTGTTACTATTTTTATATGTGAAATATCGATGTTGAAAATCATCGAGATGGGATAAATATTTCACATAGCCCCCATACAATCGATTGTTCCGATAAACGGATTTTGGTAGATAACTTCTGTAATTAGATAAGTAGGAAAGTGAAATTTCGTAATTATTTCTCTTTTAGAATGTGGCATGTCGATGTTAAAAATCAATGAGATTTTTCACATAGCTCCCATACAATCGATTATTCCGACAAACGGATTTTGGCCTATAACTCCTGTAATTAAACACGCAGGAACGTGAAATTTTGGACGTATTGCTATTTCTATATCCGAAATATCGATGTTGAAAATCATCGAGATGGGATAAATATTTCACATAGCCCCCATACAATCGATTGTTCCGATAAACGGATTTTGGTAGATAACTCCTTTAATTTATGAGCTAGGAACGTGAAATTTTGTAAGTATAGCTATTTTTATATTTGAAATATCGAAGTTGAAAATCATCGAGATGGGATAAATATTTCACATAGCTCCCATACAATCGATTATTCCGACAAACGGATTTTGGGCTATAACTCCTGTAATTAAACACGCAGGAACGTGAAATTTTGGACGTATTGCTATTTTTATATCCGAAATATCGATGTTGAAAATCATCGAGATGGGATAAATATTTCACATAGCCCCCATACAATCGATTGTTCCAATAAACGGATTTTGGTAGATAACTTCTGTAATTAGATAAGTAGGAAAGTGAAATTTCGTAATTATTTCTCTTTTAGAATGTGGCATGTCGATGTTAAAAATCAATGAGATTGGACCAATATAACACATCGCCCCCATATAATCGATAGTTCCGAAAATTTCGGTATGAGCTAAAATTAAATTGACACAGGCTGTACTGGGGATCGAACAGTGAAAATCGTGACGCTTATTCATGAAAGGTATTTAGCCTTCGGCACAGCCGAAGACAGCTTTCCTTACTTGTTTTTAAACTATTTTCGTTTATAATAAAGCGTGCGAGATATGAGAAAAACAAATTGTCACTTTTTTTTAATACTTTGGTACATAACAACACATATTGGGGCAACTCTCATGCGGAAACAAATTGGCTATTCGCGCCGACGCCATCTATTTGGAGTTCAACGCCGAATCTAATATTTGAACTCAATGAGCGAGAGAATTGGAGTGTTTACGCATATATGTATGTATATGTGTATATAAATAGATATGATTATGAAATTGGCTTGACGTTTATTTTGAAGGGGTGGAAATTTGGAAATATGAGTTCGTGTAAAATTAAAGAGTATTAATGAGCGATAGAACGAAAATAGTTACACATTGAATTTAGAGAAGAATGGGTTGTATTTTAAAAAAAATGTATTATACATGGCCTGTTTTTAAAACTTTTTAGTGAGGGTGATTACAAATTCTGGTTAGGTCAAAAAAAGTTTGAGGGTTTTCTAGCTTTTTTCTTTAACCATAACTTAGCAATAAACAAGTAAGGAAAGCTGTCTTCGGCTGTGCCGAAGGCTATATACCTTTCATGAATAAGCGTCACGATTTTCACTGTTCGATCCCCAGTACAGCCTGTTTCAATTTAACTATATTTACTATACACATTACACATCTTTGTTATAATTTAAAAAAAACTTACAAAATAATAGGATCCGAGTTATCGGAACAATCGATTGTATGGAGGCTATATATTATACGTGTTCAATTGTACTGACTTACACTATACACATTACATATGTAGAAAGTACTAAAGGTGAAATATTTTACGTTCCTAACTTTTTAAATGCGGAAGTATTGGCCAAAAAACCTTATATCGGAACAACCGGTTGTATGGGGCTAAATATATGTTATATTTACCCGATCTTCTTGATTTTCCTCTACACACTACATAAATTGAAAGTACTCAAGTTGCAAAATTTTATGTTCCTAACTTTTTAATTGCAGAAGTTTTGGCCAAAAAAACCTTATATCTGAACAATCGGTTGTATGGGGGCTATATGTTACATTTGCCCGATCTTGTTGATTTTCACTATATACACTACATAAATAGAAAGTACTCGAGTTGCAAAATTTTACGTTCCTAACTTTTAATTGCAGAAGTTTTGGGAAAAAAACCTTATATCTGAACAATCGGTTGTATGGGGGCTATATGTTAAATTTGGCCGATCTTGTTGATTTTCACTATATACACTACATAAATAGAAAGTACTCGAGATGCAAAATTTTACGTTCCTAACTTTTTAATTGCAGAAGTTTTGGCCAAAAATCCTTATATCTGAACAATCGGTTGTATTGGGGCTATATGTTACATTTGCCCGATCTTGTTGATTTTCACTATATACACTACATAAATAGGAAGTACTCGAGTTGCAAAATTTTACGTTCCTAACTTTTTAATTGCAGAAGTTTTGGCCAAAAAACCTTATATCTGAACAATCGGTTGTATGGGGGCTATATGTTACATTTGCCCGATCTGGTTGATTTTCACTATATACACTACATAAATAGAAAGTACTCGAGTTGCAAAATTTTACGTTCCTAACTTTTTAATTGCAGAAGTTTTGGCCAAAAAACCTTATATCTGAACAATCGGTTGTATGGGGGCTATATGTTACATTTGCCCGATCTTGTTGATTTTCACTATATACACTACATAAATAGAAAGTACTCGAGTTGCAATAATTTTACGTTCCTAACTTTTTAATTGCAGAAGTTTTGGCCAAAAAACCTTATATCTGAACAATCGGTTGTATGGGGGCTATATGTTACATTTGCCCGATCTGGTTGATTTTCACTATATGCACTACATAAATAGAAAGTACTCGAGTTGCAAAATTTTACGTTCCTAACTTTTTAATTGCAGAAGTTTTGGCCAAAAAACCTTATATCTGAACAATCGGTTGTATGGGGGCTATATGTTATACTGGTCCGATCTTGTCAGTTCCGACAAATGATTCCTATATTACAAAATGGTGGCCACATACAAAATTTCAGCCAGATATCTCAAAAATTGAGGGACTAGTTTGCGTTCAAACAGACAGACGGACAGACGGACATGGCTAAATCAACTCATCTCGTCATCCTGATCATTTCGGTATACTTATGGATGGGTCTATCTCTTCTTCTTCTCATATTTACAAACATCGGACCAAAGTTATAATACCATTTCATGTTCATGAAAGGTATAAAAATGTATATTGATTTTTAAAAAAATTCTATTCAATTTGGTCTAGACTTGTTTGGGGCTCGGGTTGCAAATCTGCCCTTTAAAAGTTAATACATATATACATATGAAAAGAAATTATTTGTTGTCTTCAGTAAAATTTAAGATTTCCGCTTATCACTAGGTTTAGTTCAAAATTTTCGATTTTTATACTTTAAATAAGGAATTTATCAGCAACTCTATCTCAATCGATAGAAATCGTTAAATTTATCGAAATAATCTACCGAAATTGAATAAACAGACCACTTTTTTTGAAAAAAATTTGCAAATTTCAGCTTACATCTTCAAAAATTAGAGCAGTCAGACTTATATTAATGGTAATTTTTTGAAATATTTACCAAAAAAAAAAAAGAAATTGTATAAGCGGTTATAGCATTTCTATAATGGGTGGTATGTATGTATATTTATGATCTAAAATTATTATTTCACATGGCTTTCCGTAAACTAAAAATATTCACAGCAATTTTTTTTCTCGAAAATAGAGATCACAAACATAAAAATATTGTTTTAAAAAATTTTAAAAAGTCAACATTAGAAATATAATAATAAATAAATAAAATATAAACAAATTTCAATGACAAAAAAGACAAAAAATTTGGCCGATAGCTGTAACTGTACTCGAACCATCAACAGCTCGACCACTACCCCCTGACGCTTCCCACTGGGCTATCGCTTTATTTACAAATTGATTGTCAGATAAACAATTCAAGTTGCATGAGAAATGTTCATTCGCTTATTACAGATAAATGAAGCAGTATTGGTTATATATTAGATAATTGTGCACTGCCTTAGAGGTATACCAACAAATTCATATGCATTTCATAAATATTTATGCATATTTAGTATGGGTTTAAGCTTGGCAATTATTTATATGTAAAATTTGTTAGCCTATTAATATAATAGATATCTATATAACTAGGTATATATATCAGATATCAACATGATTTTTTTGACAGATCGATGTAGGATTACATTTTAGGAAAAAATAACTTAACCCAAAGTAGTCTTTTTTGGAGATTAAAAATGGAAAAGGTCTGGTCTTACTCATGTGTAAGACGAAGGCTTAAGAAGTTATCTTCTTTCACGTGTACTGGCTACACGCGATTTTTTTTTGTAAGTTGGCAGGTTTACATTCTTAGCCGACGATATATCACCAATCAACAACTTATTTTACTTAATATTTGTTCAAAAAAACCTATTTTGGCTAAATTTATAATTATGGACCTCTCACGATTTCCTGTATAACTTTTTTATTGTGTTGTTTTTTCGTGAAATTTAAAATGAATGTGATGTTGAACAGTAAGTACTATTTTTTTGATGTAAAGATATTTATTGACAACTTTTTGTTGACTCATTTTGAAAATTTTCACATTTCTTAGAGAAAGAGTAGTAGTATTCCACCTCCTTCCAGTCTAAAATTTACATAAATCATGGCTCCACAGACTCTACAAATCGGTCCAAAGATTTTTTTCAGTTTTTTTCTAGCTTACTCCTAGTTAGGGTCAAGTGGCTACCGCAGAGGCTCACCTAGGCCAGTATTAAGAGGCCCGTTGTGATACCACCAACACTAGGAAAGTCAGTTCCGGGACCCTACAATATAGAAAATCCCTGTATTATCAGGATTCTCCACGTAGCAGAATCCCGGGACTGAAGCTCCTAAACCGACACCGTTACTCCTCCTCGAACAATTTAGATGACTTGATGGAGAAAATCCAGTCCTTTATGTCCAGCTCCGTACCCTGGTGTAGGCTACCCAGGAAAGGAACTCCCAAAAAGCGCATTCTCGCGCCACTTGAAGTCGAGCAGTTGCAGATGAGGTGCTCAACCGTTTCCTCCTCCTCGTCATCTTCACAACTCCTACAGCATCGTCGGCAGGGCACACCTAGCCTTTCTGCGGGCCTACCAATAAGGCAGTTCCTTCTTAGGGCGTGAGTGCCTCTAGATCTTTTATGATCCCATTTTGGCCAGGTTTGTTTGGATGTCCGGCACCCTGTGGATTGTTGCCACCTTTAGTTGGCTTGCCGGAGTGTGCACTCCTTCAGCATGACCTTGCATGTGGCAAACGGTATATCTAAGCGCTCTTTATCCTGAAGAACCTGCTTGGTCGTGCCCTGCCTCGCAAGTTCGTCTGCTCTGCAATTTCTCTCAATGTCCCTATGTCTCGGGACCCATGTGAGGTTCACGCGGTTCTGTCGGGCCATTTCTTGTAGAGATCGACGACAGATGAGCGTCAGTTCAGAGTTGAACGAGTAGAGACAAAGGATTTAATGGCCGCTTTGCTGTCGCTGAGAATAAAAATATCCTGTCCGATAGTGTGTCGGCCTATCCAAGCCGCGGGCGTCCATGATTGCCGAAACTTCAGCCTGGAAGACACTGCAGTGATCAGGTAGTCTGAAGGAGAGCTCAAGGTTCAGATCCTTTGAATAAACCCCTCCTCCAACTCTGCCGTCCAACTTCGAGCCGTCGGTATAAATGGAAGTGCGGTTCGAAGCAGGACTCTCATCCGTCCTCTCCCATTCTTCCCTGCTGGGAATGTTTATTTTAAAACCATTATATCCAACTGTTGTGGCGGCACAACGATCTGTGTGGCCAAATGCCAAGAATGTCCTGGAGTGCTTCGTTAGGCGTTGTTCTTAACGCACCACTTATACAGATCATACTTTACCTAGCAGATTAAGGTTTGTTGTCTTGCTCAGCGCAGGCCACCACACCACAACTCCATAGAGCATGATTATTCAAATGATTGCAGTGTAGATCCATTTGCATATTTTAGGGCTGAGCCCCCCATTTTTTCCGATGGCTCTTTTGCACGTGTAGAGTGCAATGCACGCTTTCTTCTGGCGCTGAATAACATTCTCCTTCCAGATTAGGGTCCTATCCAGAACTGTGCCTAGGAACTTGGCGTTGTCAGCCAAGTTCAGGCGCACACAATTCAGTTTTGGTAGGTTTAACGGCGGTATCTTAGGCCGGGTCGGACCGGGTTAGGATTCGGGAATTTTTTTTTTTTATCCTTAGAAACACAGCCCAAATGGTTTTTATACCTTTCATGAACATGAAATGGTAATATAACTTTGGTCCGATGTTTGTAAATATGAGAAGAAGAAGAGATAGACCCATCAATAAGTATACCGAAATGATCAGGATGACGAGATGAGTTGATTTAGCCATGTCCGTCTGTCCGTCTGTCCGTCTGTCTGTTTGAACGCAAACTAGTCCCTCAATTTTTGCGATATCTGGCTGAAATTTTGTATGTGGCCACCATTTTGTAATATAGGAATCATTTGTCGGAACTGACAAGATCGGACCAGTATAACATATAGCCCCCATACAACCGATTGTTCAGATATAAGGTTTTTTGGCCAAAACTTCCGCAATTAAAAAGTTAGAAACGCAAAATTTTGCAACTCGAGTAATTTCTATTTATGTAGTGTATATAGTGAAAATCAACCAGATCGGGCAAATGTAACATATAGCCCCCATACAACCGATTGTTCAGATATAAGGTTTTTTGGCCAAAACTTCTGCATTTAAAAAGTTAGGAACGTAAAATTTTGCAACTCGAGTACTTTCTATTTATGTAGTGTATATAGTGAAAATCAACAAGATCGGGCAAATGTAGCATATAGCCCCCATACAACCGATTGTGCAGATATAAGGTTTTTTGGCCAAAACTTCTGCAATTAAAAAGATAGGAACGTAAAATTTTGCAACTCGAGTACTTTCTATTTATGTAGTGTATATAGTGAAAATCAACCAGATCGGGCAAATGTAACATATAGCCCCCATACAACCGATTGTTCAGATATAAGGTTTTTTGGCCAAAACTTCTGCAATTAAAAAGTTAGGAACGTAAAATTTTGCAACTCGAGTACTTTCTATTTATGTAGTGTATATAGTGAAAATCAACAAGATCGGGCAAATGTAACATATAGCCCCCATACAACCGATTGTTCAGATATAAGGTTTTTTGGCCAAAACTTCTGCAATTTAAAAGTTAGGAACGTAAAATTTTGCATCTCGAGTACTTTCTATTTATGTAGTGTATATAGTGAAAATCAACAAGATCGGCCAAATTTAACATATAGCCCCCATACAACCGATTGTTCAGATATAAGGTTTTTTTCCCAAAACTTCTGCAATTAAAAGTTAGGAACGTAAAATTTTGCAACTGGAGTACTTTCTATTTATGTAGTGTATATAGTGAAAATCAACAAGATCGTGCAAATGTAACATATAGCCCCCATACAACCGATTGTTCAGATATAAGGTTTTTTTGGCCAAAACTTCTGCAATTAAAAAGTTAGGAACATAAAATTTTGCAACTTGAGTACTTTCAATTTATGTAGTGTGTAGATGAAAATCAAGAAAATCGGGTAAATATAACATATATTTAGCCCCATACAACCGGTTGTTCCGATATAAGGTTTTTTGGCCAATACTTCCGCATTTAAAAAGTTAGGAACGTAAAATATTTCACCTTTAGTACTTTCTACATATGTAATGTGTATAGTGTAAGTCAGTACAATTGAACACGTATAATATATAGCCTCCATACAATCGATTGTTCCGATAACTCGAATCCTATTATTTTGTAAGTTTTTTTTTAATTATAACAAAGATGTGTAATGTGTATAGTCAATATAGTTAAATTGAAACAGGCTGTACTGGGGATCGAACAGTGAAAATCGTGACGCTTATTCATGAAAGGTATATAGCCTTCGGCACAGCCGAAGACAGCTTTCCTTACTTGTTTTATTGTGACTTTTTTTATTTACATCCGATTTTTAAAAATGATACCTCCAAATGTTTCTTTTGACAGCCCGCATAATTCTTCTGAATGTCCTTTTGGGCTCGGAAGTCGTTTTCACATAGTTTCCGCAGCTAACTGCGTTTAATGACCTTAGAGTATACTTTTTATCTCACCTAAAGAAGTGCTCTGAAATTCATGATAATGTTGCCTTTGAACTAAGCTAAGTTTATAAACAGAGGAGCTATAGCAGATCTAATATTTATCAGAAGCTATTCGAGCACTGTTTGAATTTGACTTCCCTGCAAAGCTTATACGGCTTTGCCAAATGACGTTGAGCAATACTAACAGCTCCGTCAGAGTCGGGAAGGACCTCTCTGAGCCATTTGAAACCAAACGAGGCTTCAGACAGGGCGACTCCCTTTCGTGCGATTTCTTTAACCTGATGCTGGAGAAGATAATTCGAGCAGCAGAGCTAAACCGCAATGGTACAATCTTTTACAAGAGCGTGCAATTGCTGGCGTATGCCGATGATATTGATATCATTGGCCTTAATTACCACGCCGTAAGCGCTGCCTTCTCTGGACTGGATAAAGAAGCGAAAAAAGTGGGTCTTGCGGTCAACGAGGACAAGACGAAGTATTTGCTGTCATCAAAGAAAGAATCGGCGCACCTGCGCCTTGGCAGCCACGTCACTGTTGATAGTTACAAATTTGAAACTGTGAGGGACTTCGTCTATTTGGGAACCAGCATTAACACCGAAAATAATATCAGTCTAGAAATCCAACGGAGAATCACTCTTGCGAACAAGTGCTACTTTGGACTGAGTAGGCAATTGAGAAGTAAAGTCCTCTCTCGAAGAACAAAGATCGCGCTCTATAAGTCTCTCATCATACCTGTCCTGATGTATGGCTCAGATTCATGGACAATGTCAAGAGAAGATGAGATGGCCCTTGGAGTATTTGAGAGAAAAGTTCTCCGGAAGATTTATGGTCCTTCCCGTGATGCCGACGGCGAGTATCGAAGGAGATTTAACGATGAGCTGTACGAGCTTTACGCAGATCTGACCATAGTCCAGCGAATTAAAGCCCAAAGGCTCCGCTGGCTGGGTCACGTCATGCGAATGGACAAAGAAGCTCCAGCCCAGAAGGTTTTCCAATCGTCACCCGAATTCGGCAGCAGAGGAAGGGGGAGGCCTCGACTGAGATGGAAACAACAGGTGGAGGATGACTTGAACTCCCTTGGGGTTTCCAATTGGCGTCAGTTATCGCTAAAAAGGAATGACTGGCGTGCTTTGATAGGCGACGGCCAAAATCGCTTAGGCGGTTAAGCGCCAATAAATGATGATGATATTCGAGCACTAAGCTCTCATGGTACAAGTTAACGGCACAGACCACACAGCAATGTAATGGCTTTGTAAACAAAAATTGTTCCTTTGAAGCTGAGCTCGAAAGAACAATATCGTTGCTCTAATAAGGTAAAGAATTTGCAGCTGCCGATTTGATGGCAATTTGAATTTAATGTTGCAATTGGAATTTGTCCGTAAAAATCAATCGCAACATATATATACAACAAAATACTATAAGTCATAGCCTAAGTAATGAAAACAAAATTGTAACTTGAAACCACGAATGTAGTCTTTCTGATCGTAAAAATAAGATTTTTGGGAAATAGTTTGTAAGGAATTTATAAACAAATAATTTCATAGAATGTTCTAGTTTATACGTATCTTGGATATTGTGAAATACTTTTAAGCTAGATGTTGGAGCTAGAAGCCTTTTTCTAGCTCTGAATTGTCAAAACGAAAAAGGAAAAAAGTGAAACGTACAAATAATGTGTAAATTAAATTTATTTGTTTTATATGTATGTATGTACACGGGAAATAGCTAAACGATGTTAACGCGTTGGCCGTTCAAACTGATTTGATCGCCTTCAATTGGGTCAGCAGTTAGCGTAGCGACAGCAAGGAAATCTTGAGTGGTGTTGTTGTTGTTTATGCGAGCGGTGGCGTGATTTTTGTGCCGAGCCAAAATATTCCTTTTTTATGCACGCACTTTTGTATAAGCTCTTGATTAGCGGTACCTTTATTGAAAAACATCAAAACAAGTTGCTGTTAGGTGGAATGCTGCTAACGTTGTACCTTACGCTGCTGGCGAATATTGTTATACCCAATGAACATTTCGATGGCTTAACATCCACATCCATCGTTTCAAGGCCGCAATTAATGCGTCTGTGGTGAGATCCGGGACCAGCTCAAGGTGGACCCCCTTTGTGCTAAAACATATAAATATTGTAATATAAACTTTAATAGGCCTTTACCTCTGACTCGTTGGGTGATAAGTAAAGGGCCACAGTAGTCCACCCCCGTTTTTTCAAAGGGCAAAGATCTCACTACTCTGTCTCTTGGCAAATCTCCCATTAGTTGCTCTGTCAATATTGGGCGAAAACGATAGCAGGTAATACATTTGTGAAGTTCATACTTGATGGTGTTTCTGGCGTTAATTATCCAAAACCGTTCTCGAAGAATGCCGAGTAGTGTTTGACACCCAGCATGTAGATGATGACGATGAAAGTGCATGATAATTGTGTGAACGAAAGGATGGGATTTTGGCAATATGATTTGGTGCTTTTCATCAAAACTTAATTCGGAATTTTTGAGCCGACCTCCGACTCTGATTACTCCATTGTGCAAAAATGGCGTTAACTGCGAAAGTGGTGATTTCCGAGGCACAGGTAGATTTGACTGTAGGTTGGTAAATTCCTCGCAGAATGTGTGCTTCTGAATCATGTGGCAAATGGTTAGTAACGCTTCATCCATCTCCGAGGGGGTGATGTGATCATGGTGGTGGTGGCGATTTCGTTTACGAGCTGCGTCTACGAAGCGGCGCACATAACAAATAATTCGTAGAAGTTTGGTGTAGTTAGTGACGAATTTGTGCACGCCGACGATGTCCTCTGTCTGTCACGCTATTAACGCAGTTTTCTGCCGACGTTGTTCGATGATTTGGATATTTGATGGTGGTGGTGATGGCCAGAGGTTATCTTCAAGTGTAATAAACTCTGGGCCATTAAACCATAGTTTGTTATCAATGAGCTGATCGACCTTTGTACCCCGCGATAGGATATCTGCCGGATTCAACTCGCTAGGGACGTGATGCCATTGATAGTGTTTGGTGAGCATCTGAATTTGGGTTACTCGATTGCTGACGAATGTTGTCCATCGCGATGGTTCACCCTTTATCCAACAAAGCGTTATCATGGAGTCGGTCCAGCAGTGAACGTTGGCTGGATCGTGATTTAGTTCTTTGCACACTGACTCCACCAACTCTGCTAGCAGCAGTGCAGCGCATAACTCCAATCGAGGCAGACTAACTTCTTTTGTGGGGGCAACGCGCGACTTCGCGCACAGCAGTCCCGAACTGGACCTTGTTACCAAGTATATTGATGCACCATATGCCCTTGTACTAGCATCTGCAAATGCATGAATTTTAGAGTAATAACTGAAGAGTACTAACCTTGGTATTTGAATATTTTCGAGGAGGTGCAGTTTGTGAATGACGAGTGTGCACGTCGGGAGGTACACTTTCGTCCCAATTTAATCCAAGCTTGCATAGTTGTTGCAGCAAGACCTTGCATGTGACAATTAGTGGATTAAGTAACCCCATTGGATCGAAGAATCTCGCGATGTGAGACATAATGGTTCTTTTGCTGACCTGGGTTGATATCGGTGGCGGTGTATAACGAAATAAAAAACTATCTTGAGTCGGGGACCACATAAGGCCCAATGCCGTTCTGTTTCTGGCTCATCTGCAATAATGCGTTGATCGTTAGAGGCAAACTTCCGTAAAGGAAATCCCCCGTTCTGCAAAACTTCGATGCCTTGCTTTTTAATTTCGATGACCTCGTCGACCGTGGAGGCACCCGTCATTAGGTTGTCTACATAAAAATCATTGTGAATAACCGGCGCGCCTATTGGATGCGATGTCATATGCTCGATTGCTAGTTGCTGCAAACACTTTGTAGCTAAATAAGGAGCACAAGCCGTACCATAGGTCGCTGTGTGCAGCTGATAGGTAATGATGCGGTCGGTTATTTCATCGCGCCACAAGATGCATTGCCATTTCGAATCTCGTTCATCCACGATGATTTGTCTGTACATCTTTTCGATGTCAGCCATTATCACGAAGGTGTGAATTCTGAATCGGATGAGGATCGAAAATAAGTCTTCTTGTACGGTAGAACCCACACGCAAAATGTCGTTGAGTGATTTGCCGTTGGAGGTACGACACGATGCATCGAACACAACGCGCAGTTTGGTGGTGCATGATGCGGAATGTAATTTACGAAAGCGCCAGGATGGGGAATGCGAATCATATGAGAGAGCTCAATGTACTCCTTCATAAAGCACCAGTAGTCGCGTTCCAAACCCTTGTTGCGCCGAAGTTTGGATTCGATGGAAATTAATCGCTTCTGTGCTATATCATAAGAGCTTCCAAGGGACCTTGGCGGTTCCTTGAACGGTAAACGCACGATGAATTTGTTGGTAATAGCACATCTCTTTGTTGTCGCAGCGAAGTAGTTTTCACACATAATTTCATCATCCGTTAAAGGTTGGGTTTGATGTGCATTGTGCTCCATGCGCCAGAATTTTTCCAAGATCTGATCAAGTGACGATTCTAATGTGAGTGACGCTGATTCAGGAAGTGCGGAAACGTTTGCGAATTGCTTTGACCATGAGTTGTATAGTAGACAGTCTAAACCCACTGACGAGGTGTGTGATGCGACCAATGACGCTGAAGACAGAAGTGGTGCACTCGTCACTGCCCCGGCTACCACCCACCCCACCTTTGTTTTTTGAAATACCGGCAGGTTGTGACCTAATTTGATTTGTCCAACTAACAACAAATCATAAAATATGCTTGCGCCCAGCAGAATATCAACCGGGCCTGGTTTGTCGAACGTCTTGTCAGCCAGGCTGATATTTCTTGGTATGTTCCACGCCTCAGTATTTAGTGCTGTGCGCGGTTACCCTGTTATTGTGTTCATGATGACTGCATCTATAGTCGATGAATACATCGTGTGTGTTGAGTGGAGCTCTACCCTGCACACGAACTTGACTTTGATCCGCATAAGCCTATGCCACTGATCTCTAACGGCACCTTTTTGCGAGGTACGTGAAGTAGCTGAGCAACGCGCTCCGTGATGAAATGTAATTGTGATGCGGAGTCTAACAGTGCACGAGCGACTATTGTTGTGCCTGATGAATTTCGAAGTTGAACAAGTGCAGTGGCTAATACCACTTCTTGGCTATCTTGACATGCCTGTAGTACTGCTGGGGTTGAGGTGGCTTTAGTGTTGGTACATGGTGCCGATAACGATGGTGAATTGGGTGTGATAGGTTCCTAACGGTGCAGTAGTGTGTGGTGACTTACCTTACATACTTGACGTTTGTGCGTGGAAGGGCACGCTTTCGAGGAGTGATTGGGATCTAAACAATTTAGGCACAAATTATTCTTCTTCGCTACGTTATACACCTGCATGGGCGTCAGTTTCATGAACATGGAGCAGTTGAATGCATTGTGATTATCGGAGCCTTAACATAAATTGCATCTTTGTTGGTTGGTGGCGAGGAACGACAGTTGCTTAGGAGGTTGACGAGGTTTGGGTTGCGACGATGTTACCTCTGGTGAACGGTGCGAAGCCTTGAATGTACTGGCATTTTGATCTATCATATCTATCAGTTGGCAACGACGTTCGAGGAACGATGCAAGGTCTTCCCATGCTGGTAATGTGAGTGTGAGCTGACGTGAGTTGCGATCCCACTTTGTCGCCACTTCTTCTTCCCATTTCACTTGTGTTTCGTGGTCGAGTTTGGAAGTTACCAGGTGAAGCAGTAAACCATTGCCAATTTGTGTTGATGTTGCCAATGATTGCATGGCGCGCATATTTACATTTACAACGTCGACGAAATTACGAAAATTGGCTACAGTTGGGGTGGTGATACGTTGGGTGTCGAAAATGTGTTGAAGATGTGACTGAAATATGTATCGCTTGTGGACGAAGCGTGACTCCAGCAACTGCAAAGCCTTCCTATAATTAGCGTTGGTCACCTCCAGTGATTGTATGAGGGTGGCAGCACATCCCGTGAGGCTTGATCGAAGGTATTGAAATCTTTCGATGTCAGAAAGGTCTGGATTCTTGTCGACGAGAACCACAAACATGTTGTAAAAATCCAGCCAATTACGATAGCAACCATCAAATTTAGATAATTTTAACTTTGGCAAATTTATTTTCGGCCGCGACGACGATGTGGTTTGTTGTGGTGTTATGTGGGTGCTACTTAATTGCATGTCAGATGTATTGGCGCGTAAGCACGACAGCCTTTCATTGTATTGCGCCTTCACCTTGCAGAAAGATTCATCCATAGGTGATCGGTGATCTTCTTCCAATTGTGTTTCGTCCAAAATCTCTAGCTGCGTTTGAATCTCATCATACGAGTTGTAGTAGCGCTCGATTAATGCCAGTTTAGCTTCTATGTGTGATGCCGATAAGGCACTAAGTTGAATCGATGGGATTTCGAGAGATTGTAACCGATTCAATAACGATGCCCGTTGATTTATTTTTACGCGAACCTCACGCGATTCACCGACCGGAGGAGTTTGCACCTCTGGGAATTCTACTTCGTTATCCCTCATATTAATTTTACGGAAACCATATGTAAATATTTTGTTATATTGAGAGAATGTGGTGAGCCGGACCGATATCCGGCTCGAAGGACCAGAAAATGTTGGAGCTAGAAGCCTTTTTCTAGCTCTGAATTGTCAAAGCGAAAAAGGAAAAAAGTGAAACGTACAAATAATGTGTAAATTAAATTTATTTGTTTTATATGTATTATTAGTTGAACTTTTCCTTTCTTAATTAATAACAGAACTTTTTTTTGTCGTTTTATAAAATGTACTGTATTTACGAAAAGTGTCAAATAAAAAGCGAATCCGAACGCTACGTGTCTTGCTGGCTCTGCGATGCGCTTGGTCATATGAAGTGCGCAGGGTTGACAGGTAGGATTGTAGATGCCATAAATGATAACAAGGGTGTTCGTTGGTCATGTGTAAAATGTAGATCAGCTGAAATTGATCTTTTCAAGCTTTTTAGGGAAACTCGAAATGCGTTTTCTGAAATCGGTAAGGAGTTTTCTAAAATTTCCGTGAAATTTGACCATTATGAAAAACTTTTTAGGTCATTCAAGTGTTTAGATGGTTCTCCTGTTGTTGAAAAAAACATTTCGAATGATTTAAATTATCGAGAACCTAGTTTGCCTGAGCCCCTGAATTTAAACCCTCCCCAGCTAGGTCTCCAATCGCAAATGTTGGAATTAATCGACTTGGCCTCACCCAGTCCCCAAGCAGTAGTTCCGTCAACTTCCAAAGAAGTAGTTCCGTCCACTTCCAAAGAAGTGGTTCCGTCCACTTCCAAGGAGGTGATTCCGTCCGCTTCCAAAGAAGTGGTTCCATCCGCTTCCAAAGAAGTGGTTCCATCCGCTTCCAAAGAAGTGGTTCCATCCGCTTCCAAGGGGGTGGTTCCGTCCACTTTCAAAGAAGTGATTGCGTCGACTTCCAAAGAAGTGGTGCCGCCTACTTCCAAAGGAGTGGGTTCATCCATTTCCTTGGAAGTGGTTCAGTCCACTTCCGAGGCCCCAAATCGAACCCCTGTACAACAAAATACTGCCAATTCAGTTCAACCAACGGCTACTAAGCTGGTTGTGGTTCCACCGCGAAAATCGATATTCGTGTCTAGATTTCAGAAAGACACTTCCGTCAACGACCTTAAGTCTTACATCAAATCGAAAATTAAGGCTGAGGGTTTAGTAATACATAAGTTTAAATTTAATTATGAGCGAAAAATTTCTTCATTTAGGATTGATGTTTTTGATGAAGATTACGATGTGATTTTGGATCAGTCGTTCTGGCCCCCTGGTGCTTTTATTCGCGAGTTTTCACCTAAGTCAACTGCGAACGACCCAGATGCTGTAAAAATTCCTCGTCAGAATACTGATCCAAAAAACTAATTCTAAATTCTTTCTTGAATATCTATTATCAGAATGTTAGAGGTTTAAATACCAAATTATCTGATTTTTACTTAAAAACGATCAATTGTAACTATAGAATTATTGCTTTCACTGAAACTTGGTTAAAACCACATGTCTTTGATTCCGAAATTTTTTGTGATGGTTATCAGATTTATAGAAACGATCGCTTAGACAGAACCGGGGGCGGGGTCCTATTGGCTGTACATTCTTCAATACCATCTGAAGATGTTAATTTACCTTATATTGAAAACATAGAATTTAAATGCATACGTATAGGAATTGGCACAGGCCATATTTATTTAGCTGTTTAGTTACATTCCACCGTCATCTGATTTATCAGTGTATATGCACCACATTTCACTTATAAAAACTGTAAGTTCTTTGATTAAGCCCGTGGACTCAGTAGTTGTTTTGGGTGACTTCAACCTGCCACACATCTCGTGGAGAATAATTGATGGCAATATTGTCCCAGTGTCATCTAAGTTGTGTAATGAGTTTTTGGATGAAATGACCAACCTATGTCTTAGTCAGATTAATGTTATTCCGAACAAGTTAGGAAAAGTCTTAGACTTGGCCTTTGTTGATGACTTGTCTAAATTCACTGTAAATCGATGTGATCCTTTAGTTCTTCCCGAAGACGCTTACCATCCATCTTTTGAAATAGCCTACGAAATCATAAACTATAATCGCGATTGTATTACGAAACCTTATGACTCTATTAAAACTTTTGATTTCTCTAGAGCCAACTTCAAAAAGATAAATAAAGAACTTTCCAAACTTGTTTGGCCTCATTACAATGAGGACGTCGAGCGAAACTTATCTCACTTCAATAGTACCATATACAGCCTCTTTGAAAAGTTCGTACCAAAGCGCATCTGTTTACGTAATGATGAGCCAATGCAAGTCTGGTGCACTAAAGAACTCAAATCTTTAAAAAATCGAAAGTCACGCTTCTTTAAACTATACAAAAAAACTGGTTTACACTCTGATTATGTACAATACTCTGTTTTGCGCCATAAATATTTAGAATTGAATAAAAAGTGTTACAATGCTTACTTATGTAAAATTAAAAAGAACATTATTTGCAATCCGAAGACATTTTATGGTTTCGTAAACGCTAAACGCAGGGTAAAAGGGTTTCCTTCATCTATGAAATTTAAAGATAAAATCTCTAGTGACGACCTAGAGATTGCCAACTTCTTTGCTCAATTCTTCAAGTCCAATTATTCTTCTGGAATAAATTTATCATCTAACGGATACCCTTATTTACCACACTCCATTAACTCAATCCATGTTCCTCATTTAAACCCAGAAGATGTTTTATTACACCTAAAGGCCTTAAAGGAGTCTTTCAAATATGGCCCCGACTTAATCCCGACATGCTTTCTTAAAAAGTGTGCTGAATACATCTACCAGCCCTTAACACAGTTGTTTAATCTGTCTTTACAGTGTGGGATTTTCCCAACTTCATGGAAAGAATCTTTTCTTATACCTCTTTATAAAAGTGGGAGCAGGTCCTGCGTAGAAAATTATCGTGGAATAGCAAAGCTCTCCGCCATTCCCAAGTTATTCGAAGCCATCATTACCAATTATCTAGCATTTTCGATCCCAACACTGATTGCAAGTTCTCAACATGGATTTTGTAAAGGCAAATCAACCATAACTAATTTACTTGAATTCACTACCTACGTCTCGAATGGGTTTAGAAATAATTTAAGCACTGACGTTATATACACCGACTTTAGTAAAGCATTTGACAAAGTTTGCCACGCTTTACTCATACATAAACTTGATCTCATAGGCTTTCAACCTGGTTTTACTCGTTGGATCTCCTCCTATCTTTGTGGTAGAACACAACGTGTAATTTTAAAAAATACGTATTCAAATTCCATTGATGTCTCTTCTGGTGTCCCTCAGGGCAGTCACCTTGGCCCGGTTCTGTTTTTGCTATTCATAAACGACATGTGTACAACAATTAAGTACTCTAAAATCTTGTTATATGCTGACGATGTGAAACTATTTAAGTCATATGCGTTGACGGAGGAACGTTCTTTGCTTCAAACGGACTTAGACCACTTAGTTACTTGGTGCAACGTAAACTATATGCCGCTTAATCTGGCAAAATGTAAATTCATGTGTTTCTCTCGTGGAACTCTTCAACCAGCTTCTTATTCGATAAACAATTATACTCTTGAACACGTTAATGTTTTTGTTGACTTGGGTGTGATGATGAACTGTAAACTTAGTTTCAATCCTCATATCGAGGCTACTGCCAATAAGGCCAGAGGTGTTTTAGCCTTCGTGAAAAGGTGGTCAAAAGAATTTAGCGACCCTTATATTACTAAGACCCTTTTTACTACATTAGTTAGACCAATATTAGAATACGGCTCGATTATATGGAATCCGCGTTATCAAATTCATATAGATAAGCTAGAATCTATTCAAAAACAATTCTTACTTTTTGCATTGAGAGATCTACGATGGGATCCTTCGTGTAACCTTCCTCCTTATACTAATCGCTTGAACCTTATCAATCTCCCTACCCTTGCTAGCCGTAGAGAAATGCTAGGTGTAATATTCATGTGTAAACTCCTAAACGGGTGGATTTCAAGCCCTCCTCTTTTGAACGAAGTTAACTTTAATGTTCCCTCACGAGCCTTAAGACATTTTAAACCTATTCTTCTGAAGCAATGTAGAACCAACTATCAATTACACGAGCCGTTCCAGTGTTTGTGCGAAAATTATAACTCTCATTCAGACACTTTTGATATTTCGGACTCGCTTTTCATTATTAAAAAAACTATCCTATTCTCTCTTAACAATTGATTTCTACGTAGTATCAATTTATGTATTTTTATTATCTATTTATTTTCGTATTACACTCAGCTGATGAATTTTTCTCTGTAGCTGAGCAGTTTGAGATCTCGACGCTTAACAAACCTCCGCCTTTCAAACACTCGGCAAATTTAATCCGCGCGTTATGCGGATGCGCCCCTCGTGTCGGTCGGGCGGGATGGTGGGTAAAATCCGTTGGGCATAATAATAATAATAATATGTATGTATGTACACGGGAAATAGGTAAACGATGTTAACGCGTTGGCCGTTCAAACTGATTTGATCGCCTTCAATTGGGTCAGCAGTTAGCGTAGCGACAGCAAGGAAATCTTGGGTGGTGTTGTTGTTGTTGTTTATGCGAGCGGTGGCGTGATTTTTGTGCCGAGCCAAAATATTCCTTTTTTATGCACGCACTTTTGTATAAGCTCTTGATTAGCGGTACCTTTATTGAAAAACATCAAAACAAGTTGCTGTTAGGTGGAATGCTGCTAACGTTGTACCTTACGCTGCTGGCGAATATTGTTATACCCAATGAACATTTCGATGGTTTAACACTAGACTTTTGAGTGAATTGATTAATAAAGGGCAGTTCTGAAAGAATCTTGAAGATGAGCTGAACTCAACAACGTAAATCCGCGTCTAATTATTTCGCCCCTTTTTTAAAAACTCCTTCCCCGCAAGGAAATGATTAATTGGCGCCCAACGTGGGGCCTCGCCAAAGTTTGAAAAAGTGCCTTACAGGAGAAAAACAAGTATCCTTTGGCCACCTTTTTTTAAAAAAACAAGCGCGAGTGCAAAAAAGATCTGGAAAAGGAAAAAAAGTATTCCTGATCTTCGTGAAATAATTAGAAAAAAATTCAAATAATAAAAAAAACCTAATCGCCGTAGACGTGTAACTCGCGTCGGAAAACAAAAAACTTAAAAAACCAAACCAACAAAAGGAGAAAGGTCCTTATAATAAAACCAAAAAAGCAATGCTATTTAGCAAAGAAAAGCACTGTTATAACTAAAGACTGGCAGCAAAAAAAGCTACATATCGTCGCCTCAGAAAACGAACGGCGAATGTGCAAATTTACCATTTTCAGGTTTTGATGCAGAATAACTAATTCGGGGCTGATCTTTTCATTTCTGCAAACCATTTTTTTTAGTTTTTGAGTTATTTACTGTGCGTTTTGTCGTATGTTACAAAATATAACAATTCGGGTATGCTTTTTGTCGTATGTAGCAGAAATATATCACATACGACAATTTTCCATAGAAATTAATTTTTTGTTATCATTAGAAAACGTTTGTCGTAAGTGCTGCTAAACTGCCTACATACAACATTTGTATATGGGCGAATCTCTAATAAGGTCCACCAAGAACGGAAAATTTAAATGGGTTGGATTTTCTTTTTGTTGCTTTGCACTGAAAGCTGAATATGTACGTGATATGGATTAGTTATGATAAATAATTTCCCGTAATCCTACAGAGAGAAAAATAACTTTTAAAAAGGCATCTTCGGAATTTTCATTACTCTCTTTTTTTCACAAATGTACTGCTTCCATTTATTTTAAAGTTAGCTGTTTCAAACTAGATTCATATTATATCTGTAAGTTTGCTGTTTCTGTACTTCCATTTAACAATAAAATAAAATCGAACAAATTTCAGATATCGAAGTTTTTCTTATTTGACTTTATACTTATCCTTGTGTCGCGTCCGTTACAAAAAAACACAAAAGTTGTTCCTACAAGCAAATATGCACTTCAAAAAAAGAAAGTTCTCAGATGCTAAGTAGGCATGTGCACTTCTTTCAAAACGTAAACAGTTGAAAAGTTGCATTAACTATTTTATTAAGTTTTTAAATTGGTCGCGTCCGTGACGGTAAGTACGAAAATTCATTTAAACTATTTCAGTGTAGAATATTAAAATTATAATTTATAGATGAAAGCAAAAATACAAGAAAAGAGTTCCGAAAGAATGAAGAAGTGGCGGGAGAAGATGAAGGAAAGTGACGGTAAGTGGCAATTATATAACCGCAAAGAAGCAGAAAGGAAACGGAAGCTTAGAAAACAACAAAAGGAAAAACTAAAATCAAACCGAAATCTGCTTGACGAAAAGCGAAAGAAGGATCGCTTGCGACAGCAAATATTGCGGAGAAAAAAGAGAGCTGATTTTATTGAGAATGTGCAGAACCAAGCATACACATGTAAGCAAACGAAGGGGAAAGCTGTAAAAAAAGTAGAGGCTGCGTTGCCAAAAAACCTTCGAAAGAAAAGAGCAGTTCTAAAGAGTTTATGCGATAAGTATATTGTAAAAGAGGACTCCAACGGAAACAGGGAGAAGTCAGCACACAATCAAAGACAGGCAGAGCTTATAAAAGCATTCTTGATAAAAGACGGAATTAGCGTGCAAGCTGCTGGTAAAAAGGACACAGTGCTGAGGAAGGGGCAAGTATTTGCAAAACGTTTTATGCTTATGACGCTAGGAGAAGCATACGAAGCATTTAAAACTGAGTTTCCTTCTGAAAATGTAAGCAGGACATTTTTTTTTTAAATCAAGGCCATCGTACGTTCTAGTATCTAACAAGTTGACCCATAACATGTGTGTTTGTAAGCATCACGCCAATTTTAATTTTTTACTAGAAGGCTGCCAAGGTATTTTACCACATATTCCCAAGAAATCGGATGAATTTCTTTCAACAGTTTGCTGTGACGTAAATAGTGAAGAGTGTATGACCAATGAGTGTGCGAGCTGCGTGCGTGATATCAATCATGATATAACTCCCATAGGGCTATTAAAACGAATGAACAGGGAAGTTAAATGGAAACAGTGGACGAAACTATAGCTCCATTAGCAGATTTGATACATGATCTACAACTTCAGTTACCAGCTTTTAAACTGCGCTGTTTCATTAAACGGTCCCAACAGAAGTATTTTGAAAACAGGAAAGCCAATTTAGAAACAAATGCACTAGTATTGCAAGTTGACTTTGCAGAAAACTATCGTTTGTCCTGCCAAAACGAAATACAAGAAGCGCATTTTAGTTATAGCCAAGTCACTATCTTCACATGTGTTGCTTGGCTTTTGAGTGAAACCAAATCCTATGCAATCATTAGCGACAAATTAAGCCACAGTAAACATGATTTTATTGTTTTATTTCAAAGATCGTGCAGAAAATAAAAAAAGAACACAATGAAATCGAAAACATTTATATATTCTCGGACGGAAGTACGTCTCAATTCAAAAACAAATTTATTATAGGAAGTATTCCGACTCTTGCTCGTGAATTTAACGTTGAAAATTTCGAGTGGAACTTCTTCGCCACTTCACATGGCAAAGGCGCTGTAGATGGTATAGGATCTGTAGTGAAAAGAAAAGTTTAGAACATTGTTAAGACAAAAGATATCGTTCTAAAAGATGCGTTTTTTTTTTTTTGAATGCGCTAGAAGTTGCATCGTTGGAGTGGACACAATTTATATATCTGAAGCTGAAATTGAGAGGTTTAGTGCCAAACTAGCTAAGCTTTGGGAAAAGGTTCCAAATATTTACGGAATACAAAGTTATCACCACTTTTCTTTAACTGATAGTAGTTATATTGATGTCGCTCGCACAGCTTGTTCTTTAACTAAAAAGAAAATTAAAATACAATAAATTAAAAACATGTACATAAACTTAACATTTATTTTTAGTATTTATATTCCCGCATTTAAATTGGGATTTTTGTTTATTAATTCGGATTCGTTAGAAAATAAAAAAACTTGCATTAACCCAATAACTGTATATTATTCATGGGGTGGCCGGACTTTACATGGAAACGTTTTTCATTTTCTAGATTCCACCAACTGGTAGGAAAAATCAAAAAGATGTAGCACAGCACAAATTAGAAGAGAAGCTTTGACTTAGCCTCTGCGGAGGTATATTGCGTGAAATTGTTATTATTATTATTCATCGAGAAAAATTTGTCGCGTCCGTTACAGGACTTTCGCTTATTATCCGATGTTCTGAAAACATATTTCAGATTTCGTAAATATTCGAAGGAAGGGTCTTCTTTGACCTTTAAGCTCTCATTTAAAGATAATAAATGTTCCCCTAAACTTCGCTAAGTTTTACGTACTTTCACAAGCATTAAAAAATTACATCCATTTCTTGTCGCGTCCGAACAGCATTATAGATGGATATATATAAGTTGTTAAATATTGAAGTATTTTTATGAGCTCAAGGCCGGTCAATAAATAAAACACAATGTTTTTTAAATTTGTATTTAAACAATACTGGTCGATATTTCGATTTTAATCTAAAATCATCATCAGGACTAGGGAAGTACAAAATCAGAAAAAACAGGTACAATTAATTATAAAAGTTTTTCGCATTAAGGTATAAAAATTGTTTTATCAGCTAATCACAACTTACACATATGATTATGTTTCATCGACTGATCATATGTTCGAAAGCTAAATTATTAGAGAGCTTTAGCAAGAATAAATAAACAATTTAAAATACCGTAAGTGTAAACAAAAATATGTAATAACAACAATACAGGGAACAATGATAAAAAGAAAGAAAAGAGAAAACATTTGCAAACATATGTACGTATGTATGTATATTTGTTGCTTGTTAGATGTTAGCGGGAACATTGTTGGGTGCTGCCGATCTCAATAAGTGTTTTTGTTGTTTGAGCACCAAACTCCGGTAGATCTGTGCACATGAATCTGTATCGTTCTTGTAGTTCATTCTCTTATCATTAGGGGTGTTCGTTATGTGTAGCATTTCCAAAAAATATCTTTTGTGGTAATTCTTTTCTTTATCTAATATGACCACATTTTCAAAGGCTGGATAGTGCCCTGTATCCTTACAATGGGCAGTTAGAGCTGTTTTATTTTCACAATCGCCGGTTCGAATTTTAATATTTGATTTGTGCGCGGAAATCCTTGTCTTCAATTTTAATTTAGTTGTCCCTACGTATACCTTCTCGCATACGTTGGACCCGTCACCGTTGCATGGTATTCTGTAAACCACGTCAGATTTCTCTTCCTTAGGGATTCTATCCTTAGTATTGCTGTAAATTTGCTTTAAAGTATTATTATATGTAAACGCTATTTGGAACTTCTCTTTATCGTATAAATTCGAGTTTTTGATCCTCTCTGCAATTCCCGGTACGTAAGCGATTGTTTTATATATTTTATTATTTTTTTTTTGTTTCGTTTTTTCTTCATCTGGAGATCTGGCATAAAAATTTCGGACCAGTTTATTAATTAAAAAGTGCGGAAACTCGTTTTGCTCTAACGTTTTCTGTATTATCCCAATGTTTTTCCGGTGGTATATTTTATCGCTTGTTGTTAGGACTCTATCTATAAAGTTTTTCGCAGTATTTATTATTGTTTTCCTTTCGTGTTTCGAGTGGTAGTTTACAAGTCTACCAGAAGATGTGGGCTTTCTGTACCAATCTATGTATATTCTATTGTTTTTCCTGTTTATCAACGTATCCAAGTACGGTAGTTGGCCTTCTTTTTCAACCTCTATTGTAAATTTTATTGACTTGTTGTAGCTATTGAGCTCGGTGAGCATTTTATCAATATCCTTAGTTTTTACAATCGCGAATAAGTCATCTACGTATTTTGTTAGTAGGCGTGGTTTACTTGTAGTATCGGTCTCGAATTTAGTGAGCAGCTCTTCCATAACAATGTCCGCTATAACTGGGGAGGCTGGTGATCCCATCGGCATACCAGTACGTTGTTCATATATCTTATCATTATATTTGAAATAGCTGTTTTCCTTTATGCAAAATTTAACAATTGTAAGAAACAGTTCCTTGCTCAACTTCGTGTGTTCTTTTACCTGATCCCATTTTTTAGATATTATTCCGATGGCCACGTCAACCGGGATGCTTGGGAACAATGACACCACGTCAAAGGACACCAAACTTTCATCATCGTGGATGTGTGTGCCTTTGACTTTATTCTTGAATTCAGTGGAATGTTTCACATTGTATTTTGACGTATTTGTTAAATTTTTAAGAATATTCACTAAGTATTTACAAAGATTGTAAGATGGGGAGCTGACAGACGAGCAAATGGGGCGGAGAGGTATGTCATCTTTAGGTATTTTAGGTAATCCATAGATTCTCGGAGGATTGGCAGTTTTACAAAGAAGGAAATGCTTTTCTTTAACATCTATGGAGCCGTTATTGAACATTTTTTGTACTATCTCGTTGTTACGTTCTTGTAATTTATGCGTTGGGTCGCGATTTAAAACTCTGTACATAGAAATGTCATTGACCAGTGTTTGTATCTTCTTATCATATTCGTTTTTATCCATCACCACCGTAACGTTGCCCTTATCGGCACTAAGTACCAGTAATTGTTTGTTGTTTTTAAAGAACCTTTTTGTGTCATCTAAGGTTTTCCGTATGAAAATATCCCGAGGGGAAGATATCTTTTTATTTAGGTGGTCGTCTATCAGTGTAGTGAAATTGCTTCTCGCGATTTCTTTTGTTTCTTTGTCTTGTATAGTCTGTATTATGTTCTCTCCGTCAGCTACGAATTTAAATAGTGGAAATTTTTCATTTTCTGCTGAAAAGGCGTATTTTGGACCTAAGGAAAGAAGCCATTGGGTATCTTGTGGAATATCTACGCATGTTGTATTTCGGAACCATTGTGGGACTACCCTAATGTTTAATTGGTCTTTTCCCCTTTGTCTTAGCTTTTCATACTTTTTTGTTTGTGTATTCTTGGTATTATTTGCAAGTGTATCCACTAGCAAATTCTCACTTTCGAAAAAAGCATTTGCATGTTGTTGGTCAAGAGCGTGTTCGATTTGCGTTCTCAATATATTTGTTTCACTTCTCTTTTGTCTCAGGAGTTTGTGTTTTATACGTATTATAATGTTTAAGAGTTTCAGTTGTACTCTATTTAAGAATGCTGACACTATGCTGTTAAACTTACGTGGTATTCCGATGTTACTGGTGTTATTGTTGATGATGAGCATGATGTTTTTTGTTGCATGGCTAATGAAATTTGGTGTTAATCTATTTCGCTTACATCTCTCTAAAAACTTAGTTGACTCAGCTAATTTTGTTACTTTTCGGGTTGTTTGTTGGTATCGTTTGATGTACCTGTTAGTTCTAGTATCATATTTGTGCTTGATGGTCTGGTACACTTTGAGTGTAGTGTTGTTCTCTTGGCGTGCTCTCCGTTTGAACATTTTTGATGAATTTTAATAGCCTTATATTTATGTAAATATTGAAGTATTTTTATGAGCTCAAGGCCGGTCAATAAATAAAACACAATGTTTTTTAAATTTGTATTTAAACAATACTGATGATGATTTTAGATTAAAATCGAAATATCGACCAGTATTGTTTAAATACAAATTTAAAAAACATTGTGTTTTATTTATTGACCGGCCTTGAGCTCATAAAAATACTTCAATATTTACATAAATATAAGGCTATTAAAATTCATCAAAAATAAGTTGTTAAATGTTAAAGGTCCAAAAAATTTTTATGGAATGAAGCAATGTGGTTGTGCTTTGAAAACATTATGATATCCCCTAATTTTGCTGCTTATGATTCATTTTATCCAGGGTTAAATGCGTACGAATGTCGCGTCCGTTACACAGGACTTACCCATATAGAGAAATTGTAAGCATTTGTCGCATTCATGCGTAGCTTATGCCTTCAGCAGAATCAGTCCGTCAGTACGTCGAAATAACTGACAGCAAAGTAGACTGCTGTTGTGTTTGTATGAGAAACGCCAGATATGTCAATATAGAATTTGCTCTAAAATTGACGTACGTCACGCAACTGACGTATTGACGGACTGATTCTGTTTCACGCTTTTACCTCAGTAACGCCCGCAATTCTTTCAGTCAGCTGTGTATCGTTGAGCAAGCCAGATGGAGCTGTCGTCGCCTGCCGCTAATTTTTTGTAACAAACGATTTTTATTAATTTAGTATTTATGACTTTTATAGATATATACATACGTACATATAAGTTTTTTTAAGTATGTTAAGTTTTGAATTTAAATAAAAAGACTGGACAAAAAGTATGCCTTTTATTTAAAATACATTCATCGTGTTCATATTTTCTAAGTAAAATATGTCTGACATAAAATACGGACGTCAAATTAGAACTTTTTATAAAAAATGGTAAGTCGTTTTTTAAAAGCCCATATTTTTTAAAGTTTATTATTAGTTATGTTGGCAAAGCCCAATACTTTTGACGTATGTGCTATGAGTCAAAAATATATTTGTGAGCAGATGTCACATACGACAAATGCATTCTGAATGAAAAGTCGTATATCTTCTAAAGCTTTGAAGATATTAAACTTTTGAAACTAGGAAATAATAAAAAATACCACTCTCTACAACTCGTTATAATTTAAAGTAAATCTACCGCACAGTTTTTGTATAGCTCCGCTCTAAACTTTAAAGTCGATTTTTTAGAAACTGTGCTTTGTAACATATGACGTTCGTTTTCTAAGGCAACGATACGTTATCCTACTACTTATCCTACTGCATGGAATTTACCAAAGATTAAAGATTACTAGCAGATAATAACACTGAACAGGAGTTTCAAAGAAGGCAATGGTATTTAGCAAAGGAAGGCACGGTTATAACTAAAGACTGGCAGCAAAAAAAGCTATGTTATCCTACTGCATGGAATTTATCAAGGATTGAATTGATTGGTGGCCGCCGTGAGCGGTTAAGTGTTCGGCGTTCTACACCAAATCGTGGCGGTTCGATGCCCGGCAAAAGTAACATCAAAAATTATTTAGAAAAACAATTTTTCTAGACGGGGTCGCCCCTCGGCAGTAGTTTGGCAAACTCTACAGGTGTATTTCTGCCATGAGATGCTTCTCAGCAAAAAATTCATTTGCTTTGCAAGTGCCGTTCGGAGTCGGCAAAAAACTGTAGATCCCGCCAACTTGTAGGAAAACTCAAAGCCAACACACCACAAGTTGGAAAGAGAAGCTCGGTTAAAAATCTCGTTAGAGGTTATGATGATAACCTGTTGGTATATCGCCGCCATTAGTTTTTTTTTATACCCAGTGTACTAGTACTAGTACAAGGGTATATTAACTTTGTTCACATAATGGCTGTTTGTAACGGCACAAAATAATCGAGATAGATATAGAGTTCCATATATGAAAATTCTTAGGTTGAAAAGAGGAGTCCATTAAGACATGTCCGTCCGCCTGTGTACACGATAACTTGAGTAAAAATTGAGATATTTGCATGAAATTTTGTATAAAGGTTACCTTTTGGCCAAGGTAGGTTGCTATTGAAAATGGGCGAAATCGGATGATAACCACGCCCCCTTTTTCGATATCGAAAATTTCGATAAAATGATATAATTTTATAGGTGAGTCCCCCTGGTCATTCTCTTATGATTTTTCCATAAATTTTTTATAGTGGGCGTGGCACCGCCCACTTTTAAGGGAGGCGTTTTTCAAAATTTGACTGGTCGTAACTTTTAAACTGATTACGATAGAACGATGGAATTCGGCACAAAGCATACTAGTATCGTTGGGAGTATACCTGATGAAACTGGATAAAATCGCCCTTCAACCACGCCTACTTTCGATATCGAAAATTTCGAAAATCACACAAATTGACATATCTCTGCAGCTGAAATGGCTAAAATGATATAGTTTTATAGGTGAATCCCCCTGGTCATTCTCTTATGATTTTTTCATAAATTTTTTATAGCGGGCGTGGCACCGCTCACTTTTAAGGGAGGCGTTTTTGAAAATTTGACTGGTCTTAACTCTTAAACAGATTACGATAGAACAATGGAATTTGGCACAAAGCATGCTAGTATCGTTGGAAGTATACCTGATGAAAGTGGATAAAATCGCCCTTCAACCACGCCCACTTTCGATATCGAAAATTTCGAAAATCACACAAATTGACTTATCTCGGCAGTTGAAATGGCTAAAATGATATAATTTTATAGGTGAATCCCCTTGGTCATTCTCTTATGATTTTTCCATAAATTTTTTATAGTGGGCGTGGCACCGCCCACTTTTAAGGGAGGCGTTTTTGAAAATTTGACTAGTCGTAACTCTTAAACAGATTACGATAGAACGATGGAATTTGGTACAAAGCATACTAGTATCGTTGGGAGTATACCTGATGAAAGTGGATAAAATCGCCCTTCAACCACGCCCACTTTCGATATCGAAAATTTCGAAAATCACATAAATTGACATATCTCAGTAGCTGAAATGGGTAAAATTATATAATTCATAGGTGAATCCCCCTGGTGATTCTCTTATGAATTTTCCATAAATTTTTTATAGGGGGCGTGGCACCGCCCACTTTTAAGGAAGAAATTTTTGAAAATTTGACTGGTCGTAACTTTTAAACTGATTACAATAGAACGATGGAATTTGGCTAAAAGCATACTAGTATCCTTGGGAGTATACCTGATGAAAATGGATAAAATCGCCCTCCAACCATGCCCACTTTCGATATCGAAAATTTCGAAAATCACATAAATTGACATTTTTCGCTAACGGAAATGGGTAAAATTATATAATTTTATAGGTGAATCCCCATGGTCATTATATAATGATTTTTTGATCAATTTTCTAAAGTGGGCGTGGCCCCGCCCACTTTTAAGGGAGGCATTTTTATACCAAGCGTACTAGTACAGGGGTATTATAATTTTGTCCACATAACTGTACTATGTACCGGCGCAAAATAATCAAGATCCATGTATGAAAGTTCTTCGGTTGAAAAGAGGAGTCTATTCAGGCATGTCCGTCCGTCTTTGTACACGATGACTTGAGTAAAAATTAAGATATTTGCATGAAATTTTATATACAGGTTACTTTTTGCCCGAGGTAGGTTGCTATTGAAAATGGGCGAAATCGGATGATAACCACGCCCCCTTTTTCGAGATCGTAAATTTCGAAAATCATACAAATTAACATAACTTGAGTAAAAATTGAGGAATTTGCATGAAATTTGGTATACAGATTACTCGGATTATAACCACGACCCTTTTGTCGCTATCGAAAATTTCGAAAATCACATAAACTGACATATATCGGTAGCTGAAATTGATAAAATGATATAATTTCATAGGTGAATCTCTCTTATCATTCTATTATGATTTTCTGTTAAATTTTAAAAAGTGGGCGTGGTACCGCCCCATTTCAAGGAAGGCATTTTTGAAAATTCGACTGGTCGTAACTTTTAAACAAATTATGGTAGAACGATGAAATTTGGCACAAATCATACTAGTACTGTTGGGAGTATACGTGATGAAATTGGATAAAATCCCCGTCCAACCACGGCTACTCTCGACATCGAAAATTTAGAAAATCACCTAAAAGACTGGTCGTAAGTTTTGAACTGATTACGGTAGAATCGTGAAATTCGGCACAAGGTATACTAGAGTTATATGAAGTATACCTGTTGAAATTAAACGAAATCGCTTCCCAATCACGTCCACTTCCAATATGGAAAATTTCGAAAATCACATAAATTGACCTAATTCGGTAAGGTAAATAACTAAAATAGTATAATTATAGTATAATTTGGTAGTTAAATTTGTAGGGAATTGTCTATTATTAACGAGTCTTAAAAGATGAGTTAATTTTGTTAAGTGAGCCACCTATAATTATTTCGACGGCTATGTATTTTATTGAAAGTGGGTAGTATGGCTCAGAACGATTAAACAAAAATACGTATACAATTTTTCAAAATTCGAATTATTTTGAAAGTTATATCTATCAACAGTTTTCGAAATTCCTCACTTTTGGATGATTTTCTCACGATTGGTCAAACCGATTTTGCTAATTTTTTAAATATATTTAAAAGATGGTATCTTCTACAAAAGGACATTTCCAATTTTTGCAAAAAAATTTTTTTTGCAAACATTATTCGCAATTGTTAACTTTTCCGATGGCGCTTTTGTATGATGTTGTTGGGCATTGCATTAGTAACTATTAGCAAAAAAAAATTTTTTTGGCACTTTAAGGGAGCGGAAGTTATTTACATCAAAAAGTAAGGAATTTCGAAAAGTGGTGATAGCTATAACTTTGAAAATAATTTGAATTTCGAAAAACTGGCCCAAACGTATTTTTTTCAATTTAAAACTTTGTCACAAGTTGGGCGTAAGTATATTAGAAGTAAGAAATGCATTCAACTATAAGTAATATTTTGAGGGCACACGAACAATGTACATATATGTTATACCGTAGCATAAATAAATATTAATTTTATAAACTAACTAATAAATTTATTGAGTTCGTGTTTGCCAAATTATAATATATATAGAAAATATATAACTTATAGGTACTACTATTGTTTCCATACACTCGGTATTTAATGTTCGGCTTACCCGAACTTACACTTCCTTACTTGTTTTTTTTTAAGATTACTAGGAGTAAGTTAAGCAATCACTGAGGGAAATGCATTGAATGTTGTGACAATATCGCTATTGATAGCGACGAGTTTGATGCAATATTCATTCAGAATGAGTAGTAATAATGGTAGAGACAGCGCATTAATATATTGGTGAAATGTAAATTTTTCTGGGACGCATAATCATAATAGTTCAACAATTTTTACTATGGATTTTCTAACAATATTACAACTTGTTGGTGCGTTTTTTTTTTAATTCAAAATTTTTTGAATTACTTATGATTGAACATTTTTCTAAAAATTTTATAAAATGCCGTAGCCGAATGGTAGAATACTGGGCTAACGTGCCAGAGGAGCAGGGTTCGAATCTTACTGAAACCACATGTTAAATTATATATTTAGAATTTATCAATAGTTTATATGGATACCATTTCAATAGTGATTTATCAAAAAAGCATTGATGAAACATCCATATTCATTGATGGGACAGAATTATCAATTTTTATTTAATGTGATATCAATAATTATGGATGTTCCATCCATATATTTCCCTCCGTGATATAAAGTAAAGAAGCGAAAAAAGTGGGTCTTGCGGTCAACGAGGACAAGACGAGGTATTTGCTGTCATCAAAGAAAGAATCGGCGCACCTGCGCCTTGGCAGCCACGTCACTGTTGATAGTTACAAATTTGAAACTGTGAGGGACTTCGTCTATTTGGGAACCAGCATTAACACCGAAAATAATATCAGTCTAGAAATCCAACGGAGAATCACTCTTGCGAACAAGTGCTACTTTGGACTGAGTAGGCAATTGAGAAGTAAAGTCCTCTCTCGAAGAACAGAGATCACGCTCTATAAGTCTCTCATCATACCTGTCCTGATGTATGGCTCAGATTCATGGACAATGTCAAGAGAAGATGAGATGGCCCTCGGAGTATTTGAGAGAAAAGTTCTCCGGAAGATTTATGGTCCTTCCCGTGATGCCGACGGCGAGTATCGAAGGAGATTTAACGATGAGCTGTACGAGCTTTACGCAGATCTGACCATAGTCCAGCGAATTAAAGCCCAAAGGCTCCGCTGGCTGGGTCACGTCATGCGAATGGACAAAGAAGCTCCAGCCCAGAAGGTTTTCCAATCGTCACCCGAATTCGGCAGCAGAGGAAGGGGGAGGCCTCGACTGAGATGGAAACAACAGGTGGAGGATGACTTGAACTCCCTTGGGGTTTCCAATTGGCGTCAGTTATCGCTAAAAAGGAATGACTGGCGTGCTTTGATAGGCGACGGCCAAAATCGCTTAGGCGGTTAAGCGCCAATAAATGATGATGAATGATGATATAAAGTATAAACTAAGCAAATCTCTTATTGTGTTAGATCTTTTGTCTCCTGAGGTAGATGAAGTGTTTAAAATATTAGATAACCTCAGTAGTGAAGAGGATTCTTTTGAAATAGATACTTTGCCTCCGGGGATAGATGTCGTGGAGATAGTAGAGATTTTGATGAGTTAGAGGAAATTTTGGAAAATTTGCGTGAACTAGAAAGTACGGGGATTTCATCTAATTTCAATAAAAATAGTAACATTATAAAATGGCGGAAACCCTGACGATAGATTTGATCTCACGTTTGCACAAGTCACAAGTCACAAATGCAGCGCTTGCGATCTGAATTAGATACAAATACGCGCAGTGCTACAGATTATGTAGCCGAGACAATTAATGAAAATGTCCAGTGTCAGGAGTCCTTGGATGTTATAAAATCCTTACCCGAGTTCCCGGGGAAGATTAACTCTTACGTTAGTTGGAGGGAAGGGGCTCCCAACGTTACGAGTCTATATACGACGGGAAGTAGGAAATATTTCGCGACTCTTACCATCATGCGAAACAAAATTACGCATGCTGCCAATGACACATTGACAAATCATGGAACCGTTCTCAATTTCGACGCAATAATCGCTCGACTCGATTTTGCGTACTCGGACAAACGTCCAATACATACATGGGGGGAGGGGGGGAGTAACACTTATGTGATGTCACGTTATTTTTTGCATGTTTTCTGGCGTGCAACGTCCATGAACGTTTTCATTCTCTCGATTGGCAGCACTGTTTCATTCAAAGCAAGTTGGATACAAGGCGAATTCATACAGGTGGCGGCGGGAACATATATGTATTGAACTTTTTGTATTCTCAATCGCACGCGTAATGTCAAACTCGGCAACGTTTGTGTGTATGTTTTGCGGCGATTTTGACAGAATGCGTTAAATTACAAAAACAAAATACATGGGAAATTTTACTTGTATGCTGGTGCCTGCACCTGTATGAATTCGCGTTGGTTGGATACCAGCTGTTCACAACAACAGTCTTCGATCAAAAAAAGGTAATTGTACACGGAGAAAAACAATCTAATGTAATAATTATACACTTTCTAATAGGTACTAAATTATTTTGATTTGATTATTAAATAGGGTTTGTGAAGTTTGTGGTATTTACCGCGCATCAAACAAGGCGATTATGAAACACAAACAACAGATGCATAAAAAACAGAAAACTACTTTACCAGAAAAAAAAAAATCCGCCCAATAAGGGTTGCCGCAAGAAGAGCGAAAGAGCTCTTATGCATTTTCAACAAAAACAATTCCGGAGTGGAAGACGCTGCTTGGATAGATGAAGAAGAAGTAGATGACCAATCTATCCCTGAATTCCCAGAAATTAACTATTTGGAAGGAATGCCCGTGATAAGCAGCACTGAAGAATGGTGTCATCCAGTATGGCAAACCGAAAATCTTAAGCATTGGAACAATTTTGTGCAAACGTGTGTATTCATGTATTGATCTCAATAATTTTAAAAGCAACTAAATCAGAGTTAAAAAAGTTATATATCTCATAGAAGAAGTTATATATATCTTTAAATATTACCTAATAATTAATATAAACATTCTAAATATGTATCAGATTTTATGTCAAATAAATATTGAATTTATATTTATTAAGCGTGTGATGTGACGTTCGGGGGGGAGGGGGGGTCTGGAGTTTGTGACTGGGTGTGACATGGGGGGAGGGGGGGGTCAAAAACTACCAAAAATTGCGTGACGTCATATATGCACGACCCCTAAGTGTCCTTCGCCAGGGCATAATGTCGGTTGTAGAATATTACAACCTTGTCAATATAAAATTGACTTTAATAATAAATAAAACTATAATGACGCACGGTGGTAATGCAGATATTACCAAGGAATTAAATAAGAAAAAAAAAATAGAATGAAAAAATATTTTTAATTTAAAATGTTTTTAAAATGAACTAAAAACTGGAAAATAATTTCCCCTCTGCCTACATACATAGATTCTTCACCACGTAAAGCTTATCCGGAACATTTGTGAGTAGGAATTCTTATAGGTATTAAATAGTACTTGGAGTTTGAAATGTATAAAAACATTGGCGCACGCTAGAGATGGTTCGCATTAATTTCTAATAATCTTATTACCGATATGAGCTTTCCTAAAAAAAAACATCTTTTCACGATATAGCAAGCGCCAAATGTTTTTATACATTTCAAACTCCAAGTACTATTTAATACCTAGAAGAATTCCCACTCACAAATGTTCCGGATAAGCTTTACGTGGTGAAGAATCTATGTAGACAGAGGGGAAATTATTTTCCAGTTTTTAGTTCATTTTAAAAACATTATAAATTAAAAATATTTTTTATTCTATTTTTTATTTTATACTTTTTAGTTGTGAGTCTGTGAAAATTTCTAAGACTGTAATCGGATACTTATTCTGTGTCATATTAGTGGTACTCATGTAACCATGTTAACGAAAGCGTATTTAACAGCATGAACGCTATATTATATACATTTATATGAATACTTTTTATTTTGAAATTCCCATTAAAAAAGTAATTTTTGACCCATTTTTAGCATATTCTTCTATTTTTGTCTAGTGTGCATTGACTGCTTTGAAAAACTGCATGTCGAACAGGGTCATCGAATTGGGTAAATTTTCGAGGTGTTTACACACTAAACTCCTCGCGGAAGTTTACCAAATTTGTGTAAACTTCGTTCCATAAAAATTTTGACAGTTCATTTACGCATGCGGTAATTTTCTACGTTTACACGCTTTACGCGGTGTTTCTATGGCTACATGAATAAAATTACTCTTTTTTAAGCAATATAAAATACATCATGACTGCGGCTAAATGTATGTAAGTGAAATCCAAATATTCGAAATTTCGATGCTATTTATATGCAGATGGCGGTGAAAACGCATTATAGCATGCGCATTAGAGCATGTGTACGAAATATTCAGATAGCAATAAGGAAGATAGGCCGATAAATGGGATTTTTGCAATTAAAGCAATATTTTGGATTGTTTATTTTTTCGTATAATGCATTGTCAGCGAAACCTAGGCGATGATGAAAATTTCAAAACCCCAGGAAGTTAGTACAAAAGCCAAAGCAAAATCTCTGGAAACGAAACTTTTCAAATATATCTACCCGTGCGCCACCTATCGGAATTATTTTTTTGTTATATTGCGTGGGGCAGAAAACTAAACGATGATGAAAATTTCAAGATTCTACCTCAACGGGAAGTTCGTTGAAAAACGAATAAATCGACATCGAAAACAGACCTTCGCATTTCTTAAATAGAGCGAATCACGCGCCACTTAGCGGGTCCAATTTTTTTTGGGAACATTTGGAAATTGATTAACTAATACACACGTTAAATATCAGCTAAATTGGTCTATAATTAGATCTTTCAGTTTGTATTACCCCGATCTCAGCTCCACCTAGCGGAATTTTTTTAAGGAAAATATTTATTTCATTTTCCGAATTTCAGACAAATCGGACCATAAATACGATTTTTGAAAATATAGCGACCCACGAGCCACCTATCGGATTTTTTTTTATAATATTGCATTGTCACCGCGACCTGAACTGCACAGAGCCAAAAGTACCTAATAAATAGAACAAAAATGATAAGATATCTCTATAGGTTTTCTTCAAGAAGATGTGCTTCTTATCATTGTAGAGTCTTTTTAATGTTATTAAGAAGATTTTATTTTTAATATTTTAATAGAAAAATAAAATTATATACCCTCACCGAGAATCGAACTTACAATTTTCGGAATGATAAACCCAGCTGTTAACCATCAGGCCATTGCTCACTTTTGATTGCTAGTGTCTAATTACTAATATGTGTGTAGTTGTTAATGTTTCAAAGGAAAATCACATCAATATAATTGAGAAGATTTCTTTTTAACATTTCTAATTAGGAAAAAAAGAGAGAGAATCGAACTTACAATTTTTCGAATGCTAAACCCAGCTGCTAACCATCCGGCCATCGTATACTAATAATTGCCAGCGTCTAACTACACCTTTGTACTAAATGTATAGTTTTTTTAATAAGAATTTCTTCTTAAAACCAAAAAGATTTCCCTATAGTTTTTTCTTCGTTTCCACCGTTGCAACACCCCTTTGCCCAAAAACTGACCATGAAGACAATCTTATTAATTTTGTTAGGCATTTTTGCCTCTGTGTGTGGTGAAAATTTCAAGACCCTAGCGCAACAGGAAGTTGTTTCAAATTCGAATGCAAAAATCCGTCCACAAGAAGGACGAAAGCGACCTAATAAAAACATCTTAAAAATAGGACCATGCGTTAAGGATATTTATTACAGGGCTTAACGCACCCTTAAGGGATATTTTGTTCTCTTTGAGCCCTCAGGACCTTCCAGACGCTCTATCTAAAGCTCAAGAATTAGAGTCAAATAATCAAGGAGCTCGGTTTGCTCTGAGCTTTGCAAACGAGAGCAAAGTTAAACCAAGTTATGCAAACAATAACTTGCGGTTCTCTTCTAGGGTAAACCATCCCAAACCTGAGGCAATGGAGGTGGATCCGTCCATATCCAGATTCAGGAAAAATACCTTTACCAAGACACCACAGAATTTTGGTAATAGGAATTTCAATAATTCCAGCGCAGAAGCTGTCGCATATAAAACACCGCAACAGTCAGCGGTACAGGTCCAGAACACACAGGGGATAAAGCGTCCGAGAGAAAGCAATCACAGCTTTCGACCCCAGGAGAAAACACAGAGGATAAACAATATCCAGGAGAACCATTTTTTAGACGAAGAGGGGACATACTCCCCTACATATATGTCTACAATGGAGAGCCAAGAAGAAAATTAAAAGCTCTAATTGATACCAGAGCTACCTTCAGTTACATAAGAACAGGGATCCTAGAGAATAGGAATGAACTAGCCACCTATAAAAGGATACGGATAGTGAATGGCTATTCTATTATAAAATTTTACCACTTGATCAATTTGTTTGGAGTAAGACAGATTTTCTATGAAATAGATTATTTGGAATCTGATCTGCTCCTCGGATATAATATTTTAAAGAAAATTGAAGCGCATATCGATCTGCTAAACGGAAAAGTGATCTATCAAATAATAAGTTGTAATGAAAAAATCAAGAAAAGTGCCAACATTAACTTGAATGGCACAAGCGAAACAAATTTAAACCCCTTGGGACAAAAAGTTCCTAAGGCGCCCGCCGAAGGATATACCGGCAATACAAAATGTAAACTAAAAAAGGAAAATTTAAGAGAGGTGAAAAAGCCTACTAAAAGAGGATATTTAAACCCCTTGGGAATAAATGTTCCTAAGGCGCCCGCCGAAGGATATACCGGCAACGAAAAAATTAAATTAAAAAATAAAAATTTTAAAGAGGTGAAAGACCCTAGTAAAAGAAAGAATTTAAACCCCTTGCGACTAAAAGTTCCTAAGGCGCCCGCCGAAGGATATACCGGCAACGAAAAAATTAAATTAAAAAATAAAAATTTTAAAGAGGTGAAATACCCTAGTAAAATAAAAAATGTAAACCTCTTGGGACAAAAAGATCCTCAGGCGCCTGCCGATGATAATACCGGTAATAACAAAAGTTTTAAAGGAAACGTATGTGGCAATGAAGAATGGTCAAATTACAAGAAATATGTAAAGAACAAAATTGGCAAGGTACATTTTAACATTAATACGAATTTCCCATTTAGATCGGATGTTAGGGAGGATCCCATATTTAGCCGACAGTATCCTTATTTTCATTCCGTAAGTTCATTCGTCATTAAGGAAATTGAAAGGATGTTGAACGAAAACATTATACGGCCTAGCAAAAGTCCTTATAACTCACCAATTTGGGTGGTACCGAAATTTAGGATGGTAATTGATTACAAAAAATTGAAAGAACATACCACTGCGGACCGTTATCCTATTCCGGAAACGAACATAATTTTATCAAATTTGGGAAAATCCAAGTTTTTTTCAAGCATCGGTTTTCATCAAATTCTAATGTCGGAAAAGGACATCGAAAAAACAGCTTTCCCAGTCAATAATGGAAAGTATAAATTCTTGCGTATGCCTTTTTGTCTGAAAAATGCTCCAAGAATTTTTCTAAGAGCAATGGATGACATATTGCGAGACCACATAGGAAAAATTTGCCACGTCTATTTGGACGATATAATTATCTTTTCGGATAGTATGGAACAGCATCCGAAGGATTTGCAAATTAAATAGAAATATTGAGAGCAGCAAGTATGAAAATTTCGCTAGAAAAGTCGAAATTTTTCGAAATGGAAATAGAATTTTTGGGTTACATTATTGCTCAAAATATTATAAAGACAGATCCGAAGAAAATACAACTAATATCGGATTAAAGGACGAAGATGGTATAAATGCTTTCAATAAATTAAAAAAGCATTTGGCAACAAAAAAGAAACTTTCAGCAATAAGTTTTTATACACTAAATCCTTCCCAATGGATATAGTTAATGGAAAGGATCAGGCGGATATAATAGAGGAAACGCATAATAGGGCACACCGAAGCTTCAACGAGAATATAAAACAAATTCAGAAGCTTCACTACTGGCCTGAAATGCGGAATAAATTTAAGGAATATATAAGGAATTGTTTAATTTGTAATAAGAATACGAAATTAATTCCCATAAGTGAAGTCCCCATTCCAGAGAAGGAAGGTGAGCAGCTTCACATAGACATATTTTATGCCAAAAAGCTAAAATTTATTACATTCGTTGATGCATATTCTAAGTTTTTGGTTGTTAAAAATATTGAGGATAAAATCAATATAGAAGATAAAATATTGGATGTGCTACAGACATTCCCACAAGCGAAGAGAATTACGATGGATAATGAACCAAGTTTGACAACACCTCAATTCCAAACACATTTGCCAAGAATGAATATTGAAATTAGATTCTGTGACCCTAGGCATAGCACTAGTAACGGTCAGGTAGAAATGGTTCACTCAACTATAATTGAAATTGCTCGATGTATAAAAGAGGAGCATAATTTAATGAGTGGCTTGGAAACTATATACAGAGCAGCGCAAAAGTCCATTCAGTAACAGATTTTAGACCCATCGATGTTCATAATACATATTATACCACAGAAACTAAGAGTAGCGCAATCAAATATGCTTAAGTTTCATAATAAAAATTGGAAAAGTAAGGAGTACCATCCCGGTCAAATAATTTACGAAAAAATACTTATTAATAATAGAAAAATAGAATTATACATAAAGATAATATTAAAACGTAATATTTTAGGTTTCCAATACGACACTTTTGATTTTCGGATTACTACTTGGGTTGGTTACAACCGATATAATAGCCTACACAAATGACGAATATATTTTGATTCAATGATGTATAAACGTTTTGGTAACATTTTTCATATTACAAACCTTATATATTACAGTACGTTGTTTAGAGAGAAAAACAATATTTTTTACAAGAAAAAGCAAAACATACGTATTCGGTATCAGAATATTTAGAATTAAAAGCAGAATTTAATATAATAGAGTCCTCTTTAATACAATAGCAGAAAACTAGGGCTAAAAGAGGGATTAATTAGATAGGAACTTTATGGAAATGGATTTCAGGGGCTCCTGATCATAATGACTTTGTAGCCATAACTAACAAAGTAAATAACTTAATTGAAAATAATAATAGACAATTCACCACTAACTCACAGATGTTTAATGAAATTAAAAGATTAACCAAACTAGTGAACGATATAATAGGAATTTCTCATGAAAAAGTTGTTAGGAGGTAAAGAATTAGGATGATAGTTTACGAATTGCAGAACATTTTACAAACAATAAATTTACCAAAAGGAGAAATCTTAAATTCACACATAGTTCACACGAAGGGTGGATACCTTGGCGCGGTACGAGGGCTTAAGTCGATAGCCACAGGGCTACGCTGCCCTTGTGATCATAGCTCCGTACGGCACTTCATCACGAGAGCAGCCTAGCCTCTCTGGCGCGACAACAAAGATCTTCCCCCTCCCAATCCAGGGTGTTATGCGAAACCGTGCCCATTGGATGTTTGCAGCCGGGAGGAAAATCGTGGCTGTATTTGAACGGAGCCTCTCTGATACCGGGTCGCCTCAGAGGTAAGCATGGCCTTACCGTGGTACGGGGCTCTGCCGCGGCGGACGACACATTTTCCCCTACTCTTCCCTTGACCCTAAGCTGGCCTTGTCCGGCAATGGGTCGTACGAACAAGATGAACTCAAATAACCTAAATAAAAACGATAAACCTAAAAAACAAACAACGCCAAATTTCACTCCTCAGCAAAGGAGAGCTATGGAGGAGCAGGCGAGAAAGCAACAACAACGCCAGAGGACAACCTCCGTTCCACAATCAAGGGGGGGATCGACAGCGATAGCAACTACGAGTCGGTCAACCAATCCTCTATCGAGTAAGATTGACTTGATGGGAGCTAGCACCAGTGCGGTTGCCAACGCAGCTAAGCGGACAACGGCGGACGCTAAACTCCCATCAACGGCTGATATTAAAACCAGTATCTTTACGTCTGTGGCAGCGGTCTCACGACCTGGCCTCGGAGTTTCGAAGGAGAAGGAAGCTGCAACTGTGATTTCGGCAAGGAGAGCGACCGCGATGGCAACTACGGGTCCGCACTCCCGGGAGACATCTCCCCGCCGCTTCACATACCACGAGAAAAGATTGGCTGCAAAGATCCTGAAGAGGTATGAAGGGGTACCGCAGGAATCGCTGTCGCCGAATTCCAGTAAATCGGTAGAGCTAGGGAAAGCTGTGATACCGGATTTCCAAAATTCTTACATGCCAAAGAGGTTAAAAGTTAACCCTTTCAAGCGCCAGAGATCGGACCTGGATCCCAAGCGGCTTTGCTGAGGTTACCAAGGACAGGATCCTTATAGGCGTCCTTGACCGAGGCAATGACCGTCTGGCCATCCCCAAGGACCGGTGGCGTTACGTGCGAAATGAACTCGGCAACATTCTTCTCAACGTTGCTCCGGAGTTTCCGGGTAGTTCGGAGAGAGTAACGGATGCGGGTTGGCACCAGGGTCAGATTAAATTACTCGCATGCGAGGATGCAAAAACCGTAGCACTGTACAAGGCAGCATCTGCTAGACCGGGTGAAGTCTACAAGGGCGCAAAGATAGAGGTCGTCGACTGGAAGGACATTCCAGCTCGTACAAGGGCAAGGGCGTGGATTCCGGCCATCCCTGACGAACCCGAGAAAATTCTCGGGATGCTACGGCTAATGAATCCGTCCCTCCCAACGCATGACTGGACTGTCAGTCTGGTCGGGGATGCGGTAGGACCCGACAGACAGGTGGTGTTCACCATGAATAAAGAGTCAATCGAGCCCCTCAAAAGGTGCAATAGCCTAGTACACTACAGCGTAGGTCAGATCGTTATCCACGTATATCGTGGTGATGCTCAGCGCGCTGCCTTCTCCGCTGCTCCGGGGGAACCGGATAACGAATCACCAGAAGAGGAAGCGGAGGATTCGCCACGTCCCTTGGCAATAGTGCTGTGAACAACTCGGAGATGGAGGACAGCCTACAGGACGAGGAAGTCCTCGACGTCACGGTGGTAGCAGCCAACGCTGAGCGATTAACATCTAACGCTACAGGCAGCAGGACTCCTGCAACGCCATATCGGACAGTTTATCGCAACAACTCGTCGTTGATAGGCAACCTCCGGGATGGGGCAAACCTCGACGACATGGGGACGGCAGGGAAGTCTGTGCGCTCTCATGTTGGTGGTGCTTCAGATTAATCTGCACAAATCTAAAGTGGCTTCGGCTGCTTTAAGTAGTCGTCTTTCTAAAGGCGACGTGGATGTGGTCCTCATCCAAGAACCCTGGGTCAATAGCTCGAGAATCAGCGGATTGGGGACTAAGGGCTTCAATCTCATTCGAGCCAGCGAGGAGAGCAAAGTCAGAACGTTTATTTTGGTCAAGTCTGAGTTGAACTTCTTTCTCATACCTAACTACACCAATGGTGATATTACCGCTATCAGTCTAACGGTCGACAGCACCCGCCTGACGGAATTTCGATGCTATTTATATGCAGATGGCGGTGAAAACGCATTATAGCATGCGCATTATAGCATGTGTACGAAATATTCAGATAGCAATAAGGAAGATAGGCCGATAAATGGGATTTTTGCAATTAAAGCAATATTTTGGATTGTTTATTTTTTCGTATAATGCATTGTCAGCGAAACCTGGGCGATGATGAAAATTTCAAAACCCCATGAAGTTAGTACAAAAGCCAAAGCAAAATCTCTGGAAACGAAACTTTTCAAATATATCTACCCGTGCGCCACCTATCGGAATTATTTTTTTGTTATATTGCGTGGGGCAGAAAACTAAACGATGATGAAAATTTCAAGATTCTACCTCAACGGGAAGTTCGTTGAAAAACGAATAAATCGACATCGAAAACAGACCTTCGCATTTCTTAAATAGAGCGAATCACGCGCCACTTAGCGGGTCCAATTTTTTTTGGGAACATTTGGAAATTGATTAACTAATACACACGTTAAATATCAGCTAAATTGGTCTATAATTAGATCTTTCAGTTTGTATTACCCCGATCTCAGCTCCACCTAGCGGAATTTTTTTAAAGAAAATATTTATTTCATTTTCCGAATTTCAGACAAATCGGACCATAAATACGATTTTTGAAAATATAGCGACCCACGAGCCACCTATCGGATTTTTTTTTATAATATTGCATTGTCACCGCGACCTGAACTGCACAGAGCCAAAAGTACCTAATAAATAGAACAAAAATGATAAGATATCTCTATAGGTTTTCTTCAAGAAGATGTGCTTCTTATCATTGTAGAGTCTTTTTAATGTTATTAAGAAGATTTTATTTTTAATATTTTAACAGAAAAATAAAATTATATACCCTCACCGAGAATCGAACTTACAATTTTCGGAATGATAAACCCAGCTGTTAACCATCAGGCCATTGCTCACTTTTGATTGCTAGTGTCTAATTACTAATATGTGTATAGTTGTTAATGTTTCAAAGGAAAATCACATCAATATAATTGAGAAGATTTCATTTTAACATTTCTAATTAGGAAAAAAAGAGAGAGAATCGAACTTACAATTTTTCGAATGCTAAACCCAGCTGCTAACCATCCGGCCATCGTATACTAATAATTGCCAGCGTCTAACTACACCTTTGTACTAAATGTATAGTTTTTTTAATAAGAATTTCTTCTTAAAACCAAAAAGATTTCCCTATAGTTTTTTCTTCGTTTCCACCGTTGCAACACCCCTTTGCCCAAAAACTGACCATGAAGACAATCTTATTAATTTTGTTAGGCATTTTTGCCTCTGTGTGTGGTGAAAATTTCAAGACCCTAGCGCAACAGGAAGTTGTTTCAAATTCGAATGCAAAAATCCGTCCACAAGAAGGACGAAAGCGACCTAATAAAAACATCTTAAAAATAGGACCATGCGTTAAGGATATTTATTACAGGGCTTAACGCACCCTTAAGGGATATTTTGTTCTCTTTGAGCCCTCAGGACCTTCCAGACGCTCTATCTAAAGCTCAAGAATTAGAGTCAAATAATCAAGGAGCTCGGTTTGCTCTGAGCTTTGCAAACGAGAGCAAAGTTAAACCAAGTTATGCAAACAATAACTTGCGGTTCTCTTCTAGGGTAAAGCATCCCAAACCTGAGGCAATGGAGGTGGATCCGTCCATATCCAGATTCAGGAAAAATACCTTTACCAAGACACCACAGAATTTTGGTAATAGGAATTTCAATAATTCCAGCGCAGAAGCTGTCGCATATAAAACACCGCAACAGTCAGCGGTACAGGTCCAGAACACACAGGGGATAAAGCGTCCGAGAGAAAGCAATCACAGCTTTCGACCCCAGGAGAAAACACAGAGGATAAACAATATCCAGGAGAACCATTTTTTAGACGAAGAGGGGACATACTCCCCTACATATATGTCTACAATGGAGAGCCAAGAAGAAAATTAAAAGCTCTAATTGATACCAGAGCTACCTTCAGTTACATAAGAACAGGGATCCTAGAGAATAGGAATGAACTAGCCACCTATAAAAGGATACGGATAGTGAATGGCTATTCTATTATAAAATTTTACCACTTGATCAATTTGTTTGGAGTAAGACAGATTTTCTATGAAATAGATTATTTGGAATCTGATCTGCTCCTCGGATATAATATTTTAAAGAAAATTGAAGCGCATATCGATCTGCGCAACGGAAAAGCGATCTATCAAATAATAAGTTGTAATGAAAAAATCAAGAAAAGTGCCAACATTAACTTGAATGGCACAAGCGAAACAAATTTAAACCCCTTGGGACAAAAAGTTCCTAAGGCGCCCGCCGAAGGATATACCGGCAATACAAAATGTAAACTAAAAAAGGAAAATTTAAGAGAGGTGAAAAAGCCTACTAAAAGAGGATATTTAAACCCCTTGGGAATAAATGTTCCTAAGGCGCCCGCCGAAGGATATACCGGCAACGAAAAAATTAAATTAAAAAATAAAAATTTTAAAGAGGTGAAAGACCCTAGTAAAAGAAAGAATTTAAACCCCTTGCGACTAAAAGTTCCTAAGGCGCCCGCCGAAGGATATACCGGCAACGAAAAAATTAAATTAAAAAATAAAAATTTTAAAGAGGTGAAATACCCTAGTAAAATAAAAAATTTAAACCCCTTGGGACAAAAAGATCCTCAGGCGTCTGCCGATGATAATACCGGTAATAACAAAAGTTTTAAAGGAAACGTATGTGGCAATGAAGAATGGTCAAATTACAAGAAATATGTAAAGAACAAAATTGGCAAGGTACATTTTAACATTAATACGAATTTCCCATTTAGATCGGATGTTAGGGAGGATCCCATATTTAGCCGACAGTATCCTTATTTTCATTCCGTAAGTTCATTCGTCATTAAGGAAATTGAAAGGATGTTGAACGAAAACATTATACGGCCTAGCAAAAGTCCTTATAACTCACCAATTTGGGTGGTACCGAAATTTAGGATGGTAATTGATTACAAAAAATTGAAAGAACATACCACTGCGGACCGTTATCCTATTCCGGAAACGAACATAATTTTATCAAATTTGGGAAAATCCAAGTTTTTTTCAAGCATCGGTTTTCATCAAATTCTAATGTCGGAAAAGGACATCGAAAAAACAGCTTTCCCAGTCAATAATGGAAAGTATAAATTCTTGCGTATGCCTTTTTGTCTGAAAAATGCTCCAAGAATTTTTCTAAGAGCAATGGATGACATATTGCGAGACCACATAGGAAAAATTTGCCACGTCTATTTGGACGATATAATTATCTTTTCGGATAGTATGGAACAGCATCTGAAGGATTTGCAAATTAAATAGAAATATTGAGAGCAGCAAGTATGAAAATTTCGCTAGAAAAGTCGAAATTTTTCGAAATGGAAATAGAATTTTTGGGTTACATTATTGCTCAAAATATTATAAAGACAGATCCGAAGAAAATACAACTAATATCGGATTAAAGGACGAAGATGGTATAAATGCTTTCAATAAATTAAAAAAGCATTTGGCAACAAAAAAGAAACTTTCAGCAATAAGTTTTTATACACTAAATCCTTCCCAATGGATATAGTTAATGGAAAGGATCAGGCGGATATAATAGAGGAAACGCATAATAGGGCACACCGAAGCTTCAACGAGAATATAAAACAAATTCAGAAGCTTCACTACTGGCCTGAAATGCGGAATAAATTTAAGGAATATATAAGGAATTGTTTAATTTGTAATAAGAATACGAAATTAATTCCCATAAGTGAAGTCCCCATTCCAGAGAAGGAAGGTGAGCAGCTTCACATAGACACTCAACTATAATTGAAATTGCTCGATGTATAAAAGAGGAGCATAATTTAATGAGTGGCTTGGAAACTATATACAGAGCAGCGCAAAAGTCCATTTAGTAACAGATTTTAGACCCATCGATGTTCATAATACATGCTTAAGTTTCATAATAAAAATTGGAAAAGTAAGGAGTACCATCCCGGTCAAATAATTTACGAAAAAATACTTATTAATAATAGAAAAATAGAATTATACATAAAGATAATATTAAAACGTAATATTTTAGGTTTCCAATACGACACTTTTGATTTTCGGATTACTACTTGGGTTGGTTACAACCGATATAATAGCCTACACAAATGACGAATATATTTTGATTCAATGATGTATAAACGTTTTGGTAACATTTTTCATATTACAAACCTTATATATTACAGTACGTTGTTTAGAGAGAAAAACAATATTTTTTACAAGAAAAAGCAAAACATACGTATTCGGTATCAGAATATTTAGAATTAAAAGCAGAATTTAATATAATAGAGTCCTCTTTAATACAATAGCAGAAAACTAGGGCTAAAAGAGGGATTAATTAGATAGGAACTTTATGGAAATGGATTTCAGGGGCTCCTGATCATAATGACTTTGTAGCCATAACTAACAAAGTAAATAACTTAATTGAAAATAATAATAGACAATTCACCACTAACTCACAGATGTTTAATGAAATTAAAAGATTAACCAAACTAGTGAACGATATAATAGGAATTTCTCATGAAAAAGTTGTTAGGAGGTAAAGAATTAGGATGATAGTTTACGAATTGCAGAACATTTTACAAACAATAAATTTACCAAAAGGAGAAATCTTAAATTCACACATAGTTCACACGAAGGGTGGATACCTTGGCGCGGTACGAGGGCTTAAGTCGATAGCCACAGGGCTACGCTGCCCTTGTGATCATAGCTCCGTACGGCACTTCATCACGAGAGCAGCCTAGCCTCTCTGGCGCGACAACAAAGATCTTCCCCCTCCCAATCCAGGGTGTTATGCGAAACCGTGCCCATTGGATGTTTGCAGCCGGGAGGAAAATCGTGGCTGTATTTGAACGGAGCCTCTCTGATACCGGGTCGCCTCAGAGGTAAGCATGGCCTTACCGTGGTACGGGGCTCTGCCGCGGCGGACGACACATTTTCCCCTACTCTTCCCTTGACCCTAAGCTGGCCTTGTCCGGCAATGGGTCGTACGAACAAGATGAACTCAAATAACCTAAATAAAAACGATAAACCTAAAAAACAAACAACGCCAAATTTCACTCCTCAGCAAAGGAGAGCTATGGAGGAGCAGGCGAGAAAGCAACAACAACGCCAGAGGACAACCTCCGTTCCACAATCAAGGGGGGGATCGACAGCGATAGCAACTACGAGTCGGTCAACCAATCCTCTATCGAGTAAGATTGACTTGATGGGAGCTAGCACCAGTGCGGTTGCCAACGCAGCTAAGCGGACAACGGCGGACGCTAAACTCCCATCAACGGCTGATATTAAAACAAGTATCTTTACGTATGTGGCAGCGGTCTCACGACCTGGCCTCGGAGTTTCGAAGGAGAAGGAAGCTGCAACTGTGATTTCGGCAAGGAGAGCGACCGCGATGGCAACTACGGGTCCGCACTCCCGGGAGACATCTCCCCGCCGCTTCACATACCACGAGAAAAGATTGGCTGCAAAGATCCTGAAGAGGTATGAAGGGGTACCGCAGGAATCGCTGTCGCCGAATTCCAGTAAATCGGTAGAGCTAGGGAAAGCTGTGATACCGGATTTCCAAAATTCTTACATGCCAAAGAGGTTAAAAGTTAACCCTTTCAAGCGCCAGAGATCGGACCTGGATCCCAAGCGGCTTTGCTGAGGTTACCAAGGACAGGATCCTTATAGGCGTCCTTGACCGAGGCAATGACCGTCTGGCCATCCCCAAGGACCGGTGGCGTTACGTGCGAAATGAACTCGGCAACATTCTTCTCAACGTTGCTCCGGAGTTTCCGGGTAGTTCGGAGAGAGTAACGGATGCGGGTTGGCACCAGGGTCAGATTAAATTACTCGCATGCGAGGATGCAAAAACCGTAGCACTGTACAAGGCAGCATCTGCTAGACCGGGTGAAGTCTACAAGGGCGCAAAGATAGAGGTCGTCGACTGGAAGGACATTCCAGCTCGTACAAGGGCAAGGGCGTGGATTCCGGCCATCCCTGACGAACCCGAGAAAATTCTCGGGATGCTACGGCTAATGAATCCGTCCCTCCCAACGCATGACTGGACTGTCAGTCTGGTCGGGGATGCGGTAGGACCCGACAGACAGGTGGTGTTCACCATGAATAAAGAGTCAATCGAGCCCCTCAAAAGGTGCAATAGCCTAGTACACTACAGCGTAGGTCAGATCGTTATCCACGTATATCGTGGTGATGCTCAGCGCGCTGCCTTCTCCGCTGCTCCGGGGGAACCGGATAACGAATCACCAGAAGAGGAAGCGGAGGATTCGCCACGTCCCTTGGCAATAGTGCTGTGAACAACTCGGAGATGGAGGACAGCCTACAGGACGAGGAAGTCCTCGACGTCACGGTGGTAGCAGCCAACGCTGAGCGATTAACATCTAACGCTACAGGCAGCAGGACTCCTGCAACGCCATATCGGACAGTTTATCGCAACAACTCGTCGTTGATAGGCAACCTCCGGGATGGGGCAAACCTCGACGACATGGGGACGGCAGGGAAGTCTGTGCGCTCTCATGTTGGTGGTGCTTCAGATTAATCTGCACAAATCTAAAGTGGCTTCGGCTGCTTTAAGTAGTCGTCTTTCTAAAGGCGACGTGGATGTGGTCCTCATCCAAGAACCCTGGGTCAATAGCTCGAGAATCAGCGGATTGGGGACTAAGGGCTTCAATCTCATTCGAGCCAGCGAGGAGAGCAAAGTCAGAACGTTTATTTTGGTCAAGTCTGAGTTGAACTTCTTTCTCATACCTAACTACACCAATGGTGATATTACCGCTATCAGTCTAACGGTCGACAGCACCCGCCTGACGGAATTTCGATGCTATTTATATGCAGATGGCGGTGAAAACGCATTATAGCATGCGCATTATAGCATGTGTACGAAATATTCAGATAGCAATAAGGAAGATAGGCCGATAAATGGGATTTTTGCAATTAAAGCAATATTTTGGATTGTTTATTTTTTCGTATAATGCATTGTCAGCGAAACCTGGGCGATGATGAAAATTTCAAAACCCCATGAAGTTAGTACAAAAGCCAAAGCAAAATCTCTGGAAACGAAACTTTTCAAATATATCTACCCGTGCGCCACCTATCGGAATTATTTTTTTGTTATATTGCGTGGGGCAGAAAACTAAACGATGATGAAAATTTCAAGATTCTACCTCAACGGGAAGTTCGTTGAAAAACGAATAAATCGACATCGAAAACAGACCTTCGCATTTCTTAAATAGAGCGAATCACGCGCCACTTAGCGGGTCCAATTTTTTTTGGGAACATTTGGAAATTGATTAACTAATACACACGTTAAATATCAGCTAAATTGGTCTATAATTAGATCTTTCAGTTTGTATTACCCCGATCTCAGCTCCACCTAGCGGAATTTTTTTAAGGAAAATATTTATTTCATTTTCCGAATTTCAGACAAATCGGACCATAAATACGATTTTTGAAAATATAGCGACCCACGAGCCACCTATCGGATTTTTTTTTATAATATTGCATTGTCACCGCGACCTGAACTGCACAGAGCCAAAAGTACCTAATAAATAGAACAAAAATGATAAGATATCTCTATAGGTTTTCTTCAAGAAGATGTGCTTCTTATCATTGTAGAGTCTTTTTAATGTTATTAAGAAGATTTTATTTTTAATATTTTAACAGAAAAATAAAATTATATACCCTCACCGAGAATCGAACTTACAATTTTCGGAATGATAAACCCAGCTGTTAACCATCAGGCCATTGCTCACTTTTGATTGCTAGTGTCTAATTACTAATATGTGTATAGTTGTTAATGTTTCAAAGGAAAATCACATCAATATAATTGAGAAGATTTCATTTTAACATTTCTAATTAGGAAAAAAAGAGAGAGAATCGAACTTACAATTTTTCGAATGCTAAACCCAGCTGCTAACCATCCGGCCATCGTATACTAATAATTGCCAGCGTCTAACTACACCTTTGTACTAAATGTATAGTTTTTTTAATAAGAATTTCTTCTTAAAACCAAAAAGATTTCCCTATAGTTTTTTCTTCGTTTCCACCGTTGCAACACCCCTTTGCCCAAAAACTGACCATGAAGACAATCTTATTAATTTTGTTAGGCATTTTTGCCTCTGTGTGTGGTGAAAATTTCAAGACCCTAGCGCAACAGGAAGTTGTTTCAAATTCGAATGCAAAAATCCGTCCACAAGAAGGACGAAAGCGACCTAATAAAAACATCTTAAAAATAGGACCATGCGTTAAGGATATTTATTACAGGGCTTAACGCACCCTTAAGGGATATTTTGTTCTCTTTGAGCCCTCAGGACCTTCCAGACGCTCTATCTAAAGCTCAAGAATTAGAGTCAAATAATCAAGGAGCTCGGTTTGCTCTGAGCTTTGCAAACGAGAGCAAAGTTAAACCAAGTTATGCAAACAATAACTTGCGGTTCTCTTCTAGGGTAAAGCATCCCAAACCTGAGGCAATGGAGGTGGATCCGTCCATATCCAGATTCAGGAAAAATACCTTTACCAAGACACCACAGAATTTTGGTAATAGGAATTTCAATAATTCCAGCGCAGAAGCTGTCGCATATAAAACACCGCAATAGTCAGCGGTACAGGTCCAGAACACACAGGGGATAAAGCGTCCGAGAGAAAGCAATCACAGCTTTCGACCCCAGGAGAAAACACAGAGGATAAACAATATCCAGGAGAACCATTTTTTAGACGAAGAGGGGACATACTCCCCTACATATATGTCTACAATGGAGAGCCAAGAAGAAAATTAAAAGCTCTAATTGATACCAGAGCTACCTTCAGTTACATAAGAACAGGGATCCTAGAGAATAGGAATGAACTAGCCACCTATAAAAGGATACGGATAGTGAATGGCTATTCTATTATAAAATTTTACCACTTGATCAATTTGTTTGGAGTAAGACAGATTTTCTATGAAATAGATTATTTGGAATCTGATCTGCTCCTCGGATATAATATTTTAAAGAAAATTGAAGCGCATATCGATCTGCGCAACGGAAAAGCGATCTATCAAATAATAAGTTGTAATGAAAAAATCAAGAAAAGTGCCAACATTAACTTGAATGGCACAAGCGAAACAAATTTAAACCCCTTGGGACAAAAAGTTCCTAAGGCGCCCGCCGAAGGATATACCGGCAATACAAAATGTAAACTAAAAAAGGAAAATTTAAGAGAGGTGAAAAAGCCTACTAAAAGAGGATATTTAAACCCCTTGGGAATAAATGTTCCTAAGGCGCCCGCCGAAGGATATACCGGCAACGAAAAAATTAAATTAAAAAATAAAAATTTTAAAGAGGTGAAAGACCCTAGTAAAAGAAAGAATTTAAACCCCTTGCGACTAAAAGTTCCTAAGGCGCCCGCCGAAGGATATACCGGCAACGAAAAAATTAAATTAAAAAATAAAAATTTTAAAGAGGTGAAATACCCTAGTAAAATAAAAAATTTAAACCCCTTGGGACAAAAAGATCCTCAGGCGTCTGCCGATGATAATACCGGTAATAACAAAAGTTTTAAAGGAAACGTATGTGGCAATGAAGAATGGTCAAATTACAAGAAATATGTAAAGAACAAAATTGGCAAGGTACATTTTAACATTAATACGAATTTCCCATTTAGATCGGATGTTAGGGAGGATCCCATATTTAGCCGACAGTATCCTTATTTTCATTCCGTAAGTTCATTCGTCATTAAGGAAATTGAAAGGATGTTGAACGAAAACATTATACGGCCTAGCAAAAGTCCTTATAACTCACCAATTTGGGTGGTACCGAAATTTAGGATGGTAATTGATTACAAAAAATTGAAAGAACATACCACTGCGGACCGTTATCCTATTCCGGAAACGAACATAATTTTATCAAATTTGGGAAAATCCAAGTTTTTTTCAAGCATCGGTTTTCATCAAATTCTAATGTCGGAAAAGGACATCGAAAAAACAGCTTTCCCAGTCAATAATGGAAAGTATAAATTCTTGCGTATGCCTTTTTGTCTGAAAAATGCTCCAAGAATTTTTCTAAGAGCAATGGATGACATATTGCGAGACCACATAGGAAAAATTTGCCACGTCTATTTGGACGATATAATTATCTTTTCGGATAGTATGGAACAGCATCTGAAGGAGTTGCAAATTAAATAGAAATATTGAGAGCAGCAAGTATGAAAATTTCGCTAGAAAAGTCGAAATTTTTCGAAATGGAAATAGAATTTTTGGGTTACATTATTGCTCAAAATATTATAAAGACAGATCCGAAGAAAATACAACTAATATCGGATTAAAGGACGAAGATGGTATAAATGCTTTCAATAAATTAAAAAAGCATTTGGCAACAAAAAAGAAACTTTCAGCAATAAGTTTTTATACACTAAATCCTTCCCAATGGATATAGTTAATGGAAAGGATCAGGCGGATATAATAGAGGAAACGCATAATAGGGCACACCGAAGCTTCAACGAGAATATAAAACAAATTCAGAAGCTTCACTACTGGCCTGAAATGCGGAATAAATTTAAGGAATATATAAGGAATTGTTTAATTTGTAATAAGAATACGAAATTAATTCCCATAAGTGAAGTCCCCATTCCAGAGAAGGAAGGTGAGCAGCTTCACATAGACCAATTTTATGACAAAAAGCTAAAATTTATTACATTCGTTGATGCATATTCTAAGTTTTTGGTTGTTAAAAATATTGAGGATAAAATCAATATAGAAGATAAAATATTGGATGTGCTACAGACATTCCCACAAGCGAAGAGAATTACGATGGATAATGAACCAAGTTTGACAACACCTCAATTCCAAACACTTTTGCCAAGAATGAATATTGAAATTAGATTCTGTGACCCTAGGCATAGCACTAGTAACGGTCAGGTAGAAATGGTTCACTCAACTATAATTGAAATTGCTCGATGTATAAAAGAGGAGCATAATTTAATGAGTGGCTTGGAAACTATATACAGAGCAGCGCGAAAGTCCATTTAGTAACAGATTTTAGACCCATCGATGTTCATAATACATGCTTAAGTTTCATAATAAAAATTGGAAAAGTAAGGAGTACCATCCCGGTCAAATAATTTACGAAAAAATACTTATTAATAATAGAAAAATAGAATTATACATAAAGATAATATTAAAACGTAATATTTTAGGTTTCCAATACGACACTTTTGATTTTCGGATTACTACTTGGGTTGGTTACAACCGATATAATAGCCTACACAAATGACGAATATATTTTGATTCAATGATGTATAAACGTTTTGGTAACATTTTTCATATTACAAACCTTATATATTACAGTACGTTGTTTAGAGAGAAAAACAATATTTTTTACAAGAAAAAGCAAAACATACGTATTCGGTATCAGAATATTTAGAATTAAAAGCAGAATTTAATATAATAGAGTCCTCTTTAATACAATTGCAGAAAACTAGGGCTAAAAGAGGGATTAATTAGATAGGAACTTTATGGAAATGGATTTCAGGGGCTCCTGATCATAATGACTTTGTAGCCATAACTAACAAAGTAAATAACTTAATTGAAAATAATAATAGACAATTCACCACTAACTCACAGATGTTTAATGAAATTAAAAGATTAACCAAACTAGTGAACGATATAATAGGAATTTCTCATGAAAAAGTTGTTAGGAGGTAAAGAATTAGGATGATAGTTTACGAATTGCAGAACATTTTACAAACAATAAATTTACCAAAAGGAGAAATCTTAAATTCACACATAGTTCACACGAAGGGTGGATACCTTGGCGCGGTACGAGGGCTTAAGTCGATAGCCACAGGGCTACGCTGCCCTTGTGATCATAGCTCCGTACGGCACTTCATCACGAGAGCAGCCTAGCCTCTCTGGCGCGACAACAAAGATCTTCCCCCTCCCAATCCAGGGTGTTATGCCCATTGGATGTTTGCAGCCGGGAGGAAAATCGTGGCTGTATTTGAACGGAGCCTCTCTGATACCGGGTCGCCTCAGAGGTAAGCATGGCCTTACCGTGGTACGGGGCTCTGCCGCGGCGGACGACACATTTTCCCCTACTCTTCCCTTGACCCTAAGCTGGCCTTGTCCGGCAATGGGTCGTACGAACAAGATGAACTCAAATAACCTAAAAAAAAACGATTAACCTAAAAAACAAACAACGCCAAATTTCACTCCTCAGCAAAGGAGAGCTATGGAGGAGCAGGCGAGAAAGCAACAACAACGCCAGAGGACAACCTCCGTTCCACAATCAAGGGGGGGATCGACAGCGATAGCAACTACGAGTCGGTCAACCAATCCTCTATCGAGGTAGATTGACTTGATGGGAGCTAGCACCAGTGCGGTTGCCAACGCAGCTAAGCGGACAACGGCGGACGCTAAACTCCCATCAACGGCTGATATGAAAACCAGTATCTTTACGTCTGTGGCAGCGGTCTCACGACCTGGCCTCGGAGTTTCGAAGGAGAAGGAAGCTGCAACTGTGATTTCGGCAAGGAGAGCGACCGCGATGGCAACTACGGGTCCGCACTCCCGGGAGACATCTCCCCGCCGCTTCACATACCACGAGAAAAGATTGGCTGCAAAGATCCTGAAGAGGTATGAAGGGGTACCGCAGGAATCGCTGTCGCCGAATTCCAGTAAATCGGTAGAGCTAGGGAAAGCTGTGATACCGGATTTCCAAAATTCTTACATGCCAAAGAGGTTAAAAGTTAACCCTTTCAAGCGCCAGAGATCGGACCTGGATCCCAAGCGGCTTTGCTGAGGTTACCAAGGACAGGATCCTTATAGGCGTCCTTGACCGAGGCAATGACCGTCTGGCCATCCCCAAGGACCGGTGGCGTTACGTGCGAAATGAACTCGGCAACATTCTTCTCAACGTTGCTCCGGAGTTTCCGGGTAGTTCGGAGAGAGTAACGGATGCGGGTTGGCACCAGGGTCAGATTAAATTACTCGCATGCGAGGATGCAAAAACAGTAGCACTGTACAAGGCAGCATCTGCTAGACTGGGTGAAGTGTACAAGGGCGCAAAGATAGAGGTCGTCGACTGGAAGGACATTCCAGCTCGTACAAGGGCAAGGGCGTGGATTCCGGCCATCCCTGACGAACCCGAGAAAATTCTCGGGATGCTACGGCTAATGAATCCGTCCCTCCCAACGCATGACTGGACTGTCAGTCTGGTCGGGGATGCGGTAGGACCCGACAGACAGGTGGTGTTCACCATGAATAAAGAGTCAATCGAGCCCCTCAAAAGGTGCAATAGCCTAGTACACTACAGCGTAGGTCAGATCGTTATCCACGTATATCGTGGTGATGCTCAGCGCGCTGCCTTCTCGGCTGCTCCGGGGGAACCGGATAACGAATCACCAGAAGAGGAAGCGGAGGATTCGCCACGTCCCTTGGCGATAGTGCTGTGAACAACTCGGAGATGGAGGACAGCCTACAGGACGAGGAAGTCCTCGACGTCACGGTGGTAGCAGCCAACGCTGAGCGATTAACATCTAACGCTACAGGCAGCAGGACTCCTGCAACGCCATATCGGACAGTTTATCGCAACAACTCGTCGTTGATAGGCAACCTCCGGGATGGGGCAAACCTCGACGACATGGGGACGGCAGGGAAGTCTGTGCGCTCTCATGTTGGTGGTGCTTCAGATTAATCTGCACAAATCTAAAGTGGCTTCGGCTGCTTTAAGTAGTCGTCTTTCTAAAGGCGACGTGGATGTGGTCCTCATCCAAGAACCCTGGGTCAATAGCTCGAGAATCAGCGGATTGGGGACTAAGGGCTTCAATCTCATTCGAGCCAGCGAGGAGAGCAAAGTCAGAACGTTTATTTTGGTCAAGTCTGAGTTGAACTTCTTTCTCATACCTAACTACACCAATGGTGATATTACCGCTATCAGTCTAACGGTCGACAGCACCCGCCTGACGGTGGCGTCGGTCTATATGCCCTACGACGCCGAAGAACCCCCACCACAAACGGAGGTGAAAGACCTGGTGTCAAATCTCTGCACGGGTAATCTTATTATTGGAGCGGACGCTAATGCTCACCATGTCCAATGGGGGAGCTCCGATATCAATGCCAGGGGCGAGTCTCTGTTTGATTACCTCTTAACAACCAACCTGGTAATTTGCAACGTGGGTAATGAACCCACTTTTATCACTAAGACCCGCAGTGAAGGCGCTTATGAGTGGGTCAGAAAATGGCGGGTTCTGGAAGACCCCCGTTCATTCATTCTCCGACCACCGTTACATAGAAATGGTTCTAGACTTTATTGTAGAACAACCAATCATGAAGCGCAATCCGCATAACACTAATTGCCAGTACTGCCCTCACAAGCCCCCTCATCAGTAGAGGAGCTGGAGGATCTTGTTACTACATTTACATCGGCGCTCTCAAATGCTCTAGGACAGGCTTGTCCAGTGCCAAAACCACGCGGTAAACACAGGCCACATTGGTGGTCCAACGATTTAGACTCGCTCCGCAAATCATGCCGGAAACAATTTAACAAGGCCAAGAGCCTCGGCTCTGAGCCTCATTGGCACGAATATAAAGTTAAACTAAGGGCCTACAAAAAATCTCTGAGACAGGCGAAGAGAACCTCGTGGAGAAATTTCTGCACTGGCGTCAAAAAGGTCGACGACACAGCGAGACTTAGACGAGTCCTCTCGAAAAGTCAAACAGCCATCAGCTATTTGGGAAAACCTGACGGATCCGGGACCAGCACGGAAGAGGAAACCCTTGAGCTGCTCTTGAATATACATTTCCCGGGGAATCTGCATGACGCACCACTAGCACCTGCAACAAACCTGGCAGTAAATATACCCATCACTGAGGAAAGGGTAAGGTGGGCAGTTAAGAGCTTTGAACCGTATAAAGCTGCCGGGCCGGACGGGATTATCCAGCGCAACTTATAAACACGTTGGAGACATCAGCTAAATGGCTGGTATTTCTCTTCACAGCCTGCCTGGCTCTCAACCACATTCCGGGCTCCTGGAGAAGCGCGACGGTAGTGTTTATTCCTAAGGCTGGGAAGTCATCCCACTACGAGCCAAAAGACTACAGACCGATCAGTCTCTCGTCCTTTGTACTCCAAACCTTTGAGGGGATACTAAGCGACTACCTCTCAACGACTATTGATAGCAACCTTATCTCTAGCTATCAGCATGCATACACCAAGAGTAAATCAACAGACACTGCTCTGCACAGCCTAGTATTTGTCATTGAGAAATCGCTGTGTGAAAAGGACTACTGTCTCTTGGCCTGCTTAGACATTGAGGGGGCTTTCAACAATATAAGCCCGGAGGCGATCAACTCCGCTCTAACTAATCTGGGCGTAGATAGACCTCTAACTGGTTTAATTGACCAACTTCTAAGAGGAAGGAAAATAGCTTCTTCACTTGGTACGGTTGAGTTATCACGCTATGTCACAAGGGGAACTCCCCAGTGTGGTGTTCTTTCCCCGCTTTTATGGAACCTCACAGCTAACTCGTTGCTACGTGACACAAGCTGGGGGGCGGGAAGATAGTGGCATACGCAGACGATTTAGCTATTGCATTCAGAGGCAAGTTCCCACAAACTCTGTGTGACCTGATGCAAGTACCACTGCGAGAGGTTTCGAGGTGGTCCTCTCGCTGCGGACTTAGTATAAACCCGGGGCTCAGCCCTAGAGTATGCAGTTGGATCTACACGGCCATCATTCGCCCAATCATGCTTTATGGAGTCGTCGTATGGTGGCCGGCGCTGAGCATGGCAACATACCTGAATCTGTTGCGGAAAGTCCATAGATCCAATATGATCTGTATAAGCGGTGCCCTAAGGACAACGCCCAACGAAGCCCTCCAGGCCATTCTGGGCATTTTGCCACTTGATCTGCACGGGTTTCGGTCAGCGGCGGCATCAGCTCTGCGCCTAAGAGAAACCTCAGGTTGGGGTGCGGGTACTATTGGACACTCCAGTATTCTGGAATCTTACAGCTTTCTCCCTCTAAGCACAGATCGTTGTGCGACCACTTCAGTCGGGGATAGCTGTTTCAAAATAAACATGCCCAGCAGAGAAGACTGGGAGAGGTTGGATTGGTGTCCCGAAACAAATGGTGGCACTTCCATATACACCAACGGCTCGAAGTTGGACGGCAGAGTTGGAGAAGGGGTTTATTCAAGGGATTTGGACCTTGAGCTCTCCTTCAGACTACCTGATCATTGTAGCGTCTTCCAGGCGGAAGTCTCGGCAATCCTGGACGCCGCGGCCTGGTTAATCAAACGTGTTATCGGAGAAGATATCGCTATTTTCAGCGATAGCCAAGCGGCAATCAAATCCCTTGGCTCATACACGTTCAACTCTGAACTGACGCTCAGCTGTCGTCGATCTCCACAGGAGATGGCCCAACAGAACCGCGTAAACCTCATATGGGTCCCGGGACATAGGGACATTGAGGGAAACTGTAAGGCAGACGAGCTTGCCAGGCAGGGCACGACCAAGCAGGTTCTTCAGGATAAAGAGCGCTTAGGTATGCCGTTTGCCACATGCAAACTAATGCTGAAGGAGCACACACTCCGTCAAGCCAACGAAAGATGGCTGCAATCCCCAGGGTGTCGGATATCGAAACAAACCTGGCCAAAATGGGATCTTAAAAGGTCTAGACGCATTTATGCCCTAACTAGGAGGGAAATCTGCATATTGATAGGGGTATTAACCAGTCACTGCCTCATGGGTAGGCATGCAGAAAGGCTAGGTGTGCCCTACCGACGATGCTGCAGGAGTTGCAAAGATGAGGAGGAGGAGGAAACAGTGGAGCACCTCCTTTGCAACTGTCCGGCTTTAAGCGGCGCGAGAACGCGCTTTTTGGGAGTTCCGTTCCTAGATAGCCTAAGCCAGATCGCGGAACTGGACATAAAGGATTTGATGGGCTTCATAAAGTCATCTAAGTGGTTCGAGGAGGAGTAACGGTGTCGGTTTAGGAGTGTCAGTCCCGGAATTCTGCTATGTGGAAAATCCCAACAACTAAGGGATTTTCCATATGGCTGGGTCCCGGGACTGACTTTCCTTGTGTTGGTGGTATCACAACGGGCCTTTCAAACTGGCCTAAGTGTGCCTCTGCGGCAGCCACTTGAACCTAAGCTAACCTAATGTATCAACAAAAAGTGTATGTGGCACAGATAGAAATCTCGGTAGAGATTTAATGGGCTTTGGGTATTGTGAACCCTGTATATCCTTCAGTTTTTGAGTTATTTAGTGTGCATTCCCGGGTAGAAAATAATCTAGGCAAATCTATTCTTAATCTAGGCGCTGGCTAGATTTTCCTACAATAGACAATTCGAGGAGTGTAATGGGGTGTGGCTGCTGTGTGACCTTGCCCAATCCCGACTCTTGCGTCCTCGTTCGTGCACTCTGGGCAACGGGAGCTACCTAGGCTCGCGGCAGAAAGAGAGGGAGCCCCGGTGGGGCCACTCTGACATACTTGGTTTTTGCGTAGTGTCTGTTCACCATGAGGTGCGGCTGCAAGCGGGCGTCTGTCTTGAAGCAAGCGGCTCGCTATATAAATGTGTAAATATTTTCCAAAAACCCCGATACGGGTTGTGCGCTGGGTTTGGGACCCGCCACGTAAAATCTTAATTCCAATGAAAACAAAATCAAAGCCTCGGATGAGAACCCCCTTTAATGTTGACGACCCGGCAAAACGAATAAGGCATAATGATTTGGATATTAGGGCATGTACCGGGAATGTCGGGACCCTTTCAAGGGACGGTGCCGCTGCCCGACTGGTTGATGTCCTCGTAGGCGCAAAGGCCGACATCACCGCCCTGCAGGAAATGCGATGGACGTGGCAAGGAAAGACGACCATCGGTCCTTGTGACGTATACTACAGTGGCCAGACTCGCGGCAAAGCGCGTGGTGTAGGATTCGTGGAGGGAAAGAGACTTCGCCGCCAAGTATTAGCGTTCACTTCTGTGGACGAGCGTCTCGCTGCGATCCGCATCAAGGCGAGGTTTTTCAACATAGCATTTATCTGCGCCTATGCGCCGACTGAGGAGACGGACGACGCAGAGAAGGACTCCTTCTACGATAAACTTGAACAGACTTATGATCGCTGCCCCCAGCATGATATCAAAATCGTGCTCGGCGACTTTAATGCCAAGGTGGGCAAGGAAGGAGTCTTTGGTCCTACAGTTGGAAAATTCAGTCTCCACGATATAACATCCCCCAACGGCACTAGGTTGATTGACTTCGCCGCTGCTCGCAATATGGTCATCAGTAGTACCAGGTTCCAGCATAAGCGAATACACCAAGCCACATGGCTGTCCCCTGATCAAAGAACTAGAAACCAGATTGATCATGTCTTGATTGACGGCAGACATAGCTCCACCGTTCTAGACGTGCGTACACTGCGTGGGCCCAATATTGACTCTGACCATTATCTTGTCGCAGCCAAGATACGCCCACGCCTCTGTGCAACGAAGAAAGTGCGCACAGTAACAGAAGGAAAGTTTGACGTCGAGAAGCTGCGCATGACACAGACAGCTGATAATTTCACAACTCGATTATCACACCTGCTAGCAGAGGGCAATCCCCGACCTAACGATGTAACCGAGCAATGGAAGCATATCTCTCACTCATTGCGTACCGCCGCTGAGGCCACTATAGGGTTCCAGCGAGCCCGCAAGAACATCTGGTACGTTGAGGAATACAAAACTGCCTCAAAAAAAAAGGACGCTGCCTACAAGGAGACGTTGCGAACGGGCGCAACCCGCAGTGTATGGCAACAATATCGTGAGGCAAAGAAGGAAGAGAGACGCCTTTTCAGAAAAAAGAAAAGTGAGGCCGAAAGGCGTGAGTGTGAGGAGCTTGAGATGCTGGCTGACAGGAATGATGCCCGAAAATTCTATGAAAAGATCCGGCGGATGACGGAAGGTTTTAAGACCGGGGCAAGCTCCTGTAAGGACAATAATGGCGACCTGGTAACCGACGTACAAAGTGTACTTAAATTATGGAGGAGCACTTCTCCTCACTGCTAAATTGCGAGGGAGACGTCGAACCCGATACCCCAATCCCTGACGATGGAAAAGTCGTCCCACCACCTGACTATGATGAAGTGAGGATAGCTATATCCCGGCTCAAAAACAACAAAGCGCCTGGAAAATACGGACTACCCGCCGAGCTGTTCAAACATGGAGGCGAAGAGCTGGTAAAAAGCTCGCATCAGCTCTTATGCAGAATATGGTCAGACGAATGCATGCCTCCGGATTGGAATTTAAGTGTGCTTTGCCCAATCCACAAGAAAGGCGATCCCGCTAACCGTACCAACTACCGCGGAATTAGTCTTCTTAATATTGCATATAAGGTTCTTTCTAGCGTGTTGTGTGAAAGGCTGAAGCCCATCGTAGATAAACTGATTGGACCTTATCAGTGTGGCTTTAGACCTGGTAAGTCTACCATCGACCAGATTTTCACGATACGCCAAATCCTAGAGAAACCCCATGATAAAAGAATCGACACAAACCATCTCTTTGTCGATTTCAAAGCCGCTTTTGACAGCGCAAAAGGAGTTGCCTGTATGCCGCCATGTCTGAATTTGACTTCCCTGCAAAGCTTCTACGGCTTTGCGAAATGACGTTCAGCAATACCAACAGCTCCGTCAGAATCGGGAAGGACCTCTCTGAGCCATTTGAAACCAAACGAGGCTTGAGACAGGGCGACTCCCTTTCGTACGATTTCTTCAATCTGATGCTGGAGAAGATAATTCGAGCAGCAGAGCTAAACCGCAATGGTACAATCTTTTACAAGAGCGTGCAATTGCTGGCGTATGCCGATGATATTGATATCATTGGCCTTAACAACCGCGCCGTAAGCGCTGCCTTCTTTGTGCTGGATAAGGAAGCGAAAAAAGTGGGTCTTGCCGTGAACGAGGACAAGACGAAGTATTTGCTGTCATCAAAGAAAGAATCGGCGCACCTGCGCCTTGGCAGCCATGTCACTGTTGATAGTTACAAATTTGAAACTGTGAGGGACTTCGTCTATTTGGGAACCAGTATCAACACCGAAAATAATATCAGTCTAGAAATCCAGCGGAGAATCACTCTTGCCAACAAGTGCTACTTTGGACTGAGTAGGCAATTGAGAAGTAAAGTCCTCCCTCGAAGAACAAAGATCACGCTCTATAAGTCTCTCATCATACCTGTCCTGATGTATGGCTCAGATTCATGGACAATGTCAAGAGAAGATGAGATGGCCCTTGGAGTATTTGAGAGAAAAGTTCTCCGGAAGATTTATGGTCCTTCCCGTGATGCCAACGGCGAGTATCGAAGGAAATTTAACGATGAGCTGTACGAGCTCTACGCAGATCTGACCATAGTCCAGCGAATTAAAGCCCAAAGACTCCGCTGGCTGGGCCATGTTATGCGAATGGACAAAGAAGCTCCAGCACAGAAGGTTTTCCTATCATCGCCTGAATTCGGCAGCAGAGGAAGGGGGAGGCCTCGACTGAGATGGAAACAACAGGTGGAGGATGACTTGAACTCCCTTGGGGTTTCCAATTGGCGTCAGTTATCGCTAAAATGGAATGACTGGCGTGCTTTGATATGCAACGGCCAAAATCGCTTAGGCGGTTAAGCGCCAATAAATGATGATGATATCATATGATGTCATATCATGTGATGTCATATCATATGATGTCATATCATATGATGTCAGATCATATGATGTCATATCATATGATGTCAGATCATATGATGTCATATCATATGATGTCATATCATGTGATGTCATATCATGTCATATAAACGTAAAAATATTGTTTTCTTTCTTTCAAAACCCCCACCGCTGCGTACGGGCCTGGCATAAGTTGATAATTTGCAATAGCTTTACCGCGGCAGTCCCCGAGTGCCACACGTCCTTTTTTCTGAACAGCACAAGTGGCATAAGTTCAGTTTTCGTTTTTTAAGTTAGGCCTGATGCTATGTAGGGGAAAATGTGTTCTATATAACGGGGTAACTCCTAGCTCCCATAGCAATCGAATATATGGCAGAGCTAACTTGTGAAATCAACAACACAAAACCTTGAATATCTCAGTTCGAGAAAAGGTGGACTTATGCCACTTGCGTTCTAAGGGGCTCAAATATGATTGCTTTATGAGTGGACGTGTGACACTCGGGGACTGCCGCGCTAAAGCTATTGCATATCACTTTTTATCAACTTATGCAATTATAATATTTATGAAAACTCAATGAGCATATTTATGACTTTAGAGCAGTACAGCCTTAAGCGGGCTACCCACCTGCCAAGAAATGCCTCAAGAAAAAAACGAGCATATATTTCTTGTGCCTGGTCAAGAAATTTTGACGTTTACCAAATTTTCCATTTTTTTGCAAATTACTCCCATAAAAATGTGCAAAATATGTTTAGCGAAATATGTACTCACCTTAGCCGTGGATCTGCACGTTTACCTCAGGAAATATATACGTGCTTATTTATTTCTTGAGGTAAACCGGCGCTGCCAACTATCGAAAAGTGCTGTATTTGAGTATTGGCTCAAGAAAATTTGACGTGTGCAAAAGTTTCTTGACCACTTCTTGAGCGTTTTTATACTTTTCATGAACATGAAATGGTATTATAACTTTGGTCCGATGTTTGTAACTATGAGAAGAAGAAGGGATAGACGCACTAATAGGTATAGCGTTATGATCAGGACGATGAGTTGATTCGATTTAGACATGTCCGTCCGTCCGTCTGTCCGTCTGTTTGTACGGAAACTAGTCCCCCAATTTTAGAGATATCTCGATGAAATTTGGTATTGAGGCGTTATTTTATATGAGAATAATCATTCATCGGAACCAGCAAGATGGGACCAAAACTACTCATAGCTCCCATACAATCGATTGTTCCGATAAACGGATTTCTGGTTATAACTTCTGTAATTAAAGAGGTAGGAACGTGAAATTTTGTAAGTATTGCTGTTTTTATATGTGAAATATCAATGTTGAAAATCATTGAGATGGGATAAATATTTCATATAGCCCCCATACAATCGATTGTCCCGATAAACGGATTTTGGGCTATAACTCTTGTAATTATATAGGTAATTTCGTAACTATTGCTCTGTTAGAATGTGAAATGTCGATGTTAAAAATCAATGAGATTGTAACAATAAAACACATCGCCCCAATATAATCGATAGTTCCGATAATTTCGGTATGAGCTAAAGTTAAATTCACACAGGCTGTACTGGGGATCGAACAGTGAAAATCGTGACGCTTAATCATGAAAGGTATATAGCCTTCGGCACAGCCGAAGACAGCTTTCCTTACTTGTTTTATATGGAGTTTGACACATCTTGGCAGGTGAGTAGCCGGATTTAACCTGTTAACAGTATAGCCTATACAGCAGCAATTTTATGTACAGCGTCACACTGTTAGTAGTATAGCCTAAATGTATGCAACGCTTACATATCCAATTTTAATCTAATGTAATGTACAGCAGGGATGGGCAAAATATTACTTTTGAGTGACGAGTGACGAAAAAAAAAAAAATTAAAATTATTCGTTATTTTAAAAATTTTGAGTGATGAGTGACCAGTTATTTTTATTCATAAAAATCAAAGTGACAAATAATAAGTTATTATTATTTCAAGCGATTCTTAGATTAAAATAACTTGTTATTCATCACTCAAGAAATCATATGATGTCATATCACATGATTCATATGATATGACACCATATGATATGACATCACATGATATGACATCACATGATATGACATCATATGATATGGCATTACATGATATGACATCACATGATATGACATCATATGATATGACATCATATGGCATGACATCACATGATATGACATCATATGATATGGCATCACATGATATGCCATCACATGATTTGACATCATATGATATGACATCATATGACATGACATCACATGATATGACATCACATGATATGACATCATATGATATGACATTACATGATATGACATCACATGATATGGCATTACATGATATGACATCACATGATATGACATCATATGATATGACATCATAATGATGTCCCATATGGGAACATTTAGGGGCCACTTTGGGATCCCTTGTGGTCCCTTTAGGTCACTATTGGATGACTTTTTAAACCATTTCTGGGCCAATTTGGGAACATTTTGGGGCCACTTTGGGATCCCTTGTGGTGACTTAAGGTCACTATGGGATCACTTTAAGACCATTTCGGGACCAATTTGGGACCATTTTGGGGCCAATTTGGGAACATTTTGGGGCCACTTTGGGACCATTTTGGGGCCAATTTGGGAACATTCTGGGGCTACTTTGGGATCCCTTGTGGTCGCTTTAGGTCACTATGGGATGACTTTAAGACCATTTCGGGGCCAATGTGGGACCATTTTGTGGTCAATTTGGGAACATTTTGGGGCCTGTTTGGGAAGATATTGGGGCCACTTTGGGATGTTAGATATGCACGAAAATCTTGCCATAATTGAGAAAAAAAGAAAAAAAAAATGTGAGGCAAAGAAGGAAGTGAGACGCCTTTTCAGAAAAAAGAAAAGTGAGGCCGAAAGGAGTGAGTGTGAGGAGCTTGAGATGCTGGCTGACAGGAATGATGCCCGAAAATTCTATGAAAAGATCCGGCGGATGACGGAAGGTTTTAAGACCGGGGCAAGCTCCTGTAAGGACAATAATGGCGACCTGGTAACCGACGTACAAAGTGTACTTAAATTATGGAGGAGCACTTCTCCTCACTGCTAAATTGCGAGGGAGACGTCGAACCCGATACCCCAATCCCTGACGATGGAAAAGTCGTCCCACCACCTGACTATGATGAAGTGAGGATAGCTATATCCCGGCTCAAAAACAACAAAGCGCCTGGAAAAGACGGACTACCCGCCGAGCTGTTCAAACATGGAGGCGAAGAGCTGGTAAAAAGCTCGCATCAGCTCTTATGCAGAATATGGTCAGACGAATGCATGCCTCCGGATTGGAATTTAAGTGTGCTTTGCCCAATCCACAAGAAAGGCGATCCCGCTAACCGTACCAACTACCGCGGAATTAGTCTTCTTAATATTGCATATAAGGTTCTTTCTAGCGTGTTGTGTGAAAGGCTGAAGCCTATCGTAGATAAACTGATTGGACCTTATCAGTGTGGCTTTAGACCTGGTAAGTCTACCATCGACCAGATTTTCACGATACGCCAAATCCTAGAGAAACCCCATGATAAAAGAATCGACACAAACCATCTCTTTGTCGATTTCAAAGCCGCTTTTGACAGCGCAAAAGGAGTTGCCTGTATGCCGCCATGTCTGAATTTGACTTCCCTGCAAAGCTTCTACGGCTTTGCGAAATGACGTTCAGCAATACCAACAGCTCCGTCAGAATCGGGAAGGACCTCTCTGAGCCATTTGAAACCAAACGAGGCTTCAGACAGGGCGACTCCCTTTCGTACGATTTCTTCAATCTGATGCTGGAGAAGATAATTCGAGCAGCAGAGCTAAACCGCAATGGTACAATCTTTTACAAGAGCGTGCAATTGCTGGCGTATGCCGATGATATTGATATCATTGGCCTTAACAACCGCGCCGTAAGCGCTGCCTTCTTTGGACTGGATAAGGAAGCGAAAAAAGTGGGTCTTGCCGTGAACGAGGACAAGACGAAGTATTTGCTGTCATCAAAGAAAGAATCGGCGCACCTGCGCCTTGGCAGCCATGTCACTGTTGATAGTTACAAATTTGAAACTGTGAGGGACTTCGTCTATTTGGGAACCAGTATCAACACCGAAAATAATATCAGTCTAGAAATCCAGCGGAGAATCACTCTTGCCAACAAGTGCTACTTTGGACTGAGTAGGCAATTGAGAAGTAAAGTCCTCCCTCGAAGAACAAAGATCACGCTCTATAAGTCTCTCATCATACCTGTCCTGATGTATGGCTCAGATTCATGGACAATATCAAGAGAAGATGAGATGGCCCTTGGAGTATTTGAGAGAAAAGTTCTCCGGAAGATTTATGGTCCTTCCCGTGATGCCAACGGCGAGTATCGAAGGAAATTTAACGATGAGCTGTACGAGCTCTACGCAGATCTGACCATAGTCCAGCGAATTAAAGCCCAAAGACTCCGCTGGCTGGGCCATGTTATGCGAATGGACAAAGAAGCTCCAGCACAGAAGGTTTTCCTATCATCGCCTGAATTCGGCAGCAGAGGAAGGGGGAGGCCTCGACTGAGATGGAAACAACAGGTGGAGGATGACTTGAACTCCCTTGGGGTTTCCAATTGGCGTCAGTTATCGCTAAAATGGAATGACTGGCGTGCTTTGATATGCAACGGCCAAAATCGCTTAGGCGGTTAAGCGCCAATAAATGATGATGATATCATATGATGTCATATCATGTGATGTCATATCATATGATGTCATATCATATGATGTCAGATCATATGATGTCATATCATATGATGTCAGATCATATGATGTCATATCATATGATGTCATATCATGTGATGTCATATCATGTCATATAAACGTAAAAATATTGTTTTCTTTCTTTCAAAACCCCCACCGCTGCGTACGGGCCTGGCATAAGTTGATAATTTGCAATAGCTTTACCGCGGCAGTCCCCGAGTGCCACACGTCCTTTTTTCTGAACAGCACAAGTGGCATAAGTTCAGTTTTCGTTTTTTAAGTTAGGCCTGATGCTATGTAGGGGAAAATGTGTTCTATATAACGGGGTAACTCCTAGCTCCCATAGCAATCGAATATATGGCAGAGCTAACTTGTGAAATCAACAACACAAAACCTTGAATATCTCAGTTCGAGAAAAGGTGGACTTATGCCACTTGCGTTCTAAGGGGCTCAAATATGATTGCTTTATGAGTGGACGTGTGACACTCGGGGACTGCCGCGCTAAAGCTATTGCATATCACTTTTTATCAACTTATGCAATTATAATATTTATGAAAACTCAATGAGCATATTTATGACTTTAGAGCAGTACAGCCTTAAGCGGGCTACCCACCTGCCAAGAAATGCCTCAAGAAAAAAACGAGCATATATTTCTTGTGCCTGGTCAAGAAATTTTGACGTTTACCAAATTTTCCATTTTTTTGCAAATTACTCCCATAAAAATGTGCAAAATATGTTTAGCGAAATATGTACTCACCTTAGCCGTGGATCTGCACGTTTACCTCAGGAAATATATACGTGCTTATTTATTTCTTGAGGTAAACCGGCGCTGCCAACTATCGAAAAGTGCTGTATTTGAGTATTGGCTCAAGAAAATTTGACGTGTGCAAAAGTTTCTTGACCACTTCTTGAGCGTTTTTATACTTTTCATGAACATGAAATGGTATTATAACTTTGGTCCGATGTTTGTAAGTATGAGAAGAAGAAGGGATAGACGCACTAATAGGTATAGCGTTATGATCAGGACGATGAGTTGATTCGATTTAGACATGTCCGTCCGTCCGTCTGTCCGTCTGTTTGTACGGAAACTAGTCCCTCAATTTTAGAGATATCTCGATGAAATTTGGTATGGAGGCGTTATTTTATATGAGAATAATCATTCATCGGAACCAGCAAGATGGGACCAAAACTACTCATAGCTCCCATACAATCGATTGTTCCGATAAACGGATTTCTGGTTATAACTTCTGTAATTAAAGAGGTAGGAACGTGAAATTTTGTAAGTATTGCTGTTTTTATATGTGAAATATCAATGTTGAAAATCATTGAGATGGGATAAATATTTCATATAGCCCCCATACAATCGATTGTCCCGATAAACGGATTTTGGGCTATAACTCTTGTAATTATATAGGTAATTTCGTAACTATTGCTCTGTTAGAATGTGAAATGTCGATGTTAAAAATCAATGAGATTGTAACAATAAAACACATCGCCCCAATATAATCGATAGTTCCGATAATTTCGGTATGAGCTAAAGTTAAATTCACACAGGCTGTACTGGGGATCGAACAGTGAAAATCGTGACGCTTAATCATGAAAGGTATATAGCCTTCGGCACAGCCGAAGACAGCTTTCCTTACTTGTTTTATATGGAGTTTGACACATCTTGGCAGGTGAGTAGCCGGATTTAACCTGTTAACAGTATAGCCTATACAGCAGCAATTTTATGTACAGCGTCACACTGTTAGTAGTATAGCCTAAATGTATGCAACGCTTACATATCCAATTTTAATCTAATGTAATGTACAGCAGGGATGGGCAAAATATTACTTTTGAGTGACGAGTGACGAAAAAAAAAAAAATTAAAATTATTCGTTATTTTAAAAATTTTGAGTGATGAGTGACCAGTTATTTTTATTCATAAAAATCAAAGTGACAAATAATAAGTTATTATTATTTCAAGCGATTCTTAGATTAAAATAACTTGTTATTCATCACTCAAGAAATCATATGATGTCATATCACATGATTCATATGATATGACACCATATGATATGACATCACATGATATGACATCACATGATATGACATCATATGATATGGCATTACATGATATGACATCACATGATATGACATCATATGATATGACATCATATGGCATGACATCACATGATATGACATCATATGATATGGCATCACATGATATGCCATCACATGATTGGACATCATATGATATGACATCATATGACATGACATCACATGATATGACATCACATGATATGACATCATATGATATGACATTACATGATATGACATCACATGATATGGCATTACATGATATGACATCACATGATATGACATCATATGATATGACATCATAATGATGTCCCATATGGGAACATTTAGGGGCCACTTTGGGATCCCTTGTGGTCCCTTTAGGTCACTATTGGATGACTTTTTAAACCATTTCTGGGCCAATTTGGGAACATTTTGGGGCCACTTTGGGATCCCTTGTGGTGACTTAAGGTCACTATGGGATCACTTTAAGACCATTTCGGGGCCAATTTGGGACCATTTTGGGGCCAATTTGGGAACATTTTGGGGCCACTTTGGGACCATTTTGGGGCCAATTTGGGAACATTCTGGGGCTACTTTGGGATCCCTTGTGGTCGCTTTAGGTCACTATGGGATGACTTTAAGACCATTTCGGGGCCAATGTGGGACCATTTTGTGGTCAATTTGGGAACATTTTGGGGCCTGTTTGGGAAGATATTGGGGCCACTTTGGGATGTTAGATATGCACGAAAATCTTGCCATAATTGAGAAAAAAAGAAAAAAAAAATTCCGCCAAGCTGCGGTCGATAGCGGTGCGGGGTGAGCACGCGTCAATTAATGCGCGGACGTAGAAAAATCCGCCCCCGCTTCCAGTTTGACCACCGCAGTTGGCGCAAGGGTGGTCATGGGGCGCAACGATGGTCCCATTCTGGCGAGAGCTCCGTCGAATCCGTCGTGGAATCCTCGGAATGGCAGCTGGCGCGGCTGAATGGCCAGTCTACCCTCTGGGCGGCTCATAGAGCTAATGCTGCGTAGCTGGCGCGGCTGAGTGGTCAGTCTACGCTCGTCTCGGCGACTTTCCTGGTTGTGTCGTAGCTGGCGCGGCTGAGTGGCCCAGTCTACGGGGTTCAGCGTCGGTGATTATGCGGGGAGTGCGAAGCTGGCGCGGTTGTTACGATGCGCGCGGCGAGACGGAGGGCTGTTGTCGCGTTGTATTTGGTGTAGTCGTTCGTGGGCTAGAAGGGGTCGGAACCGCCGTGGTTCTGACACCCCGTGGATCGGTGGGAACGGCCGTGGTTCCGCTACCGGCTCGATGGCTTCGCCATCTTCCTGTATCAGCCCTGTCTCCGAAGCCTGGATGGACAGCACCTCTTCTCGGCTCTCCTCTTCTCTCCTCTCCGTTGCTTGCTCGGCTTGCCACGCATCTTCCATCTCCGCCTCTTCAACTTGTTGGGCCCAACTCTTGTAGGCCACCGGCTGGTCGTCTGTTTGGAGGTGGAGGGTGGCGTGATGCTTCTCACCACATCGTCGGCACCTGGCGTCGCTATCGAAAAAGGGGGCGTGGTTATCATCCGATTTCGCCCATTTTCAATAGCAACCTATCTTGGCCAAAAGGTAACCTGTATACAAAATTTCATGCAAATATCTCAATTTTTACTCAAGTTATGTTAATTTGTATGATTTTCGAAATTTACGATCTCGAAAAAGGGGGCGTGGTTATCATCCGATTTCGCCCATTTTCAATAGCAACCTACCTGGGCCAAAAAGTAACTTGTATATAAAATTTCATGCAAATATCTTAATTTTTACTCAAGTCATCGTGTACAAAGACGGACATGTCCTGAATAGACTCCTCTTTTCAACCGAAGAACTTTCATGCATGGATCTTGATTATTTTGCGCCGGTACATAGTACAGTTATGTGGACAAAATTATAATACCCCTGTACTAGTACGCTTGGTATAAAAATTCCTCCCTTAAAAGTGGGCGGGGCCACGCCCACTTTAGAAAATTTATCAAAAAATCATTATATGATGACCATGGGGATTCACCTATAAAATTATATAATTTTACCCATTTCCGTTAGCGAATTATGTCAACTTATGTGATTTTCGAAATTTTCGATATCGAAAGTGGGCATGGTTGGTGGGCGATTTTATCCATTTTCATCACGTATACTCCCAACGATACTAGTATGCTTTTTGCCAAATTCCATCGTTCTATCGTAATCAGTTTAAAAGTTACGACCAGTCAAATTTTCAAAAATGCCTCCCTTAAAAGTGGGCGGTGCCACACCCCCTATAAAAAGTTTATGGAAAAATCATAAGAGAATCACCAGCGGGATTCACCTATAAAATTATATCATTTTAGCCATTTCAGCTACCGAGATATGTCAATTTATGTGATTTTCGAAATTTTCGATATCGAAAGTGGGCGTGGTTGAAGGGTGATTTTATCCACTTTCATCAGGTATACTCCCAACGATACCAGTATGCTTTGTAGCAAATTCCATCATTCTATCGTAATCTGTTTAAGAGTTACGACTAGTCAAATTTTCAAAAACGCCCTATAAAAAGTTTATGGAAAAATCATAAGAGAATCACCAGCGGGATTCACCTATAAAATTATATCATTTTAGCCATTTCAGCTACCGAGATATGTCAATTTATGTGATTTTCGAAATTTTCGATATCGAAAGTGGGCGTGGTTGAAGGGTGATTTTATCCACTTTCATCAGGTATACTCCCAACGATATTAGTATGCTTTGTGCCAAATTCCATCGTTCTATCGTAATCTGTTTAAGAGTTAAGACCAGTCAAATTTTCAAAAACGCCTCCCTTAAAAGTGGGCGGTGCCACGCCCACTATAAAAAATGTATGAAAAAATCATAAGAGAATGACCAAGGGGATTCACCTATAAAATTATAACATTTTAGCCATTTCAGCTGCCGAGATAAGTCAATTTGTGTGATTTTCGAAATTTTCGATATCGAAAGTGGGCGTGGTTGAAGGGCGATTTTATTAACTTTCATCAGGTATACTTCCAACGATACTAGCATGCTTTGTGCCAAATTCCATCGTTCTATCGTAATCTGTTTAAGAGTTAAGACCAGTCAAATTTTCAAAAACGCCTCCCTTAAAAGTGGGCGGTGCCACACCCACTATAAAAAATTTATGAAAAAATCATAAGAGAATGACCAGGGGGATTCACCTATAAAATTATATCATTTTAGCCATTTCAGCTGCCGAGATATGTCAATTTGTGTGATTTTCGAAATTTTCGATATCGAAAGTGGGCGTGGTTGAAAGGCGATTTTATCCAGTTTCATCAGGTATACTCCCAACGATATTAGTATGCTTTGTGCCAAATTCCATCGTTCTATCGTAATCTGTTTAAGAGTTAAGACCAGTCAAATTTTCAAAAACGCCTCCCTTAAAAGTGGGCGGTGCCACACCCACTATAAAAAATTTATGAAAAAATCATAAGAGAATGACCAGGGGGACTCACCTATAAAATTATATCATTTTAGCCATTTCAGCCGCCGAGATAAGTCAATTTGTGTGATTTTCGAAATTTTCGATATCGAAAAAGGGGGCGTGGTTATCATCCGATTTCGCCCATTTTCAATAGCAACCTACCTTGGCCAAAGGTAACCTGTATACAAAATTTCATGCAAATATCTCAATTTCTACTCAAGTTATCGTGTACATAGGCGGACGGACGGACGGACGGACATGTCTTAATGGAGTAATATTATTAAATAATACATCAATTTTGTGAGCAGACTGTGAGTCCAGCTTATTATAGACTAATTCAGAGTAAGTAATTGTTGGTAGCAGTAGCTGAATTGCGAGTTTACGCCTTATGGGCAAAGGAGTAATCTGCCGTCCTATTAAAGAATGTGGGTATCTACATTCTAGCTCAAACCGAAATATTCAACAAAACGTGTTTATATCTGGGCTTTTTGAGATATTTTATTTTTGCAATCAAAATTGACCGAATTAGACTATTTTTGATGTGATCTTTCCATTTATGCAAAAAAACACATTGATTTCGGCTTCTGTATATGCGAAACTGTAGATACTGCACTCTATTCAAAGCAAAATTTGTTAGAAAACCTTTTCAATAGCTGTATATACGCAGATACTGCTTTTTAGTAGGAAAGGCACACTCAAAATGAATAATTTCCTACTGATGAACTAGGGTATCTAAAGATTTATAATAATAATAAGTAATTATTAAGCACAGTATGCAGATACGTTACTCTCGAACACCAAAAAATTGATTCGAGCCTACTAAAGAACGTGGGTATGTACATACTGCTATTAATAAAAGGAGCCCCATCATCAAAAAGCTGAGACTCCTATTTAAAAAAGCAGTATCTACAAATAATATTGCAGATACGTCGCTTTTGAGTAGGAAACCGGATTTTATTTCAAACTGTTTCCTACTAAAAGTGTAGATACTGCGGCATTTTTGTACATACCCACATTTTTTATTAGGATTTCTGGAAAATTTATGTAGATACTACAAATGAAGGAATTTAAATCAGCAATAACTTCATATTCTCTTGCAATGTGCAAAATTTTTTTGCATGAATAAATTTGGATTTTCAATACGCGTCCACCTATATAACTAACTAATTTTCGAAAAAATATGTAGATACCCACATTCTTAAATAGGACGGCAGTAATGGAGGCAGACTGCCTCAGGCTACGTAGGGAGGCATACACTTTACCCACCACAGTATTTATATGGTCTACACAGGTCAAATTTTAATTGATCACAAAGCCAAGATTTTTAATTTTATTAACAACTTGCAGCTTAGTCCCGTCAAGATAAAGCGCGGATATGGACACATTTTGCAATCTTTTTTTCGCTATGGGCAACATAAACGATTTTTTGGAATTAACGGACAAGCCATTTCTCTCGGCCCAGTGCACTATGGACGCCAAGTCACTGTTAAGTTCACGAGTTAAGGTACCGATGTTTCCAACAGTATCTGATAAATACAGCTTAATATCATCAGCATAAGCATGAAGACTAGCGTATTTGCAAGTCAAAAATATGTCATTGCTGAATAGACAAAAAAGCAGCGGGCCAAGGATTCAGCCTTGCGGGACACCGGATGCAATAACTTTGAGCCAGAAACATCAGTACCTGTATTTACTCTTTGGAACCTACCAATAAGGTAACTTTTCATGAGCTTGACAGAACTTTCACTAAAATAAAAATGTGTACTTAGTTTTGAACAAAGCCCGAGATGGTTCACTGAATCAAACGCTTTTGTAAAATCCAAGAGACACAGCAGCGTCAGTTTGTTTTTTATCGAATTGTAAACGAATATCATCAAGGATTTTCAGCATGGCAGTAGAGCAACTGTGCCCTGCCCTAAAACCAGATTGATATGGAGATACAAGACTATATGTGTGAACGTGCGATTTAATTTGGTCAGACAGAATGTACTCAAACACTTTAGACAGGGCAGGCAAGATACTTATTGGGCGAAAATCACTGGGGGTGCACGCATATCTCGTTTTTGCCACAGATGCAACCTTCCACAGGCTGGGAAAACATGATGTGGTGATAGCGAGATTAATAATATGCGTTAAGGCTCCAATAACATAAGGAAGCACTATCTTAATAAACTTAATCGGCAACCCATCTTCCCCAATAGCATTAGATTTAATATTAACAAGTAAGGAAAGCTGTCTTCGGCTGTGCCGAAGGCTAAATACCTTTCATGAATAAGCGTCACGATTTTCACTGTTTGATCCCCAGTACAGCCTGTGTGAATTTAACTTTAGCTCATACCGAAATGATCGGAGCTATCGATTATATGGGGGCGATATGTTATATTGGTCCAATCTCATTGATTTTTAACATCGATATTCCACATTCTAAAATAGCAACAGTTACGAAATTTCACGTTCCTACCGATATAATTACAGGAGTTATCTACCAAAATCCGTTCATCGGAACAATCGATTGTATGAGGGCTATGTGATATATTCATCCCATTTCAATGATTTTCAACATCGATATTTTACATATCAAAATAGCGATGCTTCCAAAATTTCACGTTCCTACCTATATAATTACAGGAGTTATCTACCAAAATCCGTTTATCGGAACAATCGATTGTATGGGGGCTATGTGAAATATTTATCCAATCTCGATGATTTTCAACATCGATATTTCACATATAAAAATAGCAATACGTCCAAAATTTCACGTTCCTAAGTGTTTAATTACAGGAGTTATAGCCCAAAATCCGTTTATCGGAATAATCGATTGTATGGGAGCTATGTCCCTTCCCGTGATGCCAACGGCGAGTATCGAAGGAAATTTAACGATGAGCTGTACGAGCTCTACGCAGATCTGACCATAGTCCAGCGAATTAAAGCCCAAAGACTCAGCTGGCTGGGCCATGTTATGCGAATGGACAGAGAAGCTCCAGCACAGAAGGTTCTCTTATCGTCGCCTGAATTCGGCAGCAGAGGAAGGGGGAGGCCTCGACTGAGATGGAAACAACAGGTGGAGGATGACTTGAACTCCCTTGGGGTTTCCAATTGGCGTCGGTTTTCGCTAAAAAGGAATGACTAGCGTGCTTTGATACGAAACGGCCAAAATCGCTTAGGCGGTTAAGCGCCAATAAATGATGATGAACATCGATATTTCACATATAAAAATAGCAATACTTACAAAATTTCACGTTCCTACGTGTTAAATTACATGAGTTATAGCCCAAAATCCGTTTATCGGAATAATCGATTGTATGGGAGCTATGTCAAATATTTATCCCATCTCTATGATTTTCAACATCGATATTTCGCATATAAAAATAGCAATGCGTCCGAAATTTCACGTTCTTACGTGTTTAATTACAGGAGTTATAGCCCAAAATCCGTTTATCGGAATGATCGGTTGTATGGGAGCTATATGTTATATTGGTCCGATCTTGCTGGGTCCGACAAATGATTCCTATATTGGAAAATGGTGGCCGCATACCAAATTTTAGCCAAATATCTCAAATACTGAGGGACGAGTTTGCGTTCAAACAGACAGACAGACAGACGGACAGACAGACATCGCTAAATCGGACAGACAGACATCGCTAAATCAACTTATCTCGTATTCCTGATCATTTCGGTAGACTTATTGATGGGTCTATCTCTTCTTCTTCTCATATTTACAAACATCGGACCAAAGTTATAATACCATTTCATGTTCATGAAAGGTATAAAAACTGATCTAATAACATCCCTCTCAGACACAGAAAAAAATTCAAAAAGTGAATTAACATAACCAGTAGCGTTTACGGCAATAGAGTTCGCTTGGCTAACAGTTGCGGAACAATCTTTAAGAAAACATCATTCAACACCTCAGCACTTAGTTTACAGTCAAAGGCATCACGGGCATAAACACGTAAACTTTTAAGATTTTTCCAGAGAATATTAGAAGGGAGAGAAGGATCTAACTTAGCCGAGTAGTATAAGCGTTTCGCACTTCTAATGGTAGAGGCGGCATTATTTCGGGAGCTTCGAAAGAGCTCCCAGTTTCGAGCAGTTGGATTCTTTTTCCATTGGGAGCGCAATTCGTTTCTGGTTTTTAGGGCTAGAAGAACTTTCCTATTGAACCACGGACAGCTCGAGGATGTGGGTCTACTTACACGCATAGGTACATGTGTATTAAAAACCTGCAACAGATTGTTACTAAGGCAGTCCAGCTTGTCATCAACGGACGTAAAACTCCAACAATCACCCCAGTTAATACAAGAAAGATGTTAAAATAGCGAATCCATATTCATTGCTCTGTAATCTGTAAAATAGCTTGGTTCCAAGCAAGCAGAGTCAACATATATATCAAAAGCGCAAAAAATTAAATCATGATCAGAAATGAACGAAAACTGGTCAAACTTTAGAACAACAGACAAGTCTGATACTATAAAGAAGTCAAGTAAACTAGGGACAGAGTTTTTCTCATACCTAGTTGGCACAGTCGTGTTAACAACATGAGGACCTACCCCAGCAACATATTCTAAGAAATTCAATGATTCACGAGCAAGCAGATTCACATTAAATCGCCACAAACAACAACATTTGTGTACTCCGCAACATACCGTGACAGAATATCAAAAAAAGTTTTCAAACATATCGTCCCCTTTTTGCGTTTTTATCGTAAACGCCAAAAAGGAAATTTTACAGGAGAGCATTTTTTAAATTTTTTTTTTATTTTTTTCATTTATGAATTGGTGGATACGATAAAAAAGATAGCCATTTTTTGACATAACTGTGAGGATTTCAGCTATAAAATTTTACCAGATGATGCGCTATGGGATGATGAACAAATTTGCATCAAAAAGTAAATTTCGAAAAAATGGTGGTTACGATAAAAACGCAAAAAGGGGACGATATGTTCTTATTGGGGTTGTACTCCCAACAGACAAGGGTTTTGGTGGAACCACTACGCAGCTCAATCAATAAGTACTCAGTTCCTTGACCATCTGACTTACAAATTATGTCGGCATTCAAATTAGTTTAGTAATAGATTGCTACTCCTCCCCCTTTTCTACCCTGCCTATCATTTCGAATAAGATTATAATATGGGATGTTGTAGTGAAAGGCATTTAAGTCACTGAGAAACCATGTCTCAGACACACAAATAACATCAACTAGCGAGGACTCAAAAGTGTAACGAACATCATCCATTTTTGACATATTAAGGCTGCGTGCTTTAAAATGCACAACATTAAAACCTTTTTGACGTTTGCATGTGATGCTGAATGTCGCAAGACTGTTATCGCCAACATTCAAAGCATTGTTGTTAACAGACATAAAAACAAAATTTTCAAAAGTGTAAACAAACAAAAGCGCATATTAGCAATTGCAGAACTTATAAATATGTAGTACGAAAATAAATAGAATGCTATTCAGATGGACCATCCTAAAAATAAAGTTAAAGATAATAATAAAATTTTGGTACAAAAAATATTGCAAAACAATTGGGCTAAGCCCTATAGCAATCCAGGTCACCATCACAAGTGATTTTTGTTGCAGGCGAATCACTTCCAACTCTAACATGTACTTCTCCACGTAGCGTAAAAACATGTTTAATTTTACCAGAGCGCCTGAGCTTAATAGCCTCATGGAGAAACTTTCTTCTATCAATCGGTAGACTTTCGTAAATGAAAAAGGTTCCCTCCACTCCATCCATAGGAAGGGGAACTGCTTGCTTTGTTCTCTTTCTGAAGTCTCGAAAAGCAGCTAAAGTACGGTTTCGTTCAAAAGAAGAATAGAACTTAACAATTACCGCTCCTCTCTGATTAGGTTCAGAACTTTTTTTCGCCCTGAAAATATCTCTTATGTTTGGCGCGGAGAAATTTATTGACTGGCAGACCTCAGTGAAGATATTTACTAGATTTTCACGACCAGTTATTGGCAAGCCGAAAATTATAGCATCAGCACTATGAACAGGAGGTACACTTGTTTGTAGGCTGTCGATCCGCTTACTAAGATCAGCCATCTTGAGCTCCAAAGAATTAACATTAGCCTCAAAGTTAGCTATACGATAAGCCGACTCCACCGATTTTCCAATCAAGGCTGCTACCTCATCGTCAATACGCTTCACCAGTTTGTTCTCTAGGTCAGTAAGCTTAGAGGTTTCGGAGACATTTTAGGATATTAATTATGGAGCCGGTGGAATGGACGCGATTCCACGCAGCGTAAGTTTAAAGTTAGAGGTGTCTGCCGGCTTGTTTTATGGACTATGAAGTATTTCAATCGTATAGGAGGTGCCACGCCCCCTTTTTGGTTAAACCCCAGTTTTATGGGTGAGAATGTTGCTGTTATTCTATAGCTCTGTACCAATTTCCAGGTCCCTACCTTAAACTCTTTTACAGATATTCACCTTGAAGAAAAAATTTGTATGGCCACCCCACCCTAATATTTTGTTCTGATTTTATAACATGACCTGCGCGAAACTTGTCGTGGAAAGCGAGGGGCGAATTTTTAAAAAAGACTTTAAGCTGAATGATCGAAAAGACTTACTTTGTCTAGACTCAAAACCAAACTGAATTCTTTTCTTTATTGAATATTAAAAGAAAGTTTAAATGTACAATGGTAAAAATGCTTATTGCTAATTAGTGTGAAATGTTTACTTAAATTTACAATGCTTAGCTAGACTATAATTTTAATTGGGCCGGATGTTGTTTGCTATTGCATTATAGTTAACAAAATTGGAAATATTAAATGTTGTTGACTCTACGTTAATTATTGGACCGGAAGTTACTTTTATTTATTTGTTATACTTAGTATGAATTTATCTATATCGTCTGGTGCTGAGTCTGCACTTACATAAGTTGACGATTTATTTGTTATTGGGGGGTTATTGGCATTATACATAACTACTCCCCCTTTTAGATTAGAATTCTCCTGGATTCTACTGTTTAATTGAATTTTTATATATCTGTGTTTAAGTACAACAATCAATACTAGAGTTATTATGAGAAAAAAAATGGCTACGTTGCATATATAAGATATTTTACTATGATATTTTAAATTAAAAATTCTTTTGACATTTATTTTGCTTTCTTCTACTACTTCATCAAATGTAATTTTTTTGAAAAATTTGTATTTACTTCATATTTCATGCTTACAATATTTTCTTGTGAATCTTCAATAGAATTTAAAAAGTAGTAATCATTGATTTTGATTGAACAATTCGTGTACATTATCAAATTATTGCCATTTATTAATATTTCATCTTCCGTACATGTTTGATTTATTAATAGATTCTCTGCGTTTTTAACAATTATTTTATCTATCTCTAATTCTATAATTTCCAGCTCCTTATTTTTGATTGTTTGACATGAATTCTTTATTACGCAATTTGTTGTTTGTTTCATAGTTTTTAATTGCTTATTTTCTTCAAATTTATACATTTTGTTATTATATTAAATTATTTTGTCAATATTTGAATCTATTTCATTATGCTCTTTATTGGGTATTGGAATGATGTATCTAACTTTAACATTTACAAAATTTGTTGGTACTTTGATTCCAAATATTACATATGTGTTATTAAAAATCTGTAAATTTCCGAGGTCGTTTAATGTTGCATGGGTGAACATTATGTAAATGTTTTTTCTTATACCTGGGTTGCTCCTTATGTCTAACTGCTTTGTAGTTCTTAATAAATCCCTCTCTCCTTTTTATACCTTTCATGAACATGAAATGGTATTATAACTTTGGTCCGATGTTTGTAAATATGAGAAGAAGAAGAGATAGACCCATCAATAAGTATACCGAAATGATCAGGATGACGAGATGAGTTGATTTAGCCATGTCCGTCTGTCCGTCTGTCCGTCTGTCTGTCTGTCTGTCTGTCTGTCTGTCTGTTTGAACGCAAACTAGTCCCTCAGTTTTTGAGATATTTGGCTGAAATTTGGTATGCGGCCACAATATAGGAATCATTTGTCGGAACCAGCAAGATCGGACCAATATAACATATAGCTCCCATACAACCGATTATTCCGATAAACGGATTTTGGGCTATAACTCCTGTAATTAAACACGTAGGAACGTGAAATTTTGGACGTATTTTTTTTTTTATATGTGAAATATCGATGTTGAAAATCATAGAGATGGGATAAATATTTCACATAGCTCCCATACAATCGATTGTTCCGATAAACGGATTTTGGTAGATAACTCCTGTAATTAAACACGTAGGAACGTGAAATTTTGGAAGTATCGCTATTTTTATATGCGAAATATCGATGTTGAAAATCATTGCGATGGCATAAATATTTCACATAGCTCCCATACAATCGATTATTCCGATAAGCGGATTTTGGGCTATAACTCCTGTAATTAAACACGTAGGAACGTGAAATTTTGTAAGTGTTGCTATTTTTATATGTGAAATATCGATGTTGAAACTCATACAGATGGGATAAATATTTCACATAGCTCCCATACAATCGATTATTCCGATAAACGGATTTTGGGCTATAACTCCTGTAATTAAACACGTAGGAACGTGAAATTTTGGACGTACTGCTATTTTTATATGTGAAATATCGATGTTGAAAATCATCGGGATTGGATAAATATTTCACATAGCCCCCATACAATCGATTGTTCCGATAAACGGATTTTGGTAGATAACTCCTGTAATTATATAGGTAGGAACGTGAAATTTTGGAAGTATCGCTATTTTTATATGCGAAAAATCGATGTTGAAAATCATTGAGATGGCATAAATATTTCACATAGCTCCCATACAATCGATTATTCCGATAAGCGGATTTTGGGCTATAAGTCCTGTAATTAAACACATAGGAACGCGAAATTTTGGAAGCATCGCTATTTTTATATGTAAAATATCGATGTTGAAAATCATTGAAATGGGATAAATATTTCACATAGCCCCCATACAATCGATTGTTCCGATAAACGGATTTTGGTAGATAATATCGGTAGGAACGTGAAAATCGTGACGCTTATTCATGAAAGGTATTTAGCCTTCGGCACAGCCGAAGACAGCTTTCCTTACTTGTTTCGACATAGTTTTCTCTTTTTTCATTGACCCTAGCAATATTTTTCTTTTTGACTGATAGTAGGTTTTTCTTAACTAAATTCCGATCTACTTTATTCATCTGTACCTCGTTTGGTGTGCATTTTATCGTGGAATGGAACCTATCATTATAATTCCTAATAGCTTTGTGCATAAGTTGTTTTACTGTTAATTCTTTATTCAATTTATATAGAATTCTAAATTTTTCTGCTATTGTATTATAGAACCTTTCTATATCGGAATTTCCTGTATGGCTGTTGGGTTTTGTTAGATGAATTTCGACATTTTCATTGTCCAAAAATTCTTTTATTCTCAAAGTTTTAAATTCATTATCCGCTACTATTTTCCTTGGTTTCCCTAATTTAGAAAAGTGGTCTTCCAGTTGTTCAATAATCGTTACCTGATTTCTATCATTTAGTGGGTAGGCTGCACCAAATTTGGAAAATTTATCTATGACTGTTAAAAAATGATGCCCTTTTATAACGTAAGTGTCTACATGAATAATGTCATTTTTTTCTGTTGGAGTTTCAGTGAGATTAAACTTTGGTTTAACTGGATTTCTATAGTATTTTACTTCCTGACAAATGTCGCATTGGTTAATTACTATTTGGATAAGTTCCAATAGTTTAGGATAGTATATTTTATTTTTTATTTGGTTGTATGTTTGTTGTATACCTGAATGAAGGCTTTCTCTAACGTGATATAACGATATTTGTTTTACTGCTTCTACTTCTGTTTCTAAATCCTGTGCTCTCATTGTGCACTTGAAAAATTTTATATTTGAATCATTAGAAAACATTGAAATTAGTTTTTCCTGCTCTATATTGTAGCTATGCTCAGAAATTTCGGAATATATACCTATAATCCCTTTTGTGATATAATTTCGGAATATTTCTCCTAATCTATCGAAATCACTTTCTGCTATAAAAATTATTCTTTTTCCATGTAAACTTTTAAATTCTTCTACTTTATTATTGGTCAAAATTATTTGTATTTTATATTTATTCACAATTTCTTCTTTAATAAAAAAATGGTCCTGAAGGTTTTCTTCTGCTGAATGTATTGTTGCTATTGTTTCGTTATCTTCTAAATTATTTTCTTCATTTATACCTAATTGTAAATAATTTTGATTTAAAACAGTAATTTTGTTATCCTTTTCATGACAATTTACTTCTTCCGCGTTATTTGTATTATTTTCTAGTCTACTTAAAAAATCTGCTACTTGGTTTTCTTTTCCTTTCAGATATTCTATTTTAAAATCGTATTCTCCTAACTTTAGAAGCCATCTTTGATGTCTTGGTGACATATCCTTTCCTTTATATTTGGTATGAAGAAACTTTATTGGTTGGTGATCAGTTAAAATTGTAAACTTTTTTCCGTATAGATATGGTCTTAAGTAGTTTACACTCCATATAATGGCTAAAAATTCTTTGTCCGTAGCGGAGTAGTTTTTCTCGTTGTTATTAAGCGTCCTTGAAATGAAACACACTGGGTGTCCGTCTTGTGATAATACAGCGCCTAATGCATAGTTTGAAGCGTCAGTTGTTAATGTAAATGGTTTGTCAAAGTTAGGGTATCGCAAAACTGGGTGGGTACTAATTCAAATTTTTAGTTTTTCGAATGCTTCTATATAAGTTGGGTCCTTTAAATTAATTTTTACATTTTTTTTCAAATATTTCGTTATAGGTTGGGCTATCTTTGCATAATCTTTAATAAATTTTCGATAATAACCCGTAATACCTAAGAAACTTTTTATTTGTTTTTCTGTTTTCGGCAATTTTAACGTTTCTATTACTTTAATTTTATCCGGGTTCGGTTTTAGTCCTTCTTCTGTTAAAATATGTCCCAAGAATTCCGTCTCCTTTTTCATAAAATTACATTTGTCTATTTGCACTTTTAAATTAGCCTTTCCTAGGACTTTGAAAATTTCCGTTATTGTTTGAACATGTTCTTGTAGGGATGTACTAAAAATTAAGATGTCATCAAGATATACTACGCATGTTTTATTAATAAAGTCACGTAAAGTTTCGTTCATCAGTCTCTGGAATGTTGCAGGTGCGTTTTTCAGTCCGAATGGCATTCTAATAAATTCATATAGGCCATGTGGTGTGGCGAATGCCGTCTTTTCCCTATCTTGTTCTCGTATTAGGATTTGATGATAACCCTTTGCTAAGTCTAGTGTTGTAAAATATTGGGCTTTTCCTAACTTGTCTAAGATTGACTCAATGTTTGGAAGTGGGTATTTGTCGTCTATGGTTACTTCATTCAACTTTCTGTAATCTATGACAATCCTGTATTTTCGTTCTCCTGAATTATCCATTTTTTTTGGTACAACAATTAATGGGCTGGAGTATCGTGAATGACTTTTTCTAATAATCCCTTGTTCTTCCATTTCCCTTATCTGTTTTCTAACCTCTGCCTCATGTTGAGGGGGATATCTGTATAATTTGCTGTTAATTTGTTCGTCTGTCGTAGTCCTGATTTCGTGTACAACCTTCGTTGTGCTTGTTAACTGATCACCTTCCTTAAAAAATAAGTTTTTGAATCTTTTTATAATTTTTCCTATCTCTTCTTTTTCTTCTTTGTTTAAGTGCTCAAGATTTATTCTGCTCCAGTCAAAATCTTTTGCTTCTAAGGTCTGAATTTCAAGATTAGCATATGGATTGCTTTCAAAAAAAGTAATCTTTTCATTAAGTATTATACATCCATCTACTAAATTAATTGTTGTATTAAAACAATTCAATAAATCAATTCCTATAATAAAGTTATATTTTCTTCCTTTTAATGGAGTTACTTTCCATTTAATTTTTGCATAATTTGGTAGGTTAAATTCCCGAGGTGCTTCTGTTAGTACTTCATATCTAATTATATCATTTTTCGTTATTGTGCTAAACGCAATTGGTTTCTTTAATAAAACTTTTTCAAAATCCTTTATACCGCTATCTATTAGGCTTATACTTGCTCCTGTGTCAATTAGAGCTTTATATTCATTTTTTCGAAACCTGAGTTTTATGGTGGGAAGACAGTCCGAGCTGGTCCCTCGAAAAAATTCTGCTCATCTGCATTTTGAATTTGATTAACCTCGTTTTCATAATATTCATAATTATTCAATTCTTCCTGATTTCTTTCTTTCTCATAATATTCGCAATTATTAATTTCTTCTTTTCTTTCTTTTTTATAACATTCACAATTATTTAATTCTTTTTTTCGTTCCATTTTTTCTAAATTATCAATCTCCATAGGCTCCGCACGGTCTTGCCTAGGTTGATTCCAGCGATTTTGGCCGGAATTTGGCCTAGGGTGTCCTACCTCTTGTGGGCCCCTATGATATTGACCTGAATTATTTTGATACCCTTTATTTTGGTAATTATATTGAGGACTCTGCCTCCTTTGTAATGACATATTTTCTCTATTCTGATATACATTTTGTTTATTTTGCTTCACTTGCCCTGAGTTACCCTGCCTATTAAAGTATGCTTGATTTTGCTTAACATTACCTGAATTTTGTTCCATATTTTTACTATTGAACTGTGGGGTTTGATTGTAATTCCTAAAGTCAGTACTCTGATTTCTCTTTGGCCATTCTCTATAGTGTGGTTTTTCTTCCCTTCTATTTATTTTTCGGTATTCTGGCCTTATGCAAGTATCCTCGAATCTTCTTTGGTTCATGATTGATATGATTTGGCTTAGATCTCTACAATCATAGATTTTGTCTAATAGGGTCCCTTGTGTCATTTCTTTTGTTGTGTTCACTACTAAACTATCTATGTTTGTAAGATCAATGCCCTGACCTCCCCTATAGTAAACAATTAACTCATCTGACTTGTACTTAATTTTTTGGATCTCTATCGCTAGTTCACTTACCGAGTTTACGCTCAGTGACGTAATTTTTCTATAGATCTCGTGTGGCTCCGTGTCTGGTTTGAACCGCATTTTCAGAGTTTCCTTTATGCACCTCCAGTCATCTGGTTGTGGGATGTTTATAATAGCATTTTTCGCTTCACCTTGTACCACCTTGTAGAATATCATTCTTGTTGCTTCTTTCTTTAAGTCGTCGTCTGTTATTGTAGACAGTAGGTACTCACTACTGCTGAAAAATGAGTTAACTGATACATCTCCGTATCCTGTGAAGATTGGTAATTGGGCTATGTTTTTGAATAGGCGATCTGTCCTGTTGTAATCAGGAGTTTGTCTGCGCTGTAACTCAATATAGGCGTTTCTTAGTTGTTCTAACTGTTGCTCCCTCCTGGCGAGCTCTTCCACCAATTCTAAAGGCGGAATTTGAGGTTGGTCTTGAGCCATTCTCCTCGAATCAAATTCTTGCTGTCTTCTCGATGTAATTTTGCCTCTTACTTTGTGGGTGGCGGTTTAAATTTTGTATTAAACCACTGCACTGCCAATTTATTTAATTTCAAATTTATACGTTTATGGGTGGCGGCTTAAATTTTGTATTAAACCACTGCACTGCCAATTTATTTAGTTTCAAATTTATACGATTATGGGTGGCGGCTTAAATTTTGTATTAAACCACTGCACTGCCAATTTATTTAATTTCAAATTTATACGATTATGGGTGGCGGCTATAATTCAATATTATGCCACTGCACTGCCACTTTTTGTAGAGTTTGTTTCAGTTTTTGTGTATAGCTGTTGGTAGTCACTGTTGCACTTGCTGACACTCTTTTTGTTTTTTTTTTTGAAATTTGTTCGTATCGCGATCCTTTTCTTATTAGAGAAAGGACTAGAGACTGCGCCAAACTTGTCGTGGAAAGCGAGGGGCGAATTTTTAAAAAAGACTTTAAGCTGAATGATCGAAAAGACTTACTTTGTCTAGACTCAAAACCAAACTGAATTCTTTTCTTTATTGAATATTAAAAGAAAGTTTAAATGTACAATGGTAAAAATGCTTATTGCTAATTAGTGTGAAATGTTTACTTAAATTTACAATGCTTAGCTAGACTATAATTTTAATTGGGCCGGATGTTGTTTGCTATTGCATTATAGTTAACAAAATTGGAAATATTAAATGTTGTTGACTCTACGTTAATTATTGGACCGGAAGTTACTTTTATTTATTTGTTATACTTAGTATGAATTTATCTATATCGTCTGGTGCTGAGTCTGCACTTACATAAGTTGACGATTTATTTGTTATTGGGGGGTTATTGGCATTATACATAACTCGCGTGGTAATAACGGTTCAGCCGTTTTCGAGTTTTTGCGTGACGACTGATCACCATTTCTTTAATGTCAAAAACTTATAACAAACCGACATTTTTTTACATTAACTGATATGCAGTCTTATAATAGATCTCATCGAGTCATATAAATTAAGTGAAAAATTTAATCTCTACTACTACTTTTAAACGCACAAAAAATAAAATAAAGTCACAATTTATAGTGTCCCTTTGCTGAGCGCATGTACTTTTATTGGCATTGAATGCTATAAATTTTGATCAAAGCAATATTTGCATAAGATAGCTTAGAAAGAGGATAAATAGCGTAAAATTATGCCACAATTGTTTTTAAAATAATTTGCTTGACTACTTTGATCTCCAAGTCAGCTTCAAACTGTGCTAGAGCAGGTTCCATTTCGAAGACGGGCTGGGAAGATTTTGTTAATAGATATGTCACACTTTATCATGTCACAACTTTACCGCAGATTTTCTTCTAAACTAGGTGTACCTTTCCTTGAAAATTGGAACACATGTAGACCTTGGTGGCATGCATCTAATTTCTAAGGGAAGTGCAAAAATATCAAGTCATATTAAAATTAAAATAGATTAAACATGAAATGTCACAACCCTAAAATGTCACAACTTTTTATTCTACTGATTTTGATACAATTGTTTTTACAGGTATATATAAAAAGAAACACTATGAAATATCTGTCATCATTTATAGTTCGTGTTAGTGAAAATAGTGATTTGTTACCAGAAAATAATGGTCAACCTACACATAAAACCCGCCGGTAAACTGACGAAGCGACAAATCCAAGGGCGACGAAAAAAATCAATTTTTTAACGATCCACTTATCTTCTAATATTAAAAATGTGTGTATTAACTGCTATTTAGTGTTATTACATGAATAAAACGACTATGAGCATATTGTTCATATAATATATCGCAAAATATAAAGTCTGAATTTAGATCTTAACAAAATTAGGCAAAACTTCGCTTAAACGGCAAAACTATTCATCTTATTGATGTCCGGCACCGAATCTACGGGCAAAAATTTCTTTTTGGTTAAGTATTTAATTAAACACCCATAAATAAATAAAAAATTATTGGTTCAATTTCCAGCAAATAAGTGTTCTCATACGGGGTTAATGGGCACTCTAAATATGAAACTGAATAATTTACTTGCGTTCAAAGTTTATGTCATACTTATAGCAAAACTATATGTTTTCGATATTTAGAATGCCTTTTTTCGATATTTGAAGAAGTGTACTCGTATGGGTGCAGTGGCCGAAAAATGGGTTAAGTTGTAGCGCAATGCGAATCACGGGCTATTTCTCATACCTCATTTACGCTGTATACACTTTCAAAAGTCATTTATCGTAACATTGACATTTCACAAATAGTCGATGTGAAATATATCAGTTTCCAAGGAATCATACATATATAAGCACTTGTTAAACAAAAAACAGCACCAAACTCCGCATCATACAGGGCAGCGTGAAAATTAATGTATGTAGGAAAATAATAAAAAAAATAATGTAATTTTTTTTTAAGTAAACATTTCTTACGTCTAAATGCTTGGTCGCTTGGAAACTAGTCAGTGAATTACCATCCCGCTGTATAAAATTTTGCATTCAATTCTTTCTAATACCTATAATTACAAAATTAACGTATAAATATATACATTGGATTCAATGTTATCACCTTGGATCATAGGGTGTACAAGAAGTCTATAAAGTAAGGAAACACATGGCAAATATTAGTAAGAATATAAATTCAAGATTGCATGCCGGGCACATGGCTCAAAGTATTAAGACAGCGCAATGCCAATGCAGCCTTTTAGGTTCGATGCCAGCCAGACCGGATAAAACACTACGTCTAAATGCTTGGTCGCATGGAAACTAGTCAGTGAATTACCATTCTGCTGTATAAAATTTTGCATTCAATTCTTTCTAATACCTATAATTACAAAATTAACGTATAAATATATACATTGGATTCTATCCACAAATAAAACTTCATATACATACAAACATTTCCGCTCCCCATGTACAAGAACCAAAAAAATCGGAAATATACACCCGTGGTTCATATGGAAGGAAGGAAATAGCTTCAAAAAGCGCGCCATATACAAATTTACTTGCTTTCTGTTATCACCTTGGATCATAGGGTGTACAAGAAGTCTATAAAGTAAGGAAAACACATGGCAAATATTAGTAAGAATATAAATGCAAGATTGCATGCAGGGCACATGGCTCAAAGCGTTAAAGCAACGCAATGCCAATGCAGCCTTTTAGGTTCGATGCCAGCCAGACCGGATAAAACACTACGTCTAAATACTTGGTCGCATGGAAACTAGTCAGTGAATTACCATTCCGCTGTATAAAATTTTGCATTCAATCCCTTCTAATACCTATAATTTCTTATATTTGTTTACAACAATGGAATTGTTGTATTACGGCCTTTGTTTTAAACAACATTGCAATTTTGAGCTTAAGGCCTGCAATAATTTCAATATTGCTGTGGGTTTTTAATTTTAATAATTTATATTAATAATTAAAATTTTTAGTTAGAATAGAAAAAGTAAATTTTATTGGGTCACACGCCATAGCTTCAAAGATCGATTTCGGGACTTGGTAGTTCCACTCGGCAGTTTGATTTAAGCAACACGTAGCTAGCCAATCGGCCAAGTACGTATTATTTTAGTGAGTACCAAATTCACCCTTTTCTATTATTTTCACTTGCCAACTATTTGCTTATCAGCAGCGACACCACTGTGTCACATTTTGAGTAAGTGTTGGGCTTTTTGGTTTTATGTCAAGTCTGACATTTGCGAAATGAGTTCTCTTCGCTGTCACATTCATATATTTGTTTACAACAATGGAATTGTTGTATTAGGGCCTTTGTGTTAAACAACATTTAGGCAATTCACAAGATCTCCTATTCGCGTATCTGCTATTAGTTTAAAACTGACATAATTTCCATGCTGTCATTTCTTATATAAAATTTGAATAGCACAATAAAATTGAGCAACCTATGTATATCAAGAATGTAATATTTTTCTGTTCAATTTTCATTTCAATTTTTCAGTTTGAAGAAGCAAGAAAACAAAAAATTAACAATTTCCGAGAAAGCCTTTACAAAAATGAAATTCATAGTTTTCAGATACGACCGTTCAGCTCATGTTGTTGTTGTTGTTGTTAACGGCAAAAATATTCCCCGAAGGTTTTGGGGAGTGATGCCGAAAATGACAGTCCTTGGCCGGATATGAAACCGGTACGCTGCGGTACTGCCCGACTGTCGTAGTAGCGATTTGGTATGACCAGTGGAACCTTCTAGGTCATGTCAGTAGTACGTGTAGCACGTTATTACCTGTGTGCATATTCGTTGCCTCTTAGGACCGGTGTGCCTACCTCGGATATATTCTAAACCCCTAACCCGCACGGGTGACCGTTCAGCTCATCATAGTGCTCACAAGAGCTGTGTTATCAAAATAGTGCAATAAACAATAAGACATCTTGTGAATTGCCTAATTGCAATTTCGAGCTTAAGGACTGCAATAATAATTTAATTAATTATTAAGTCGCTTTCTTGTTTGCACCACCTTTTTCATACGAAATTTCGGAATCTTGCAAAGTCTTTTTAGGTAGCTTCCCGCTGAGCTAGACACTGGAAACTTGGAACATAGTTCGGGGCTCTTTTACAATGCAATGTGAACGAAAAAAGTATCCGCTAGGTGGCGCACGGATCAAGAAATACGGTAAATTCATTTAAAAATTGAAATTTTGGGACGCATATTTGAGGAACTTCCCGGTAACCTATATTATTGAAAATTTGCGTACATATGAACAATTGAAGACAATATAACTGTTGTACAAGAAATTCCACTAGACGTCACACTGGTCGAGATAATTACAAAAATTTTAAAAGGGTCCTGGAATTTTGCGATCGATTTTTAGTAACTTCCAGGTTAGTTAGAGAATTGAAACTTAACACATTTGCCACAACCACATGACAATGCAATCCCTCATCAAAACAATTACGGTAGGTGGCGCACGGATCCAGATATTTCGAAAACTATTTTGAAGTTGGGAATTTTTCGATCGACTTTTGACCAACTTCCAGGTAACCTAAGAACTTGAAACTTGGTATTAAATTGAGGGAACAGTGACACTACAATAGTAAAAATCAAAATTCTGATAGATGGCATGCTGGTTTATATAATTGTAAATATTTAAAAAAAAAACAATTCCGGTAGGTGGCGCACGGATCGAGTTATTTCGAAAACTAATTTGAAGTTTAGAATTTTGTGATCGACTTTTGACCAACTTCCAGGTAACCTATGAACTTGAAACTTGGCATTAAATTGAGAGAACAGTGACACTACAAACAGTAAAAATCAAAACTCCGATAGATGGCACGCTGGTCTATATAATTGCAAATCTTTAAAAAAAAAAATTAGAAGACTCCTGGACTTTTGCGATCGATTTTTGGTAACTTCCAGATTAGTTAGAGACTTGAAACTTTACACATTTGTCACAATCTCATGACAATGCAATTCCTTATCAAAACAACTCCGGTAGGTGACTAATTTGAAGTAGTGAATTTTGTGATCGACTTTTGACCAACTTCCAGTTAACCTAGGAACTTGAAACTTAGCATTAAATTGAGGGAACAGTGACACTACAAATAGTAAAAATCGAAATTCCGATAAATGGCACCTGGTCTATATAATGGGCACTTTAAGGGGGCGGGAGTTATTTACATTTTTTTACAGACTAGTAAATTTTTTGTGAAATTTTGTTTTTCTCTACGTACTGTGGACTATGTAGACAAAAAATGTAAATAACTTCCGCTCCCTTAAAGTGCCAAAAAAATTTTTTTTTGCTAACAGTTACTAATGCAATGCCCAACAACATCATACCAAAGCGCCATCTCGCCATTGGAAATGTCCTTTTGTAGAAGATACCATCTTTTATATATATTTAAAAAATAAGCAAATTAGGTTTGACCAATCGTGAGAAAATCATGAAAAAGTGAGGAATTTCGAAAACTGTTGATAGCTATAACTTTCAAAATAATTCGAATTTCGAAAAATTGTATACGTATTTTTGTTTAATCGTTCTGAACCATACTACCAACTTTCTATAAAATACATGGCCGTCGAAAAAATTATAGGTGGCTCACTTAACAAAATTAACTCATATTTTAAGACTCGTTAATAGTAGACAATTCCTTACAAATTTAACTACCAAATTATACTATAATTATACTATTTTAGTTATTTACCTTACCGAATTATGTCAATTTATGTGATTTTCGAAATTTTCCATATTGAAAGTGGACGTGTTTGGGAAGCGATTTCGTTTAATTTCAACAGGTATACTTCCTATAACTCTAGTATACCTTGTGCCGAATTTCACGATTCTACCGTAATCAGTTTAAAACTTACGGCCAGTCTTTTAGGTGATTTTCTAAATTTTCGATATCGAGAGTAGCCGTGGTTGGACGGGGATTTTATCGTTCTACCATAATTTGTTTAAAAGTTACGACCAGTCGAATTTTCAAAAATACCACCCTTGAAAGTGGGCGGTACCACGCCCACTTTTAAAAATTTAACAGAAAATCATAATAGAATGATAAGAGAGATTCACCTATGAAATTATATCATTTTATCAATTTCAGCTACCGATATATGTCAGTTTATGTAAACTTCGAAATTTTCGATATCGAAAAAGGGGGCGTGGTTATCATCCGATTTCGCTCATTTTTAACAGCAACCTACCATGGCCAGAAAGTAAAGTTTAAATCAAAATTAATGCAAATATCTAAATTTTTAGTCAAGTTATGTCAGTTTATGTGATTTTCGAAATTTTCGATACCGACAAAAGGGACGTGGTTATAATCCGATTTCGCCCATTTTCTCTAGCAAGCTACCTTGGCCATAGAGTAATATGTATACCAAATTTCATGCAAATTCCTTAATTTTTACTCAAGTTATGTTAATTTGTATGATTTTCGAAATTTTCGATATCGAAAAAGGCGGCGTGGTTATCATCCGATTTCGCCCATTTTCAATAGCAACCTTGGCCAAAAACTAACCTGTATATAAAATTTCATGCAAATATCTTAATTTTTACTCACCACGCCCACTTTAGAAAATTTATCAAAAAATCATTATATAATGACCATGGGGATTCGGCCGTAAGATGTTGGCACCCCATTGGTCGAAATTTGGAAAAGTTAGTATGCCAAATAATTGGTCACTAATTGGTTATAATTGGTCAGCAGGTCTCACTAATTGGTCAGCCATAGAAAATTTTTTATGACGTTTTTAAATTTTCCAAGGGAAAAGTCATTTACTTCCGCAGGCACCCTGTATACTTTAAATTTCAAAAAACAAATATGCCAAATAATTGGTCCCTAATTGGTCATAATTGGTCAGTAGGTTTCACTAATTGGTCAGCCATAGAAAATTTTTAATTAATTTTTTTAAGTTTTTTGAGTGTTATCGATTAAGATGTTGGCACCCCATTGGTCGAAATTTGGAAAAGTTAGTATGCCAAATAATTGGTCACTAATTGGTCATAATTGGTCAGCAGGTCTCACTAATTGGTCAGCCATTGAGAATTTTTTATGACGTTTATAAATTTTCCAAAGGGAAAAGTCATTTACTTCCGCAGGCACCCTGTATACTTTAAATTTCAAAAAACAAATATGCCAAATAATTGGTCACTAATTGGTCATAATTGGTCAGTAGGTTTCACTAATTGGTCAGCCATAGAAAATTTTTAATTAATTTTTTTAAGTTTTTTGAGTGTTATCGATTAAGATGTTGGCACCCCATCGGTCGAAATTTGGAAAAGTTAGTATGCCACATAATTGGTCACTAATTAGTCACCACGCCCACTTTAAAAAATTTATCAAAAAATCATTATATAATGACCATGGGGATTCGGCCGTAAGATGTTGGCACCCCATTGGTCGAAATTTGGAAAAGTTAGTATGCCAAATAATTGGTCACTAATTGGTTATAATTGGTCAGCAGGTCTCACTAATTGGTCAGCCATAGAAAATTTTGTATGACGTTTTTAAATTTTCCAAGGGAAAAGTCATTTACTTCCGCAGGCACCCTGTATACTTTAAATTTCAAAAAACAAATATGCCAAATAATTGGTCACTAATTGGTCAGTAGGTTTCACTAATTGGTCAGCCATAGAAAATTTTTAATTAATTTTTTTAAGTTTTTTGAGTGTTATCGATTAAGATGTTGGCACCCCATTGGTCGAAATTTGGAAAAGTTAGTATGCCAAATAATTGGTCACTAATTGGTCATAATTGGTCAGTAGGTCTCACTAATTGTTCAGCCATAGAAAATTTTTTATGACGTTTTTAAATTTTCCAAGGGAAAAGTCATTTACTTCCGCAGGCACCCTGTATACTTTAAATTTCAAAAAACAAATATGCCAAATAATTGGTCACTAATTGGTCATAATTGGTCAGTAGGTTTCACTAATTGGTCAGCCATAGAAAATTTTTAATTAATTTTTTTAAGTTTTTTGAGTGTTATTGATTAAGATGTTGGCACCCCATTGGTCTAAATTTGGAAAAGTTAGTATGCCAAATAATTGGTCACTAATTGGTCATAATTGGTCAGCAGGTCTCACTAATTGGTCAGCCATAGAAAATTTTTTATGACGTTTTTAAATTTTCCAAGGGAAAAGTCATTTACTTCCGCAGGCACCCTGTATACTTTAAATTTCAAAAAACAAATATGCCAAATAATTGGTCACTAATTGGTCATAATTGGTCAGTAGGTTTCACTAATTGGTCAGCCATAGAAAACTTTAATTAATTTTTTTTAAGTTTTTTGAGTGTTATCGATTAAGATGTTGGTACCCCATTGGTCGAAATTTGGAAAAGTTAGTATGCCAAATAATTGGTCACTAATTGGTCATAATTGGTCAGCAGGTCTCACTAATTGGTCAGCCATAGAAAATTTTTTATGACGTTTTTAAATTTTCCAAGGGAAAAGTCATTTACTTCCGCAGGCACCCTGTATACTTTAAATTTCAAAAAACAAATATGCCAAATAATTGGTCACTAATTGGTCAGTAGGTTTCACTAATTGGTCAGCCATAGAAAATTTTTAATTAAGTTTTTTGAGTGTTGTCGATTAAGATGTTGGCACCCCATTGGTCGAAATTTGGAAAAGTTAGTATGCCAAATAATTGGTCACTAATTGGTCATAATTGGTCAGCAGGTCTCACTAATTGGTCAGCAATAGAAAATTTTTTATGACGTTTTTAAATTTTCCAAGGGAAACGTCATTTACTTCCGCAGGCACCCTGTATACTTTAAATTTCAAAAAACAAATATGCCAAATACTTGGTCACTAATTGGTCATAATTGGTCAGTAGATTTCACTAATTGGTCAGCCATAGAAAATTTTTAATTAATTTTTTTAAGTTTTTTGAGTGTTATTGATTAAGATGTTGGCACCCCATTGGTCTAAATTTGGAAAAGTTAGTATGCCAAATAATTGGTCACTAATTGGTCATAATTGGTCAGCAGGTCTCACTAATTGGTCAGCCATAGAAAATTTTGTATGACGTTTTTAAATTTTCCAAGGGAAAAGTCATTTACTTCCGCAGGCACCCTGTATACTTTAAATTTCAAAAAACAAATATGCCAAATAATTGGTCACTAATTGGTCAGTAGGTTTCACTAATTGGTCAGCCATAGAAAATTTTTAATTAATTTTTTTTAGTTTTTTGAGTGTTATCGATTAAGATGTTGGCACCCCATTGGTCGAAATTTGGAAAAGTTAGTATGCCAAATAATTGGTCACTAATTGGTCATAATTGGTCAGCAGGTCTCACTAATTGGTCAGCCATAGAAAATTTTTTATGACGTTATTAAATTGTCCGAGGGAAAAGTAATTTACTTCCGCAGGCACCCTGTATACTTTAAATTTCAAAAAACAAATATGCCAAATAATTGGTCACTAATTGGTCATAATTGGTCAGCAGGTCTCACTAATTGGTCAGCCATAGAAAATTTTTTATGACGTTTTTAAATTTTCCAAGGGAAAAGTCATTTACTTCCGCAGGCACCCTGTATATTTTAAATTTCAAAAAACAAATATGCCAAATTATTGGGCACTAATTGGTCATAATTGGTCAGTAGGTTTCACTAATTGGTCAGCCATAGAAAATTTTTAATTATTTTTTTTTAGTTTTTTGAGTGTTATCGATTAAGATGTTGGCACCCCATTGGTCTAAATTTGGAAAAGTTAGTATGCCAAATAATTGGTCACTAATTGGTCATAATTGGTCAGCAGGTCTCACTAATTGGTCAGCCATAGAAAATTTTTTATGACGTTTTAAAATTTTCCAAGGGAAAAGTCATTTACTTCCGCAGGCACCCTGTATACTTTAAATTTCAAAAAACAAATATGCCAAATAATTGGTCACTAATTGGTCAGTAGGTTTCACTAATTATGTGTGCATATGTGTGTGTGTGTGTATGTGTATGTGTGTATATACTTTTACATAGCACCATTCTCAAGTTGTCTCTCTGAACATGGTGCTATGTAAAAGTATGTGTGATAGAGAACTTGAAAATGGTGCTATGTAAAAGTATGTGTGAGAGAGAACTTGAAAATGGTGCTATGGAAATGGTGATATGTAAAAGTATGTGTGAGAGAGAACTTGAAAATGGTGCTATGTAAAAGTATGTGTGAGAGAGAACTTGAAAATGGTGCTATGAAAATTGTGCTATGTAAAATTATGTGTGAGAATTTGAAAATGGTGCTATATAAAGGTATATACAGACACACATATATATTTGCTAAAGTACAAAAATTTTTGAAACCACAATTATACAGGAGCGGTTCTGAGCGCTTGGGGGCTGGCGACGTGGGGACCTGGCGAGCGGTTCTGAGCGCTTGGGGGTTGGCGACTTGGTGGCCGAGCTCTGAGGGGGGTGGTGGTTCCACTTTTGTTTTGGTGTAAGCGAGAGTATTTTATGAAATCGTATAATTTATCGCTTGGAGCTGGTGGTTGAGGGCTGACGGTTAGTGTGAGAATTTTATGAAATCGTATAACTTATCGCTTGGAGCTGGTGGTTGACGGCTGACGGTTAGTGTGACAATTTTATGAAATCGTATAATTTATCGCTTGGAGCTGGTGGTTGAGGACTGACGATTAGTATAAAAAGCCGATCAGTAAAAAAATATATATATTTCAGTTTAAATTTTCGAAATGTTTGTAACGGTAGACGTTCAAGGCTTCAAAGCCTATGATAACAGATTTATTGTGAAGGAAATAGCTGTGGTCTTTAATAATGAAGAATTTCATTGTTTCCACATCAAAGCTCCCTTTGACTTTGCAGACCTGAGTAAGGATAATCAACGACAAGCCAACTGGCTAATGATACACCACCATAATTTACTATGGGCTTATGGCAGTGACCATTTTAAAGATATAAGGAATTATTTATCATCTACATTAAAAAATTTAAAGGTTTATGTCAAAGGACATGAGATGTGGATAGCAGAGTTCCTCCTATATAATTTACACCCAGATGCTATACGTTGTCAATATCATTTTAATAATAATAATACGTGTAATGTGAAAATCAACAAACTACAAATTCGTTGTGCTTTAAAAACAGCATTAATTATTTTTAAGTATATACTATATAGTGATATACATGAAATAAAAAAGAATTAGAAACTTTAAACCTTGTGTTTTTATTATTTTTTTATTTTAAAGGTTGAAAAGGAAGTATATAAACACATTTTTTTCAAATGTTCACCTCATTTTAAATTGTTGTGGGCAAGGGATATATCACAATGGAATTTAAATTTTATCTTTCAATATTATTATCATTCCTCTTTGTTTTCAAAGCTGCCTACGGGCCACCATTTTGGGAGAAAGTAGAAAATAATGGACTTGCAATAAACCAAAACTTGAAAAATATACAATTTAATTTAACATTACCGAATAGTAATGATATTTTACAAGTAAATATTTCACTACTATTGCTTAAGCAAAGTGAACCTCTTTTAACGGATTATGAAGAAGAAGAAATCGAAGTGTCGTCGCCGACCCCCATTATAGAAACAACACAACCATCTACAAAAATAATTCGACCATCTACAACAAACACACCGTTGTCTGTAATTGACTTTACAACTGAAGGGAAGCCCTCAAGAATTTTTACTATAGATGAAGCTATAGAGGCGTTTCGTAAAGAAATTATTGAAAAGGAGTCTGAGATTGGAGGAATCATTGAGGCGAAAAAAGCATTTTATCGACATTTTAAATAGGAATGTGATAACTTTAATATACCAATTCGTTGTTCTTATGATAGTAGATATAGTGACAAATGGCTGAGCATCAAGTGCTTTGAATATCGTGAAATAGAAACTGAACGAATTCTAAGTAATGGGGATATTGAAAAGGTTCTAGTCCATGATACTTCACATAAAAGCCCGCATGTAGAAATAATTGATGTAAAAAACTATAAACAAACATATAATATGGTCATAGTATAACGTGAGTTCCACATATATAGATCAATTAAAAACCAATAAAGAAAATGAAATTAGCTAATTCAATAAAAATTCTACTCTTACACCTATTTTATTTAAGCTATGGAACAAGCTATTATTATAATCAATTTATGAATCAAAATCAAAATATAAGTAGCTTTAAAAATTTTGAAAATAGTAAACAAGCTAGTTTTGAATACAGTATTCTACATTTTTTTCAAATGTTCACCTCATTTTAAATTGTTGTGGGCAAGGGATATATCACAATGGAATTTAAATTTTATCTTTCAATATTATTATCATTCCTCTTTGTTTTCAAAGCTGCCTACGGGCCACCATTTTGGGAGAAAGTAGAAAATAATGGACTTGCAATAAACCAAAACTTGAAAAATATATAATTTAATTTAACATTACCGAATAGTAATGATATTTTACAAGTAAATATTTCACTACTATTGCTTAAGCAAAGTGAACATCTTTTAACGGATTATGAAGAAGAAGAAGAAGAAATCGAATTGTCGTCGTCGACCCCCATTATAGAAACAACACAACCATCTACAAAAATAATTCAACCATCTACAACAAACACACCGTTGTCTGTAATTGACTTTACAACTGAAGGGAAGCCCTCAAGAATTTTTACTATAGATGAAGCTATAGAGGCGTTTCGTAAAGAAATGATTGAAAAGGAGTCTGATATTGGAGGAATCATTGAGGCGAAAAAAGCATTTTATCGACATTTTAAATAGGAATGTGATAACTTTAATATACCAATTCGTTGTACTTATGATAGTAGATATAGTGACAAATGGCTGAGCATCAAGTGCTTTGAATATCGTGAAATAGAAACTGAACGAATTCTAAGTAATGGGGATATTGAAAAGGTTCTAGTCCATGATACTTCACATAAAAGCCCGCATGTAGAAATAATTGATGTAAAAAACTATAAACAAACATATAATATGGTCATAGTATAACGTGAGTTCCACATATATAGATCAATTAAAAACCAATAAAGAAAATGAAATTAGCTAATTCAATAAAAATTCTACTCTTACACCTATTTTATTTAAGCTATGGAACAAGCTATTATTATAATCAATTTATGAATCAAAATCAAAATATAAGTAGCTTTAAAAATTTTGAAAATAGTAAACAAGCTAGTTTTGAATACAGTATTCTGAAGTGTTTTGGAAAAAAGCAAAACACATCAATACGGTTACAGCCAAGTCCTTACAAAAGGACCATCATCGAGTGACTTACCTTTTTTAGCCAACGCAGAGCTAATCACGAAATAAGTCTTCAACTCAACTTCCAACCCAACCTAAAAAACTTACCATTCATATGTACGTACTGTTGGATCATCCTCTGTGCTATAAGTGAGTGGTTCGCCGTGCGACACACCCTCACCGTACGAGTGTTGAAATCAAACTAAATGTGGTTGTCGTTGATTTTTCGTATCGTATACGTATATGGTCGCTTAGCAGGTGCTAAGCTGCCGCCCACCCTTGTTTATTATGTAATTTGAAAAGTTCGAGGCGGATCGAGTACGCTGCATTTCATTTCATTAACGTTGTCAAGAAATTATTTATAATTTTTATACCCAGTGTACTAGTACTAGTACAAGGGTATATTAAGTTTGTTCACATAACGGCTGTTTGTAACGGCACAAAATAATCGAGATAGATATAGAGTTCCATATATGAAAATTCTTAGGTTGAAAAGAGGAGTCCATTAAGACATGTCCGTCCGTCTGTCCGTCCGTCCGTCTGTGTACACGATAACTTGAGTAAAAATTTAGATATTTGCATGAAATTTTGTATACAGGTTACCTTTTGGCCAAGGTAGGTTGCTATTGAAAATGGGCGAAATCGGATGATAACCACGCCCCCTTTTTCGATATCGAAAATTTCGAAAATCACACAAATTGACTTATCTCGGCGGCTGAAATGGCTAAAATGATATAATTTTATAGGTGAGTCCCCCTGGTCATTCTCTTATGATTTTTCCATAATTTTTTTATAGTGGGCGTGGCACCGCCCACTTTTAAGGGAGGCGTTTTTCAAAATTTGACTGGTCGTAACTTTTAAACTGATTACGATAGAACGATGGAATTTGGTACAAAGCATACTAGTATCGTTGGGAGTATACTTTCGATATCGAAAATTTCGAAAATCACACAAATTGACATATCTCGGCAGCTGAAATGGCTAAAATGATATAATTTTATAGGTGAATCCCCCTGGTCATTCTCTTATGATTTTTTCATAAAGTTTTTATAGTGGGCGTGGCACCGCCCACTTTTAAGGGAGGCGTTTTTGAAAATTTGACTGGTCTTAACTCTTAAACAGATTACGATAGAACGATGGAATTTGGCACAAAGCATGCTAGTATCGTTGGAAGTATACCTAATGAAAGTGGATAAAATCGCCCTTCAACCACGCCCACTTTCGATATCGAAAATTTCGAAAATCACACAAATTGACTTATCTCGGCAGCTGAAATGGCTAAAATGATATAATTTTATAGGTGAATCCCCTTGGTCGTTCTTTTATGATTTTTCCATATATTTTTTATAGTGGGCGTGGCACCGCCCACTTTTAAGGGAGGCGTTTTTGAAAATTTGACTAGTCGTAACTCTTAAACAGATTACGATAGAACGATGGAATTTGGCACAAAGCATGCTAGTATCGTTGGAAGTATACCTGATGAAAGTTAATAAAATCGCCCTTCAACCACGCCCACTTTCGATATCGAAAATTTCGAAAATCACATAAATTGACATATCTCGGTAGCTGAAATGGCTAAAATGATATAATTTTATAGGTGAATCCCCCTGGTGGTGGTAAAATCGCCCTCCAACCATGCCCACTTTCGATATCGAAAATTTCGAAAATCACATAAATTGACATAATTCGCTAACGCTAATTTGATAAATTTTCTAAAGTTCACCATGAGGTGCGGCTGCAAGCGGGCGTCTGTCTTGAAGCAAGCGGCTCGCTATATAAATGTGTAAATATTTTCCAAAACCCCGAAACGGGTTGTGCGCTGGGTTTGGGACCCGCCACGTAAAAAACTTAATTCCAATGAAAAAATATACAAAGCCTCGGATGAGAACCCCCTTTAATGTTGACGACCCGGCAAAACGAATAAGGCATAACGATTTGGATCTTAGGGCATGTACCGGGAATGTCCGGACCCTTTCAAGGGACGGTACCGCTGCCCGACTGGTTGATGTCCTCGTAGGCGCAAAGGCTGACATCACCGCCCTGCAGGAAATGCGATGGACGGGGCAAGGAAAGACGACCATCGGTCCTTGTGACGTATACTACAGTGGCCAGACACGCGGCAAAGCGCGTGGTGTAGGATTCGTGGTGGGAAAGAGACTTCGCCGCCAAGTATTAGCGTTCACTCCTGTGAACGAGCGTCTCGCTGCGATCCGCATCAAGGCGAGGTTTTTCAACATAACATTTATCTGCGCCTATGCGCCGACTGAGGAGACGGACGACGCAGAGAAGGACTCCTTCTACGATAAACTTGAACAGACTTATGATCGCTGCCCACAGCATGATATCAAAATCGTGCTCGGCGACTTTAATGCCAAGGTGGGCAAGGAAGGAGTCTTTGGTCCCACAGTTGGAAAATTCAGTCTCCACGATATAACATCCCCCAACGGCACTAGGTTGATTGACTTCGCCGCTGCTCGCAATATGGTCATCAGTAGTACCAGGTTCCAGCATAAACGAATACACCAAGCCACATGGCTGTCTCCTGATCAAAGAACAAGAAACCAGATTGATCATGTCATGATCGACGGCAGACATAGCTCCACCGTTCTGGACGTGCGTACCCTTCGTGGTCCCAATATCGACTCGGACCATTATCTTGTTGCAGCCAAGATACGCACACGCCTCTGTGTAGCAAAGAAAGTGCGCACAGTAACGGAAGGAAAGTTTGACGTCGAGAAGCTGCGCACGACACAGACAGCTGACAATTTCTCCACTCGACTCTCACACCTGCTATCGGAGAGCAATCCTCGACCTAACGATGCAACCGAGCAATGGAAGCATATCTCTCACTCATTACGTACCGCCGCTGAGGCCACTATAGGGTTCCAGCGAGCCCGCAAAAACAACTGGTACGATGAGGAATGCAGCACTGCCTCGGACAAAAAGGACGCTGCCTACAGGGAGACGTTGCGAACGGGCGCAACCCGCAGTGTATGGCAACGCTATCGTGAGGCAAAGAAGGAAGAGAGACGCCTTTTCAGAAAAAAGAAACGTGAGGCCGAAAGGCGTGAGTGTGAGGAGCTTGAGATGCTGGCTGACAGGAATGATGCCCGAAAATTCTATGAAAAGATCCGGCGGATGACGGAAGGTTTTAAGACCGGGGCAAGTTCCTGTAAGGACAATAATGGCGACCTGGTAACCGACGTACAGAGTGTACTTAAATTATGGAGGGAGCACTTCTCCTCACTGCTAAATTGCGAGGCAGACGTCGAACCCGATACCCCAATCCCTGACGATGGAAAAGTCGTCCCACCACCTGACTATGATGAAGTGAGGATAGCTATATCCCGGCTCAAAAACAACAAAGCGCCTGGAAAAGACGGACTACCCGCCGAGCTGTTCAAACACGGAGGCGAAGAGCTGGTAAAAAGCATGCATCAGCTCTTATGCAGAATATGGTCAGACGAATGCATGCCTCCGGATTGGAATTTAAGTGTGCTTTGCCCAATCCACAAGAAAGGCGATCCCGCTAACCGCACCAACTACCGCGGAATTAGTCTTCTTAATATTGCATATAAGGTTCTTTCTAGCGTGTTGTGTGAAAGGCTGAAGCCCATCGTAGACAAACTGATTGGACCTTATCAGTGTGGCTTTAGACCTGGTAAGTCTACCATCGACCAGGTTTTCACGATACGCCAAATCCTGGAGAAGACCCATGATAAAAGAATCGACACACACCATCTCTTTGTCGATTTCAAAGCCGCTTTTGACAGCGCAAAAAGGAGTTGCCTGTATGCCGCCATGTCTGAATTTGACTTCCCTGCAAAGCTTATACGGCTTTGCCAAATGACGTTGAGCAATACCAACAGCTCCGTCAGAATCGGGAAGGACCTCTCTGAGCCATTTGAAACCAAACGAGGCTTCAGACAGGGCGACTCCCTTTCGTGCGATTTCTTCAATCTGATGCTGGAGAAGATAATTCGAGCAGCAGAGCTAAACCGCAATGGTACAATCTTTTACAAGAGCGTGGAATTGCTGGCGTATGCCGATGATATTGATATCATTGGCCTTAACAACCGCGCCGTAAGCGCTGCCTTCTCTGGACTGGATAAGGAAGCGAAAAAAGTGGGTCTTGCCGTGAACGAGGACAAGACGAAGTATTTGCTGTCATCAAAGAAAGAATCGGCGCACCTGCGCCTTGGCAGCCATGTCACTGTTGATAGTTACAAATTTGAAACTGTGAGGGACTTCGTCTATTTGGGAACCAGTATCAACACCGAAAATAATATCAGTCTAGAAATCCAGCGGAGAATCACTCTTGCCAACAAGTGCTACTTTGGACTGAGTAGGCAATTGAGAAGTAAAGTCCTCTCTCGAAGAACAAAGATCACGCTCTATAAGTCTCTCATCATACCTGTCCTGATGTATGGCTCAGATTCATGGACAATGTCAAGAGAAGATGAGATGGCCCTTGGAGTATTTGAGAGAAAAGTTCTCCGGAAGATTTATGGTCCTTCCCGTGATGCCAACGGCGAGTATCGAAGGAAATTTAACGATGAGCTGTACGAGCTCTACGCAGATCCGACCATAGTCCAGCGAATTAAAGCCCAAAGACTCCGCTGGCTGGGCCATGTTATGCGAATGGACAAAGAAGCTCCAGCACAGAAGGTTTTCCTATCGTCGCCTGAATTCGGCAGCAGAGGAAGGGGGAGGCCTCGACTGAGATGGAAACAACAGGTGGAGGATGACTTGAACTCCCTTGGGGTTTCCAATTGGCGTCAGTTATCGCTAAAAAGGAATGACTGGCGTGCTTTGATATGCAACGGCCAAAATCGCTTAGGCGGTTAAGCGCCAATAAATGATGATGATGATACAAATTAACATAACTTGAGTAAAAATTGAGGAATTTGCATGAAATTTGGTATACAGATTACTCGGATTATAACCACGACCCTTTTGTCGGTATCGAAAATTACATAAACTGACATATATCGGTAGCTGAAATTGATAAAATGATATAATTAATATTATGATTTTCTGTTAAATTTTAAAAAGTGGGCGTGGTACCGCCCCATTTCAAGGGAGGCATTTTTGAAAATTCGACTGGTCGTAACTCTTAAACAAATTATGGTAGAACGATGAAATTTGGCACAAATCATACTAGTACTGTTGGGAGTATACGTGATGAAATTGGATAAAATCCCCGTCCAACCACGGCTACTCTCGATATCGAAAATTTAGAAAATCACCTAATAGACTGGTCGTAAGTTTTAAACTAATTACGGTAGAATCGTTGAAATTAAACGAAATCGCTTCCCAATCACGCCCACTTTCAATATGGAAAATTTCGAAAATCACATAAATTGACATAATTCGGTAAGGTAAATAACTAAAATAGTATAATTATAGTATAATTTGGTAGTTAAATTTGTAAGGAATTGTCTACTATTAACGAGTCATAAAGATGAGTTAATTTTGTTAAGTGAGCCACCTATAATTATTTCGACGGCCATGTATTTTATTGAAAGTGGGTACTATGGCTCAGAACGATTAAACAAAAATACGTATACAATTTTTCAAAATTCGAATTATTTTGAAAGTTATATCTATCAACAGTTTTCGAAATTCCTCACTTTTGGATGATTTTCTCACGATTGATCAAACCGATTTTGGTAATTTTTTAAATATATATAAAAGATGGTATCTTCTACAAAAGGACATTTCCAATTTTTGCAAAAAAAAAGCGAGATGGCGCTTTTGTATGATATTGTTGGGCATTGCATTAGTAACTATTAGCACTTGCCACTTTAAGGGAGCGGAAGTTATTTACATCAAAAAGTAGGGAATTTCGAGAAGTGGTGATAGCTATAACTTTGAAAATAATTTGAAATCGAAAAACTGGCCCAAACGTATTTTTTTTCAATTTAAAACTTTGTCACAAGTTGGGCGTAAGTATATTAGAAGTAAGAAATGCATTCAACTATAAGTAATATTTTGAGGGCACACGAACAATGTACATATATGTTATACCGTAGCATAAATAAATATTAATTTTATAAACTAACTAATAAATTTATAGAGTTCGTTTTTCCCAAATTATAATATATATAGAAAATATATAACTTATAGGTACTACTATTGTTTCCATACACTGGGTATTTAATGTTCGGCTTACCCGAACTTAGACTTCCTTACTTGTTTATTTTTGGTTTGTTTTAATGTAATTGAATTTTGCCCACAAAAACTTCATGTGCGTCATAGCTCAGCTCCTGACCGTTTTCGTTCGAGTTCTGTCAGCTGCCACATTTTTTGTAGTCTTATTTTATTCTTAAAACTTTTCGGTCTAAAATTTAAACTTTTGGGTTTGAAAATTCAAATTTATTTTTGAAAGCTTATTCAAGATTGAATTTTGCCAACAACATTTATGTGTGCGATGTAGCTCAGTGGTAGAGCAGACGGGCATGATGCTAAACAGGGTTACATTGTTAACAACAACAACAACAACGGGCATGATGCGGGGAGTCTTGGTTCGAATTCCCGCCAACGGACAAAAAATTTATTTTATCTTTAAAAAATTGTTAAAACATTTCTTGTTAATAATTGAAACCCGATTCATTTAACCAATTTTCCTGAAAACTGGTCTAGATTGAATTTGAATCCAAATTTGGTTTGGTCATATATGTAGTCCAAAAAAGTTTAAAATTTAGGTTCAAATTTTTAGCCGTGTAGAGTTATTTCATTTCATTTCATTTCATTTATTTGAGTCTATGGTTATACAAAACCTTACAGACTAGATTACAATTTAAACTTAAGGCTAATACAAAATATCTTATAGAATTAAAAACTAAAGATAAAGAGATATGACCTGGGACAAAAAAAATGATCTAGGCATCGCGAAATCGAGATCAATAACACCAAAGATTTTATTGTATTCCTCTAAGGCCCTATTCAAAGGAGCAAACTTATAATAATTACATCTAGTAATATTTACATAAAAGGGTAAATTAGACCTTAAAATTCTACTAGGAACATTGAAGTCTATGAACCCAAGAAGATCCGGAGAGTCGATGGAACCGCTAATTAAGTCATATATGAACATAAGGGATTGGATAGACCTTCTACCAGCAAGCGATTTAACATCTATAAGCATGCACCGGCCATGGTAGGACGGAGCCGGTTCACTAAAATTCAATGACTGGAGAGCAAACCTAATGAAGCACCTCTGAACTCTTTCAACTCTTAAAGAGTACGATAAATATATAGGGTTCCAGATTATAGAGGCATACTCCAATTTAGACCGCATTATAAAGTAGTTTCCTAGTGTAGGGATCCCTGAAATCTTTAGCATAACACTTCACAAAAGCCAAGTTGGAGTAAGCCTTAGGCACAATGTGATTGACATGGTTAACAAAAGTATAACCCGAGTCAAAGAGCACACCTAGATCAATGAATTCAGTAACTGTATTAAGCTGGGTATTTAAAACAAAATAAGAAGAGGGAAATCGAGTTAAGGACCTCGACAACGTCATATGGAAACATTTGTTGATATTCAAAGCTAATTTATTTCTTAAGCTCCACTCAACAAGGTTGCTTAAGTCGCTCTGAAGTGCTAAAACATCTGATGGACAAGAATTTGTACTAAAAAGCTTCAGATCGTCAGCATAAAGAAGATAATTTGAATGCGTAAAACAATCACCAATATCGTTTATAAATATAACAAACAATAAAGGACCAAGGATACTACCCTGAGGCACACCGGAAGTGGATACAAATGTATATGACTTACAATTTTCCACTTCTACAAAAGAAGGTCTATTCGATATATATGACTTAAGCCATAATAGGAAGACTGGATGGAAACCTAAGCTGGACAGTTTTTGCAGTAAAATATTGTGTGAAACGGTATCAAATGCTTTGGCAAAATCCGTATAAACTGTATCAACTTGATAACCCTTTTTAAATGCAGAGACACAGTACTCAGAAAATGTTGCCAAATTTGTAACTGTTGAGCGTCCGGACACAAAACCATGTTGGTTTGGACTTAAAATTTGTTTGATAGAAAAACACAGCTTTTCTTTTACTACTTTTTCAATCAATTTTGAGCACGTGGTTAACTTTGAAATTGGCCTATAATTTTTAATTTCACTTTTATTTCCGGATTTGAAAATTGGTGTGATAGAGGCAACTTTCCATCTATCAATGAAAACACCACTAGAGAGAAAAAGATCAAAAATATACGTTAAAGGTACAGAGAGAGACCAGCTGTATTCTTAAGCAAGAAAGATGACAGCCCATCTAAATCTCTTTTGAAAGATGTTTTCAAAGCAGCAATGCCATTGATAATGTCCAGTTCAGTGACTACAATTGTACCAAAGTCCACGGAGTTAGATACGTTATAAATTGAATTATTACCATCATCATCAATTACAAAGTTCGATTTGAAAAAATCAGCGAAAAGATTAACCGACTCAACCAAACATGTAGAGGACTTCTCATTAAAATTTAAGGAAGAGGGAATATTTGAGCAACCTCGTTTTGAGCGAACAAAGTTCCAGAAAGCTTTTGGATTTGACTTAATATCAGATTCGTACCGCTTAATATAGTTATTGTATAGGAGTTTGTCTAGTTCATTGAATTGATGCATGAAATCTAAATATTTTTCTTTATATGATATAATTTTTGTGGCTTTAAATAAATTTAAAAATTTGTTTCTTTTGTTTTTTAACGACTTGAGTTCTCTAGTGTACCAAGGCAACTTATGTATACGCGGCGGCAAAAGAGAAACATTACTGTGCAGTATTCCAATAATGCACTCTAGAAACACTTCGAAGCACTGCGAGACATTTTTAGCTAGAAAAAGCGAGTTCCAATCTATCTCGGATATAGTTGAGTTTAATAAATCGAAATTGGCATTACCATAGTCAAAGGACCGAGTAACATCTTGAGAGCTAGATACATAATCCACGAATTTTAGCGATAATTGCAAAGTTACATGATGCATATCTGATTTACTGATAGGGAAAAGACACTCATCTAACTGGTATAACATATCTTCATCAATAAAAATAAGGTCAAGGATATTGCCTAGCATATTGAAAAAAGAATTAATTTGCGTAAGGTTAACACTTATTGGAAGTATACCTGTTGAAATTAAACGAAATCGCTTCCCAATCACGTCCACTTTCGGGTCCCGTACGATATGTCGAAAAAAAAAATGTCGAATTTCCAAGACCGAATTTAAAAAAATTTTAAAATACCGAAGAGATTTTTGACCGAAAAAAAAATGTCGAAAAAATGCAAATGACCGAAAAAGGTCGAAATTTGGATGCTTAATGTAAAACTTCGGAAATTTGAGTTTAACAACGTGTTTTATGACAGTATACAATTATTTATCACTTCCTTACCTCTTACCAAGAACTTTTCAACCTTTTTCCAATACAAAGTCTATTCAAATTTTCCCCTTGTTAGAGGTAACAACAGAAATATTCTCAGACATTTTCGGGCTACAAACTGCACATGTAAAAATTAAGATTGAGAATGACTTATAATTTGTACTTATTAAAAGCATAACACTAATCATTTGGTAATGATCATTTCGAGAAAGGTCCCGTTATGTTATTGAGCTAAACTATGCTGGAGTCACCAATGGCAAAAATAAATCGATGTGTCTTTGATGCGAAGTCTATGTACATTTGTTTCGCTATATATGTATATCGATGCTTCGACTTGGTTAGTTTTGTAATATGTGTATATTTTTCTAATTACGTGCATATTTTTGAACAAGGAAAAGATGTTGGTCCAATTTACTTTTGTTTTTTGACAAGTGAGAAACCGAAATCTAATATCTTTAAACGAGTTAATCTTGTATATTTGTATATTTGTATGTTCGGACTATCTCGAGAACCGCTTGACCGATTGGGATGAAATTTGGCACAAAGATAGTATGATGGATTCTAAGACTACCCACTTTAGGGTTGCCACTTGGGGAGGTTTACAGGGTTGCCACCTATCCCATTTTTTTTTAATTATGGAGCAAGATATGCCAATATGGGTATCATATGAAAGGTATTTTCGGCGAGATACCAACTAAAAATATTTTCAAGTAGAGTTGCCACCTAGGGTTGCCACCTTACCACAATATATTTGTATATCCGGTACTATCTCGAGAATCGCTTGACCGAATTGGCTGAAATTTGGCATGGTGATAGTATGATCGATTTTAAAACTACCCACTTTAGGGTTGCTACTTGGGGCGGTTTACAGGGTTGCCACCTATCCCTTTTTTTTAAATTATGGAGCAAGATATGCCAATATGGGTATCATATGAAAGGTATTTTCGGCGAGATACCAACTAAGATATTTTCAAGTAGGGTTGCCACCTAGGGTTGCCACCTTACCACAATATATTTGTATATCCGTTACTATCTCGAGAATCTCTTGACCGAATTGGCTGAAATTTGGAATGGTGATAGTATGATCGATTTTAAGACTATGCACTTTAGGGTTGCCACTTGAGGCGGTTTACAGGGTTGCCACCTATCCCATTTTTTTAATTATGGAGGAAGATATGCCAATATGGGTATCATATGAAAGGTACTTTCGGCGAGATACCAACTTAAGTATTTTCAAGTAGGGTTGCGACCTAGGGTTGCCACCTTACCGCAGTACTATCTCGAGAACCGGTTGACCGATTTGGATGAAATTTGGTATGGTGACAGTATGAAGGATTCCAAGGCTATCTACTTTAGGGTTGACATTTCGAGTAGTTTACAGGGTTGCCACCTATCCCATTTTTTTTAATTATGGAGCAAGATATGACAATATGGGTATCATATGATAGGTATTTTCGGCGACATATCAACTAAAATACTTCCAAGTAGGTTTGTCAGCTAGGGTTGCCCGCACTATATTTCTATATCCGGTACTATCTCGAGAACCTCTTGACCGATTTGGATGAAATTTGGCACAGTGATATCATGCCTGATTCTAAGACTATCCACTTAGGTGTTGCCACTTGGAGGGCTTTTAAGGGTGGCAACCTATCTCATTTTTTTTTTTAATATTGAGTAAAATATGCGAATATCGGTATCAAATTAGAGGTATTTCCGGCGACATATCAACTAAAATATTTCTAAGTACAGTTGCCATCTAGGGTTGTCACCTTATAGCAGTATATTTGTATTACAGGGTTGCCACCTATTTAATTTTTTATTTATGGAGCTAGATATGCCAATATGGGTATCAAATGAAAGGTATGTTTGCTGACATACCAACTAAAATATTTTCAAGTAGGGTTGTCCGCAAAAAGTCCATTACGGCTACGAAAATTACAAAATTTTAATAATTTGCCCACATATAAAGGACAGTGTAACACATCCTCACAAGTTTGGTAAGTAAAGTTAGCACTAAATTGATAGCACCGAGCAAGCTCGGTCACCCAGGTACTAACGTTTAAACGTTCAAAATTTCGCAATTTTTATAGAAACATCGATACATCAAATATTTACGTGACTATAAAAGTCGCCAAAAATCAAAATTTTTCTGACATCTTTAAACCGGAGATTCGTTTCTGCGGTTGTTGTTAATTATATTGAGAAGAGCTTAAGAGTTTGTGCTTATAACTTTACCGTCAGGTTTTATATTTGCTTGCAAGAGCTATTGCAAAACACTAGAAAAATAATACTCAACATTAATATATAAGATGTAGAAACAATGTAATGAATGATGTGTTAAATTCGCGCGAATTTTACACATCATTCATTACATTGTTTCTACATCTTATATATTTTTTTTCGACATTTTTTCATTCGACATTTTTTTTCGAGAAATTTTTTTTTTCGACCTTTTGTGTTTTCGACAAATTTTTTTTCGACATTTTTTTTTCGACATTTTTAGTTTCGACTTCTTTTTTTTCGACATATCGTACTAGACCCCCACTTTCAATATGGAAAATTTAGAAAATCACATAAATTGACATAATTCGGTAAGGTAAATAACTAATATAGTATAATTAATAAATAATAATATTAATATATAATAGGGTGGGCCAAAAAAATCGATGGGAAAGCGTGCGTCATCGCCGTTTTTTGCTTTGGGAAAAGCTTTTATGTAAATGAATATATCTTCTCACCCAAAAATCGTACAGCCAACCTTTCCCCAGTTTTTGCAGGGAATTGAACGCTCTACAAAAAAGGTTTTATAAATTTTTTTCATTTATGTGGCCATTACAAAGTTCTTCGAGGTCGAAAATTTACTAATTTCTGAAACCCATAAGGTTTTGTTAAAAGTAGTGTCGCTCAAAAACAGCCAAATATTAAGTAATGAATTTTAGATATTTAAATAGAAAATTTCACGTTCTACAAAAAAGGTAAAATTGATTTTTTTCATTTACCAAACCATTACTCTTAACAACGGAACATTTAAAATCGGCATTAAAATTGCAGAATTTAGATGTTAACATATTGTAGTTGCCTACATTGCTTCCCACATCTGGTTTGCAAAAACAACAAGAACCGAAAATAATCAGTTTTGCAAGTGTCCTTGAGAAGATTTAAGGTATTTAATATAATTATGTATTTACGCCTGCCTGAGATTCTTTACCAATACATAAATGTGCCACCGCACATGCATACATTCATACACGTACCAGTTCAATAAACGTTTGTTTATTGTTTGATTTATTCGGGCAGCGTGGCCGCCTTTATTGAAATCCAAAACCAGACTTAGCCTAAATTACAATTTTTCGTCTTATTTATGCTAAAATTAAGCCTGCTCTGCAACCCAAATTTCTTTATGTAAAAATAATTTATTTAATTCCTATGTATTGGGAAAGAGCTCATTTTGGAGAGAAATTCGTTTACAACGCATTTCTCTATTTGACCCATTTCCAATAGTGCTGGCTTAGCATATTGCCATTGGATAACCATAGTATGGGTGATTGTAGTATGTCACTGTGTGACAATGCATTTCTCCATATGACCCATATTTAATGAATGCCGACTCGGCATGTTGCCTTTGGGCAAGCATAGTACGTGTGATTGTGATATAGCGCAATAGTCAAATGCCGCTTGAAGTGAGTTTTACTTGGTGCGGCTGAAATGTGATGAGTAGTCATATTTCAGGCGACTTATGAAATTAATTGTTTTAAAATGTCTTGCCTTTGCATAAATGCATTGCACTTAAAATTTATGAGGTGCGATCGGACTTGGGTAAATGATCGTTGTGCGCCAATGCATTTCATGGGAATTTATTTAGGTCGGCCGAATTATGACTGATCATATTTCGGGCGGAAATGTTCGGCACGGGTTTACTTTATTGTAAGTAATTATTATGAGTAATTTATGGGTATTTGGGTCGGCTAGTTTATGATGTGCAATCATATTTCAGACGACGTGGGTGGCAGTAACTTATGTTACGTTAACTCTTCCCCTCTTAAGTCGAGTGTCCGCAATCGACATGAAAAATTCTAATTGATTAAAAAATTATTACGAATTGGTTTTTAGTTGCAAAAATGGACCACTTGTCATGATTGCGGTGTTTCGCGTTGGCAATTGCAGTTCAGGCGATATATAGAATTTAATTTTATATTTGTAAATGTATATGAAAATAAAGATTGACATAATGTAATGAATGTAATTAGTAGGTCTGAACTTAAACTAATTAGGTGTACATTTTTATTTTTGTCTACTAAGAACTTAATATGCTCCTTTTGTTTTACTTGTTCAATATATAGTTTTTCTAATTTTAGCTCAGTTGTTGTGAAATTAGAGTTTTCTTTAATTTTTGTAATTTTGCTGGGTAAGACAAATGTGTCGTACATTTTAATTTTATTATTCTCGTATGTATTATTTGCAATTATTAATTTACAATTTTCAAATTTAATTATAAAAGTTCCTATTTGTTTAATTTTTAAATTATTGCAATTATGGTCAATATCTGAATTGAAATTTTTAAATATTAATATTCCTGGTATTACTTCGACAATACTTGTTTTAGACGCTAGACCTAACTTACAGCTAGCTTCTTTAAGTTTCAAAATATTTATAATGCATTCATCTTCTAAAATTTTTAAATTTTTTTCCATGTTGTCTTCTACAAATGTGTTATATACATTGTTACTTTCGTCTAACAAAATTTGATAATCATCTAATATTATTGACATATTGTTAACATTTGGAATTGGTACAAATTTTATTTTGGAAAGAATATTAGAGGAAAATTGTGGAATTAATATAGTTATTATAATGTTATTATTTTGAAAAATAACTGCTATCTTTATGTCCCTATAACTATCAAAGTCATGAATAAGGCTGAGTTCAGTTTGCGTTAGGATGTCTGTGGGGATTATGCCTATTTTACTAGAAAAAATTATTTGTCCAATATCATTTATATGGTTTTGCAAAAGGGTTATATCATTATTTATTTGGTAAGTGTGCTGCATAAATTGCAAATCGTCTTCTAACGTCCTGATTTTATTTTGTGTTGTTTTTCTAAATTCATTTATGTAAATTTGTATGAGGTTTTGTTGTTTATTTATGTGCATAGTGATATCATCAATCTGATTAGCTAAGAATTTGTTGTTGTAAATTATATTGTATATATTGTCCGTCGTGTCTTGCACATTGCCCTGCATTCTACTTAATGTATTGGCTATTTGGTTTTCGTCATCACTGTCCATTGTACCTGCTATATATTTTAATCCCTTACCCAGTACGTTAACTAAACCTCGCTTTGTTTTAAAATGTGGTTGTAAATAATCTACTTTTGCTTTTAATAAAATAAAATTCCTGTCTAAGGTTTCCAATAATTGTTCATCCTCGAAGGAAGTTGCCTTCAGGGTTTTAATGTTTTCTGCAATTAATGAAATGGTTTCATCATATGTTGTTAAGTTGATAAAATGGAGAATTTTATCGTAGTGATTAATGGTTCGTTGCTCTCCGATTTTTATTGGTATATATCCATTATTATTTGTTAGGTCTTGGATATCGATTTGTTGCGCTTTAATCGTAAATATTATTGCAAAAATTATTTGAATGGTGATTTTCGTCTTCATGTTGACTTCTGAGGTTTAAAAAATATTGTGGTCGTAGAACTAAAAAAGAGAGAGAAAAAAAAAAAATATGGAAAAAAGTAATATTCAACTCTGTTTGATATTATTTTTATGGACTATTCTCCCTGATTGTGTTTTAACTGTAGTGTTGTAGTTTTGAGTGACTACCTCTTTCTTATATCTAGGTGTAAGTTTATTCCCTAATCTTTTATTTATTTTAACGTAAATTTGGTCTCCTTGGTTATATTGCTTTAATGATACTCTATTCTTGTTGTGGTAAGCAAGATCTGTGATTTGCTTCTCCTTAATTTTATTTGTTGTTTCCAATCTATGTTTATCTAATAGTGAAGGGTCACTGCAGACTCTTCTGCCAAAATATATTTCCATTGGTCTTTTCCCTGTTGTGGAATGTATTGTATAATTATACTCTTTGATTGATCTTTCTAGAAGTTCAATGAAAGACTGGTGAGCTTTTTCGCGTTGTAGGCATCGCATTATTTCTTGGAGAGTGGAATGAAATCGTTCCACCTGTCCATTAGAGCAACTCGTATATGGTGCCGTTCGGTAAATTTCTATACCAAATTCGTTCTCCATCATAAAGTTTATCTCCTCCGATTTGAATGACTTCTCGTTATCCATTACTATTGTTTCCGGAACAAGGGAAAAAAGAATATCCCTTAGGGGTTGTTTTATATCCTCCGCTGACTTGGACCGAATTAGTTTTGCGATTGCATACTTTGAGAATTTGTCAATTGCGGTTAAAATTAATTGTTTCCCCATATGCAATATATCAATATGCACAATTTGACCCGGGAAAGTGGGTATTGGCGTTGCTTGAATTTGTGGCTTTGCTGGATGACGATCATATTTATTTTCCTTACACGTCACACAATTTTTTATGACCCTTTTAATTTTACTGGCCATTCCAGGAAAATAATATTTTTCTAAAATTTGAATTTTATTTTCTCTGCAATTTCTATGGGCTCTGTTGTGTTCCTTAATTATTATCTCCTGCTGTCTATGGTTACTGGTTATGTCCTCCACCATTCTTTGTGTAAATCTTATTTTGAAATTACTAAAATGTAGAGGGTAAAGTATTTGTATTTTTCCCATGACAGGCTCCTCCGCTTTTATGCAGTTTATAACTGACGGGTTCAAATATTTTTTTAAAATTGTTAATAAAATCTGTTCCGAATAATCCGGTTGCGTTACCATATGCCGGTGATATGTAGGAAACACGATTTTAAATTGATAGGATGGCTCACTATCAGTATTTAAAAAAATTTGATTTTTGAAGGCATTTATTGGTCCTTCAATACTGTAAATCAAATTATGAGATGAACTGTCATCCGATCTTGATGCTACTGATAAACTATTGACCTGTGTCTCTTTGACGGGTATTCGCGATAATGCATCAGCGACCACATTTTGTTTACCTGGTTTGTAGCATAGCTCATATGAATATTCTTCTAGAGCTGCTTTCCATCTTTTCATTTTTGCATTATTATTTTTATTTCTTAATGCATATGTAAGCGGTTGGTGGTCAGTAAATATTTGTATTCTAGCTGATCCATAAAGATAATTTCTTAGTGAGTTCAAAGCCCATATTATAGCCAACATTTCCTTTTCATTAGCTGCATAATTTTCTTCAGCTTTATTTAATGTTCTTGAAATAAATGCTATTGGCTTTGACTCTTGCGACAGCACAGCTCCAATAGCAAAATTGGATGCGTCTGTCGTCAATTCAAATTTTTTGCTATAATCAGGGTATGCAAGAGTGACATCGCTTGAAATGAGTGAGTTTTTTAGACTGTTAAAAGCATTTATTGCTTGCTTATTTAAGTCGATTTTTACTTTTGAGGATTTTTTTTTTGATATCCTACCTTCTTCCCCTCTTAAAAGGTTGTTAGGGGTTTTGCCATTTTTGCATAATCCTTTATGAACTTCCTAGAAAACTACGGAGTTCCTTTAAAGTTCTTGGTTGTGGGAAATTCGCAATCGCCTCCACCTTTGCGGGGTTGGTTTTTACACCGTCTGCTGATATAACGAATCCCAAAAATTCGACCTCTTTTTTAAAAAAATGACATTTGTCTAGTTGCACTTTAATATTTGCTTCTTGCAACGTTTTAAATATTTTTTTAATGTGTTCAATATGCTCTTCTTCTGTTTTGCTGAAAATTATAATGTCATCGATATAAACATAAGCATATTTTCCAATGTGCTCATACAAAATGTCATCAAGCGCTCTTTGGAAAATTGAAGGTGCATTCTTCAATCCAAATGGCAAACGAGTGAATTCGAATTTACCATTATTTATTGAAAAGGCAGTCTTCTCAACATCTGATTCTTTTAACGGAATCTGATGAAAACCGCTTTTTAAATCCAATACCGAGAAAAATTTACTTTCTCCTAAATTAGAAATTACCTCAGAAATTTCAGGTATTGGGTATCTATCTGCTGTCGTTACCGAATTCAGCTTACGATAGTCTATTACCATACGGTATTGTTTATTACCCTCTGAATCCGCTTTTTTCGGAACAATCCATATTGGTGAATTGTAGGGTGACTTTGATGGCCTAATAATTCCATCAGCTAACAGTTCTTTTACTTGTCTCTCTACCTCTGGTTTGAGAGAAGCTGGATATGGATAAAATTTTGAGTAAATAGGAGTTTTATCTAACGTCCTTATTTCTCCAACAACTTTTGTTGTATATGTTAATTTCTCATTCGGTTCTGAGAACAGTTTTGGGTATGCATGAATTATCTCGTTCATGTCCCTCTTTTGTTGCGACGATAAATGATCGTCTTTTATTTGGATGGCATTTACTGCCTTGCAGGGAAGCTGTTTGAGTTTAATCCTTTTACCATTTCCCAATATTAGGTAATTTTCCCTTGTGTGGATTACAGCCTTTAAATCCCTTAATGTATCGTTTCCTAAAATTCCATCAAATGTCCTTAGAGATGGCATTAGGAAAAATTCTATTTCTTTATTAGTATCGAATAATTTCGCATACATGTGGTTTTCGATTTTTATGTTTCCTACTACTGACTTGGCGTAGAACGGAATTTTATTTTTAATAATTGTCTTTGCTAAATGTGGTTGGATATAGTTCTTGCTAGATCCTGTGTCCACTAGAAATTTTAGTATTGCGCCCCCCTCTGCCTTGGCTTCGAAATAGGGCAACGAGGAGCTCATAAATCTAAAAAATTGACATCCGATGGTTCATCTCCTAGTTGATGTCCTTCTTTTTGTTCCGATATATGGAAGGTCCTTTGAGCCTTGTTATTTCTTTGCACAAAAGATTCTGCAGGTCTTTTCCCCTGGAATTGGCCTTGGTTATTCGCAGGTTTATTCATATAGTTGACTCTACGAGAGTGTATGCTTTGGTCCACATCCATGGGCTCGGGCCTTGGTTGCGGTTTGGGTGGCCTGGGTGGTGCATTTGTATTCGTGTTTGGACGATTATTTTGCCATGTTTTTTGATTTGGTTGCGGGTTATGGGCTAATTGGGGGTAAAAATTCTGCTCTTGTTGTGGTGAGGAATTGTATTTCCTTACTGGGGTTTGGTATTTTTGGTACGATTGCCTTATATTATTGGCATGGTTCGTCCTAAAGTTTTGATTATCCAATTTTTGGCACAGATGCAGAGCCTGAGGTAAATCAACAGGTTCCTTCATACCTAGTAGCCTTGGTAGATCCCCATTTAAACCTCTTATAAAGGTGTCTAGCGCCTTATTACGGTACGATTGCGTCAGCATACGTAGCGTTTCATTGCTTGTACCCTCATAACCTAGCTTATTTAATATCAACGAAAGGTGTTTGTATACTTGTTGATAAAATTCGTTTATTGTCTTGTTACCTTGCACCAGTGTCGTCATCTGGTACTCCAAGGTTGACAAGTCGCGTCTGTCGGCATAATGCATCGCTAAGCATTTTATTATTGCCGGCCAATCAAGTGGAGTGTTGTAGGATTCTAAGGCTGTGTCGGCTTGACCAGTTATCTTATTCCTAATCACACTCAGGATTCCATAATATTTGGGAGTTCCTTTTATTGATTCGTAAACATTGAGTATACGATCCACGCTTTTTTTCCAGGAATTAAATTCACCTGATTTTCCTGAAAATTCCTTCAGACATTTTACTACGTCTGGTATTTTGTCTAATTCATTTATATTTTCCCTATGCCTTTCCTCTATGACCTGGTCAACTGCTGTGGCCAAGCTTGCGTTCGGATTCAGCACATTTTGGACTACCCGTGGTCCTTCTTGTGTCAATATGTTTGTAGCGATGTCTGATATTAGGCTCCTCAGCTCATCCATGCTTATTTGAGAACCATTTGCCGCCTGAGGGGCGTTGGCGTTTAAGATTGGGGGCCTGATCAAATTGTTTTGGTTTGCCATTTTCCCCTATTTTTTTATTCCTTCCCAGAAAATTTTATTTTATTAAGGCAATTTCTTATTCCTTCGCAAAAAATTTTATTTTATTAAAGCAATTTCTTATTCCTTCGCAAAAAATTTTATTTTATTAAAGCAATTTCTTATTCCTTCGCAAAAAATTTTATTTTATTAAAGCAATTTCTTATTCCTTCGCAAAAAATTTATTTTATTAAAGCAATTTAGTCCTTTAAAAGCTACCTACAATTTCTCGAAAGCTCTGATCATTCGAACAGTATGCTCTTCCATAGTATCCCAGTTATAATAGTCTTCTATTGTAGCTTCTTTATCTTCTCCTATAGTATTAAATATCCACTGCATAAACTGAACTTTGCCTTCAATGTCTTTTGTATCTTTTAAATTTCTTACTTCTTTTTCTGTAAAGTCACTTTCCTCTAATTTTCCTATTATTCTATCTAACTCTTCGTTATCTACATCTATTGGAAGAGCGTCGTCCATTTTATAATTATTTTGTAAACGTGGGCAACAATATTAACTAATACATAACTAAATTTAGATTTATTTCTTAGTTTCGTATCGATATACCTTATATTTTGTCTTTCCTCGCTGGGATTGTATTCCACCTCTATTATGCCAGTTGTCTTCGTTGTTGCTGACGTCGCTGGTACACCACGAGGGATTGCCCTTCAGTGGTCGCAGTTTTCTTCCCACGTATATGTATGTATAAATAAGTTCCGCTGCTGACGTCGCTGGTTCACCACGAGGGATTGCCCTTCAGTGGTCGCAGTTTTCTTCCCACGTATATGTATGTATAAATAAGTTCTGCTGCTGACGTCGCTGGTTCACCACGAGGGATTGCCCTTCAGTGGTCGCAGTTTTCTTCCCACGTATATGTATGTATAAATAAGTTCCGCTGCTGATTTTTGCGCCACTGTTCGTACTCATGTGCTGCCGTCAGCCTGACGTGACAAAATTCCAATGCGCTGTATTAAATCCACTAGGCTTACGCTGGCTTCGCGTGACATTAACTAGTGGTGTTGTATTAGCTCGCCGTTAAGTTTTTGGCCTTTGGCAAATTTTTCATATGTAAACTGGATTATTACGGCACTTTTTTCAACCGTTTCAGCCTTTGGCAAATTTTGCCTATACAGTAAATTTTATGGCTATACGGCACGATTGTACTATTACTGTACTATTTTTTCCGTTACGTGTACCGTATTCTTTTAGAAGTCAAATTTCAGGTTTTTTTTTTTTTTTTTTTTGTTTCTCAACTGCACTTTTAGCGTTTATTGTTTTTTTTTTTTTTATATTCTTCTTTTAAAGTTTGTTTTTCTATATTCTTCTTTTAAAGTTTGTTTTTTTTCTATATTCTTCTTTTAAAGTTTGTTTTTATTTTTTTGTTGAGAACATGGGGTGGCTGGCACGTAATGCCGTCCCTTTTGCTTGTGGCTACTAGGGTACCACTTCCCAATGTTCATGCGGTGGAGTCTTTCTCGTAATTTTTATTAATTAATTTTTTCACCGCCGGATATTCCGGATTTTTTATGCACACGTACCCTTACTTTTTGGTTTTCAGGGTTTTTCACTACCGTATATTTCGGATTTATTAAACTCGGGTTTGCCCACGCGTATCCTTGCTTTTATTTTGGTTCTGAACTTGGAGTGGCTGATACGTGATATCTTCTCTTTTGCTGCTGCTACTGGAGTGCCGTCTCTCAAAGTTCATGCGATACAATTTTCTCGCGTTTTTTTTTTATTTTTACGTGCTATTTTTGATTCACGAAACCGAGTCCTTACTTTTTATTTTTCAGAACTTAAATACGGTTCGTTTTCATAGAACAGGTCCTTACTTTCTTATTTTCAGGACTTGACTATAGTTCTTTCTTTTTTTTTTTGTGTAAACCGAGTCCTTACTTTTTTTCTTCAGGACTTAAACACGGTTTTTGATTTTTCAGCACTAGTATTTTCACTTTTATACCAATTGCTGTTTTTCCGGCGTTCACGAGTCCTTACTTGTTTTTTTTCAGGACGACTTTCGCACGTACGGAACTTTACTAACTTTACTTTTAATTCACGGCTTTATTTCGCGAATCCTTACTTTTTTACTTTTCAGGATATATATTTCGCGTACTGGCCGAGAACTGCGCTCGGGCGCCAGTTCAATAAACGTTTGTTTATTGTTTGATTTATTCGGGCAGCGTGGCCGCCTTTATTGAAATCCAAAACCAGACTTAGCCTAAATTACAATTTTTCGGCTTATTTATGCGGCGGCCGCCGTGGTGTAGCGGTTAAGTGTTCGGCCTTCTACACCAAGTCGTGGCGGTTCGATGCCCGGCAAAAGTAACATCAAAAATTATTTAGAAAAAGAATTTTTCTAAAACGGGGTCGCCCCTCGGCAGTAGTTTGGCAAACTCTCCGGGTGTATTTCTGCCATGGGAAGCTTCTCAGCAAAAAATTCATTTGCTTTGCAAGTGCCGTTCGGAGTCGGCAAAAAACTGTAGGTCCCGCCAACTTGTAGGAAAAACTCAAAAAGCAACACACCACAAGTTGGAAAGAGAAGCTCGGCTAAAAATCTCGTTAGAGGTTATGATGATAACCTGTAGGTATATCGCCGCCATTAGTTTTTTATGCTAAAATTAAGCCTCCTCTGCAACCCAAATTTCTTTATGTAAAAATAATTTATTTAATTCCTATGTATTGGGAAAGAGCTCATTTTGGAGAGAAATTCGTTTACAACGCATTTCTCTATTTGACCCATTTCCAATAGTGCTGGCTTAGCATATTGCCATTGGATAACCATAGTATGGGTGATTGTAGTATGTCACTGTGTGACAATGCATTTCTCCATATGACCCATATTTAATGAATGCCGACTCGGCATGTTGCCTTTGGGCAAGCATAGTACGTGTGATTGTGATATAGCGCAATAGTCAAATGCCGCTTGAAGTGAGTTTTACTTGGTGCGGCTGAAATGTGATGAGTAGTCATATTTCAGGCGACTTATGAAATTAATTGTTTTAAAATGTCTTGCCCTTGCATAAATGCATTGCACTTAAAATTTATGAGGTGCGATCGGACTTGGGTAAATGATCGTTGTGCGCCAATGCATTTCATGGGAATTTATTTAGGTCGGCCGAATTATGACTGATCATATTTCGGGCGGAAATGTTCGGCACGGGTTTACTTTATTGTAAGTAATTATTATGAGTAATTTATGGGTATTTGGGTCGGCTAGTTTATGATGTGCAATCATATTTCAGACGACGTGGGTGGCAGTAACTTATGTTACGTTAACTTACCTAACGCTCGTTAACAGTGATTCAAGAAGATCTTTTTAAAGAAAGGATTAGGTATATATTTAAATCGTTAGCCCATTAGCAGGTAGCTACATCTTTTCTTTTTACTTTAGTCAGCACAAAAGAAAAAAGTTGCACATCCTATTTAAAAAAAAATTCTTTAGTAGCTATTCATTATCAATCTGTTAACCGTGTAAGATGGATAACGAAATTACTTTCATAGGCATCCCAATGCCGAAAATTCTCGAGCTAAAGTTACCAACCATGAAAGAAGTTCTGTGCGTCTTTTTTTACCAGTTAAATAATCTTAAAGCATCTGTCTCAAAAAGTGCTAAAAGTGCAGCAGCTCAGGTTATAGACCTTTGGAAAAAATATGGTATTCCTACTACCAAATCTCTAAATATAGAGAGAAGAATTGTTCGATGTTATTACAAGTGGCGAGGTATAATAAAAAATTATAAACGCAAGAAATCACCAACCCAGAAGAAGAAAGAATAGTCACTTCAAAAAGATTTAAAAATGTTATTCGATGTTGCTGATCCGAAGTCTTTAAAATCGTATAATAACAGCATTAAGGAGTTGTATTTAAATCAGAAAAGCGGCAAACGTAATGAATTTATCCATCACAACGTAATTTCTCCATAACACATAAGTGGAAATTTGATGGCAGCAGAACAAATAGGTAAGGATCTATTTTTAATCAATAACTAGCACAATAATTTGTGATCTTTTAAATTTCTGAACTTTTCATTATTTCGTTTTCAAAAATAATATTCTTTTTTTTTGTCTAGATCTGAGTCAACCATGGCCATCCTGCAGTAGGATTACTGACAGTGAAAAGTCGGATCCCACATCTTTTCAATTATTCAGTCCAAGTACATATTTTGGTTCGGATATTACTTATGAACCGCCAATACAGAAATCAACAAAATTTAATTTTCTAACCCCAGAACTAATATCTGCTCTTGACAGAGCTAATGTCAGTAGTAGAAACGCGATGTTTATAATAACTCCAGTTTTGTCAAGTGTTGGCATCAGGATAGAAGATACAACTCTTAGTTACAAAACAATTCAACGAACCCGTATGATGCTAAGAGAGGACATTGCTCAAGGGCTGAAAGACGATTTTAAAACACATGATAAATACGTCGTACACTGGGATGGGAAATTGCTGCAAGATATTTCAGAGTCAAAAACCGTAGATAGGCTTCCAATTCTTCTCACTGCATTTGGATTTGAGCAGTTACTAGGAGTTCCAAAAATGGAGTCCGGATCATCAGAAAACCAAACATCAGCAATTTTAAGGACTTTAGATGAATAGGGTATTACTCGATACATCAAGGCAATGTGTTTCGACACGACTGCTGTGAATACAGGTAATAATCATAAGCATATGTCTCATCTCAATTGTTCTTCAATTTCGATATTTGGGCTTTGTATAAATCTTTTTTTTACTTCACAGGAATCCGTAACGGAACATGTGTAGGAATTGAAAAAGCCTTAGGAAGAGAATTAATATACTTGCCGTGTCGCCATCACATTTATGAGATCATTTTAAGGAGTGCATTTGAAGTATATTGGCCAGCATCATCGGGACCGAACGTTCCAATATTTGGACGATTTAAGAAGAAGTGGGGCGATATTGATAAGACCAAATATAAAGCTGGAATTGAAGATCCCATTATCGCTAATATTATTTTAGAAAAAAAAATGAAATATATACGTTCATCATGGAATGCTTGCAGGTATGTACAGTAAAATAGTACCTTGGGTATAACTACCTTATGTGAATGTAAGGACAAAACAGCCTCGTGACGATTACAAAGAGTTTTTAGAACTGTCACTAATTTTTCTTGGAGTATTGTCGCAGGATGAGGTTTCATTTAAATATCCGGGTGCAGTTCATCACGCAAGATGGATGTCGAAGGCCATTTATTGCTTAAAGATATTCATTTTTAGAAATGTATTTGAACTTACTGCAAGGGAGTACAATAGTCTGCGGCACATTTGCATTTTTATTATCATGATGTATTTGAAGGCTTGGTTTGCAGCTGCTAATCATGATTTGGAGTTTTTAAAACAGCTTGTTGAATACAAAAAAATAAATGCTTTGATTGCTTCAGCGGCTTGTGAAAAGATGGCTTCACATTTGTGGTATTTAAACGATGAACTTGCCGTTTTATCCTTGTTCGACGATGCTGTTAAACTCGATCTGAAAAAGAAAATTGTTGAAGCTGTAAAAAATCGAGTTGGTACGAATCCCAAAGCTAAAAGATTTGAGATCCATCAAAACAGCATAAATTCTATAATGCGAAAGGATTTGAGTCACTTTGTGTCGCTAAAATCCAAAAAACTCTTTGCAATATTTAACCTGCCATCTGATTTTCTTGATGTTGACGTTGAAGCATGGCCTTCTGATGACAGTTATAAGGAAAATCAAGAATACTTTAGTCAATTAAAAGTTGTAAATGACGTAGCAGAGCGTGGAGTAGCTTTGGTATCGGAATACAACCAATGCTTGACAAAAAACGAAGAACAATTTCAATATTTATTGCAAGTTGTTAAAGAACATCGAGCAAAATATCCTGACTGCAATAAAAAAAGATTTTTATAACTAAGGGATTAGAAATAATGATCTTCAATGTAATATTTAGGTATTAATGTTGTATAAAGAAAACTTATTTCTTCTCAAATGAATAATTTTATTACAAAATGCGCTCTATATGCATGAGTTCCGGGGTGTAAATACAAATATATATTTTCGATTGTGTGGAGTAAACTGTAGAGAAAATATGTAGCTACCTGCTAGTGGGCTAACGATTTAAATATATACCTAATCCTTTCTTTAACGAGCGTTAGGTACGTGTATGAATGTATGAATGTGCGGTGGCACATTTATGTATTGGTAAAGAATCTCAGGCAGGCGTAAATACATAATTATATTAAATACCTTAAATCTTCTCAAGGACACTTGCAAAACTGATTATTTTCGGTTCTTGTTGTTTTTGCAAACCAGATGTGGGAAGCAATGTAGGCAACTACAAAATGTTAACATCTAAATTCTGCAATTTTAATGCCGATTTTAAATGTTCCGTTGTTAAGGGTGAATATCTCTTTAATGGTTTGGTAAATGAAAAAAATCCATTTGCCTTTTTTGTAGAACGTCAAATTTTCTATTTAAATATCTGAAATTCATTACTTAATATTTGGCTGTTTTTGAGCGACACTACTACAAAACCTTATGGGTTTCAGAAATTAGTAAATTTTCTACCTCGAAGAACTTAAAATAAATAAATGAAAAAAATTTATAAAACCTTTTTTGTAAAGCGTTAAATTCCCTGCAAAAACTGGGGTAAAAGTTGGCTGTACGATTTTTGGGTGAGAAGATATATTCATTTACATAAAAGCTTTTCACGAAAACAAAAAACGGCGATGAGGCACGCTTTCCCATTAACATAAAAAACTCATATTTGGTTATTATACTCCATTTATGGTCAGGAATACGAATTTCTGTGTAGCCTTTGAAAAAAACGAAAATCGATTTTTCTGGGCCACCCTAGTACACGTGCTATAATGCGTTTTCTGCGCCATAAACAGCATCGAAATTTCGAATATTTGAATTTCAGTTATTCGAACATGCAATCTCCAACGTCATCTGCATACATTTAGGCGCAGTCACTGTTGCACAAATGAAAGATAATGTGTTTTATAATGCTTAAAAAAGAATAATTTTATTCATGTAACCATAGACACACGGCGTAAACACCTCGAAAAATTACCCAATTCGATTACGCTGTTCGACATGCAGTTTATCACACCAGTCAATGCACACTAGACAAAAATAGAAGAATATGCTAAAAAATGGGTCAAAAATTAAATTAATGGTAATTTTAAAATAAAAAGTATTCACATAAATTTATTTATATCGTTCATCTAACTGAGCAGTTAAATATATATATTTACGCTTTCGTTGAGTTATATGGTTACATGAGTACCACTAATATGACACAGAATATCCAATTGCAATCTTAGAAATTTTCACAGACTCACAACTAAAAAGTATAAAATAAAAAATAGAATAAAAAAATATTTTTAATTTAAAATGTTTTTAAAATGAACTTAAAACTGGAAAATAATTTCCCCTCTGCTACATAGATTCTTCACCACGTAAAGCTTATCGGGAACATTTGTGAGTGTGAATTCTTATAGGTATTAATCGGTACTTGGCAAGATTGATATGTATAAAAACATTTGGCGCTTGCTATATCGTGAAAAGATGTTTTTTGTTAGAAAAGCTCATATCGGTAATAAGATTGTTAGAAATTAATGCGAACCATCTTTAGCGTGCGCCAATGTTTTTATACATTTCAAACTCCAAGTACTATTTAATACCTATAAGAATTCCCACTCATAAATGTTCCAGCTAAGCTTTACGTGGTGAAGAATCTATGTAGGCAGAAGGGAAATTATTTGCCAATGCAATCTCTCATCAAAAAAATTCCGGTAGGTGGCGCACATATCAAGATATTTCGAAAACTAGTTTGTAGTTAGGAACTTTGCGAACGACTTTTGACTAACTTCCTGGTAATCAAGGAACTTGAAACTTAGTAGCTTTGTTTCTTTCCTACTAATTATGAATAATTATTCCTAAAAAAGTGTTCTTTAAAAAAATTAGCAGCGAATTCAGCAGATTTTTGACATTTAATTCAGAGAGAGGGCGGCAATTCGTTACAAGTTATTGCTGGAGATTTTTCGTCCAGCAGAAATCAGCAAGCAGGAACCGCTGATCGGTGGCATAGCAAAACAACAACAAAAAATGTAAATTCAAATTGTTAGCCAATCAGAAACGTAACCGCTGTTTTGTCTGCAAGTTTCTGCGAAAAATTAGCAGAAATGAGATTTTGACAGCTTTTTACAAGACTCTCTTCTGCTGACAGTTCTTTGCTGGAGATTTCAAGAAACAAAGCTAGTATTTAGTTAAAGGAACCGTGACTGTTAAAATTAATAGCAACGTTGCCGGTTTATGGTACAAAGAAAACTCAACTCCAGTTTCCTGGAGTGCCTTTATTTATATTTTTTCTTAATCTTCAACTTACATCTAACTATTGTAGGTACGTAGTACGCATGTACATGTGTACATGTGTATACATACATATATCTTAATCCTAAGTAAACCCAACAACGTGGATGGCACATGTATGTGAAATCTGTCACTATACGAAAATATGTTGTGTACTCAGGTGTGTCTTATCTAACTGATAACCATACTTGAGTCCCATCATTATCGTCCTAGACGACCAACATAACAGTGAGATAGCGGTCTCGCCTAATGTATATTGAGTAAATATGCATAGCGAGATCGTTGTGTATGTACTAATTGTGTCCACATACATGCGCGCATCCACATATGTTGGAATCCGTTCACAACTGTGAACAGTGACAGTACCATATTTAAAAAAAAATGTCTGATAGGAATCACCAAAACCAAAAATAAAATAATAAAAAGATGATAAAAAAAATATTAAAAAGCCTCAGCAAATTTGTCGTTAAACAAAGCCATGGTTTCGGTATAGAAGTTCGGTTATCGACAAAACATTTAATGCCTATTAATTGCGATCCACCTTTATATTTTCAAGTCTCAAAAATTTATTACAATTGGTATGACTAAAATTTCAAAACCAAAAGCACCGAAACCACGTCTTTGTTTAACGACAAATTTGCTGGGGCTTTTTGACACCATTCATATAATGGTTGTCCTTAAAATTTTTTTATAATTTTTTTTTTATTGTTAAATTATTAAATTATTTTTTTGCAAAAAAAACGAAATCGATTGAGACACTTGAGTTTTTAATTATAGCAATTTACTGGATCCAGCCCTCAAAATTTTAATTATTTATTTTTACAGAAAAAGCCTCAAAGAAAAATACATAATTAAATAAAAAATAGAATAAAAAATATTTTTAATTTAGAATGTTTTTAAAATGAACTAAAAACTGCAAAATAATATCTCCTCTGCCTACATAGATTCTTCACCACGTAGAGCTTGTCCTGAACATTTGTGAGTGTGAATTCTTATAGGTATTAATCGGTACTTGGCAAGATTGATATGTATAAAAACATTTGGCGCTTGCTATATTGTGAAAAGTGGATCTTTTGAGGAAAGCTCAAATCGGAAATATGATTGTTAAAAAGTTATGTGAACCACCGATAGTGTGCGCCAATGTTTTTATACATCTCACACTCACAAATGTTCAGGACAAGCTCTACGTGGTGAAGAATATATGTAGGCAGAGGAGATATTATGTTGCAGTTTTTAATTATGCATTTTTCTTTCAGGCTTTAGTTGTGAGTCCGTGAAAGTTGTTTAAGATTGTAATCGGATATTCTGTCAGATAAATTAAAACTTTATGTCAAACAAATGCATTTTAATTCAAAATTCCCTTTAAAAAAGTAATTTTTTAGCATATTCTACTTCTGTCTAGTGTGCATTGAATGCATTAAATAAATTTCATGTCGAACAGCTTCATTGAATTAGGTAAATTTACGAGCTTTTTCACACAAAATTTCACCAAGTTTGTGTTCACTTCGTTCCCTACCAATTTTGACAGCTCATGTACTCGTTTGGCAATTTTCTATGTTAATAGGCTTTACGCGATGTTTCTATGGTTACATGAAAAAATAAACAATATTAGCACTTGTTTGCAAGGAATTTCGTTTGCATTTACATTTTATTTACTTTTGCGCACTTATCGTTTTTGACAGCGTTTCCATGAACTACATTACCGACGATGTGCGCCTAAATGTGAGCAACTTTTTCAAACACATTCTATTGTAGACATTCTATTGTGTGGACAGTTGACATTTCATTGTGTAGACTTTTGATTGTAGATTGATACGCAAAACGACAAAACTTTATATGAGCCGACAAATAAGATACATATTTGCAAATAAAGCAATATTATGGATTTTTTTTTTCGTATAATGCATTATCAGCGAAACTTGAACGATGGTGAAAATTTCAAAAACCCAGCTCAACGAGAAAATTATTCAAAATCCAAAGCAAAATCTCTGGAAATGAAGTTTTTCAAATATCTCTACCCATGCACCACCTATCGGAATTATTTTTTTTGTTATAGAACGTTGGGGTAGAAAACAAAGCGATGATAAAAATTTCAAGATCCTACCTCAACCGGAAGTTGAAAAAACGAATTAATTGCCATCTAGCGGGTCCAATTTTTTTTGAACATTTGGAAATTGATTAGGTAATACACACGCTAAATATCAGCCAAATCGGGCCATAACTAGGACTTTCAGTTCTTATTACCCCGATCTCAGCTCCACCTAGCGGAAATCGGACCATAAATGCGACCCATGCGCCACCTATCGAAAAATTTTTTCCATAATGTTGCATTATGATCGCGACCTGAACTGTGGTGAAAATTTCAAGACCCTAGCACAACAGGAAGTCGGTTCAAAATCGAATGCAAAAATCCGGGCACAAGAACGACGAAAGCGACCTAATAAAAACATTTAAAAAAATGTCAATTCCTTAATTTAATTTCACAAAACAGCCTTTGAAATGCGACTACAGTGATCGAACCCAGGAAGATTAATCGAGGAATCATCGAATTCGTCACAATATTTTTTTTTTTTTCAATTTCAGCCCAAAAACTCGTCAACCCACGTTTGGAAAATTATGTATCCAAATCTTCTTTATATATATATTACTTATTTTGAACTTTAGGACAGTTGTATACTTTGAATTGAGTGCATTGATTTACTTGTGGCAAGTAGAAATGCTCTTTTAAACTATGTAGATTTTAGAAAAAAAAAATGAAATATATACGTTCATCATGGAATGCTTGCAGGTATGTACACTAAAATAGTACCTTGGGTATAACTACCTTATGTGAATGTAAGGACAAAACAGCCTCGTGACGATTACAAAGAGTTTTTAGAACTGTCACTAATTTTTCTTGGAGTATTGTCGCAGGATGAGGTTTCATTTAAATATCCGGGTGCAGTTCATCACGCAAGATGGATGTCGAAGGCCATTTATTGCTTAAAGATATTCATTTTTAGAAATGTATTTGAACTTACTGCAAGGGAATACAATAGTCTGCGGCACATTTGCATTTTTATTATCATTTTTTATTTGAAGGCTTGGTTTTCATCATCTTCGGCGGTTGCAGCTGCTAATCATGATTTGGAGTTTTTAAAACAGCTTTTTGAATACAAAAAATAAATGCTTCGATTGCTTCAGCGGCTTGTGAAAAGATGGCTTCACATTTGTGGTATTTAAAGGATGAACTTGCCGTTTTATCCTTGTTCGACGATGCTGTTAAACTCGATCTGAAAAGGAAAATTGTTGAAGCTGTAAAAAATCGAGTTGGTACGAATTCCAAAGCTAAAAGATTTGAGATCCATCAAAACAGCATAAATTCTATAATGCGAAAGGATTTGAGTCACTTTGTGTCGCTAAAATCCAAAAAACTCTTTGCAATATTTAACCTGCCATCTGATTTTCTTGATGTTGACGTTGAAGCATGGCCTTCTGATGACAGTTATAAGGAAAATCAAGAATACTTTAGTCAATTAAAAGTTGTAAATGACGTAGCAGAGCGTGGAGTGGCTTTGGTATCAGAATACAACCAATGCTTGACAAAAAACGAAGAACAATTTCAATATTTATTGCAAGTTGTTAAAGAACATCGATCAAACTATCCTGACTGCAATAAAAAAAAAGATTTTTATAACTAAGGGATTAGAAATAATGATCTTCAATGTAATATTTAGGTATTAATGTTGTATAAAGAAAACTTATTTCTTCTCAAATGAATAATTTTATTACAAAATGCGCTCTATATGCATGAGTTCTGGGGTGTGAATACAAATGTATATTTTCGATTGTGTGGAGTAAACTGTAGAGAAAATATGTAGCTACCTGCTAGTGGGCTAACGATTTTAATATATACCTAATCCTTTCTTTAACGAGCGTTAGGTACGTGTATGAATGTATGCATGTGCGGTGGCACATTTATGTATTGTTAAAGAATCTCAGGCAGGCGTAAATACATAATTATATTAAATACCTTAAATCTTCTCAAGGACACTTGCAAAACTGATTATTTTCGGTTCTTGTTGTTTTTGCAAACCAGATGTGGGAAGCAATCTAGGCAACTACAAAATGTTAACATCTAAATTCTGCAATTTTAATGCCGATTTTAAATGTTCCGTTGTTAAGAGTGAATATCTCTTTAATGGTTTGGTAAATGAAAAAAATCCATTTACCTTTTTTGTAGAACGTCAAATTTTCTATTTAAATATCTAAAATTCATTACTTAGTATTTGGCTGTTTTTGAGCGACACTACTACAAAACCTTATGGGTTTCAGAAATTAGTCAATTTTCTACCTCGAAGAACTTAAAATAAATAAATGAAAAAAATTTATAAAACCTTTTTTGTAGAGCGTTAAATTCCCTGCAAAACCTGGGGTAAAAGTTGGCTGTACGATTTTTGGGTGAGAAGATATATTCATTTACATAAAAGCTTTTCACAAAAACAAATAACGGCGATGAGGCACGCTTTCTCATTAACATAAAAAACTCATATTTGGTTATTATACTCCATTTATGGTCAGGAATACGAATTTCTATGTAGCCTTTGAAAAAAACGAAAATCGATTTTTTTTGGGCCACCCTAGTACACATGCTATAATGCGTTTTCTGCGCCATAAACAGCATCGAAATTTCGAATATTTGAATTTCAGTTATTCGAACATGCAATCTTCATCGTCATCTGCATACATTTAGGCGCAGTCACTGTTGCACAAATGAAAGATAATGTGTTTTATAATGCTTAAAAAAGAATAATTTTATTCATGTAACCATAGACACACGGCGTAAAGCGCGTAAACGTAGAAAATTGCCGAATGCGTAAATGAAGTGTAAAAATTTTTATGGAACTTGAAACTTAGTAGCTTTGTTTCTTTCCTACTAATTATGAATAGTTATTCCTAAAAAAGTGTTCTTTGAAAAAATTAGCAGCGAATTCAGCAGCTTTTTGACATTTAATTCAGAGAGAGGGCGCCAATTCGTTACAAGTTATTGCTGGAGATTTTTCGTCCAACAGAAAACAGCAAGCAGGAACCGCTGATCGGTGGCATAGCAAAACAACAACAAAAAATGTAAATTCAAATTGTTAGCCAATCAGAAACGTAACCGCTGTTTTGTCTGCAAGTTTCTGCTAAACCCTGTTCGACGAAAAATTAGCAGAAATGAGATTTTGACAGCTTTTTACAAGACTCTCTTCTGCTGACAGTTCTTTGCTGAAGATTTCAAGAAACAAAGCTAGTATTTAGTTAAAGGAACCGTGACTGTTAAAATTAATAACAACGTTGCCGGTTTATGGTACAAAGAAAACTCAACTCCAGTTTCCTGGAGTGCCTTTATTTATATTTTTTCTTAATCTAACATTCAACTTACATCTAACTATTGTAGGTACGTAGTACGCATGTAAGTTCAATAAACGTTTGTTTATTGTTAGTTTATTCGGGCAGCGTGGCCGCCTTTATTGATATCCAAAACCAGACTTAGCCTAAATTACAATTTTTCGTCTTATTTATGCTAAAATTAAGCCTGCTCTGCAACCCAAATTTCTTTATGTAAAAATAATTTATTTAATTCCTATATGTTGGGAAAGAATTCATTTATTTCCTATGTATTGGGAAAGAGCTCATTTTGGAGAGAAATTCGTTTACAACGCATTTCTCTATTTGACCCATTTCCAATAGTGCTGGCTTAGCATATTGCCATTGGATAACCATAGTATGGGTGATTGTAGTATGTCACTGTGTGACAATGCATTTCTCCATATGACCCATATTTAATGAATGCCGACTCGGCATGTTGCCTTTGGGCAAGCATAGTACGTGTGATTGTGATATAGCGCAATAGTTAAATGCCGCTTGAAGTGAGTTTTACTTGGTGCGGCTGAAATGTGATGAGTAGTCATATTTCAGGCGACTTATGAAATTAATTGTTTTAAAATGTCTTGCCCTTGCATAAATGCATTGCACTTAAAATTTATGAGGTGCGATCGGATTTGGGTAAATGATCGTTGTGCGCCAATGCATTTCATGGGAATTTATTTAGGTCGGCCGAATTATGACTGATCATATTTCGGGCGGAAATGTTCGGCACGGGTTTACTTTATTGTAAGTAATTATTATGAGTAATTTATGGGTATTTGGGTCGGCTAGTTTATGATGTGCAATCATATTTCAGACGACGTGGGTGGCAGTAACTTATGTTAGGTTAACTCTTCCCCTCTTAAGTCGAGTGTCCGCAATCGACATGAAAAATTCTAATTGATTAAAAAATTATTACGAATTGGTTTTTAGTTGCAAAAATGGACCACTTGTCATGTTTGCGGTGTTTCGCGTTGGCAATTGCAGTTCAGGCGATATATAGAATTTAATTTTATATTTGTAAATGTATATGAAAATAAAGATTGACATAATGATAATGAATGTAATTAGTAGGTCTGAACTTAAACTAATTAGGTGTACATTTTTATTTTTGTCTACTAAGAACTTAATATGCTCCTTTTGTTTTACTTGTTCAATATATAGTTTTTCTAATTTTAGCTCAGTTGTTGTGAAATTAGAGTTTTCTTTAATTTTTGTAATTTTGCTGGGTAAGACAAATGTGTCGTACATTTTAATTTTATTATTCTCGTATGTATTATTTGCAATTATTAATTTACAATTTTCAAATTTAATTATAAAAGTTCCTATTTGTTTAATTTTTAAACTATTGCAATTATGGTCAATATCTGAATTGAAATTTTTAAATATTAATATTCCTGGTATTACTTCGACAATACTTGTTTTAGACGCTAGACCTAACTTACAGCTAGCTTCTTTAAGTTTCAAAATATTTATAATGCATTTATCTTCTAAAATTTTTAAATTTTTTTCCATGTTGTCTTCTACAAATGTGTTATATACATTGTTACTTTCGTCTAGCAAAATTTGATAATCATCTAATATTATTGACATATTGTTAACATTTGGAATTGGTACAAATTTTATTTTGGAAAGAATATTAGAGGAAAATTGTGGAATTAATATAGTTATTATTTTGAAAAATAACTGCTATCTTTATTTCCCTATAACTATCAAAGTCATGAATAAGGCTGAGTTCAGTTTGCGTTAGGATGTCTGTGGGGATTATGCCTATTTTACTAGAAAAATTATTTGTCCAATATCATTTATATGGTTTTGCAAAAGGGTTATATCATTATTTATTTGGTAAGTGTGCTGCATAAATTGCAAATCGTCTTCTAACGTCCTGATTTTATTTTGTGTTGTTTTTCTAAATTCATTTATGTAAATTTGTATGAGGTTTTGTTGTTTATTTATGTGCATAGTGATATCATCAATCTGATTAGCTAAGAATTTGTTGTTGTAAATTATATTGTTTATATTGTCCGTCGTGTCTTGCACATTGCCCTGCATTCTACTTAATGTATTGGCTATTTGGTTTTCGTCATCACTGTCCATTGTACCTGCTATATATTTTAATCCCTTACCCAGTACGTTAACTAAACCTCGCTTTGTTTTAAAATGTGGTTGTAAATAATCTACTTTTGCTTTTAATAAAATAAAATTCCTGTCTAAGGTTTCCAATAATTGTTCATCCTCGAAGGAAGTTGCCTTCAGGGTTTTAATGTTTTCTGCAATTAATGAAATGGTTTCATCATATGTTGTTAAGTTGATGAAATGGAGAATTTTATCGTAGTGATTAATGGTTCGTTGCTCTCCGATTTTTATTGGTATATATCCATTATTATTTGTTAGGTCTTGGATATCGATTTGTTGCGCTTTAATCGTAAATATTATTGCAAAAATTATTTGAATGGTGATTTTCGTCTTCATGTTGACTTCTGAGGTTTAAAAAATATTGTGGCCTTAGAACTAAAAAAGAGAGAGAGAAAAAAAAATATGGAAAAAAATAATATTCAACTCTGTTTGATATTATTTTTATGGACTATTCTCCCTGATTGTGTTTTAACTGTAGTGTTGTAGTTTTGAGCGACTACCTCTTTCTTATATCTAGGTGTAAATTTATTCCCTAATCTTTTATTTATTTTAACGTAAATTTGGTCTCCTTGGTTATATTGCTTTAATGATACTCTATTCTTGTTGTGGTAAGCAAGATCTGTGATTTGCTTCTCCTTAATTTTATTTGTTGTTTCCAATCTATGTTTATCTAATAGTGAGGGGTCACTGCAGACTCTACTGCCAAAATATATTTCCATTAGTATTTTCCCTGTTGTGGAATGTATTGTATAATTATACTCTTTGATTGATCTTTCTAGAAGTTCAATGAAAGACTGGTGAGCTTTTTCGCGTTGTAGGCATCGCATTATTTCTTGGAGAGTGGAATGAAATCGTTCCACCTGTCCATTAGAGCAACTCGGATATGGTGCCGTTCGGTAAATTTCTATACCAAATTCGTTCTCCATCATAAAGTTTATCTCCTCCGATTTGAATGACTTCTCGTTATCCATTACTATTGTTTCCGCAACAAGGGAAAAAAGAATATCCCTTAGGGGTTGTTTTATATCCTCCGCTGACTTGGACCGAATTAGTTTTGCGATTGCATACTTTGAGAATTTGTCAATTGCGGTTAAAATTAATTGTTTCCCCATATGCAATATATCAATATGCACAATTTGACCCGGGAAAGTGGGTATTGGCGTTGCTTGAATTTGTGGCTTTGCTGGATGACGATCATATTTATTTTGCTTACACGTCACACAATTTTTTATGACCCTTTTAATTTTACTGGCCATTCCAGGAAAATAATATTTTTCTAAAATTTGAATTTTATTTTCTCTGCAATTTCTATGGGCTCTGTTGTGTTCCTTAATTATTATCTCCTGCTGTCTATGGTTACTGGTTATATCCTCCACCATTCTTTGTGTAAATCTTATTTTGAAATTACTAAAATGTAGAGGGTAAAGTATTTGTATTTTTCCCATGACAGGCTCCTCCGCTTTTATGCAGTTTATAACTGACGGGTTCAAATATTTTTTTAAAATTGTTAATAAAATCTGTTCCGAATAATCCGGTTGCGTTACCATATGCCGGTGATATGTAGGAAACACGATTTTAAATTGATAGGATGGCTCACTATCAGTATTTAAAAAAAATTGATTTTTGAAGGCATTTATTGGTCCTTCAATACTGTAAATCAAATTATGAGATGAACTGTCATCCGATCTTGATGCTACTGATAAACTATTGACCTGTGTCTCTTTGACGGGTATTCGCGATAATGCATCAGCGACCACATTTTGTTTACCTGGTTTGTAGCATAGCTCATATGAATATTCATCTAGAGCTGCTTTCCATCTTTTCATTTTTGCATTATTATTTTTATTGCTTAATGCATATGTAAGCGGTTGGTGGTCAGTAAATATTTGTATTCCAGCTGATCCATAAAGATAATTTCTTAGTGAGTTCAAAGCCCATATTATAGCCAACATTTCCTTTTCATTAGCTGCATAATTTTCTTCAGCTTTATTTAATGTTCTTGAAATAAATGCTATTGGCTTTGACTCTTGCGACAGCACATCTCCAATAGCAAAATTGGATGCGTCTGTCGTCAATTCAAATTTTTTGCTATAATCAGGGTATGCAAGAGTGACATCCCTTGAAATGAGTGAGTTTTTTAGACTGTTAAAAGCATTTATTGCTTGCTTATTTAAGTCGATTTTTACTTTTGAGGATTTATTTTTTGATATCCTACCTTCTTCCCCTCTTAAAAGAGTTGTTAGGGGTTTTGCCATTTTTGCATAATCCTTTATGAACTTCCTATAGTATCCGGACATACCAAGAAAACTACGGAGTTCCTTTAAAGTTCTTGGTTGTGGGAAATTCGCAATCGCCTCCACCTTTGCGGGGTTGGTTTTTACACCGTCTGCTGATATAACGAATCCCAAAAATTCGACCTCTTTTTTAAAAAAATGACATTTGTCTAGTTGCACTTTCATATTTGCTTCTTGCAACGTTTTAAATATTTTTTTAATGTGTTCAATATGCTCTTCTTCTGTTTTGCTGAAAATTATAATGTCATCGATATAAACATAAGCATATTTTCCAATGTGCTCATACAAAATGTCATCAAGCGCTCTTTGGAAAATTGAAGGTGCATTCTTCAATCCAAATGGCAAACGAGTGAATTCGAATTTACCATTATTTATTGAAAAGGCAGTCTTCTCAACATCTGATTCTTTTAACGGAATCTGATGAAAACCGCTTTTTAAATCCAATACCGAGAAAAATTTACTTTCTCCTAAATTAGAAATTACCTCAGAAATTTCAGGTATTGGGTATCTATCTGCTGTCGTTACCGAATTCAGCTTACGATAGTCTATTACCATACGGTATTGTTTATTACCCTCTGAATCCGCTTTTTTCGGAACAATCCATATTGGTGAATTGTAGGGTGACCTTGATGGCCTAATAATTCCATCAGCTAACAGTTCTTTTACCTTTCTCTCTACCTCTGGTTTGAGAGAAGCTGGATATGGATAAAATTTTGAGTAAATAGGAGTTTTATCTAACGTCCTTATTTCTCCAACAACTTTTGTTGTATATGTTAATTTCTCATTCGGTTCTGAGAACAGTTTTGGGTATGCATGAATTATCTCGTTCATGTCCCTCTTTTGTTGTGACGATAAATGCTCGTCTTTTATTTGGATGGCATTTACTGCCTTGCAGGGAAGCTGTTTGAGTTTAATCCTTTTACCATTTCCCAATATTAGGTAATTTTCCCTTGTGTGGATTACAGCCTTTAAATCCCTTAATGTATCGTTTCCTAAAATTCCATCAAATGTCCTTAGAGATGGCATTAGGAAAAATTCTATTTCTTTATTAGTATCGAATAATTTCGCATACATGTGGTTTTCGATTTTTATGTTTCCTACTACTGACTTGGCGTAGAACGAATTTTATTTTTAATAATTGTCTTTGCTAAATGTGGTTGGATATAGTTCTTGCTAGATCCTGTGTCCACTAGAAATTTTAGTATTGCGCCCCCCTCTGCCTTGGCTTCGAAATAGGGCAACGAGGAGCTCATAAAACTAAAAAATTGACATCCGATGGTTCATCTCCTAGTTGATGTCCTTCTTTTTGTTCCGATATATGGAAGGTCCTTTGAGCCTTGTTATTTCTTTGCACAAAAGATTCTGCAGGTCTTTTCCCCTGGAATTGGCCTTGGTTATTCGCAGGTTTATTCATATAGTTGACTCTACGAGAGTGTATGCTTTGGTCCACATCCATGGGCTCGGGCCTTGGTTGCGGTTTGGGTGGCCTGGGTGGTGCATTTGTATTCGTGTTTGGAGGATTATTTTGCCATGTTTTTTGATTTGGTTGCGGGTTATGGGCTAATTGGGGGTAAAAATTCTGCTCTTGTTGTGGTGAGGAATTGTATTTCCTTACTGGGGTTTGGTATTTTTGGTACGATTGCCTTATATTATTGGCATGGTTCGTCCTAAAGTTTTGATTATCCAATTTTTGGCACAGATGCAGAGCCTGAGGTAAATCAACAGGTTCCTTCATACCTAGTAGCCTTGGTAGATCCCCATTTAAACCTCTTATAAAGGTGTCTAGCGCCTTATTACGGTACGATTGCGTCAGCATACGTAGCGTTTCATTGCTTGTACCCTCATAACCTAGCTTATTTAATATCAACGAAAGGTGTTTGTATACTTGTTGATAAAATTCGTTTATTGTCTTGTTACCTTGCACCAGTGTCGTCATCTGGTACTCCAAGGTTGACAAGTCGCGTCTGTCGGCATAATGCATCGCTAAGCATTTTATTATTGCCGGCCAATCAAGTGGAGTGTTGTAGGATTCTAAGGCTGTGTCGGCTTGACCAGTTATCTTATTCCTAATCACACTCAGGATTCCATAATATTTGGGAGTTCCTTTTATTGATTCGTAAACATTGAGTATACGATCCACGCTTTTTTTCCAGGAATTAAATTCATCTGATTTTCCTGAAAATTCCTTCAGACATTTTACTACGTCTGGTATTTTGTCTAATTCATTTATATTTTCCCTATGCCTTTCCTCTATGACCTGGTCAACTGCTGTGGCCAAGCTTGCGTTCGGATTCAGCCCATTTTGGACTACCCGTGGTCCTTCTTGTGTCAATATGTTTGTAGCGATGTCTGATATTAGGCTCCTCAGCTCATCCATGCTTATTTGAGAACCATTTGCCGCCTGAGGGGCGTTGGCGTTTAAGATTGGGGGCCTGATCAAATTGTTTTGGTTTGCCATTTTCCCCTATTTTTTTATTCCTTCCCAGAAAATTTTATTTTATTTTGTTAAGGCAATTTCTTATTCCTTCGCAAAAAATTTTATTTTATTAAAGCAATTTCTTATTCTTTCGCAAAAAATTTTATTTTATTAAAGCAATTTAGTCCTTTAAAAGCTACCTACAATTTCTCGAAAGCTCTGATCATTCGAACAGTATGCTCTTCCATAGTATCCCAGTTATAATAGTCTTCTATTGTAGCTTCTTTATCTTCTCCTATAGTATTAAATATCCACTGCATAAACTGAACTTTGCCTTCAATGTCTTTTATATCTTTTAAATTTCTTACTTCTTTTTCTGTAAAGTCACTTTCCTCTAATTTTCCTATTATTCTATCTAACTCTTCGTTATCTACATCTATTGGAAGAGCGTCGTCCATTTTATAATTATTTTGTAAACATGGGCAACAATATTAACTAATACATAACTAAATTTAGATTTATTTCTTAGTTTCGATTCGATATACCTTATATTTTGTCTTTCCTTGCTGGGGTTGTATTCCACCTCTATTATGCCAGTTGTCTTCGTTGTTGCTGACGTCGCTGGTACACCACGAGGGATTGCCCTTCAGTGGTCGCAGTTTTCTTCCCACGTATATGTATGTATAAATAAGTTCCGCTGCTGACGTCGCTGGTTCACCACGAGGGATTGCCCTTCAGTGGTCGCACTTTTCTTCCCACGTATATGTATGTATAAATAAGTTCCGCTGCTGACGTCGCTGGTTCACCACGAGGGATTGCCCTTCAGTGGTCGCAGTTTTCTTCCCACGTATATGTATGTATAAATAAGTTCCGCTGAACTTGTTTTACCACCGTATTTTTGCTGCTATTTGATTTACCATAAAATTCCTGTTGATCATGATATTCCCGCTGAACTTGTTTTACCACCGTATTTTTGCTGCTATTTGATTTACCATAAAATTCCATAAAATTCCTGTTGCTTGCTTTTATTTTGGTTCTGAACTTGGAGTGGCTGATACGTGATATCTTCTCTTTTGCTGCTGCTACTGGAGTGCCGTCTCTCAAAGTTCATGCGATACAATTTTCTCGCGTTTTTATTATTTTTTTTTTTTTTCGTTATCCCCTTTTATTTAAAGGATTTTTTTTCCACTCCCGTATCCTTACTTTTTTTTTCTTTTTTCAGGATTTCTAGCTTCGGGTTTTTACACTCCGTATTCTCGGGATTTATTAAGCTCGGGTTTGCCCACGCGAAACTATCCTTACTTTTTATTATATTTCAGGATTTATTTATCCGCGACTTTGGCATCGGGCGCAAGTTCAATAAACGTTTGTTTATTGTTAGTTTATTCGGGCAGCGTGGCCGCCTTTATTGATATCCAAAACCAGACTTAGCCTAAACTACAATTTTTCGTCTTATTTATGCTAAAATTAAGCCTGCTCTGCAACCCAAATTTCTTTATGTAAAAATAATTTATTTAATTCCTATATGTTGGGAAAGAATTCATTTATTTCCTATGTATTGGGAAAGAGCTCATTTTGGAGAGAAATTCGTTTACAACGCATTTCTCTATTTGACCCATTTCCAATAGTGCTGGCTTAGCATATTGCCATTGGATAACCATAGTATGGGTGATTGTAGTATGTCACTGTGTGACAATGCATTTCTCCATATGACCCATATTTAATGAATGCCGACTCGGCATGTTGCCTTTGGGCAAGCATAGTACGTGTGATTGTGATATAGCGCAATAGTTAAATGCCGCTTGAAGTGAGTTTTACTTGTTGCGGCTGAAATGTGATGAGTAGTCATATTTCAGGCGACTTATGAAATTAATTGTTTTAAAATGTCTTGCCCTTGCATAAATGCATTGCACTTAAAATTTATGAGGTGCGATCGGATTTGGGTAAATGATCGTTGTGCGCCAATGCATTTCATGGGAATTTATTTAGGTCGGCCGAATTATGACTGATCATATTTCGGGCGGAAATGTTCGGCACGGGTTTACTTTATTGTAAGTAATTATTATGAGTAATTTATGGGTATTTGGGTCGGCTAGTTTATGATGTGCAATTATATTTCAGACGACGTGGGTGGCAGTAACTTATGTTACGTTAACTTGTACATGTGTACATGTGTATACATACATATATCTTAATCCTAAGTAAACCCAACAACGTAGATGGCACATGTATGTGAAATCTGTCACTATACGAAAATATGTTGTGTACTCAGGTGTGTCTTATCTAACTGATAACTATACTTGAGTTCCATCATTATCGTCCTAGACGACCAACATAACAGTGAGATAGCGGTCTCGCCTAATGTATATTGAGTAAATATGCATAGCGAGATCGTTGTGTATGTACTAATTGTGTCCACATACATGCGCGCATCCACATATGTTGGAATCCGTTCACAACTGTGAACAGTGACAGTACCATATTTAAAAAAAAATGTCTGATAGGAATCACCAAAACCAAAAATAAAATAATAAAAAGATGATAAAAAAAATATTAAAAAGCCTCAGCAAATTTGTCGTTAAACAAAGCCATGGTTTCGGTATAGAAGTTCGGTTATCGACAAAACATTTAATGCCTATTAATTGCGATCCACCTTTATATTTTCAAGTCTCAAAAATTTATTACAATTGGTATGACTAAAATTTCAAAACCAAAAGCACCGAAACCACGTCTTTGTTTAACGACAAATTTGCTGGGGCTTTTTGACACCATTCATATAATGGTTGTCCTTAAAATTTTTTTATCATTTTTTTTTTATTGTTAAATTATTAAATTATTTTTTTGCAAAAAAAACGAAATCGATTGAGACACTTGAGTTTTTAATTATAGCAATTTACTGGATCCAGCCCTCAAAATTTTAATTATTTATTTTTACAGAAAAAGCCTCAAAGAAAAATACATAATTAAATAAAAAATAGAATAAAAAATATTTTTAATTTAGAATGTTTTTAAAATGAACTAAAAACTGCAAAATAATATCTCCTCTGCCTACATAGATTCTTCACCACGTAGAGCTTGTCCTGAACATTTGTGAGTGTGAATTCTTATAGGTATTAATCGGTACTTGGCAAGATTGATATGTATAAAAACATTTGGCGCTTGCTATATTGTGAAAAGTGGATCTTTTGAGGAAAGCTCAAATCGGAAATATGATTGTTAAAAAGTTATGTGAACCACCGATAGTGTGCGCCAATGTTTTTATACATCTCACACTCACAAATGTTCAGGACAAGCTCTACGTGGTGAAGAATATATGTAGGCAGAGGAGATATTATGTTGCAGTTTTTAATTATGCATTTTTCTTTCAGGCTTTAGTTGTGAGTCCGTGAAAGTTGTTTAAGATTGTAATCGGATATTCTGTCAGATAAATTAAAACTTTATGTCAAACAAATGCATTTTAATTCAAAATTCCCTTTAAAAAAGTATTTTTTTAGCATATTCTACTTCTGTCTAGTGTGCATTGAATGCATTAAATAAATTTCATGTCGAACAGCTTCATTGAATTAGGTAAATTTACGAGCTTTTTCACACAAAATTTCACCAAGTTTGTGTTCACTTCGTTCCCTACCAATTTTGACAGCTCATGTACTCGTTTGGCAATTTTCTATGTTAATAGGCTTTACGCGATGTTTCTATGGTTACATGAAAAAATAAACAATATTAGCACTTGTTTGCAAGGAATTTCGTTTGCATTTACATTTTATTTACTTTTGCGCACTTATCGTTTTTGACAGCGTTTCCATGAACTACATTACCGACGATGTGCGCCTAAATGTGAGCAACTTTTTCAAACACATTCTATTGTAGACATTCTATTGTGTGGACAGTTGACATTTCATTGTGTAGACTTTTGATTGTAGATTGATACGCAAAACGACAAAACTTTATATGAGCCGACAAATAAGATACATATTTGCAAATAAAGCAATATTATGGATTTTTTTTTTCGTATAATGCATTATCAGCGAAACTTGAACGATGGTGAAAATTTCAAAAACCCAGCTCAACGAGAAAATTATTCAAAATCCAAAGCAAAATCTCTGGAAATGAAGTTTTTCAAATATCTCTACCCATGCACCACCTATCGGAATTATTTTTTTTGTTATAGAACGTTGGGGTAGAAAACAAAGCGATGATAAAAATTTCAAGATCCTACCTCAACCGGAAGTTGAAAAAACGAATTAATTGCCATCTAGCGGGTCCAATTTTTTTTGAACATTTGGAAATTGATTAGGTAATACACACGCTAAATATCAGCCAAATCGGGCCATAACTAGGACTTTCAGTTCTTATTACCCCGATCTCAGCTCCACCTAGCGGAAATCGGACCATAAATGCGACCCATGCGCCACCTATCGAAAAATTTTTTCCATAATGTTGCATTATGATCGCGACCTGAACTGTGGTGAAAATTTCAAGACCCTAGCACAACAGGAAGTCGGTTCAAAATCGAATGCAAAAATCCGGGCACAAGAACGACGAAAGCGACCTAATAAAAACATTTAAAAAAATGTCAATTCCTTAATTTAATTTCACAAAACAGCCTTTGAAATGCGACTACAGTGATCGAACCCAGGAAGATTAATCGAGGAATCATCGAATTCGTCACAATATTTTTTTTTTTTTCAATTTCAGCCCAAAAACTCGTCAACCCACGTTTGGAAAATTATGTATCCAAATCTTCTTTATATATATATTACTTATTTTGAACTTTAGGACAGTTGTATACTTTGAATTGAGTGCATTGATTTACTTGTGGCAAGCAGAAATGCTCTTTTAAACTATGTAGATTTTAGAAAAAAAAAAATGAAATATATACGTTCATCATGGAATGCTTGCAGGTATGTACACTAAAATAGTACCTTGGGTATAACTACCTTATGTGAATGTAAGGACAAAACAGCCTCGTGACGATTACAAAGAGTTTTTAGAACTGTCACTAATTTTTCTTGGAGTATTGTCGCAGGATGAGGTTTCATTTAAATATCCGGGTGCAGTTCATCACGCAAGATGGATGTCGAAGGCCATTTATTGCTTAAAGATATTCATTTTTAGAAATGTATTTGAACTTACTGCAAGGGAATACAATAGTCTGCGGCACATTTGCATTTTTATTATCATTTTTTATTTGAAGGCTTGGTTTTCATCATCTTCGGCGGTTGCAGCTGCTAATCATGATTTGGAGTTTTTAAAACAGCTTGTTGAATACAAAAAATAAATGCTTCGATTGCTTCAGCGGCTTGTGAAAAGATGGCTTCACATTTGTGGTATTTAAAGGATGAACTTGCCGTTTTATCCTTGTTCGACGATGCTGTTAAACTCGATCTGAAAAGGAAAATTGTTGAAGCTGTAAAAAATCGAGTTGGTACGAATTCCAAAGCTAAAAGATTTGAGATCCATCAAAACAGCATAAATTCTATAATGCGAAAGGATTTGAGTCACTTTGTGTCGCTAAAATCCAAAAAACTCTTTGCAATATTTAACCTGCCATCTGATTTTCTTGATGTTGACGTTGAAGCATGGCCTTCTGATGACAGTTATAAGGAAAATCAAGAATACTTTAGTCAATTAAAAGTTGTAAATGACGTAGCAGAGCGTGGAGTGGCTTTGGTATCAGAATACAACCAATGCTTGACAAAAAACGAAGAACAATTTCAATATTTATTGCAAGTTGTTAAAGAACATCGATCAAACTATCCTGACTGCAATAAAAAAAAAGATTTTTATAACTAAGGGATTAGAAATAATGATCTTCAATGTAATATTTAGGTATTAATGTTGTATAAAGAAAACTTATTTCTTCTCAAATGAATAATTTTATTACAAAATGCGCTCTATATGCATGAGTTCTGGGGTGTGAATACAAATGTATATTTTCGATTGTGTGGAGTAAACTGTAGAGAAAATATGTAGCTACCTGCTAGTGGGCTAACGATTTTAATATATACCTAATCCTTTCTTTAACGAGCGTTAGGTACGTGTATGAATGTATGCATGTGCGGTGGCACATTTATGTATTGTTAAAGAATCTCAGGCAGGCGTAAATACATAATTATATTAAATACCTTAAATCTTCTCAAGGACACTTGCAAAACTGATTATTTTCGGTTCTTGTTGTTTTTGCAAACCAGATGTGGGAAGCAATCTAAGCAACTACAAAATGTTAACATCTAAATTCTGCAATTTTAATGCCGATTTTAAATGTTCCGTTGTTAAGAGTGAATATCTCTTTAATGGTTTGGTAAATGAAAAAAATCCATTTACCTTTTTTGTAGAACGTCAAATTTTCTATTTAAATATCTAAAATTCATTACTTAGTATTTGGCTGTTTTTGAGCGACACTACTACAAAACCTTATGGGTTTCAGAAATTAGTCAATTTTCTACCTCGAAGAACTTAAAATAAATAAATGAAAAAAATTTATAAAACCTTTTTTGTAGAGCGTTAAATTCCCTGCAAAACCTGGGGTAAAAGTTGGCTGTACGATTTTTGGGTGAGAAGATATATTCATTTACATAAAAGCTTTTCACAAAAACAAATAACGGCGATGAGGCACGCTTTCTCATTAACATAAAAAACTCATATTTGGTTATTATACTCCATTTATGGTCAGGAATACGAATTTCTATGTAGCCTTTGAAAAAAACGAAAATCGATTTTTTTTGGGCCACCCTAGTACACATGCTATAATGCGTTTTCTGCGCCATAAACAGCATCGAAATTTCGAATATTTGAATTTCAGTTATTCGAACATGCAATCTTCATCGTCATCTGCATACATTTAGGCGCAGTCACTGTTGCACAAATGAAAGATAATGTGTTTTATAATGCTTAAAAAAGAATAATTTTATTCATGTAACCATAGACACACGGCGTAAAGCGCGTAAACGTAGAAAATTGCCGAATGCGTAAATGAAGTGTAAAAATTTTTATGGAACTTGAAACTTAGTAGCTTTGTTTCTTTCCTACTAATTATGAATAGTTATTCCTAAAAAAGTGTTCTTTGAAAAAATTAGCAGCGAATTCAGCAGCTTTTTGACATTTAATTCAGAGAGAGGGCGCCAATTCGTTACAAGTTATTGCTGGAGATTTTTCGTCCAACAGAAAACAGCAAGCAGGAACCGCTGATCGGTGGCATAGCAAAACAACAACAAAAAATGTAAATTCAAATTGTTAGCCAATCAGAAACGTAACCGCTGTTTTGTCTGCAAGTTTCTGCTAAACCCTGTTCGACGAAAAATTAGCAGAAATGAGATTTTGACAGCTTTTTACAAGACTCTCTTCTGCTGACAGTTCTTTGCTGAAGATTTCAAGAAACAAAGCTAGTATTTAGTTAAAGGAACCGTGACTGTTAAAATTAATAGCAACGTTGCCGGTTTATGGTACAAAGAAAACTCAACTCCAGTTTCCTGGAGTGCCTTTATTTATATTTTTTCTTAATCTAACATTCAACTTACATCTAACTATTGTAGGTACGTAGTACGCATGTAAGTTCAATAAACGTTTGTTTATTGTTAGTTTATTCGGGCAGCGTGGCCGCCTTTATTGATATCCAAAACCAGACTTAGCCTAAATTACAATTTTTCGTCTTATTTATGCTAAAATTAAGCCTGCTCTGCAACCCAAATTTCTTTATGTAAAAATAATTTATTTAATTCCTATATGTTGGGAAAGAATTCATTTATTTCCTATGTATTGGGAAAGAGCTCATTTTGGAGAGAAATTCGTTTACAACGCATTTCTCTATTTGACCCATTTCCAATAGTGCTGGCTTAGCATATTGCCATTGGATAACCATAGTATGGGTGATTGTAGTATGTCACTGTGTGACAATGCATTTCTCCATATGACCCATATTTAATGAATGCCGACTCGGCATGTTGCCTTTGGGCAAGCATAGTACGTGTGATTGTGATATAGCGCAATAGTTAAATGCCGCTTGAAGTGAGTTTTACTTGTTGCGGCTGAAATGTGATGAGTAGTCATATTTCAGGCGACTTATGAAATTAATTGTTTTAAAATGTCTTGCCCTTGCATAAATGCATTGCACTTAAAATTTATGAGGTGCGATCGGATTTGGGTAAATGATCGTTGTGCGCCAATGCATTTCATGGGAATTTATTTAGGTCGGCCGAATTATGACTGATCATATTTCGGGCGGAAATGTTCGGCACGGGTTTACTTTATTGTAAGTAATTATTATGAGTAATTTATGGGTATTTGGGTCGGCTAGTTTATGATGTGCAATTATATTTCAGACGACGTGGGTGGCAGTAACTTATGTTACGTTAACTTGTACATGTGTACATGTGTATACATACATATATCTTAATCCTAAGTAAACCCAACAACGTAGATGGCACATGTATGTGAAATCTGTCACTATACGAAAATATGTTGTGTACTCAGGTGTGTCTTATCTAACTGATAACTATACTTGAGTTCCATCATTATCGTCCTAGACGACCAACATAACAGTGAGATAGCGGTCTCGCCTAATGTATATTGAGTAAATATGCATAGCGAGATCGTTGTGTATGTACTAATTGTGTCCACATACATGCGCGCATCCACATATGTTGGAATCCGTTCACAACTGTGAACAGTGACAGTACCATATTTAAAAAAAAATGTCTGATAGGAACCACCAAAACCAGAAATAAAATAATAAAAAGATGATAAAAAAAATATTAAAAAGCCTCAGCAAATTTGTAGTTAAACAAAGCCATGGTTTCGGTGTTTTTGGTTTTGAAATTTTAGTCATACCAATTGTAATAAATTTTTTAGATTGGAAAATATAAAGGTGGAGTGCACGTCTCCAAACTAAGACAAACAATTTCTGAGAGCCTAATTAGAAGTTCGGTTATCGACAAAACATTTAAAGCCTATTAATTGCGATCCACCTTTATATTTTCAAGTCTCAAAAATTTATTACAATTGGTATGACTAAAATTTCAAAACCAAAAGCACCGAAACCACGTCTTTGTTTAACGACAAATTTGCTGGGGCTTTTTGACACCATTCATATAATGGTTGTCTTTAAAATTTTTTTATCATTTTTTTTTTTATTGTTAAATTATTAAATTATTTTTTTGCAAAAAAAACGAAATCGATTGAGACACTTGAGTTTTTAATTATAGCAATTTACTGGATCCAGCCTTCAAAATTTTAATTATTTATTTTTACAGAAAAATCCTCAAAGAAAAATACATAATTAAATAAAAAATAGAATAAAAAATATTTTTAATTTAGAATGTTTTTAAAATGAACTAAAAACTGCAAAATAATATCTCCTCTGCCTACATAGATTCTTCACCACGTAGAGCTTGTCCTGAACATTTGTGAGTGTGAATTCTTATAGGTATTAATCGGTACTTGGCAAGATTGATATGTATAAAAACATTTGGCGCTTGCTATATTGTGAAAAGTGGATCTTTTGAGGAAAGCTCAAATCGGAAATATGATTGTTAAAAAGTTATGTGAACCACCGATAGTGTGCGCCAATGTTTTTATACATATCAATCTTGCCAAGTACTGATTAATACCTATAAGAATTCACACTCACAAATGTTCAGGACAAGCTCTACGTGGTGAAGAATCTATGTAGGCAGAGGAGATATTATGTTGCAGTTTTTAATTATGCATTTTTCTTTCAGGCTTTAGTTGTGAGTCCGTGAAAGTTTTTTAAGATTGTAATCGGATATTCTGTCAGATAAATTAAAACTTTATGTCAAACAAATGCATTTTAATTCAAAATTCCCTTTAAAAAGTAATTTTTTAGCATATTCTACTTCTGTCTAGTGTGCATTGAATGCATTAAATAAATTTCATGTCGAACAGCTTCATTGAATTAGGTAAATTTACGAGCTTTTTCACACAAAATTTCACCAAGTTTGTGTTCACTTCGTTCCCTACCAATTTTGACAGCTCATGTACGCGTTTTGCAATTTTCTATGATAATAGGCTTTACGCGATGTTTCTATGGCTACATGAATACCATTATTCTACTTAACGACAAAAAATAAACAATATTAGCACTTGTTTGCAAAGAATTTCGTTTGCATTTACATTTTATTTACTTTTGCGCATTTATCGTTTTTGACAGCGTTTCCATGAACTACATTACCGACGATGCGCGCATAAATGTAAGCAACTTTTTCAAACACATTCTATTGTAGACATTCTATTGTGTGGACAGTTGACATTTCATTGTGTAGACTTTCGATTGTAGATTGATACGCAAAACGACTAAACTTTATATGAGCCGACAAAAAAGATAAATATTTGCAAATAAAGCAATATTATGGATTTTTTTCGTATAATGCATTATCAGCGAAACCTGAACGATAGTGAAAATTTCAAAACCCCAGCTCAACGGGAAAATTATTCAAAATCCAAAGCAAAATCTCTGGAAATGATGTTTTTCAAATATTTCTACCCATACACCACCTATCGCAATTATTTTTTTTTGTTATAGAACGTTGGGGTAGAAAACAAAGCGATGATGAAAATTTCAAGATCCTACCTCAACCGGAAGTTGAAAAAACGAATTAATTGCCATCTAGCGGGTCCAATTTTTTTTGAACATTTGGAAATTGATTAGGTAATACACACGCTAAATATCAGCCAAATCGGGCCATAACTAGGACTTTCAGTTCTTATTACCCCGATCTCAGCTCCACCTAGCGGAAATCGGACCATAAATGCGATTTTTGAAAATATAGCAACCCTTGCGCCACCTATCGAATTTTTTTTCCATAATATTGCATTATGATCGCGACCTGAACTGTGGTGAAAATTTCAAGACCCTAGCACAACAGGAAGTCGGTTCAAAATCGAGAAGAATCGAAAGCGACCTAATAAAAACATTTAAAAAAATGTCAATTCCTTAATTTAATTTCGCAAAACAGCCTTTGAAATGCGACTACAGTGATCGAACCCAGGAAGATTAATCGAGGAATCATCGAATTCGTCACAATATTTTTTTTTTTTCAATTTCAGCCCAAAAACTCGTCAACCCACGTTTGGAAAATTATGTATCCAAATCTTCTTTATGTATATCTTTCAGCTCTATACACTGATAAAAATCATTTCCTAAAAGTTAGAAAAGCTCCATACAAATTCAAATATATGAAGGGAAAAATAAAGTCAAAGGCCGCACCGCCTTAAAAGAAAGAAGTTGTTATACTTAAATTTACATTTAAGTGGGACTTGTACCAAAAGGTCTCACGTTGCCTCACCATATAAGGAATTATTAACTTATTTTGAACTTTGGGATAGTTGTACAATGTACATATGTATACTTAATATGCTATCAACTCCTTATCCTCTTGATATAAAAAAAAAAAAAAAAAAAAAACTAATGGCGGCGATATACCAACAGGTTATCATAACCTCTAACGAGATTTTTAGCCGAGCTTCTCTTTCCAACTTGTGGTGTGTTGCTTTTGAGTTTTTCCTACAAGTTGGCGGGACCTACAGTTTTTTGCCGACTCCGAACGGCACTTGCAAAGCAAATGAATTTTTTGCTGAGAAGCTTCTCATGGCAGAAATACACCCGGAGAGTTTGCCAAACTACTGCCGAGGGGCGACCCCGTTTAGAAAAATTCTTTTTCTAAATAATTTTGATGTTAATTTTGTCGGGCATCGAACCGCCACGACTTGGTGTAGAAGGCCGAACACTTAACCGCTACACCACGGCGGCCGCCAAATCCTCTTGACATAACTGGGAAAAATTTATTCAGCATAAGAACATATTTACTTATTTTGAACTTTAGGACAGTTGTATACTTACTTAACTCGTAAAATCCTTGAAACTAGTAAATATGTCTTTAATACTGAATTGAGTGCATTGATTTACTTGTGGCAAGTAGAAATGCTCTTTTAAACTATGTAGATTTGTCCTTAAAACCGGGGCTTTTCTTAAAAATAGGAAGAATACTTAATTTGTATGTTGAGTATCACGTTTCCTCAAATTTAGGAGAATTATTTTTATCAGTGTATTCCTTCTGATTTTCTTCTTTGTTTCTAGAATCAGCAACTAAATCCAGGTTTCATGTCCAGAAAAGTGTCGTAAATAACTGCAACGTCAGGAAACCCGGTTCTAGTAATTTCTGTAGGGTAATTAAAATTACGGCCAAAATCGCCTATGCCGTTAGATGGTTATTTTAAATTTAAATAAATTAAATTCAACCACTAAATAATACTAACTCCCTTATTATGTCCAATAAAACACAATTAAAGACAAATAAATTGCGAAATCACTTTTGACTTAAAAAAATTAAGAGCTCTCTTTTATTACTTATTAGGTAATGCCCGAATTAGTATAGAAATAACTTAAAATAACTTGAGAATTGCAGTTCTAACAAATGAGTAGAACGTGTATCTGATTACCGAAAATCAAATTAAGTTAGATTTTTCTAACAGCCCGACTTAAATAAGCGCGCTCAGCGTCAAATAGCTGTCAACCATCCTCATGCCCATACAATTCCAACACAAACAGCGCGGCGTCAACGCTTAGCAATTTTAATTTTCAATTTTGACAGCGCTTTACAAGGGGAAGTGAGAAATGGGGGAATGAAAGAAGAGAGAATTTAGAGCAATTTTGCGCTTTTATTTGAGTATGTCGCGTGTTGTCTTACTTAATTTCCTTAAATTACCTTTAACCGCCTAGGCCATTTTTGCCTGACGTTGGCGAAAAAACCGCTATGCCAAACGCTTTTATTTAAGTCGGCATGTAAGTTAAGTTTTTTTAAGTTTTCAAATTCTCCAATTATTCCATAGAGATAAGAAAAACAAATTAAGTTTCCATTAGGCCAACCAAAATTACGGCGAGCCGATGTCAAATGGCGGGTGCTCGCACGTAATAATATGCAACGAAAGAGAAGACATGTGCAACGATTGAACATAAATATGTAAGTAATACTTGCTTTTAAATGTATACCAGTATAATGAGTGGTTTTATTGAATTTATGGAAACTACTGTGCACAATTAATTATATGGAATGCAAATGAAAATATGGAAATACACGATTAAGAACAAAGTATGGAAATTGAATTTTAATTTAAATGGAGTTTGAGGAAATTATGTACTTTACCTGGAGTGGCTGATGATGATGCTCGTAGGATCGGAGAACAAGTGAAAGAGTGTTTAGATAAATAGCAGCTTCCCAGCGGCGAAAATCCGCCTACAGAATGCAGAACTTCTCCAATACTTTTCGACAGTTTACCCTGAAGAATCAGTTGAGTAGTTGCGTGCAAAAAGGGCACTAACTGAGATGTGCCCTTTTTGCGTAAAACGGCTATGTTTTATGTCCCCTCCAAATATGGCTTCGATATCTTTTGACCTGGCTGAGTAACTTAGAAAAAGGTTGAGCTATGTATGAGTGCTTTTCTTTACTTCAATATAACTTTTTACTTTCAAAACTTCTGGCTTTACATGATTCACCCAAAAATTAAAATAATCTAGCGAGCCGTTTTTGAGTAAACCGCGAAATAACCACGTTTTTTTGAAGTGCATCGGAAAACTTCATTTCTTGTCACATATTGGAAAGTACTACATATTCTCAAAGAGGAGTAAAACCTCCATCAGCTGTTTTACTTTTAAAATATCTTGCCACTGACACTTGCTGTTAAAGACATTTAAAAACAAGTAAGGAAGTCTAAGTTCGGGTGAAACCGAACATTACATACCCAGCTGTGCACATAAAGTGGGCGTGATCGTTCACCGATTTTTCTTATTTTCTGTGGTAGTACTCTACATAAACATAACATGCCTGGTACCTAGTTTCGTAAATCTATCTCACACCGTTCTGAAGTTGTTAGCAGTCGAATTTAAAAATTGCTTGACTCATAAGTGGGCGGTGCCACGCCCACTTTCCAAAATTTTGAAAAAGTTATGTAAAGAATATGAAAGTTGATGTATGTACCAAATTATATTATTATAGCGAAATCAGTTAATTAGATATGGACTTTTCAATATTTCGACCTCCTTTCAATATAACTTTTATGAAAAAGTAGGCGTGGTCGCGAAGCGATTTCGTTTATTTTCTATAGCTGAATTTACCACAACAATAGTATGTCCTCTACGAAATTTCGTTATACTAGCATAAACTGTTCTGAAGTTATTAAGAGTCAAAATTTTAAAATTTCTTCAAATATACGTGGGCGGTACCACGCCCCCTTTTCAAAAATGTTTATAAAATCGGCCTTAGAACATCCAAATCAATACATATTGCAAATTTTATCATTGTAGCTGCTTCTAATATTGAATTAACCCATTTTATACGTTTTTCGAAATTTTCGATATCGAAAAAAGGGGCGTGGTTATGGTCCGATTTACCCATTTTCAATAGCAATCTATTCTGAACCCAAATAAGTACGCATGCCAAATTTGGTGAAGATATCTCATTATTTGCTCAAGTTATCGTGTTAACGGACAGACGGACGGACGGACGGACGGACAGACGGACGGACATGGCTCAATCAAATTTTTTTTCGATCCTGATCATATTGATATATAGAAGTCTATATCTATCTCGATTCCTTTATACCTGTACAACCAACCGTTATCCTAACAAAGTTATAATACCCTGTGTACAAGTACAGCTGGGTATAATAAGAAGAAGAAATTTTTCGAGTATGCAGTTTTATAGATACCCTCTGCTACATAGATTCTTCACCACGTAAAGCTTATCTGGAACATTTGTGAGTGAGAATTCTTATAGGTATTAAAAAGTACTAGGAGTTTGAAATGTATAAAAATATTTGGCGCTTGCTATATCGTGAAAAGATGTTTTTTGTTAGAAAAGCTCATATCGGTAATAAGATTGTTAGAAATTAATGCGAACCATCTTTAGCGTGCGCCAATGTTTTTATACATTTCAAACTCCAAGTACTATTTAATACCTATAAGAATTCCCACTCATAAATGTTCCAGATAAGCTTTACGTGGTGAAGAATCTATGTAGGCAGAAGGGAAATTATTTGCCAATGCAATCTCTCATCAAAAAAATTCCGGTAGGTGGCGCACATATCAAGATATTTCGAAAACTAGTTTGAAGTTAGGAACTTTGCGAACGACTTTTGACTAACTTCCTGGTAATCAAGGAACTTGAAACTTAGTAGCTTTGTTTCTTTCCTAGTAATTATGAATAATTATTCCTAAAAAGTGTTCTTTGAAAAAATTAGCAGCGAATTCAGCAGCTTTTTGACATTTAATTCAGAGAGAGGGCGCCAATTCGTTACAAGTTATTGCTGGAGATTTTTCGTCCAGCAGAAATCAGCAAGCAGGAACCGCTGATCGGTGGCATAGCAAAACAACAACAAAAAATGTAAATTCAAATTGTTAGCCAATCAGAAACGTAACCGCTGTTTTGTCTGCAAGTTTCTGCTGAACCCTGTTCGACGAAAAATTAGCAGAAATGAGATTTTGACAGCTTTTTACAAGACTCTCTTCTGCTGACAGTTCTTGGCTGGAGATTTCAAGAAACAAAGCTAGTATTTAGTTAAAGGAACCGCGACTGTTAAAATTAATAGCAACGTTGCCGGTTGATGGTACAAAGAAAACTCAACTCCAGTTTCCTGGAGTGCCTTTATTTATATTTTTTCTTAATCTAACATTCAATTTACATCTAACTATTGTAGGTACGTAGTACGCATGTACATGTGTACATGTGTATACATACATAATCTTAATCCTAAGTAAACCCAACAACGTAGATGGCACATGTATGTGAAATCTGTCACTATACGAAAATATGTTGTGTACTCAGGTGTGTCTTATCTAACTGATAACCATACTTGAGTCCCATCATTATCGTCCTAGAAGACCAACATAACAGTGAGATAGCGGTCTCGCCTAATGTATATTGAGTAAATATGCATAGCGAGATCGTTGTGTATGTACTAATTGTGTCCACATACATGCGCGCATCCACATATGTTGGAATCCGTTCACAACTGTGAACAGTGACAGTACCATATTTAAAAAAAAATGTCTGATAGGAATCACCAAAACCAAAAATAAAATAATAAAAAGATGATAAAAAAATATTAAAAAGCCTCAGCAAATTTGTCGTTAAACAAAGACATGGTTTCGGTGTTTTTGGTTTTGAAATTTTAGTCATACCAATTGTAATCAATTTTTTAGATTTGAAAATATAAAGGTGGAGTGCACGTCTCCAAACTAAGACAAACAATTTCTGAGAGCCTAAATAGAAGTTCGGTTATCGACAAAACATTTAAAGCCTATTAATTGCGATCCACCTTTATATTTTCAAGTCTCAAAAATTTATTAAAATTGGTATGACTAAAATTTCAAAACCAAAAACACCGAAACCACGTCTTTGTTTAACGACAAATTTGCTGAGGCTTTTTGACAGCATTCATATAATGGTTGTCTTTAAAAAAATTTTATCATTTTTTTTATTGTTAAATCATTAAGATTATGAAGTAACTTTTTTTTGCAAAAAAACGAACTCGATTGAGACACTTGAGTTTTTAATTATAGCAATTTACTGGATCCAGCCCTCAAAATTTTAATTATTTATTTTTACAGAAAAAGCCTCAAAGAAAAATACATAATTAAATAAAAAATAGAATAAAAAATATTTTTAATTTAGAATGTTTTTAAAACTGCAAAATAATATCTCCTCTGCCTACATAGATTCTTCACCACGTAGAGCTTGTCCTGAACATTTGTGAGTGAGAATTCTTATAGGTATTAATCGGTACTTGGCAAGATTGATATGTATAAACACATTTGGCGCTTGCTATATTGTGAAAAGTGGATCTTTTGAGGAAAGCTCAAATCGGAAATATGATTGTTAAAAAGTTATGTGAACCACCGATACTGTGCGCCAATGTTTTTATACATATCAATCTTGACAAGTACTGATTAATACCTATAAGAATTCACACTCACAAATGTTCAGGACAAGCTCTACGTGGTGAAGAATCTATGTAGGCAGAGGAGATATTATGTTGCAGTTTTTAATTATGCATTTTTCTTTCAGGCTTTAGTTGTGAGTCCGTGAAAGTTTTTTAAGATTGTAATCGGATATTCTGTCAGATAAATTAAAACTTTATGTCAAACAAATGCATTTTAATTCAAAATTCCCTTTAAAAAAGTAATTTTTTAGCATATTCTACTTCTGTCTAGTGTGCATTGAATGCATTAAATAAATTTCATGTCGAACAGCTTCATTGAATTAGGTAAATTTACGAGCTTTTTCACACAAAATTTCACCAAGTTTGTGTTCACTTCGTTCCCTACCAATTTTGACAGCTCATGTACGCGTTTGGCAATTTTCTATGTTAATAGGCTTTACGCGATGTTTCTGTGGTTACATGAATACCATTATTCTACTTAACGACAAAAAATAAACAATATTAGCACTTGTTTGCAAGGAATTTCGTTTGCATTTACATTTTATTTACTTTTGCGCATTTATCGTTTTTGACAGCGTTTCCATGAACTACATTACCGACGATGTGCGCCTAAATGTAAGCAACCTTTTCAAACACATTCTATTGTAGACATTCTATTGTGTGGACAGTTGACATTTCATTGTGTAGACTTTTGATTGTAGATTGATACGCAAAACGACTAAACTTTATATGAGCCGACAAATAAGATACATATTTGCAAATAAAGCAATATTATGGATTTTTTTTCGTATAATGCATTATCAGCGAAACCTGAACGATGGTGAAAATTTCAAAACCCCAGCTCAACGGGAAAATTATTCAAAATCCAAAGCAAAATCTCTGGAAATGAAGTTTGTCAAATATCTCTACCCATGCACCACCTATCGGAATTATTTTTTTTTGTTATAGAACGTTGGGGTAGAAAACAAAGCGATGATGAAAATTTGAAGATCCTACCTCAACCGGAAGTTGAAAAACGAATTAATTGACACCGAAAACAGACCTTCGCATTTCTTAAATAGAGCGACTCACGCACCATCTAGCGGGTCCAATTTTTTTTGAACATTTGGAAATTGATTAGGTAATACACACGCTAAATATTATTACCCCGATCTCAGCTCCACCTAGCGGAATTTTTTTAAGGAACATATTTTTTTTTCATGGTAGTAATACATGTTCCGAATTTCAGCGAAATCGGACCATAAATGCGATTTTTGATAATATAGCGACCCATGCGCCACCTATCGACATTTTTTCCATAATATTGCATTATGATCGCGACCGGAAGTGTGGTGAACATTTCAAGACCCTAGCACAACAGGAAGTTGGTTCAAAATCGAATGCAAAAATACGGGCACAAGAACGACGAAAGCGACCTAATAAAAACATTTTAAACAAGTAAGGAAGTCTAAGTTCGGGTGAAACCGAACATTACATACCCAGCTGTGCACATAAAGTGGGCGTGATCGTTCAACGATTTTTCTTATTTTCTGTGGTAGTACTCTACATAAACATAACATGCATGGTACCTAGTTTCGTAAATCTATCTCACACCATTCTGAAGTTGTTAGCAGTCGAATTTAAAAATTGCTTGACTCATAAGTGGGCGGTGCCACGCCCACTTTCCAAAATTTTGAAAAAATTATGTAAAGAATATGAAAGTTGATGTATGTACCAAATTATATTATTATAGCGAAATCAGTTAATTAGATATGGACTTTTCAATATTTCCACCTCCTTTCAATATAACTTTTATGAAAAAGTAGGCGTGGTCGAGAAGCGATTTCGTTTATTTTCTATAGCTGAATTTACCACAACAATAGTATGTCCTCTACGAAATTTCGTTATACTAGCATAAACTGTTCTAAAGTTATTAAGAGTCAAAATTTTAAAATTTCTTCAAATATACGTGGGCGGTACCACGCCCCCTTTTCAAAAATTTTTATAAAATCGGCCTTAGAACATCTAAATCAATACATATTGCAAATTTTATCATTGTAGCTGCTTTTAATATTGAATTAACCCATTTTATACGTTTTTCGAAATTTTCGATATCGAAAAAGGGGCGTGGTTATGGTCCGATTTTACCCATTTTCAATAGCAATCTATTCTGAACCCAAATAAGTACGCATGCCAAATTTGGTGAAGATATCTCATTATTTGCTCAAGTTATCGTGTTAACGGACAGACGGACGGACGGACAGACGGACGGACATGGCTCAATCAAATTTTTTTTCGATCCTGATCATATTGATATATGGAAGTCTATATCTATCTCGATTCCTTTATACCTGTACAACCAACCGTTATCCTAACAAAGTTATAATACCCTGTGTACAAGTACAGCTGGGTATAAAAATGTCAATTCCTTAATTTAATTTCACAAAACAGCCTTTGAAATGCGACTACAGTGATCGAACCCAGGAAGATTAATCGAGGAATCATCGAATTCGTCACAATATTTTTTTTTTTCAATTTCAGCCCAAAAACTCGTCAACCCATGTTTGGAAAATTATGTATCCAAATCTTCTTTATATATATCTTTCAGCTCTATACACTGATAAAAATCATTTCCTAAAAGTTAGAAAAGCTCCATACAAATTCAAATATATGAAGGGAACAATATAGCACAAAGGCCGCACCGCCTTAAAAGAAAGAAGTTGTTATACTTAAATTTACATTTAAGTGGGACTTGTACCAAAAGGTCTCACGTTGCCTCACCATATAAGGAATTATTAACTTATTTTGAACTTTGGGATAGTTGTACAATGTACATATGTATACTTAATATGCTATCAACTCCTTATCTTCTTGATATAACTGGGAAAAATTTATTCAGCATAAGAACATATTTACTTATTTTGAACTTTAGGACAGTTGTATACTTACTAAACTCGTAAAATCCTTGAAACTAGTAAATATGTCTTTAATACTGAATTGAGTGCATTGATTTACTTGTGGCAAGTAGAAATGCTCTTTTAAACTATGTAGATTTGTCCTTAAAACCGGGGCTTTTCTTAAAAATAGGAAGAATACTTAATTTGTATGTTGAGTATCACGTTTCCTCAAATTTAAGAGAATTATTTTTATCAGTGTATTCCTTCTGATTTTCTTCTTTGTTTCTAGAATCAGCAACTAAATCCAGGTTTCATGTCCAGAAAAGTGTCGTAAATAACTGCAACGTCAGGAAACCCGGTTCTAGTAATTTCTGTAGGGTAATTAAAATTACGGCCAAAATCGCCTATGCCGTTAGATGGTTATTTTAAATTTAAATAAATTAAATTCAACCACTAAATAATACTAACTCCCTTATTATGTCCAATAAAACACAATTAAAGACAAATAAATTGCGAAATCTCTTTTCACTTAAAAAAATTAAGAGCTCTCTTTTATTACTTATTAGGTAATGCCCGAATTAGTATAGAAATAACTTAAAATAACTTGAGAATTGCAGTTCTAACAAATGAGTAGAACGTGTAGATATCTGATTACCGAAATTAAGTTAGATTTTTCTAACAGCCCGACTTAAATAAGCGCGCTCAGCGTCAAATAGCTCTCAACCATCCTCATGCCCATACAATTTGTATGAGCCCAACACAAACAGCGCGGCGTCAACGCTTAGCAATTTTAATTTTCAATTTTGACAGCGCTTTACAAGGGGAAGTGAGAAATGGGGGAATGAAAGAAGAGAGAATTTAGAGCAATTTTGCGCTTTTATTTGAGTATGTCGCGTGTTGTCTTACTTAATTTCCTTAAATTACCTTTAACCGCCTAGGCCATTTTTGCCTGACGTTGGCGAAAAAAGCCGCTATGCCAAACGCTTTTATTTAAGTCGGCATGTAAGTTAAGTTTTTTTAAGTTTTCAAATTCTCCAATTATTCCATAGAGATAAGAAAAACAAACTTCAAATAAATTAAGTTTCCATTAGGCCAACCAAAATTACGGCGAGCCGATGGCAAATGGCGGGTGCTCGCACGTAATAATATGCAACGAAAGAGAAGACATGTGCAGCGATTGAACATAAATATGTAAGTAATACTTGCTTTTAAATGTATACCAGTATAATGAGTGGTTTTATTGAATTTATGGAAACTACTGTGCACAATTAATTATATGGAATGCAAATGAAAATATGGAAATACACGATTAAGAACAAAGTATGGAAATTGAATTTTAATTTAAATGGAGTTTGAGGAAATTATGTACTTTATCTGGAGTGGCTGATGATGATGCCCGTAGGATCGGAGAACAAGTGAAAGAGTGTTTAGATAAATAGCAGCTTCCCAGCGGCGAAAATCCACCTACAGAATGCAGAACTTCTCCAATACTTTTCGACAGTTTACCCTGAAGAATCAGTTGAGTAGTTGCGTGCAAAAAGGGCACTAACTGAGATGTGCCCTTTTTGCGTAAAACGGCTAATTAGAGAGAAAGATCTATGTTTTATGTCCCCTCCAAATATGGCTTCGATATCTTTTGACCTGGCTGAGTAACTTAGAAAAAGGTTGAGCTATGTATGAGTGCTTTTCTTTACTTCAATATAACTTTTTTTGCTCTTACGCACGTACAGTGTTTTTCTTATACTCTCTGCACGGCCCGCTTGAATCGATTTTAACTTCAAAGTCCGAGGTCAAAACTTCTGGCTTTACATGATTCACCCAAAAATTAAAATAATCTAGCGAGCCGTTTTTGAGTAAACCGCGAAATAACCACGTTTTTTTGAAGTGCATCGGAAAACTTCATTTCTTGTCACATATTGGAAAATACTACATATTCTCAAAGAGGAGTAAAACCTCCATCAGCTCCATGTTTTACTTTTAAAATATCTTGCCACTGACACTTGCGAAATACAATTGAAAGTGCATTTTTTGTTGCTCATACGCCCCGTGCTGTTAAAGACATTTAAAAATAAGAAGAAGAAATTTTTCGAGTATGCAGTTTTATAGATCATTTAATTTTAGTCTAACAAAGTGCAAGTTTTAAGTACCTATGATATATCGTTGATTTTTTACAAATTTTTTTCCTAAGGAGTCTCGTTTTTTCTTTTTTGTAAAAAAGTGGTAATATTTTAATTCTACTTGTGAATTAAAAAAAAAAATTTATTTGGGATCATCTAAGTAAACTTGAATAACTTCTTATTAGTAGCTGACACCTAACTTTTTGAGCTGGGATAGGTTAGGTTCAAGTGGCTGCCGCAGAGGCACACCTAGGCCAGTATTAAAAGGCCCGTTGTGATACCACCAACACTAGGAAAGTAAGTTCCGGGACCCTGCCATATGGAAAATCCCGGTATTAATGGAATTCTCCACATAGCAGAATCCCGGGACTGACGTTCCTATACCGACACCGTTACTCCTCCTCGAACCATTTAGATGACTTGATGAAGGCCATCAGGTCCTTTATGTCCAGCTCCGTGACCTGGCGTAGGCTAACCAGGAAGGGAACTCCCAAAAAGCGCATTCTCACGCCACCTAAAGTCGGGCAGTTGCAGATGAGGTGCTCCACCGTTTTCTCCTCCTCATCATCCTTACAACTCCTACAGCATCGTCGGTAAGGCACACCTAGTCTTTCTGCGTGCCTACCAATGAGGCAGTACCCAGTTAATACGCCTATTAATATGGAGATTTCTTTTCTCCTTAGGGCATAAATTTGTCTTGATCTTTTATGATCCCATTTCGGCCAGGATTCTTTGGATATCCGGCATCCTCGAGATTGCAGCCATCTTTCGTTGGCTTGCATGTGGCTTACGGCATACCTAAGCGCTCTTTATCCCGAAGAACCTGCTTGGTCGTGCCCTGCCTCGCAAGTTCGTCTGCCCTACAATTTCCCTCATTGTCCCTATGCCCCGGGACCCATGCGAAGTTCACGCGATTCTGTTGGGCCATCTCTTGTAGAGATCGACGACAGCTGAGCGTCAGTTCAGAGTTGAACGAATAAGAGCCAAGGGATTTGATGGCCGCCTGGCTGTCGCTGAATATAAAAATGTCCTGTCCGATAGTGTGTTGGGCTATCCAAGCCGCGGCGTCCATGATTGCTGAAACTTCAGCCTGGAAGACACTGCAGTGATCAGGTATTCTAAAGGAGAGCTCAAGGTTCAGATCCTTTGAATAAACCCCTCCTCCAACTCTGCCGTCTAACTTCGAGCCATCAGTATAAATGGAAGTGCCGCCATGAGTGGCGGGACTCCGATCCGTGCTCTCCCATTCTTCCCTGCTGGGAATGTTGATTTTAAAACCGCTATCTCCGACTGTTGTGGTCGCACAACGATCTGTGCTCAGCGGAAGAAAGCTATAGGATCCCAAAATACAGGCGTGTCCAGTAGTGCTTGCGCCCCAGCCGGACGTTTCCCTTAGACGCAGAGCCGATGCTGCTGCTACCCGGTGCCCTTCCAGATCGAGTGGCAAAATGCCAAGAATGGTTTGGAGTGCTTCATTGGGCGTTGTTCTTAGCGCACCGCTTATACAGATCATTCAAGAGCTGTGTACTTTACCTAGCAGATTAAGGTTTGTTGCCTTGCTCAGCGCAGGCCACCACACCACAACTCCATAGAGCATGATTGGTTGAATGATTGCAGTGTAGATCCATTTGCATATTTTGGGGCTGAGCCCCCATTTCTTCCCAATGGCTCTTTTGCACGTGCAGAGTGCAATACACGCTTTCTTCTGGCGCTGAAGAACATTCACCTTCTAGGTTAGTTTCCTATCCAGAACTGTGCCCAAGAACTTGGCTTTGTCAGCCAAGTTCAGGTGCACGTCATTCAGTTTTGGTAGTATTAGCGGTGGTATCTTATAGCGGTTGGTGAAAAGGACCAGTTCTACTTTTCCCGAGTTGATGCTCAGTCCGCAGCGCGAGCACCATGTGGAAACCTCTCGCAGTGCTACTTGCATCAAGTCGCACAGGGTTTGTGGGAACTTGCCCCTATATACTATAGCTAAGTCGTCTGCATATGCCACTACCTTCCCGCCCCCCAGCTTGTGTCTCGCAGCATCGAGTTGACTGTGAGGTTCCATAGAAGCGGGGAGAGAACACCTCCCTGAGGTGTTCCCCTTGTGACTTAGCGTGATAAGTCAACCGAGCCCAGTGATGCAACTATTCGTCTACCCCTTAGTAGTTGATCAATAAGTCCAATAAGAGCCCTGCTTATGCCCAGACTTGTTAAAGCGGTGTTTAAAGCATCAGGGCTTATGTTGTTGAAGGCTCCTTCAATATCTAAAAAGGCCACAAGACAGTACTCCTTCTGATACAGCGATTTTTCAATAACTGAAACTAGGCTGAGAAGCGCAGTTTCTCTAGATTTCCCTTTAGTGTATGCATGCTGATAGCTACAGATCAGGTTGCTATCAATAGTAGAGGAGAGGTAGTCATTTATTATCCTCTCGAAGGTTTTGAGCACAAAGGATGAGAGACTGATCGGCCTATAGTCCTTGGGCTCGTAATGAGACGCCTTCCCCGACTTAGAAATAAACACTACCGTGGCACTTCTCCAGGAGCACGGAATGTAGCTAAGAGCCAGGCAGGCTGTATAGAAAAATACCAACCATTTGGCTGATGTCTCCAATGTGTTTATGAGTTGTGCGGGAATAATCCCGCCTGGCCCGGCAGCCTTGAGCGGTTCGAAGCTTTTAACCGCCCACCTAACCTTTTCCTCCGTGATGGGTATGTATACAGCCAGGTTTGTTGTAGGTGCTACGGGTTCATCATGCAAGTTCCCTGGGAAATGCGTATTCAAAGGCAGCTCTAGGGTTTCCCTCTCCGTGCTGGTCAAGGAACAGTCAGGTTTGCGGAAATAGCTTGTGGCTGTTTGAGTTTTTGAGAGCACTCGTCTAAGTTTCGCTGTATCGTTGACATTTTCGACCCCAGTGCAGAAATTTCTCCACGATACTCTCTTCGCCTGCCTCAGAGCTTTTTTGTAGGCCCTGAGTTTAACTTTATATTCGAGCCATTGAGTCTCCGTGCCAAGGCTGAGATCTATGACCTCCCTACGGGTTTTAGTAATAAACGTAGGTTCGTTACCCACGTTGCAAACTACTAGGTTAGTTGTAAACTAATAGTCAAACAACGACTCTCCTCTAGCATTTATATCGGAGCTTCCCCACTGGACGTGATGAGCATTGGCGTCAGTTCCGATAATAAGATGACCCATGGAAAAATTTGCCACCAGGTCTTTTACCTCCCTCTGTGGCAGAGGTTCTTCGGCGTCGTAGGGCATATAGGCCGACGCCATCGTCTGACTGGTACTGTCGACTGTTAAACTGGCAGCTGTAACGTGAGCTGGGATAGTAAAGAAAAATGTTTATTCTATCATATTCAGTCTTCAAAAGACTTATATCGCATTTACTTTTCGACTTATGGACCTCGCAAAATTGGCAAAAAGTCGATTTTCGTCAAAAGTTGTGCAACAAAATCTGCTCGTGCTGGTCTGCTATGAATCGACGATAGTAAAACGCTATTGTATGATGAAGAGAAAGGTTAAGGCTTTCAGAATCATGTACTTTTATCCAAATACTGCTTCTAATTGCAGAGTTACAGAGGTCAAAAAATAGGTCATTTGAGCTTTAAACCCGGATTGTCTGAGAACTAAGCTTAATACAAAAATTATAAGAATAGGTAAAGATTCTATGGAGGATCCTCTAAAAACCCTCATACTCAGAAAATTAGTTTGGTTCACTCAACGGTTTTTTAAGAGGGGGGTGGACTCCCCCCTCACACAGAATCGAGGTAAGTTACATCCTCATAGTTTTTTTTAGTAATAATCTGCAAGCTTTACTTAATTTAAGTCAATTAACAGAATACTGCTTTTGTCTCTTTTTTTGACCATTTCGACTCAAAAACTGCATATTACCACTTTTTTTTACAAAAAAAAAACCGAGACACCTTAGGAAAAAATTCGTAAAAAATCAACGATATGTCGTAGGTACTTAAAAGTTGCACTTTGTTAGACTAAAACAAGTAAGGAAAGCTGTCTTCGGCTGTGCCGAAGCCTTAATACCTTTCATGAATAAGCGTCACGATTTTCACTGTTTGATCCCAGTAAAACCTGTGTGAATTTAAATTTATCTTATACCGAAATAATCGGAACTATCGAGTATACTTTTACTTTCCTACCTATATAATTACACAGTACAACAAAATTTGAATTTTTGTTTGCAACAGAGTCACCATCGTACTTTTCTGATAGGCGGCATCGCATAGATTATTTTTGCCGAACAAGCTTATAGTCCAGCTCGTCTGAGTTTTTTTTAATTTGCACTTAAAGGTTAAGGGGGTCATATTGGATATTTGTACCATAACCAAATAAACTTGAAGAGCTACAGCTTCGGTGTCTAAGGGAAGGTTGTTGGCAATAAAAAGACTAACATTTTCCTTCTAGACATTGTCCCGCTACGATTCATGGTTATGTCATTTTTTCTTAGCTTTTTGTAAAATTTCACGAAAAAATGTCTCCCCTGAGTCTACTGTTAACAATATCTTTACGACACCTTCGGGAAAAATATTCCTCATAAAAAAATAGGGGGGGGGGGGGGGGGTTGGGTTTGTCCAAAAAACGAAATTTTCGTCGAGGACTCCTTTAAACATAAACTAGCAAAAACTAGAGTTCATCCAAGAAACAACTAAAATACATGAGACATTCCATATGAAAACGTCTAATTCAAAAAGCTGGCTAGTCTCGGATTTCGCTGAAACTTTGAGGGACACTTCCTTAGGGTCCTGACGGATCAAATTTACACACATTTAATTTTTATAACCACTGGTTTCGGATTGGTCGAATTTCAAAGTTTGAAAACGTCGTTTTTAGGCTTACCCTATTATAGCTGTACACTTGTTTCTATCAGAGATATCCTTGCATTCGATACGGCTTTTTAAAGGTACAAGAGAGTAGTTTGGTAAAGGTTGCTTGACAAAAAGTCTCAAAAATTATACGAAAATTTACTTTGAAAATAAGTTTATATTGGTTTAGGAGATCCATCAGCAGAGACCCTTAAGCGAGCTACTTACCTGCCAAGAAATGTTCAACCCCATATAAAAAAACGTCCAAGAAATGGTCAAGAACTGTTTTCACACGTCAAATTTTCTTGAGCCAATACTCAACTCATAAGAAAAAATACTGCAATTTTCGAAGGTTGGCAACGCCGGTTTACCTCAAGGAATAAATGAGTGGCTCGGTACCATCCTTGCCTAACCCTCAATTTAGTAATTTCCTAATAATTAGTGACAAAGTTAATAGAAAATTAAAAATTAAACAGTTTAACATTTCTTGGCAGGTAAGTAGCTCGCTTAAGGGTCTCTGCTGATGGATCTCCTAAACCAATATAAACTTATTTTCAAAGTAAATTTTCGTATAATTTTTGAGACTTTTTGTCAAGCAACCTTTACCAAACTACTCTCTTGTACCTTTAAAAAGCCGTATCGAATGCAAGGATATCTCTGATAAAAACAAGTGTACAGCTATAATAGGGTAAGCCTAAAAACGACGTTTTTCAAACTTTGAAATTCGACCAATCCGAAACCAGTGGTTATAAAAATTAAATGTGTGTAAATTTGATCCGTCAGGACCCTAAGGAAGTGTCCCTCAAAGTTTGAGCGAAATCCGAGACTAGCCAGCTTTTTGAATTAGACGTTTTCATATGGAATCTCATGTATTTCAGTTGTTTCTTGGATGAACTCTAGTTTTTGCTAGTTTATGTTTAAAGGAGTCCTCGACGAAAATTTCGTTTTTTGGACACCCCCTATTTTTTTATGAGGAATATTTTTCCCGAAGGTGTCGTAAAGATGTTGTTAACAGTAGACTCAGGGGAGACATTTTATCGAGAAATTTTACAAAGACGGATTTTGTTGAAATTCGGTAGGCAGACAGCTAATAGTCTGGATGGAGGTATAGGCTATTTATTTTTTTTTTTTTTAATTTTGGGGGTCCGGCCATGCTAGGGACCGTAACTCTGAGTACACTTGACCTAAACTTGTTATATTTCGCATACAGGTGTAGATACTTCGTACAATATGGGTATCAAACGAAACTGGAAGGTCCCAGATCTCATTTGGACTTCGACATATTTCGATAAATTTATCGATAACTGAGTTATCAGTCGAAATGCGATTGCCCAGAAACCTAAAATTTACCCTACAATATGGGTGTCAAACGAAAGGGGATGACCCCAGGTTTAATTTGGACTTCGATATATTTCGATAAATTTATCGATAACTGAGTTATCAGTCGAAATGCGATTGCCCAGAAACCTAAAATTTGCTCTACAATATTGGTGTCAAACGCAAGGGGATGACCCCAGGTTTGATTTGGATCTCGATATATTTCGATAAATTTATCGATAACTAAGTTATCGGTGAAAATGCGATTGCCCAAAAACCTCAAAATTGCCCTAAAATGTGGGTATCAAACGTAAGGGCATGGCCCCAGGTTTCATTTGGACTTAGATATATTTCGATAAACTTATCGATAACCGAGTTATCGGTAAAAATGTGATTGCCGAAACACCTCAAAATTGCCCTACCACATGGGTATCAAACGAAAGGGCAGGTGCCCAGGATTCATTTAAACTTCGATATATTTCGATAAATTTATCGAGAACTGAGTTATCGGTGAAAATGTGATTTCCCACAACCCCTTAAAGGGCATGACCACAGGATTCATTTGGACTTCGATATATTTTGATAGATTTATCGATAACTGAGTTATCGGTGAAAATGTGATTGCCCAAAAACTTTAAAATTGCCCTACAATATGCATATTAAAAGAAAGGGGATGGCCCCAGGTTTCATTTGGACTTCGATATATTTCGATAAAATTATCGATAACTGAGTTATCGGTAAAAATGTGATTGCACAAAAACCTCAAAATTGCCCTAAAATATGGGTATCAAACGAAAGGGCATGACCCCAGGTTTTATTTGGACTTCGTTATATTTCGATAAATTTATCGATTACTGAGTTATCAGTCGAAATGCGATTGCCCTGAAATCTAAAATTTACCCTACAATATGGGTATCAAACGAAAGGGCATGACCCCAGGTTTTATTTGGACTTCGTTATATTTCGATAAATTTATCGATTACTGAGTTATCAGTCGAAATGCGATTGCCCAGAAACCTAAAATTTACCCTACATTATGGGTATCAAACGAAATGGAATGGCCCCAGGTTTGAGTTGGATCTCGATATATTTCGATAAATTTATCGATAACTAAGTTATCGGTGAAAATTTGATTGCCCACAACCCCTAAAATTGCCCTACAATATGGGTATCAAACGACAGGGCATGACCCCAGGATTGCGATAAATTCATCGATAACTGAGTTATCAGTCGAAATGCGATTGCCCAGAAACCTAAAATTTGCCCTACAATATTGGTGTCAAAAGCAAGGGGATGACCCCAGGTTTCGTTTGAACTTCGATATATTCCGATAAATTTATCGATAACTGAGTTATCTGTCGAAATGCGATTGCCCTGAAATCTAAAATTTACCCTACAATATGGGTATCAAACGAAAGGGAATGGCCCCAGGTTTCATTTGGACCTCGATATATTTCGATAAATTTATCGATAACTAAGTTATCGGTGAAAATTAGATTGCCCAAAAACATCAAAATTGCCCTAAAATGTGGGTATCAAACGAAAGGGCATGACCACAGGTTTCATTTGGACTGCGATATATTTCGATAAACTTATCGATAACTGAGTTATCGGTAAAAATGTGATTGCACAAAAACCTCAAAATTGCCCTTCAATATGGGTATCAAACGAAAGGGCATGTCCCCAGGATTCATTTGGACTTCGTTATATTTCGATAAATTTATCGATAACTGAGTTATCGGTGAAAATGTGATTACCCAAAAACTTTAAAATTGTCCGACAATATGCATATCAAAAGAAAGGGGATGGCCCCAGGTTTCATTTGGACTTCGATATATTTCGATAAAATTATCGATAACTGAGTTATCGGTAAAAATGTGATTGCCGAAAAACCTCAAAATTGCCCTACCATATGGGTATCACACGAAAGGGTATGTCCGCAGGATTCATTTGGACTTCGATATATTTCAATAAATTTATCGATCATTGAGTTATCGGTAAAAATGTGATTGCCCAAAAACCTCAAAATTGCCCTACAATATGGGTATCAAACGAAAGGGCATGACCCCAGGTTTTATTTGGACTTCGTTATATTTTGATAAATTTATCGATTACTGAGTTATCAGTCGAAATGCGATTGCCCAGAAACCTAAAATTTACCCTACATTATGGGTATCAAACGAAATGGAATGGCCCCAGGTTTGAGTTGGATCTCGATATGGTTGGTTGGTTGGTTGCCGTGCCGCCCGGTCAGAAGGACCGGATCCAAGTAGCGCGCTGGGCGCCATTTTCATGCACTAAATTGTGAAACCAATTACAGTTTGTTTTCTACGGACTAGATGGATTATAGTCAAACCATTTGGTCAGACCTATAAATTTGTTTATGTCAACTATGGAGCACTTAGATACATCCTTCAGGTCAGTTAGAACAAACCGACCTAAGGTCTTGTGTCTTATATTGGCCAGGGCAGGACACTCGCAGAAGAAGTGAGTAACAGTTTCTTTACAGCCATCTAGGCCGCAACTTCTACACACCTCGTTGAATGGTAGCCCAATTCTTTCCGCGTGTTGGCCCAGTGGCCAGTGTCCTGTTATGGTGGCTGTTATTCTGAAGATCTCCTTCCTAGATCTGCATAGCAGGCTCTCGGTTCTACTTTTGTTGTATTCAGGCCAGGTTTGTTTGACAATCCTACAGCTATCCGAGGAGTACCACCTACGAATGGCCATGGCCTTGTATTTGTTGTGTATGTCACTTTTGATTGCTGTGAGTGGGCGACGCACACTAACTACATCTAAGTTGTCTGCTGAAGCCCCTGTCTTTGCCAGTACATCCGCTTTCTCATTGCCCACAATGTTCCTGTGACCCGGAACCCAGAAAAGTGTGATTTTCGCGGAGTTTGCTGCTGCCCTAAGCGACCCTTTGCAGTCGCTGACGGCCTTAGAGGAAGTGATCGGCGGGTCGAGCGCCATAAGCGCCGCTTGACTGTCTGTGTATATGCGCACCTCCCTCCCTTCAATTGACTCTCCTGTTAGGTGTCCACAGGCTTTCTCGATACCAACTACTTCTGCTTGGAAGATGCTGGCCGAGTTCGGGAGACGGTAGGACTGAGCGACTTGCAATTGCTCAGAATAGACCCCTGCTCCCACGCCACAGTCCATTTTAGACCCGTCCGTGAATACAGAGATTATCCCCTGCTTGCAAGCGCTACCATCTCTCCATTCGCCTCTTGACGGGAAGTGCACTTCATAGTTTTTGTCGAATTTTAGGGAGGGTGGGAGGTAGTCTGATGATAGGTCTTCGTTTGAGAACCTGTTTAGGATGCCGCTGTGGCCAGTCCAGCACTCGGACTCCGTAAGCCTTAGTGCTGCTCCTGTGGCCATTACACGAATGTGCATGTCTAGCGGTAATTGATTTAAGATGATGTTGAGTGCGTCAGTCGGCCAGGATCTAAGTGCGCCCGTTACGCCTCCGAATGCCGCTCGTTGTATCTTGTTTAGGTTATTGATGTTGTACTGCTTGTCTAGGGCCGGCCACCAAACTAACGCCCCATACGATAGTATGGGTCTTATGACTGCAGTGTAGAGCCACATCATCAGTTTTGGTTTTAGACCCCAGTTCTTGCTTACTATTCTTTTGCAGGAGTAGTAGGCAATGTATGCTTTGTTTATTCTTTTCTCAACGTTCAGTTTCCAGTTGAGTTTGCTATCTATTTCGACACCGAGGTATTTTACACTCTGGGAGAGTGATAGTTCAGTGCCGTTAAGCGAGGGTAGACGGAATTGAGGGATCTTGGTTTTGTTGCTAAACAGTACTAGTTCCGTTTTACTCGGGTTGATGCCTAGACCACTAGCAGAGGTCCAGGCCTGTAGCTTCCGGAGTGCCCTTTCCAAGATTTCGCTAAGCGTTGAGGGGAACGGTCCCGATACTGCAATAGCAACGTCGTCAGCATATGCTACTACCTTAACCCCGTTTTTGTTTAGCTGGAGAAGTATATCGTTCAGTGCGACCACCCACAGTAGTGGAGAAAGAACACCTCCCTGAGGTGTACCCCTGCTCACTGTTCTAGTTATTGTGGCTGCTCCCATATTCGCTTCTATCTGTCTGTTCTCTAGCATCGATTGCGTCCATCCACAAATATAGCCGTCTATTCCAGCCTTTTGGAGGGATTTGACAATTGCGCCTGTTTCTATGTTGTTGAACGCCCTTTCTATATCTAAGAAGGCTGCCAAAGTGTATTGTTTGTAGTGGAGCGATCTTTCAACTGTGCCTATGATTTCGTGAAGCGCAGTCTCCGTTGACTTGCCTTTCATGTACGCATGTTGCGCAACGGAAAGGATAGGCCCAGTTATTACTGATCTTATGTGGAGATCCAGAAGTCGTTCCAGAGTCTTCAACATGAAGGATGTGAGGCTTATGGGTCTGTAGTCGTTGGCATTTTCATGCGAACGCCTACCCGTTTTGGGGAGGAATATGACGTGAACTCTCCTCAAGCTCCGCGGGATGTAGGTCAGAGTGATACTCGCCCTGAATACCCTGGCCAACCAGCGGACCATTTTATCTCCTTGCTTCTGAAGCATCACTGGAGTGACGCCGTCGGGTCCAGGAGATTTGTATGGGGGGAAGCTGTTAATTGCGTGTCTAATCTTTTCCCTGTCCAACAACATTGCCAGTAATTCCTTGGGGGGCTCGGAGACCCCACCCTGAGGTACAAGTACTGGCGTGTGGTCGCTGGCAGGGAAGTGTTTATTCATTAGGGTTACTAGGGATCCCTCCTCTGAGTCCGCCCAAGAACCATCTTCCTTTCTCACGAAAAGATTATTTACGTGCTCTTTGGACAGAATCTTGCTCAGTCTGGAGGCTTCCCTGGTGTTTTCTATTGTAGAGCAGAAGGTTTGCCAGGATTGAGCCTTCGCCTTCCTTACTGCTTTCTTGTAGGTTTTGAGCGTTTTCCTATATGGCCGCCAATCTTTGGTATCGTAACATACGTTGAATGTTTTTCTTACTGCTGTTCTCAGATTCCTAAGCTCACCGTTCCACCACGGAGGAGATTTCTTCTTAAGAATGCTGACAGGGGTAGATTTGTTATACGATATTGCTAGAGTATGCTCCAGTTTGTCCACTGCATCATCCAGCTCTTGCGGGCTGGTGATGTCAGGGTAGGGCTCACTTAGCGTTAAGGATTTCTCGGAGAGTTTGACGAATTTGTCCCATCTAGTTCTTCGTGGGTTCCGGTACCGAAGAGTCCGACCCGGACCATACCCTATGTCGAAGAAGATCAAGCGATGGCCAGATAGGGAGGCTTTGTCTGAAACCTCCCAGTTACTTACCAGCGCTGAACCATTATCCGAAGACAGGGTAAGATCGAGGACCTCCTCCCAGCCCTGGAATCTATCCGAACTAGGGAAAAAGAAAGTTGGCTTAGAACCCCTATTGCAGATGGTCAGGTTCGAGTTAAGAATATAGTGTAAAAGGGACTCACCTCTATCGTTGATTGAAGTACTGCCCCACATAGAGTGTCTTGCATTTGCGTCGCTGCCGATAACGACGTTTTGGTTTTTGTTGTGATCCAGGAAGTATTTGAGTTCGGTAGGTGGGACCGGCCTGTCGTGAGCCATGTAGGCTGAAATGACAAAGACCGGCTGCATATCGTCACCTTCCAACTTTACCACCGTTACGTCTGATGTACTGTAATTTGAACATAGGAAAGCCTTTATACTTTTTTTGATTAAAATGCATGATCTTGGCTTACCTACATCTGTTTTGTAGAACAGATTATGAGTGCTGATGTTTAACCCCGTGATCCTCTCTTTGTTGATCCAGGGTTCTTGTATGAAGCTGATGTCTACGTCCTCCTGTGCTAGAAGGACCTTCAGATTATCCGTAGCACTTATTGAGTGCTGCAGATTAATCTGGACTGGATCTCGATATATTTCGATAAATTTATCGATAACTGAGTTATCGGTGAAAATGTGATTTCCCACAACCCCTTAAAGGGCATGACCCCAGGATTCATTTGGACCTCGATATATTTCGATAAATTTATCGATAACTGAGTTATCGGTGAAAATGTGATTTCCCACAACCCCTTAAAGGGCATGACCCCAGGATTCATTTGGACCTCGATATATTTCGATAAATTTATCGATAACTGAGTTATCGGTGAAATTGTGATTGCCCAAAAACTTTACAATTGCCCGACAATATGCACATCAAAAGAAAGGGGATGGCCCCAGGTTTCATTTGGACATCAATATATTTCGATAAATTTATCGATAACTGAGTTATCGGTAAAAATGTGATTGCCCAAAAACCTCAAAATTGCCCTACAATATGGGTATCAAACGAAAGGGCATGACCCCAGGTTTTATTTGGACTTCGTTATATTTCGATAAATTTATAGATAACTGAGTTATCGGTGAAAATGTGATTTCCGAAAAACCTTAAAATTGCCCTACAATATGGGTATTAAACGAAAGGGGATGGCCCCAGGTTTTATTTGGACTTCGTTATATTTCGATAAAGTTATCGGTGAAAATGTGATTGCCCAAAAACCTCAAAATTGCCCTAAAATGTGTGTATCAAACGTAAGGGCATGGCCCCAGGTTTCATTTGAACTTAGATATATTTCGATAAATTTATCGATCATTGAGTTATCGGTGAAAATGTGATTGCCCACAACCCCTAAAATTGCCCTACAATATGGGTATCAAACGAAAGGGCATGACCCCAGTATTCATTTGGACTTCGTTATATTTCGATAAATTTATCGATAACTGAGTTATCGGTGAAAATGTGATTACCCAAAAACTTTAAAATTGTCCGACAATATGCATATCAAAAGAAAGGGGATGGCCCCAGGTTTCATTTGGACATCGATATATTTCGATAAATTTATCGATAACTGAGTTGTCGGTAAAAATGTGATTGCCCAAAAACCTCAAAATTGCCCTACAATATGGATATCAAACGAAAGGGCATGACCCCAGGTTTTATTTGGACTTCGTTATATTTCGATAAAGTTATCGGTGAAAATGTGATTGCCCAAAAACCTCAAAATTGCCCTAAAATGTGTGTATCAAACGTAAGGGCATGGCCCCAGGTTTCATTTGAACTTAGATATATTTCGATAAATTTATCGATCATTGAGTTATCGGTGAAAATGTGATTGCCCACAACCCCTAAAATTGCCCTACAATATGGGTATCAAACGAAAGGGCATGACCCCAGGATTCATTTGAACTTCGATATATTTTGATAAATTTATCGATAACTGAGTTATCGGTGAAAATATGATTGCCCAAAAACCTCAAAATTGCCCCACAATATGGGTACCAAACGAAAGGGCATGTCCCCAGGATTCATTTGGACTTCGATATATTTCGATAAATTTATCGATAACTGAGTTATCTGTCGAAATGCGATTGCCCAGAAACCTAAAATTTGCCCTACAATATTTGTGTCAAACGCAAGGGGGTGACCCCAGATTTCATTTGGACCTCGATATATTTCGATAAATTTATCGATAACTAAGTTATCGGTGAAAATGTGATTGCCCAAAAACCTCAAAATTGCCCCACAATATGGGTATCAAACGAAAGGGCATGTCCCCAGGATTCATTTGGACTTCGATATATTTCGATAAATTTATCGATAACTGAGTTATCGGTGAAAATGTGATTGCCCACAACCCCTTAAATGGCACTACAATATGGGTATCAAACGAAAGGGCATGACCCCAGGATTCATTTGGACTTCGATATATTTTGATAAATTTATCGATAACTGAGTTATCTGTCGAAATGCGATTACCCAGAAACCTAAAATTTACCCTACAATATTGGTGTCAAACGCAAGGGAATGGCCCCAGGTTCATTTGGACCTCGATAAATTTATCGATAACTAAGTTATCGGTGAAAATGTGATTGCCCAAAAACATCAAAATTGCCCTAAAATGTGGGTATCAAACGAAAGGGCATGACCCCAGGTTTATTTGGACTTCGATATATTTCGATAAACTTATCGATAACTGAGTTATCGGTAAAAATGTCATTGCACAAAAACCTCAAAATTGCCCTTCAATATGGGTATCAAACGAAAGGGCATGTCTCCAGGATTCATTTGGACTTCGATATATTTCGATAAATTTATCGATAACTGAGTTATCGCTGAAAATTTGATTGCCCACAACCCCTTAAATTGCACTACAATATGGGTATCAACCGAAAGGGCATGACCCTAGGATTCATTTGGACTTCGTTATATTTCGATAAATTTATCGATAACTGAGTTATCGGTGAAATTGTGATTGCCCAAAAACTTTAAAATTGCCCGACAATATGCACATCAAAAGAAAGGGGATGGCCCCAGGTTTCATTTGGACATCAATATATTTCGATAAATTTATCGATCCCCAAACGAAAGGGCATGACCCCAGGTTTTATTTGGACTTCGTTATATTTCGATAAATTTATAGATAACTGAGTTATCGGTGAAAATGTGATTTCCGAAAAACCTTAAAATTGCCCTACAATATGGGTATTAAACGAAAGGGGATGGCCCCAGGTTTCAATTGGACCACGATATATTTCGATAAATTTATCAATATCTCAGTAATCGCCGACTTTTTCAAATCCAACTTTGTAAGCGATGCCGGTGTGAGCACTTATAACTCATATGGCGATGATCTTGGTCCGCATTACCTTGATTTCGGAGCACTCTCGATCACCGAGCTAGATGTTCAGATGGGTATCTCTTCCTTGCAACTGTCTCATAAAAATGATTCCGATGGCCTCTCCTCTTCTTTCCTCAAGAATTGCTGTTCGTCACTAGTCTTCCCTTTAACCCATATAATCAACCTCTCCCTCTCCTCTGGTAATTTCATTGACAAATGGAAGGTGAGCTCCATTACCCCCATCCACAAATCAGGTAACGAAAATGATGTCAGGAATTACCGCCCAATTTCAAAATTATCTACATTCTCAAAACTTTGTGAAAAGGTGGTAAAAGAAAAGTTATTCTTCTCTGTCAAAGAAATCATTGATCCCAACCAGCATGGTTTTGTTCGTGGTCGCTCCACTGTAACCAATCTTGCGGTTTTTTCTGAGTACTGTATATCGGCATTTAAGAGTGGATCTCAGTGGATACCATTTACACCGATTTCTCTAAAGCCTTTGATACAGTCTCTCACGATTTATTATTATACTAGCTTGAACGCTTAGGTTTTCACTCAGTGTTTCTTCAGTGGTTGCGCTCCTACCTCACGAACAGAACAACGTTTGTAGATATTGCTGGTACTGCATCTTACTGTTTTGTGGTCACCTCTGGAGTCCCGCAGGGTAGTATTCTGGGCCCGCTTCTTTTTGTTATTTTTATTAATGATATCCGGTCCTGTTTTAATCACTCGCAATTTTTACTATATGCCGACGACCTGAAATTGTTTACTAGAGTTACCTGTCAGTCTGACGTAATTCGTCTACAAAACGAACTCAACAATCTTACTGACTGGAGTGTCAAAAACAAACTGTTGCTCAATATCAATAAATGTTTCCATTTAACTTTGTCGAAAACCCGGAATTGCATCAGTTCAAGTTACTCGATTCTTAATAATCAACTGTCCCCAGTCGAGGTGTTTTCTGATCTAGGCGTTCTGTTTGACTCTGGTTTTACCTTTGTCAGTCATGTGAACACAGTTATCCCTAAGGGCTTTTCGAATTTGGCCTTTTTGAAGCGTTATGCGAAGGACTTTAAAGATCCCTATACAGGGAAATCCGTTTTTACTAGTCTTGTCGGGTCTAAGTTGGAATATGCATCAATTATCTGGAACCCTCTATATAGTTCTCACTCTGACAGAATCGAGCGTGTACAGCGCAGTTTTACTCGCTTTGCTCTCTATCCACTTCATTTCGTTGATCCCTTTCCATCCTATAATACACGGTGTTTGCTCATAAACTTCTCTCATAAATCTCTCTCTAGTAGGCGCACAATCCATGCGATAATGTTCATTTTCGACATTGTTAATGGCTTAATTGATTGCGTGAATCTGCTCGATCAACTTTGCTTCAATGTCCCAAATCGCATCCTACGTTCCCACTACCCTTTCCATCTTATTACAGTAAAATCTAATTACCACTACCTTGCGCCCATTACTAGGGCAGTCAGCGAAATCAACAATATTTACAAACCGCTAGATCTTGACTTTGCAATGCCGAGATCCCAGTTCGTCGATAAGATTACTTCACTCTATCCCTAGTACTCAATTCCAGCCTTTTTAGTCAGTAAGGAATTTTCCTGTTCATTTCTAGTCTGTAAGATATTGTTATCATAGACTGAATAAAGAAAGAAAGAAAGAAAGAAAGAAAGAAAGAAAGAAAGAAAGAAAGAAAGAAAGAAAGAAAGAAAGAAAGAAAGAAAGAAAGAAAGAAAGAAAGAAAGAAAGAAAGAAAATGTGATTGCCCAAAAACCTTAAAATTACCCCACAATATGGGTATCAAACGAAAGGGCTTGACCCCAGGTTTTATTTGGACTTCGATATATTTCGATAAATTTATCGATAACTGAGTTATCGGTGAAAATGTGATTGCCCAAAAACCTCAAAATTGCCCTACAATATGGGTATCAAACGAAAGGGCTGGCCCCAGGTTTCAATTGGACCACGATATATTTCGATAAATTTATCAATAACTGAGTAATCGGTGAAAATGTGATTGCCCAAAAACCCTAAAATTGCCCGACAATATGGGTATCAAACGAAAGGGGATGGCCCCAGGTTTCATTTGGACTTCGATATATTTCGATAAATTTCTCGATAACTGAGTTATCGGTGAAAATGTGATTTCCGAAAAACCTTAAAATTGCCCTACAATATGGGTATTAAATGAACGGGGATGGCCGCAGGTTTCAATTGGACCACAATATATTTCGATAAATTTATCAATAACTCAGTAATCGGCGAAAATGTGATTGCCCAAAAACCTTAAAATTACCCCACAATATGGGTATCAAACGAAAGGGCATGACCCCAGGATTCATTTGGACTTCGATGTATTTCGATAAATTTATCGATGGCTGAGTTATCGGTGAAAATGTGATTGCCCACAACCCCTAAAATTGACCTACAATATGGGTATTAAGCGAAAGGGGATGGCCCCAGGTTTCATTTGAACTTCGATATATTTCGATAAATTTACCGATTACTGAGTTATCAATGAAAATGTGGTTTCCTCAAAACCTTAAAATTGCCCTACAATATGGGTATCAAACGAAAGGGGAAAGCCCCAGGTTTCGTTTGGACTTCAGCGTATTTCAATAAATTTTCCGATGACTAAGTTATCAATGAAAATGTGATTGCCCAGAAACCTAAAATTTGCCCTACAATATGGGTGTCAAACGCAAGGGGATGAACCCAGGTTTCATTTGGACTTCCATATATTTCGATAAATTTATCGATAACTGAGTTATCGGTGAAAATGTGATTGCCCACAAACCCTAAAATTGCACTACAATATGGGTATCAAACGAAAGGGCATGACCCCAGGATTCATTTGGACTTCGATATATTTCGATAAACTTATCGATAAGTGAGTTATCGGTAAAAATGTGATTGCACAAAAACCTTAAAATTGCCCTTCAATATGTAAATCAAACGAAAGGGCATGTCCCCAGGATTCATTTGGGCTTCGATATATTTCGATAAATTTATCGATAACTGATTTGTCGATGGAGTGTGGTTGTTAAGTGACATTGCTCAATCCCGACTCTTGCGTCCTCGTTCGTGCACTCTGGGCAACGGGAGCTACCTAGGCTCGCGGCAGAAAGAGAGGGAGCCCCGGTGGGGCCACTCTCACATATTTGGTTTAAGGGCTCACCGAGGTCTCTTTCGCAGCGTCTGTTCAACACATGGTGCGGCTGCAAGCGGGTGTCTGTCTTGTAGCAAGCGGCTCGCTATATAAATGTGTGAATATCAAACGTAAGGGCATTGTAATAGTATTAAGCAATTATGTTTGCTTTTTATGTACAATTCTTTGAACTTTAACTGTCAATTCCTTGTAGGGGAAATTGAAACAGTAATTTTTTAAATATGTATTAGTTTTATTTATTTAAAAAACATTTATTAAAAATGTTCTTGTATTATTATTACACTCCCCGGCCCAAAGGCTCGTATGGACCAAAATATTTAATGTTATAAACTGACAACCCCTTACCACTGGTGGGGGGAAGCTGACAGTGTGTTGAAATTAAATCAACTAATTGAGTAGTTTGTAAGACGACTAACTTTATTCATATATTTACAGAAGTTTATATACAAAATCTTAAATCTATGTTCCTATTTAATTATAAGTGTTTGTGTGAAGTAACAAAAGAGCAATTATAAAAGGGACTGATTCTAATCATAGTTTTTGGATCAGTTGGGTTTGTGAATTTCATTGCTTTTTTATTACTTCTATGTATTTCTATTTTAGAGATTAAAAATATCCGTTTGAATACAAACGCTAGCTGCATCTAGCATATCATTGATTTATAAATGTTTGTGTGTAGCAAATCGATCTTGTATGTTCTATCTATTTTAAGAATTAGGTTCAACGATAGCTACTATTAGTGTAAGTGTGTATGTATGTATGTAGCTTAGCACATACTGCCACGGGCAAAAATAGATATGTATTTATTTTTATACCCAGCTGTACTTGTACACAGGGTATTATAACTTTGTTAGGATAACGGTTGGTTGTACAGGTATAAAGGAATCGAGATAGATATAGACTTCCATATATCAATATGATCAGGATCGAAAAAAAATTTGATTGAGCCATGTCCGTCCGTCTGTCCGTCCGTCCGTCTGTCCGCTAACACGATAACTTGAGCAAATAATGAGATATCTTCACCAAATTTGGCATGCGTACTTATTTGGGTTCAGAATAGATTGCTATTGAAAATGGGTAAAATCGGACCATAACCACGCCCCTTTTTCGATATCGAAAATTTCGAAAAATGATAAAATTTGCAATATGTATTGATTTAGATGTTCTAAGGCCGATTTTATAAAAAATTTTGAAAAGGGGGCGTGGTACCGCCCACGTATATTTGAAGAAATTTTAAAATTTTGACTCTTAATAACTTCAGAACAGTTTATGCTAGTATAACGAAATTTCGTAGAGGACATACTATTGTTGTGGTAAATTCAGCTATAGAAAATAAACGAAATCGCTTCTCGACCACGCCTACTTTTTCATAAAAGTTATATTGAAAGGAGGTGGAAATATTGAAAAGTCCATATCTAATTAACTGATTTCGCTATAATAATATAATTTGGTACATACATCAACTTTCATATTCTTTACATAATTTTTTCAAAATTTTGGAAAGTGGGCGTGGCACCACCCACTTATGAGTCAAGCAATTTTTAAATTCGACTGCTAACAACTTCAGAACGGTGTGAGATAGATTTACGAAACTAGGTACCAGGCATGTTATGTTTATGTAGAGTACTACCACAGAAAATAAGAAAAATCGGTGAACGATCACGCCCACTTTATGTGCACAGCTGGGTATGTAATGTTCGGTTTCACCCGAACTTAGACTTCCTTACTTGTTTACAATATTTCTTTCAAATTAAGTGAACTGTATTAATTATTTTCTTAAAATTATTTGAGTGCTTATATATATTTCTAAAACTCATTCTAGCGTACACTTATTTTCGTGTATATATATTTTTGCGCTATTATAATAAAATATTTATTTATGCACTTTTTTATGATATTAATTTTTAATTGCTTTGTGTGCATTTGTGGCACTTACAACAAGCAGACATATATAAATGTGCAATTGTTATGTAAAAATAAAATAACATGTTTAATAATAATTAAACATCTTGCGACCGACAATAGTGGTTTTTCATTGATTATAATTATATTCTTAATTTTCGTGAACATTTAAATTTAAATAAATGAATGGAATTTATTCAAATTAAATATGCTCACATTTTTTTATTTATTTAAACATCTTGTAGGTGACTATTATTTAATGGTGATTCGAAATGAATTTTTACATTAGGTTGTTTTTTCGGAATGAATTTAATGTATAATATTAATAAAATAATTATAATTACTATGCATAATATTAACGATGTGTGACCTGTCACATGATGGAATTCCAACCCTTTTAATTTGAACTGCTGCTTTTTAAATTCATCTAAGTTTTGCTGTAGATTGCGGATTTCTTGCCGATGGTCGATTGTTGAGGAGTGGAAAGGCTTAATATTTTTATAGCATCAATAGTTGTTATCCAAGTTGTTTGTGGATCGAAATAGGCTTCAGATGACGTGATTGACGAAGATGTTAGAAACCCTCCGTTATATCTCAAGGTGCACCCGGGAGTCAATGAAATAATGCCTTGATGTGCTAAATTGATCCACTTCGCAGCTAAATGTCCACAGGTTACACTGACTCTCACTGTATTATCTGGTTTAAAAATCCATGTATTGGTTTTATGCAATTCAATCCAAAACTCACTGTTTTGAAATTGTTGAAACTTACAATTGGTGGTCTTTGTATGTTTGAAAGCAGATACTTCACACGAATTGTCAGTAGCGGAGGTCCAGGGCCAATCCCCATAGCAAATGTAATGGTCATTACTAGCTTTACGACATTTATTTAGTTGCGCTTGATTAAATAAGAAGTATGCATCAAATTCAAAATTATGAACTCTGATTTAAGTTTAGCTACTACTGTCATATTTCTTTTATTTATCGGTACTGCTATTAGTCTGAAAACTTCTGACATTTGTGATTGTAGTAAAGGTATTTCTGTGCTAATGACTAATTTGTACTCTACGATCATTCCTTTTGCAGTCATAGTCTTAAAAACTTCTTTCAACTCATTATCTCCTTCACCAGGTAGTTTCAATTTCGATGGAAGTTTGAGTTTTATTTTTTGAATTTCTTTCACAAGCTGAGAAGGTTCAATTAGAGAAAGATTTATTCGCTAGTGATTAACATCAATCAGCATATTTATTACAGCTGTCTGTGTGTTCTCACACTCGTTTAGTATTGATTGTAATTGCATTGTGATTAACTGAAATGACGTGGAAAATCTAAAAACGTTACGGCGTTCGCCATTAAATTTTGGATACTATTTATTTGATTATCAATTTCCTTAAATTGATTATTGACATCTGCTGAAGTTTTTCTGATCGCATTAAGAGTACCGTCAATTATTGATGTTTGTTTTTTAATCATGCTATCGATATCATTTTGGTTCTCAAATAAATTTTTCATATTCAGCTCCATTATTTCTCTATCATCACTGTAAATTAGTCCGAAGAGTAAATGATAAAGTGATCCTATGATTTCTAACGGCGCTCTCTTAGCCCTTTTTGTGTACACCAGAAGCTGATTATTAGATTTTAGTAATTCATATTTACTATTCAGATTTTTTGCTATTATTTCACATTGTTCGTTAAAATAAATCATTTTTATACCCAGCGAACTAGTACTAGTACAAGGGTATATTAATTTTGTTCACATAACGGTAGTTTGTAACGGCACAAAATAATCGAGATAGATATAGAGTTCCTTATATGAAAGTTCTTAGGCTGAAAAGAGGAGTTCAATAAGCCATGTCCGTCCGTCTGTGTACACGATAACTTGAGTAAAAATTGAGATATTTGCATGAAATTTTGTATACAGGTTACTTTCTGGCCAAGGTAGGTTGCTATTGAAAATGGGCGAAATCGGATGGTAACCACGCCCCCTTTTTCTATATCGAAAATCACACAAATCGACATATCTCGGCAGCTGAAAAGGCTAAAATGATATAACTTTATAGGTAAATCCCCCTGGTTATTCTCTTATGATTTTTCCATAAATTTTTTAGAGTGGGCGTGGCACCGCCCACTTTTAAGGGAGGCATTTTTGAAAGTTTGACCAGTCGTAACTCTTAAACTGATTAGGGTAGAACGGTGAAATTTGGCACAAAGCATACTAGTTTCGTTGGGGGTATACCTGATGAAATTGGATAAAATCGCCCTCCAACCACGCCCACTTTCGATATCGAAAACTTCGAAAATCCCCTATATTGACATAATGCGGTAATGGAAATAACTAAAATGATAAAGTTTCATAGGATGAACCCCCTAGTCATTCTATTGTGATTTTTTGATAAATTTTTAAAAGTAGGCGTGGCATCGCCCACTTTTCAGGGAGGCATATTTGAAAATTTCACGGGTCATATCATTTAAACTGATTACGGTAGAACGATGAAATTGGCACAAGCATATCTGATGTAATTGGACGAAATCGCTTCACGCCCACTTTCGATATGGAAAATTTCGAAAATCACATAAATTGACATAATTCGGTAAGGTAAATAGCTAAGATAGTAAAAACTTTAGGTAAATCCTCCTAGGGCATATATCATTGTTATCCCGTTCTGAAAATTGCCGCTGGGTATGTAATGTTCGGTTCAGCCGAACTTAGACTTCCTTACTTGTTGGACCTTAATCCTTCATTTGTTTAAGGTAAATTGGTATACTTTCGATTTCTCTGAAATAAGGTTCCAGATTATAGTATATTACTAAGTTCCAACGAGACGCTACCACATCCACTCTTCCATAGGAATCCAGATACACAGCTGTATTATTTGAGAGAATAGTTTGCGAGATATAATTTGCGTTTGCTGCTGCCTCTCCTTTTATATTACTTAGTTTTGATATAATGAACAATAATAGTATTAATATTTCTTCAACAGATCAAGTAGGTCTTTTTAAAGTATTATTGTAGGATTTTGTAAAAGTATAATTAGCTCTTACTTCTTCAATTTGAGTATCCTTTTCGACATCTTGAGTGCAATGTAAAGGACATAATTTGTGTATCGACCTTTTCGTGGTTCCATCACTTGTTTTTATTGTAGCTACTCGTACTTTGTCATCCGCACCTTTATGTACTTGTGTTACTTTGCCTAGAGGCCATCTTGAGGGAGCTGTGTTTTCATTTTTTATTAACATTATTTGACCTTCTTTTATATTCAAATGATCAACCTTCCATTTATTTCGCTTTTGTAATGTAACAAGATATTCATCCTTCCATTTATTCCAGAAGTCTCTCTTCAATTTTTGAATAATTTTCCAACGATCTAAAGCGCCGATCTTCTCCACGTCTGATGTGATTTCTGGGATATCTAATAGCGGCCTTCCAATTAGAAAATGTCCAGGCGTCAGAACGTTGTTACACTCTATTTCTGATCCTAGTGCATACAATGGCCGTGAATTCAGACCTGCTTCTATTTGGCATAATAACGTGGACATTTCTTCAAAAGTCAATTTTGTTTCCCCAATGACTCTCCTTAGATGATGTTTTACAGATTTTACACCTGCTTCCCAAATACTTCCGAAGTGAGGACTTGCCGGCGGAATAAAATGCCATTCGATTTTTTCGTTTGCTAATATCGGGGCTAAAGAACAATTGTTTTTGAGGGCGTTTTTAAATTGAGACTCTATACTTCGATTTGCTCCAATGAAATTTATACCATTGTCTGAATAAATATGTGAACTTTTTCCTCTTCTAGCAAAACATCTTCTTAATGCTGCTAAGAAGGCTTCTGTCGTCAGATCTGACACTACTTCTAAATGTATAGCTTTTGTTGCCATACACACAAATATTGCAATGTATCCTTTAAAAGCTTTGACACCTCTATTTTTGGAGCACTTTAAAAGTAAAGGTCCAGCGTAGTCCACACCGGTATGTGTAAATGGTGCAGACTGCGAGACTCGCATCTCAGGTAAGTTTCCCATTACTTGTTGATAAGTTTCTTTTCGATATCTTATACATTTTACGCAATGTCGAATACATTTTTTAACTCCTTTTTTAAGATTTATTACCCAGTACTTTCTTCTTATTATTGCTTCCATCAATTGATTACCTCCATGCAATGTTTTTTTATGTGCATCCATAATAATTAACCATGATAAATGAGATTTATTAATAATTGCACGATGTTTTTGCTCATACGAGATATTTGAATTATTTAGCCTGTTGACTCACCTAAGGGTTAAGTCGTGCTTGAATGCATCCATTCAAGCACTCGCTGCATTTTGACACTTGTCATTGCAATGCTTTTGAACAGTACTATTCGCTGATAGACTGCTTACCGCTAGCGCCTTTTCTTTTTTGTACAATTGAAACAGAAATTATTAAAGTAAAGTGTCTATTGTATAATAACTTTAAAAGAAGCGTGTTTTTTTTCGCTTTGGATAAACCCGCATACAGTCCACACCTCAATAGTTTCACCCGCAAGGTTCACCCGCACTACCAAGAGGTAATCCGCCGCAACATTTTCTGATCCTTCTGAGCCGGATCGCTCCACCGCATATACATACAAAATACATCAAACCGCAAGTATAACCTAAAAGTTCTTATTGTCCCGCATCAAATACTTTATATCAAAATTACATTTGGAGTACAATTCAACACAATTGCTGCTTATATTATAAATAAAGGGTTTAAAGAAATATTTTCGTTGTTTAATAGTCCTCCGCAAAACTACATATTTATTTTTTGGCCATCTAACCTACACGTAAAAATGTCAGCGTTTGTTAAGACACGCGACTCCGCATTAGGTGCCATTAAAAGGTACATGACCAAAAGCAACGATCCAACATTTATTTTAGACATTGAAAATGTCGAAAGCTACCTTCAACTGTTAAACGAACAGTGGGTACGCTTTAATGAAGCACAGGATGCAGTCGAAACTTCTTGTGGTGCAGAGAACTTCGACGTAGAACAGAACGCGCGCATACAGGCTGAGTCCTGGTACACTACAGCTCTATCCGTATTCAATCGCGTACGGAAGTGTAGGGCGGAATCAGTCACGAATCCCACACATTCACAAGTCACTGTGTCTGCAGCAATAAAACTACCGAGAGTTGCTTCAGTCGCGTTATCAAGTGATGCGAGTCATTGTCGAAGCTCATCTGCGGGCAATAGCAGATATTCGAAAAGCGACGAACGACTCGGCTGATTCCATTAAGAACGTGCTGAATGCTTTCCAGCAGCACATTAGGGAGCTGAAGGCTTTAGGGCGCCCAGTCGAGTTTTGGGACGACTGGCTTGTCCACGAAATTGTAGCAAAGCTTGCCTTCGAAACACGCAAACAGTGGGAGTTGTCACTCGTTAATGACGAACCCCCGACCTTCGAACAACTTTCTTCGTTTCTGGAAATAAGATGCCGCTCATTATCTATGTTGTCAACGCCGGCAAATCAATCATCGACAAGCAAGCCAGTCACGCATAAACCAGTCGGAAAATCAGCAAAGGTTTTTCATGCCACCCCTGATCAAACGCGTTGTACCTATTGTAACGCAGGTCATAAGATTTATTCTTGTGAAAAATTCCGCAGCTTAGATATAAATGCAAGATCGAAGTTCGTCAAGGAGTCTAAGGCTTGCATAAATTGTTTAAGTACTGGACATTTTAAGGACCGGTGCAATAGTGCATCTTCCTGCCGAATATGTCGACAACACCACCACACGTTGCTGCACGGTACACCAGACCCATTTGCTCGTCACACCGCTTCTCATTATGTCGCTGACCCACCGCTTACCGCTGCAATTGCAGGACCCCCTGCTACCACTACCGCCCCTCCGCAACCCGCTGTCCCATCTACCTCCGCTTGCTTAAATTCTAAAGTAAATTCAATGTCTACGCCGCAAAAAGCAGTGCTGCTATCAACCGCCCTTGTTAAGGTTCGTGACTCCTCTGATCGATGGCAGACTGCTCGCTTACTATTCGATTCTGGGTCTCACGCCACGTTCGTAACTGAGACCTGCGTGCAACGTCTGGGTTTACCTCGCAAATCTTCCTCTATATCTGTGTCCGGAATCGGTTCTTCTCAGGGTGGTCGTTGCAAGGGCGAAACATCCTTATTTCTTTCTTCGCGGCATTTGGGGGAATGCTACACCATTGATGCATTAATTTTGTCCAAGATCACGGGAGATTTGCCTTCACAGAAGTTAAATGTGCCTGAGTGGCCTCACATCAAGGGACTGTTCTTAGCTGATCCTTATTTTATGGATCCTGGCCGTGTCGACATCTTGGTGGGCATGGACTTCATGGATCGACTAATTTTCGCTGATTTACGTAAGGGACCACCTGGTTCACCAATAATTCAAAGGACAGTTTTCGGCTGGACGTTGTGTGGTAATGTAGACATTTCTGCCTCACCCGCTATTAAAATACAATCGCTGCACTGTGACGTGCAACTAGACAGAGCACTGGCAAAACTGTGGGAACTTGAAGAAGCTCCACAAGTACGATATCTTACCCACGAGGAACGCTACTGCGAGGAACACTTTGAATCCACGCATGCTAGAAAGCCTGACGGACGCTTTGTAGTGGAGTTACCGCTCAAAGTCGATGTGTCGTTAGGTGAGTCCAGGAATCTCGCCATACGCAATCTTCTACGCATGGAGCGCAGATTTGCTAGTGATCACGATCTGTTTAATCGCTATAACGAGTTCATGCAAGAACTACTTGAAATGGGCCATATGGAGGTTGCGCCCGACGCGAATAAAGATGCTTATTACATGCCACACCATGCAGTTGTAAAGGAGTCCAGTGTCACGACAAAATTGAGAGTTGTGTTCAACGCGTCTGCAAAAACCACAACGGGGGCATCGCTCAACGACGCTTTATATGTAGGTCCTCAATTGCAACAAGACTTGTACTCAATACTGTTGCGCTTCCGAACACATAAATACGCTGTAACTGCCGACGTTGCAAAAATGTATCGTCAAGTTTGTGTTTCTGGCAAGCACGTCGATCTACAGCGTATTGTCTGGCGTTCTAATACATCTCTACCTATAACAGATTATAGAATGTTGCGCGTAACCTATGGGGTTGCGTCCGCCTCGCATTTGGCCGTCAAATCTATGCAACAAACCGCGAAACAATCCCCGAACCCTTGCCAGAAATCGGTAAATGTAATCCTCACGGACTTTTATATGGACGACCTTCTTACAGGTGCGTCTAGCGAGTCTGAACTCAAAATATTGCAGCGAAATGTGTCCAACATTCTTCGCGAAGGTGGTTTCGAGCTGCGCAAATGGGCGTCAAACTGCGCAGAGCTAAATGAGACTATCGCCAGCGAATACAAGGACATACCGCACTATGGCGTAGACGGCAACAACGTACATGCTCTGGGGCTTATTTGGAATATGGAAAAGGACTGCTTCACATTTTCTTTTCATCTAGATGAACCTCCCCGCGTTTTAACTAAGAGAGCCTTTTTGGCCGATGCAAGCAGACTTTTTGACCCGTTAAGTTTACTTTCCCCCGCAACAATAAAATCAAAAATGTTTTTTCAGGACATTTGGCGCGCTAGCATCGGATGGGACGACCTGGTGCCCGATGCGATCTCTAAAATGTGGCTGGATCATCGCACGCAATTACAACATTTATCCGAACTTAAGGTTAGCCGTTGGATCGGGACTGGGCCAGTTGGCTCATTTACCGAGCTGCACGTTTTCGCCGACGCTTCTCAGCGCGCTTACGCCGCAGTTATATATGCGCGCACTGTGCACAAGGATGGTCACGTCACAATCGGCTTAGTTTCATCTAAGGCTAAAGTCGCTCCCATAAAAACCACCACATTACCACGACTCGAGTTGTGCGCTGCACATACCGCCGCAAAGCTGGTCAAAAGCGTGATGCAAAGCTGGAATGATTTCCGATATCCACTGGTTGCATGGACGGATTCTACAATTACGCTGGCATGGTTGCAAGCGCACCCTAACAAATGGGAAACATTCGTCGCAAACCGTGTCGCTTATATCCACGAAGTTCTGCCCCCCGAATGCTGGAATCACGTAAGGTCTGAAAAAAATCCTGCAGACTGCGCGTCCAGAGGTATATCTCCAGCTCAACTTTTGCACCACGAGCTTTGGTGGTCTGGGCCTGATTTCCTGCGCGGTGGGGACCAGTTTTGGAAGCAACAAACGGAAGTGACGCATAGCACCGAAATAGGGTTACGTAAAAAGGTTACCACTTGTATTGCAGCTTCCGACGTTCACTGGTCAGTCATGACGAAGTACTCGTCCTACTCTAAACTACGAAGAATCATCGCTTATGTTATAAGATTCATACACAACACCCGCTCTAGCTCGCTTGGAACTAATCGCAAAAAAACCGGTATTCTTAACTATCAGGAACTGCTCGACGCAGAACGCAGATTAATTAAGTATACACAAAATTTCTATTTTTCGAATGAAATACGTCACTGCAGGGAAAAAAGGGAGATTCCATTGCGCAGTAGCTTACTACGTTTGCAACCTATTCTCGATTCGTTTGGGATACTTCGTGTTGGAGGTCGTTTGAAATCCGCTGAGGTGCCTATTGATGTGAGACACCCTATTATATTGCCGAAAGACTCGGCACTCTCGAAACTGATTGTCTTTGACATACATCACTATACGTTACACGCTGGTCCTCGTATCATGCAAGTGGTCTTACAACGCCGCTATTGGGTCATTGGTGCCCGCAACGTAATTGGTAGTATCTATCGAAAATGTGTCAAATGTACCGCTTTGAATAGAAGACTCGCCACGCAATCAATGGGTGACCTCCCTTCATCTCGAGTAACGTATGCTCGTTGTTTCACTCATACGGCCGTAGACTTCGCTGGGCCGTATATGTTCAAATTTACACACGGAAGAGGAGCAAAATCCGTAAAGGGCTATATATCATCATTCATCTGCATGTGCACAGGCGCCATGCATCTCGAATTCGTTGGCGATCTTTCAAGCTCTTCGTTTTTAAATGCCTTTAAAAGATTTATGAACCGCAGAGGTTATTGCAAGGTCATGTTTTCTGACAACGGAACGAATTTCGTTGGCGCGGAAAAAGTGCTTCGTGAGAAATATAAGGAATGCATGCAACATCCTGAGCTTCAGTCGTTCTTCGCAGATTCCGCGATTGAGTGGCGATTCAATCCACCGTCCGCACCTCACATGGGAGGTTATTGGGAGATTGGAATAAAACGTATTAAATACCATCTGAAACGCTCCCTTGGTGAAACTCTTTTAAGCTACGAGGAGTTTAGCACGCTACTAACAGAGGTAGAGGCTTGTGTTAATTCCAGCCCACTATGCGACATTTCGACTGATGCAACCGACTTATCTATTTTAACGCCTGGCCACTTTCTGGTGGGCGAACCGTTGAGGGCAATTCCGGAACCTGAGGGTCAAGGGTTTTCTGGAACCCTACAACAAAGGTGGCAATTGATCTCTACTATACGACAGCACTTTTGGCGACGTTGGAGAGACGAATATCTCGTTAGTTTGCAACGACGTTCTAAGTGGGTTCGTCCGTCAAGAAACTTTCAAGTAGGCGACGTGGTAGCTGTTTACCATGAGTCTTCTCCGCCTACTAAGTGGACGCAAAAATAATTAAATGTCATCCTGGCGCAGATGGGCGCGTAAGAGTAGTTACGCTCAAAACCGCAAACGGAGAACTCACTCGACCAATATCAAAGCTGTGTCTTCTACCAACAAAAGGGGACGTATTTTCCGAAGATAGCTGATGTACATAAATTAAGATATTTACGTTTGAAATTTCTATCTTTCTCTTTAACTTTGTAAATAATTTAAGATATTTATGTACGTTGAAATATCAATTTTTATACCTTTCATGAACATGAAATGGTACTATAACTTTGGTCCGATGTTTGTAAATATGAGAAGAAGAAGAGATAGACCCATCAATAAGTATACCGAAATGATCAGGATGACGAGATGAGTTGATTTAGCCATGTCCGTCTGTCCGTCTGTCCGTCTGTCTGTTTGAACGCAAACTAGTCCCTCAATTTTTGAGATATCTGGCTGAAATTTTGTATGTGGCCACCATTTTGTAATATAGGAATCATTTGTCGGAACTGACAAGATCGGACCAGTATAACATATAGCCCCCATACAACCGATTGTTCAGATATAAGGTTTTTTGGCCAAAACTTCCGCAATTAAAAAGTTAGAAACGTAAAATTTCGCAACTCGAGTACTTTCTATTTATGTAGTGTATATAGTGAAAATCAACCAGATCGGGCAAATGTAACATATAGCCCCCATACAACCGATTGTTCAGATATAAGGTTTTTTGGCCAAAACTTCCGCAATTAAAAAGTTAGAAACGTAAAATTTTGCAACTCGAGTACTTTCTATTTATGGAGTGTATATGGTGAAAATCAACCAGATCGGGCAAATGTAACATATAGCCCCCATACAACCGATTGTTCAGATATAAGGTTTTTTGGCCAAAACTTCCGCAATTAAAAAGTTAGAAACGTAAAATTTTGCAACTCGAGTACTTTCTATTTATGTAGTGTATATAGTGAAAATCAACAAGATCGGGCAAATGTAACATATAGCCCCCATACAACCGATTGTTCAGATATAAGGTTTTTTGGCCAAAACTTCTGCAATTAAAAAGTTAGGAACGTAAAATTTTGCAACTCGAGTACTTTCTATTTATGTAGTGTATATAGTGAAAATCAACAAGATCGGGCAAATGTAACATATAGCCCCCATACAACCGATTGTTCAGATATAAGGTTTTTTGGCCAAAACTTCTGCAATTAAAAAGTTAGGAACGTAAAATTTTGCAACTCGAGTACTTTCTATTTATGTAGTGTATATAGTGAAAATCAACCAGATCGGGCAAATGTAACATATAGCCCCCATACAACCGATTGTTCAGATATAAGGTTTTTTGGCCAAAACTTCTGCAATTAAAAAGTTAGGAACGTAAAATTTTGCAACTCGAGTACTTTCTATTTATGTAGTGTATATAGTGAAAATCAACCAGATCGGGCAAATGTAACATATAGCCCCCATACAACCGATTGTTCAGATATAAGGTTTTTTGGCCAAAACTTCTGCAATTAAAAAGTTAGGAACGTAAAATTTTGCAACTCGAGTACTTTCTATTTATGTAGTGTATATAGTGAAAATCAACAAGATCGGGCAAATGTAACATATAGCCCCCATACAACCGATTGTTCAGATATAAGGTTTTTTGGCCAAAACTTCTGCAATTAAAAAGTTAGGAACGTAAAATTTTGCAACTCGAGTACTTTCTATTTATGTAGTGTATATAGGGAAAATCAACAAGATCGGACAAATGTAACATATAGCCCCCATACAACCGATTGTTCAGATATAAGGTTTTTTGGCCAAAACTTCTGCAATTAAAAAGTTAGGAACATAAAATTTTGCAACTTGAGTACTTTCAATTTATGTAGTGTGTAGAGGAAAATCAAGAAGATCGGGTAAATATAACATATATTTAGCCCCATACAACCGGTTGTTCCGATATAAGGTTTTTTGGCCAATACTTCCGCATTTAAAAAGTTAGGAACGTAAAATATTGCACCTTTAGTACTTTCTACATATGTAATGTGTATAGTGTAAGTCAGTACAATTGAACACGTATAATATATAGCCTCCATACAATCGATTGTTCCGATAAATCGGATCCTATTATTTTGTAAGTTTTTTTTAAATTATAACAAAGATGTGTAATGTGTATAGTAAATATAGTTAAATTGAAACAGGCTGTACTGGGGATCGAACAGTGAAAATCGTGACGCTTATTCATGAAAGGTATATAGCCTTCGGCACAGCCGAAGACAACTTTCCTTACTTGTTTCTATTCAACTCTGTACTTCACTTAAAATTGTTTGTAATTTATTTGAACATATCAAGATAGTTCAAGGGCGGCGGTATGTTGACTCACCTAAGGGTTAAGTCGTGCTTGAATGCATCCATTCAAGCACTCGCTGCATTTTGACACTTGTCATTGCAATGCTTTTGCACAGTTCTATTCGCTGATAGACTGCTTACCGCTCGCGCCTTTTCTTTTTTGTACAATTGAAACAGAAATTATTAAAGTAAAGTGTCTATTGTATAATAACTTTAAAAGAAGCGTGTTATTATTTCGCTTTGGAGAAACCCGCATACAGTCCACACCTCAATAGTTTCACCCGCAAGGTTCACCCGCACTACCAAGAGGTAATCCGCCGCAACATAGCCTGCCGCCTACTCGCAGCACACCTTCGCTATCGATAAATGGATACAAGTTCGATAACTTACTATGTTGCTTTATATTTTCTTCTTTCAACAGTTGCAGCATTTCATTTTCGAACTCTTTATGTTGATGTCGCTTGATAATTGCTATTTCAGCTGCTTTTAATTCATCTGGTGTTAAATATTGCGGATATATTTTAGTTTTTTGCAATATATTTTTAAAACGCAGTACATATGCATAAACGCTAAGTAGTTTTTGGAAACTAGAGAATTTTTCTGTAAGCGAGTCTAAAATATGGTCTTTAATAATTTTAGTCACTGCAGTTACCACATGTTATCTTCTCGTAGCTTGATGGTGGCCATTTGTCCTCTGATTCTTTCAACCATTATGGACCATTCCACCACAATTTTTGCATTTGTAATTTATCGGGTGAAATTCCTCTCGATGCTGGATTTTCTTTAGAAACCACATGATCCCATTTTGCACTTGGAATCAAATCTTTAATACTGTCGACTCTAGTTCGAATAAATTTATCTTTACTTTTGTTGTTTTCTATCCAACTTAAGGTAATCATGGAATCGCTCCATGCGTAGATTTTCGTTCCTTGCTTGATCGTAATTCATATTCGATGTATCGGCTTTGATAATAAGTGAGCTGCATAAAGCTCCAATTTAGGTAACGTTTTTCTATTCTTTATCGGATTTACTTTACTTTTTGCTGCTGCTATTGTTATTTGCCCATCATATTTAATGTACACCACTGCCGCGTATGCTTTTTCTGATGCGTCTGCAAAACCATGCAGCTCTATATCTTTCATTTGAAAAGTTTGCATCCATCTAGGAATTTGTATATGATGTAACGCACTTATATTTTGTGTAAATTTAAACCATTCCGTTTTCAGTTCATCTGCTAATTCTTCATCCCAAGTTAACTTCTGTACCCAAAGCTTTTGTACAAATATTTTCAAGCCAATAGTAATTGGAGATAGCCATCCAAGTGGATCAAATATAGTGGCTAAATTAGACAATATTTGTCGTTTTGTGATTTTCTGATTTGCTTTTAATTTAATTTCGAACTTAAATTCATCTTTTTTAGAATCCCATTTAAGTCCTAACGTTTTTACAGCTTCGTCGCTATTTATTATGTAATTTTCTTCACTATACCGTTGCACACTATTTTTCAGTATTGAAGAATCATTTGTGAGCCACTTTCTTAAATGTAACCCAAACTTCATTAATTGTTGCTCAGTTTTTTGTTTAATTTCACTGCACTCTGCTCCGGTCATTAGGTCATCCATATAAAAATCTTCGTCGATAACTTTTTTAATTAATTCTTCGTTGCAGTCTTCAGCGATTTTAATTAGGCTTCGAACTGCAAAATGGAGCTGCTGCTGTTCCATAAGTAACTGTATTTAGCCTGAACACTTCTAATGGCTTTTTGCTGTCATCCCGCCACAATATATTTTGATACTGTTGATCTTCCTTGTGTACCCTAATTTGACGGTACATCTTTTCAACGTCCGCCGTTACCAGAAACTTCCACAACCTCCATTTCAAAATTATATCAGATATATCCTTTTGTAATCTTGGTCCCGTGTACATCACATCGTGAAGACTTCTTCCGTTAGATGATTTGGCTGATGCGTCAAATACTACCCTCAATTTCGTCGTAGTACTGCTTTCACGAATAACCGCCTGATGAGGAAGATAGTATTTGCAATCTTGCTCATTAAATATTCTTTCCATATGGCCCAGCTTTTGGTATTCGTCGATGAATTTTACGTATTCACCTTTCAATTTGGCATTTTAGCCATCTTTTTTTCCAATGAAAGAAAACGTGCCACAGCTTGCTTCCTGGATTCTCCTAGTGCACAGTCTTCTTTGAAAGGTATCTTAACATTGATCCTTCCTTCTTCGTCTAGCTTCGTAGTGTCTTCGTAAATTTTTAGACACAATTCATCTTTCGTAGATGATTCAGATTCGGTTGGGATTTCTTCCAGTTCCCAAAACTTCTCCAAACTGGTCATTGCTGACAAAATTTTCTTATTACCAGTAGTTGTTGTTACAGCTCCTGATAGTATCCAACCTAATTTTGTTGATTGTCCAAGGATGCCACACTTTTTCACAACGCCTTCTTCCAAAATATCACCAAATATGTCACTGCCTATAACTACATCAATTCGGTCTGACTTATTGTACGAGGGGTCTGCTAAAACATAGTTCTTCCATTCTTCGATATTTTGCTTAAATGACTTTTCTGGCTTTACACTCGTTAACGCCGGTAAAACCAAAGCTTCCGCTGTCACTGAATAGTCGCTTAAAAATCTTGGCTGGATCTGTATTTTAATTTTAGTATGAGAAACGCCAACTTTAGTCCCTCCAAGACCGAATATTTCCGTTTTCGATTTCTCTCGAGGTAGATTGAGCAGCTGATTAGCTTCTTCGGAAATTGTTGTTATTTGAGATCCCTGATCAACAAGAGCTCGAAGTAAAATATGCTCGCCAGTAGCTGATTTGATCCGTATTTGAGCTGTGGCTAAAAGCACGGTTGGTGAATTTTCTCTCGAAATCATTGTTGTAACTTTTCCGACTTCTTTCGGTTTACGGTCCTCATATAACAGAAAATGATGTTTTAAACCACATTTTACGCAACTTCTTTCAGAATTGTTGCACTTTGAGCCAAAATAATGCTCCAGGCAAAGAAAGCACAGCTTAATTTTTTCTACAAATTCTTTTCTTTGTGCCGTTTGTATTGCTTTGAACTTTCTGCAATAATTAATCTTATGCCCTGGTGTTTTACAAAACACGCAGGCTGCTTTCTCAGTATTTTTTGTGCTACTGACATAGTTACTTGTAAACCTTTTTTCATTTTTTTGAAACCTATTATAACTTGAGGTTTTACTAGAAACAGCTTCTAAAGCCAGATATTGCTGTTCTAAAAAATTAAAGAAGGGAGCCCCGGTGGGGCCACTCTGACATACTTGGTTTAAGGGCTCACCGAGGTCTTTTTCGCAGCGTCTGTTCACCACATGGTGCGGCTGCAAGCGGGTGTCTGTCTTGTAGCAAGCGGCTCGCTATATAAATGTGTGAATATTTTTATCAAAATCCCGGAGACGGGTTGTGCGCTGGGTTTGGGACCCGCCACGGAAAAACTTTATTCCAATGAAAAGCAAAGAAAAGCCTCGGATGAGAACGCCCTTTAATGTTGACGACCCGGCAAAACGAAATAAGGACTACGAGAAGGATATTAGGGCATGTACCTGGAATGTCCGGACCCTTTCAAGGGATGGTACCGCTGCCCGACTGGTTGATGTCCTCGTTAACGCAAAGGCTGACATCACCGCCCTGCAGGAAATGCGATGGACGGGACAAGGAAAGACGACCATCGGACCTTGTGACGTATACTACAGTGGCCAGACACGCGGCAAAGCGCGTGGTGTAGGATTCGTGGTGGGAAAGAGACTTCGCCGCCAAGTACTAGCGTTCACCCCCGTGGACGAGCGTCTCGCTGCGATCCGCATCAAAGCGAAATTTTTCAACATAACATTTATCTGCGCCTATGCGCCGACTGAGGAGACGGACGACGCAGAGAAGGACTCCTTCTACGATAAACTTGAACAGACTTATGATCGCTGCCCCTAACATGATATCAAAATCGTGCTCGGCGACTTTAATGCGAAGGTGGGCAAGGAAGGAGTCTTTGGTCCAACAGTTGGAAAATTTAGTCTCCATGATATAACATCCCCCAACGGCACTAGGTTGATTGATTTCGCCGCTGCTCGCAATATGGTCATCAGTAGTACCAGGTTCCAGCATAAACGAATACACCAAGCCACATGGCTGTCTCCTGATCAAAGAACAAGAAACCAGATTGATCATGTCATGATCGACGGCAGACATAGCTCCACCGTTCTGGACGTGCGTACCCTTCGTGGTCCCAATATTGACTCGGACCATTATCTTGTTGCAGCCAAGATACGCACACGCCTCTGTGTAGCAAAGAAAGTGCGCACAGTAACGGAAGGAAAGTTTGACGTCGAGAAGCTGCGCACGACACAGACAGCTGACAATTTCTCCACTCGACTCTCACACCTGCTATCGGAGAGCAATCCTCGACCTAACGATGCAACCGAGCAATGGAAGTATATCTCTCACTCATTACGTACTGCCGCTGAGGCCACTATAGGGTTCCAGCGAGCCCGCAAAAACAACTGGTACGATGAGGAATGCAGCACTGCCTCGGACAAAAAGGACGCTGCCTACAGGGAGACGTTGCGAACGGGCGCAACCCGCAGTGTATGGCAACGCTATCGTGAGGCAAAGAAGGAAGAGAGACGCCTTTTCAGAAAAAAGAAACGTGAGGCCGAAAGGCGTGAGTGTGAGGAGCTTGAGATGCTGGCTGACAGGAATGATGCCCGAAAATTCTATGAAAAGATCCGGCGGATGACGGAAGGTTTTAAGACCGGGGCAAGTTCCTGTAAGGACAATAATGGCGACCTGGTAACCGACGTACAGAGTGTACTTAAATTATGGAGGGAGCACTTCTCCTCACTGCTAAATTGCGAGGCAGACGTCGAACCCGATACCCCAATCCCTGACGATGGAAAAGTCGTCCCACCACCTGACTATGATGAAGTGAGGATAGCTATATCCCGGCTCAAAAACAACAAAGCGCCTGGAAAAGACGGACTACCCGCCGAGCTGTTCAAACACGGAGGCGAAGAGCTGGTAAAAAGCATGCATCAGCTCTTATGCAGAATATGGTCAGACGAGTGCATGCCTCCAGATTGGAATTTAAGTGTGCTCTGCCCAATCCACAAGAAAGGCGATCCCGCTAACCGCACCAACTACCGCGGAATCAGCCTTCTTAATATCGCATATAAGGTTCTTTCTAGCGTATTGTGTGAAAGACTGAAGCCCATCGTAGACAAGCTGATTGGACCTTATCAGTGTGGCTTTAGACCTGGTAAGTCTACCATCGACCAGATTTTCACGATACGCCAAATCCTGGAGAAGACCCATGATAAAAGAATCGACACACACCATCTCTTTGTCGATTTCAAAGCCGCTTTTGACAGCGCAAAAAGGAGTTGCCTGTATGCCGCCATGTCTGAATTTGACTTCCCTGCAAAGCTTATACGGCTTTGCCAAATGACGTTGAGCAATACTAACAGCTCCGTCAGAGTCGGGAAGGACCTCTCTGAGCCATTTGAAACCAAACGAGGCTTCAGACAGGGCGACTCCCTTTCGTGCGATTTCTTCAACCTGATGCTGGAGAAGATAATTCGAGCAGCAGAGCTAAACCGCAATGGTACAATCTATTACAAGAGCGTGCAATTGCTGGCGTATGCCGATGATATTGATATCATTGGCCTTAACAACCGTGCCGTAAGCGCTGCCTTCTCTGGACTGGATAAAGAAGCGAAAAAAGTGGGTCTTGCGGTCAACGAGGACAAGACGAAGTATTTGCTGTCATCAAAGAAAGAATCGGCGCACCTGCGCCTTGGCAGCCACGTCACTGTTGATAGTTACAAATTTGAAACTGTGAGGGATTTCGTCTATTTGGGAACCAGCATTAACACCGAAAATAATATCAGTCTAGAAATCCAACGGAGAATCACTCTTGCGAACAAGTGCTACTTTGGACTGAGTAGGCAATTGAGAAGTAAAGTCCTCTCTCGAAGAACAAAGATCACGCTCTATAAGTCTCTCATCATACCTGTCCTGATGTATGGCTCAGATTCATGGACAATGTCAAGAGAAGATGAGATGGCCCTTGGAGTATTTGAGAGAAAAGTTCTCCGGAAGATTTATGGTCCTTCCCGTGATGCCGACGGCGAGTATCGAAGGAGATTTAACGATGAGCTGTACGAGCTTTACGCAGATCTGACCATAGTCCAGCGAATTAAAGCCCAAAGGCTCCGCTGGCTGGGTCACGTCATGCGAATGGACAAAGAAGCTCCAGCCCAGAAGGTTTTCCAATCGTCACCCGAATTCGGCAGCAGAGGAAGGGGGAGGCCTCGACTGAGATGGAAACAACAGGTGGAGGATGACTTGAACTCCCTTGGGGTTTCCAATTGGCGTCAGTTATCGCTAAAAAGGAATGACTGGCGTGCTTTGATAGGCGACGGCCAAAATCGCTTAGGCGGTTAAGCGCCAATAAATGATGATGATGAAAAAATTAAAGACATCTTGAAGAGTTTGAATTTCTCTTGTCTTCTTTACGCTTTGCTCATATAAGCGTAGTCCAACTTTATCAAGCTTTCTAACTATTATCCTTGCTAGAAATGGTTCAGCGTCACAGAGATTCATGCTTAAACCTTTTATTGCAAAAATACACTCTTTGGCTTTATCTAAACAGCTTTTCATACTTGTTGCTGATTCACTATTAACAGTTGGCAAATCAAAAATTTTGTCAAACTAGGATGTAAACAGTAATCTACGATTCTCGTATCTGTTATTCAAGATTTCCCAAGCTGCCAAATAATTTTCGTTGGTAACCGTCAGATATTGTATCAGACGTCCAGCTTCATCTTTCAGATATGATTTTAGTCTATACATTTTCTCGACTTTTGTATATTGAGAGTTTTCATGTATAAGACTTTTAAATATGTCTTTAAATGTAGGCCATTGAGACAAGTCTCCATAAAATGGCGCAATTTTTATATCCTCTACCTTCAAATGATGAAGAGTATTTTGCTTTTGCGATATTTTTTTATTTTTTAGTTTTTCAACTGACGTTCGTAAGAAATGTATTTCGCTCTCACATTCATCCATTCTGTATAGCATATCTTCGCTAATGGATGAATATACTTCATACCTTTTCTTCAGTAATTTATACTCTTTCTCTACAATATTCAAAACTAATACTTCTTCCTTCATATCTTCTCTAGCTCTTAGAGCAAATTTTCCAAAGCGAATAATTTGTTTTTCAAGCTCTTGTTTGAGAATAATATTCTGACCATCGCCAGTTTCCATAATTGTTTCGCATTCCGCGTCATATCTTTTTAGGCCCTCGGCCATTTTTCCATCCAGCCATCGAAAAATTCAGAAGTAAAATAGAGGTCATTCGCATCACCCACATTAAGTAACTAGTTGTGATTCGATATAAATCTTTCTCTAATTTCGAGAATATTTTTCTTCGCCTCCTCTGTTGCGCATGTTTTTCGCCCTTTCAATTTCAACAGCAATGTGCTGAATTGCACATCAAACGTCTTTTGCTCCTCGTAAATTTCGTCCTTAGTAGGCATCTTGATTCTAATTTATTTTTCAAATAATTTTAATTTAATTAATTTGTTATTTCTTCTCCAAAAGAACCGTTGGAAGAAATTTATTTGGTCGCCTGGTTGACCTTGCTGTGCCTCGACTCACAGCCGCTGGTTGTTCTTTTGGATAACAATAGATATTTTATTGCGTAAATTTTTCCAATTTACGGCTTACTTATTTTAACGCGAGCAGACTTCGCTGTCTCGTCTTACATATACTGGTAACGCTCTTTTTCAGGACCCTTACTATACCCACTAGAGTGGTTAAACATTTTTTTTTTTTTGGAAAATCTAAAACGCTACCCCGAAATATGGTTCCTTGTGACAAAAAAAGAGGCTGCTATTTTTTTGTTTTTTTTTTAAGGTGCTTTAGAGGTCGCGCTACTCGTTTTTATAAAAAAATGAGATGATTGCAAATTTAATTTAATTTTAACATGTTTAAGTGCTGTAAAAATTTGCTTTTTTGTGTGTTGTTATTCTGTTTTCATTGACGAATATTCCTGCAATTCAATAGCCTTCTTGGATGAGTAGAAAGGGTTTAACTCCTAAAAGTATGTTTCGAAATTGAAAACGGTGCAACTAAAACGCCTACACTGACCCCATTGCGCATTGGTTTTTTGGATAAATTTCGCATCTAGAAATTTTATGACATCGCTGATTATGAATCCGATGTCACTTTTTTTTAATTCAAAATGGCAGATTGGATTTTATTGAAACTTGGTACTCGGGGGTTAATGCGTTGTCTGATTACGAATCCGATATCGGTTTTTTTAAATTCAAAATGGTGGATCCAATATGGCGGTGCATTTTTGAAAACTAATTCGACTGTGTGAAACTCGTCACTTACGGATTTATCACATCGATTTATATGAACTAGTATCGCTTGTGATCAAAAATTCGACCAATAAAAACTTTAGAGGGTCGAGGGGTCGCTAGCCCCGTACCCCCATCCTTAAATTTCTGGGACGCCCCTGAAAATATACCGTCAGTTTTTTCAATTTCCTTTCCATCGGTGCATATTTCATTTATATATGTTAATATATAATATATAAGATGCCAGTTTTGCCAAACTTGCATAGGAATCCGATGTCAATAAATACGCCACATGAAAACCTTTAGGAACCTCCTGTGAGCGAACCGTTTGACCGATTGGAATGAAATATGCAACGATGGAAAGAAAATTGAAAAAACTGAGGTATAGGCGGTATATTTTCAGGGGCGTCTCCGAAATTTGAGGATGGGGGTACGGGGATAACGACCCCACGACCCTCTAAAGTTTTTATTGGTCGAATTTTCGATCACAAGTGATACTAGTTCATATAAATCGATGTCATAAATCCATCAGTGACGAGTTTCACACAGTCGAATAAGTTTTCAAAAATGCACCGCCATATTGGATCCACTATTTTCAATTTAAAAAAACCGATATCGCATTCGTAACGAGACAACGCATAAACCCCCAAGTACCAAGTTTCAATAAAATCCAATTATTTTTCAAAAAAATCACCGCCATATTGGACCCGCCATTTTGAATTTAAACAAGTAAGGAAAGCTGTCTTCGGCTGTGCCGAAGGCTATATACCTTTCATGAATAAGCGTCACGATTTTCACTGTTCGATCCCCAGTACAGCCTGTGTCAATTTACCTATATATACTATACACATTACACATCTCTGTTATAATTTAAAAAAACTTACAAAATAATAGGATCCGAGTTATCGGAACAGTCGATTGTATGGGGCTATATGTTATATTTACCCGATCTTCTTGATTTTCCTCTACACACTACATAAATTAAAAGTTCTCAAGTTGCAAAATTTTATGTTCCTAACTTTTTAATTGCAGAAGTTTTGGCCAAAAAACCTTATATCTGAACAATCGGTTGTATGGGGGCTATATGTTACATTTGCCCGATCTTTTTGATTTTCACTATATACACTACATAAATAGAAAGTACTCGAGATGCAAAATTTTACGTTCCTAACTTTTTAATTGCAGAAGTTTTGGCCAAGAAACCTTATATCTGAACAATCGGTTGTATGGGGGCTATATGTTACATTTGCCCGATCTTGTTGATTTTCACTATATACACTACATAAATAGAAAGTACTCGAGTTGCAAAATTTTACGGTCCTAACTTTTTAATTGCAGAAGTTTTGGCCAAAAAACCTTATATCTGAACAATCGGTTGTATTGGGGCTATATGTTACATTTGCCCGATCTTGTTGATTTTCACTATATACACTACATAAATAGAAAGTACTCGAGTTGCAAAATTTTACGGTCCTAACTTTTTAATTGCAGAAGTTTTGGCCAAGAAACCTTATATCTGAACAATCGGTTGTATGGGGGCTATATGTTACATTTGCCCGATCTTGTTGATTTTCACTATATACACTACATAAATAGAAAGTACTCGAGTTGCAAAATTTTACGTTCCTAACTTTTTAATTGCAGAATTTTTGGCCAAAAATTCTTATAACTGAACAATCGGTTGTATGCGCAATGAGATCAGTGTAGGCGTTTTAGTTGCACCGTTTTCTATTTCGAAACATATTTTCAGGAGTTAAACTCTTTCTACTCATCCAAAAAGGCTATTGAATTGCAGTAATATTCGCCAATAAAAACAGAATAACAACACACAAAAACGCAAATTTTTACTGCACTTAAACATGTTAAAATGAAATTAAAATTGCAAGTATCTCAGTTTTTTTAAAAGGATTCATTTGGACTTCGATATATTTCGATAAATTTATCGATAACTGAGTTATCTGTCGAAATACGATTGCTCTGAAACCTAAAATTTACCCTACAATATGGGTATCAAGCGAAAGGGAATGGCCCCAGGTTTCATTTGGACCTCGATATATTTCGATAAATTTATCGATAACTAAGTTATCGGTGAAAATGTGATTGCCCAAAAACATCAAAATTGCCCTACAATGTGGGTATCAAACGAAAGGGCATGACCCCAGGTTTCATTTGGACTTCGATATATTTCGATAAATTGATGGATAACTAAGTTATCTGTGAAAATGTGATTGCCCAAAAACATCAAAATTGCCCTACAATGTGGGTATCAGACGAAAGTCCATGACCCCAGTTATCTGTCGAAATGCGATTGCTATGAAACCTAAAATTTACCATACAATATGGGTATCAAACGAAAGGGAATGGCCCCAGGTTTCATTTGGACCTCGATAATTTTACCGATTACTGAGTTATCGGTGAATATGTGATTGCCTAAAAACTTTAAAAGTGCCCTACAATATGCTAATGGGGATGGCCCCAAGTTTCATTTGTACTTCGATATATTTCGATAAATTTATCGATAACTAAATTATCGGCGAAAATGTGATTGCCCAAAAACCTTAAAATTACCCACAATATGGGTATCAAACGAAAGGACATGACCGCAGGTTTCATTTGGACTTCGATATATTTCGATATATTTATCGATAACTGAGTTATCGGTGAAAATGTGATTGCCCACAAACCCTAAAATTGCCATTCAATATGCGCAACAAAAGAAAGGGGATGGCCCCAGGTTTCATTTGGACTTCGAAATATTTCGATAAATTTATCGATAACTGAGTTATCGGTGAAAAAGTGATTGCCCAAAAACCTTAAAATTGCCCTACAACATGGGTATTAAACGAAAGGGGATGGCCCCAGGTTTCAATTGGACTTCGATATATTTCGATAAATTTATCAATAACTGAGTTATCGGTGAAAACGAGATGGCTCAAAAGCCTTAAAATTGCCCCACAATATGGATATCAAACGAAAGAGGATGGCCCCAGGTTTCATTTGGACTTCGATATATGTATTTCGATATATTTATCGATAACTGTGTTATCGGTCAAAAAGTGATTGCCCAAAAGCCTAGTATTTTAAATCAATCTACCCGTCCCTATTGATGGGAATTTTGAAAATTTAAATACTCTTGGTAAATGCTTCAGAATTCAATAATCTTACTAATATAATAAATGTGTTTGGATGCTTGGATGTTTGGATGTCCAGACGTTTACTTCTGTTCCTCAATAACGTGAAAATGGCAAGACGGATTTTGTTGAAATTCGGTAGGCAGACAGCTAATAGTCTGGAAGGAGGTATAGGCTATTTATTTTTTTATTTTTTCATATAACTCTGAGTACACTTGACCTAAACTTTTGATATTTCGCATACAGGTGTAGAAACATCGTACAATATGGGTATCAAACAACTGGAAGGTCCCGGATCTTATTTGGACTTCGATATATTTCGACAAATTTATCGATAACTGAGTTATCAGTCGAAATGCGATTACCCAGAAACTTAAAATTTGCCCTACAATATGGGTGTCAAACGAAAGGGGATGACCCCAGGTTTCATTTGGGCCTCGATATATTTCGATAAATTTATCTATAACTAAGTTATCGGTGAAAATGCGATTGCCCAAAAACCCCAAAATTGTCTTACAATGTGGGTATCAAAGGTAAGGGAATGGACTTTGATATATTTCGATAAACGTATCGATAACTGAGTTATCAGTAAAAATGTGATTGCCCACATCCCCTAAAATTGCCCTACAATATGGGTATCAAACGAAAGGGCATGACCCCAGGATTCATTTGGACTTCGATATATTTCGATAAATTTATCGATAACTGAGTTATCAGCCGAAATGCGATTGCCCAGAAACCTAAAATTTGCCCTACAATATGGGTGTCAAACGCAAGGGGAAGATCCCAGGTTTAATTTGGACTTCGATATATTTCGAAAAATTGATCGATAACTGAGTTATCTGTCGAAATGCGATTGCCCTGAAACCTAAAATGTACCCTACAATATGGGTATCAAACGAAGGGGCATGTCCCCGGGATTCTTTTGGACTTCGATATATTTCGATAAATTTCTCGATAACTGAGTTATCGGTGAAAATGTGATTGCCCACAACCCCTAAAATTGCACTACCATACGATAACTGAGTTATCAGTTGAAATGCGATTGCCCAGAAACCTAAAATTTGCCCTACAATATGGGTGTCAAACGAAAGGGGATGACCCCAGGTTTCATTTGGGCCTCGATATATTTCGATAAATTTATCGATAACTAAGTTATCGGTGAAATTGCGATTGCCCAAAAACCTCAAAATTGTCTTACAATGTGGGTATCAAACGTAAGGGCATGGCCTCAGGTTTCATTTGGACTTCGATATATTTCGATGAACGTATCGATAACTGAGTTATCGGTAAAAATGTGATTGTCCAAAAACCTCAAAATTGCCCTACGATATGGGTATCAAACGAAAGGGCATGTGCCAGGATTCATTTGGACTTCGATATATTTCGATAAATTGATCGATTATTGAGTTATCGGTGAAAATGTGATTGCCCACATCCCCTAAAATTGCCCTACAATATGGGTATCAAACGAAAGGGAATGACCCCAGGATTCATTTGGACTTCGATATATTTCGATAAATTTATCGATAACTGAGTTATCAGCCGAAATGCGATTGCCCAGAAATCTAAAATTTGCCCTAGAATATGGGTGTCAAACGCAAGGGGAAGTTCCCAGGTTTAATTTGGACTTCGATATATTTCGAAAAATTGATCGATAACTGAGTTATCTGTCGAAATGCGATTGCCCTGAAACCTAAAATTTACCAGACAATATGGGTATCAAACGAAAAGGAATGGTCCCAGGTTTCATTTGGACCTCGATATATTTACATAAATTTATCGATAACTAAGTTATCGGTGAAAATGTGATTGCCCAAAAACCTCAAAATTGCCCTTCAATATGGGTATCAAACGAAAGGGCATGTCCCCGGGATTCATTTGGACTTCGATATATTTCGATAAATTTATCGATAACTGAGTTATCGGTGAAAATGTGATTGCCCACAACCCCTAAAATTGCACTACCATATGGGTATCAAACGAAAGGGCATGACCCCAGGATTCATTTGAACCAGACCTGGGAAACTTCGATTAGAATTAGTAATCATTACGATTAGAAAAATAAAGTAATCTAATCATTAGATTTTTTTTGATTCTTTTTATTTTGATTACTAATTGATTAGATTAGAGCTAATCAAAAAACTAATGGCGATTAGCGACGATTAGCATATCTAATCAAAACTAATCAAAAAAAATAATCAATTAGATTTCTCGATTAGTTTTAATTAAATTTGATTAGATCAACTCTTTTGAAATATTTTCTTTTTTTGTCATATAATTCATAAAGTAGCAAACTTAAAATAACTTTTTAACAAAATTTCATTGTAAACATAAACACTAAATACAAGTTAAAGTATACAAATTGAAAAAACATTATGAAAAAAAAAGCTTATTATATTACAAAAAGTTCACATTCGACTTCGTTAGTACCAACTTCACAAAGGAAAAGTCAGACAATGAACTCCGTCTTGGATTATTAACTATGCCGGCAAAAGAAAGTAGCCTTTCAACGGGAGCTGATGAGGTAAGCGGAGTATTAAAAGCGAGATACGCTTCCCTCAGCGCACCATACTTGTTTAAACCCGGTTGGCGCGTTAGGTAAAATTGGTGTTTGGGGAATTACGTCTCCTCATCATCTTCTGGAATCAAAACAATAGTTATGTAGTTTGAAAAACCAAAAAATATTGATAAAATTACCGTCATTGAAATCATAAAAAGAGCTTTCAGAGTCCAACTGAGGCACGACCGTTTCAGTACATGTGGAATCGTTTTGGAAGAAAGTGCTTATTACCTCAATCACCCTTTTACTGATGTGCTCCTGAGTACAGTTAGGCGAAGTTTTTTGGATAACAGGCAACCATTTCATTTTCACATTTGGTGTCAACACCGCTGCCGCTAATGCCATATTTACCTCAGGAGCCAATGTAAAATATGGCTTAAACCTTTCTCTCAATTGATGTTCTAATTTTACTGCTGTTGAGCTAACAATGCTCAAAACTTCGGGTTTTCTGGATAATTTTAGCAGTTTTATACTCAAAGAAAATAACGCAGGAATAATACAACCATATTTCACATTGGCTTCACCTTGAAGAAAGTCTAAAGTTTGGGAAATAGGCGCCATTAGCAGCTTGTACGACTCCAAATATTGAAAATCACTTAATGCAAAAGGAGACAGATTCAGCTCATCGGAAAGCTTATTCAATTTATCTTTGTACTGTAGTAACTTCACGATTGCATCATATAGTGAGTTCCACCTAGTTACTACTGGTACAACAAGAGCTGAACCTAAAATGCCCTGAATAGTTTCGGAGGATTTTGGCCATTTGCATTTTTTCCAAAGTTGATTGCACTTTTTGATCGTCTGTAAGAAATGAATTTTAGTTGCATTTAAAAAAAATGTATAGATTTGTTACGAAAAGTGTAAATGTATTATTAGGAATACGATTTTAAAGTCAATTCGGTCTGCCAATGCAACCGTGCACGGCTTGCAAAAAGCTGAAAATTTGCGAACCCTCTCTTTGTGCAAATGTCTGGCGCACCTTAGTTCATGTTGTCCGATTTCCGGCCTTTTCTTTCACGAGCGGCCGAACGAACAACATCGAACAGGTAAGCACGAAATATAAAATTAAATAAAAATTGCAAGTAAACTAATGATGCCAATTTTACTAAATAGGCAGGTACCTGCAGCGTAACTATACGTAATTCGTAAGCAGCAATCATAAGTATCAGCTAACGATCAAGGATTAAGCGGATAAAGTGCGAAAACTAAATTTGCATGGTACCGAAGCTGCGGAGCAGTGAAAAAACGTTTGTCCATCATCACGACGGCTGAACATTCATAGTTCTCCACGATAGCAACGTAATCCACAACAAAAGCAGCTTCCAGCACAACAACATTTTATGGAAAAAGTCCCGCTTACTAGAGCGGCAACGGCCACCAGCGGCGACCCTATCAATCACCAGGAATATTAAACGGCCGCGTCAGTGAGCGTACAAACGTAGATACAACTAAATACCATTAACCATTCCAACAGGAGCCGCACATATAAACCTCACAGGGAGAAGTGTAAGTGCGTGTACGATCGCATGTGCGATCAGCAAAGTCGGGGTGAGTGCTAAATTGTATAGTTATTGGCATTGAAGCAAACTGCGGTTGAATACGCGCTTTCCGAGCGCACCGCGTAGGTTTAGTGGCCACAGTCCACAATTCCATTGCGATTGGTACACATACGTGCACGGGCGATAGTGGATGGTATTCCACACTCTGTCTTATACATATATGTGCGCTAGTCAAATCACTGTGAAAGAAGAAGGGTAGTGAGCAACCAGATTCGGAACCGGCTGTCGATGGCGCTAGCGAGCTGCCGGTGACAGTGGATGATATTGCACGCACAAGCATACATGAGCGTGAGCAGTCGTTCTGCTCCCGGAACAAGAGAAGGAAGATTTAAACATTCGCACATATATATTTAAGTGTTTTGATGTGTAGCAGAGAAGCGTAAGAGCTGAGAATCGTTATTGTTGTGTATATGTACGCAATTGGAGTGATCAGTAGTTGCTTAACCGAGTGGAATTAATCCCACTAATTAGAGTGGCACACTGGAATCACAAGTTCCTGCGTTTTTCTGTTACATATATATAGTATTAGACAATCAGATAATCAACACATGTATTATGTATATGTTTCACACATTATTTACCACGTATATATTCATACCCAGATTTGTTAAGAGTGCCTTAGCACGGACAGAGGGAGGATTTGGGGTAGTTGAGTTGATATAGAGGTGCTGATTAAGCGCAGAGCCAGTTAGCTGATTACCAGGGCGCCTTAGGGAAACAGCTGTAGGATATTTAGTTCATAAAATCCCATAAGAGGGGATCATCACCCAAAACCAATCACTCTTCCATTTGCTAGGTAGCTCACACGAGTTGCGCAGGCAGAGCAATTGGGTATATACATACATACGTATGTATATATGAAGTATTGTTTTGTTGAGGTAGGTTATGGTCAATGTTGCTCGCACATTGCTATGTAATCATATAGCATAGTGGTTTGGCAACATGAAGCAGGCAACAAAGAGTCTGCGGTTAATAACATGAAAAGTTTCTTTCGGGAATGTTTACAAGCCAACTGCTGCTAGTAACATTGATGCCAATTGTATCAGAGACACAGCGAGCAATAGTCAAATGAAATATACTTGTTGCGAAGCTTGCGCAACATAAAAACGTAAACAATAGATATCCCTATCTTTATTTGAATTTGTATACAATTTTGGGGGATTTATACATACGTCTAAGAATCATAAAATTATTTTGTATACTCTTGATTTGCGCTAATTAACGTGACATAGTATTATATCTTTAATAAATTATATATTTAACCATTTATGATATGTGACCATGCACATACACATTAGCATAAAGCATAAATATAACCATTCAGTAGGGTGTATACGAACATCCAAACCAAGCAGTTAAGCTTGAGTTTAAAATTTTTATTTTTAAAATAGTGCTCAATGAAGAGCCGATAATTGACGAAGTCAGTTTAGATAAAGAGCGTTATGAAAATAACGCATTGTTGTATATTAGTGGATAAGTGATGAGATTAAATATGAATTGCTAAAGCCTAAAAATAGTGTGTTGAATGGGGGATGAAAAAGGGGTGATTAGGTGAAACTTGACAGACGGACAGAAGGACTAGTGGCATAACAGGGGTTGGCCAAAGTTGGTCATGGTCAACAACGGTTGGGAGGGATAGCTACAGCGGAAAGGCCAGTCTCGGTTTCATGGAGACAAACCGCGCAGACAGCGGCAGCATATCTTGGATGGATACTCGGGGGGATACACACAGGCACATAACATCTTGTGCAGCACATGGGTACGAATTTTTTTTATTATTGTTCTGCGGTAATACACCATCGGCATGATCCATTAACCCACCCCAATCCGGCGAGCTCAGTCGAAGAGAAAAATGCCAGCGTACCCAGCGGATCTTTAGGCCTATGATCTCTATTTCGAGAGAACTTAAACGCCGGACCCGGTAACAATATAAGAAATGGCGCCCAACGTGGGGCCCAAAAGTGGCTCCAAAAATATTAGAAAATAACAACCATCAATTTTTTTTGAGAAGTCCAGATCAGGGTGTGCTGTTCGTCAGACAGGGACGTACATCTAAAGGGGGTAAATGGGGGGATCGTCGTTAGCAGCTTGGATGGCAGTACTTATGCCTCACAAATGTGTTGACGATGACAAAAATAATAACTTTCTTTTGTGAAGGGCGGAATCGGCTACTGACTGTCGGATAGTGTGTCTGACTTTCATGAGGTAGATTTTGCGGTAGAGTAAGGTTCTTATACGTGAGGCGGCTACTGCCTATGGGTATACGCCACGTTTGCATGAGGTAGCTTCGCGCGGACACTTTCTTGAAGGATGAAGAGTCCAGCCCACTAGGATGAGGGTCAAATCCTGGTGGTAGTGGATGCGAGAATGGGGAGACGACTTTAGGACAATAAGGAGGGGACAGGACTAGGTAGGACAGTAGTGGAACCTAGTCATCCGAAATCCCAGTTCATCACACACATCAATTCTGCGTTAATCGAATTACACACTTCTAGCGTTCTCATATCAAAAGAGAAGTACAAAACATCTTGACATTTATTTCTTTTATATTTTTTTGTTGGTTGGACATACGAGCGCGTGTGCAAAGTACACCTACATATAAATATATACAAATTTACAAAATAAGTAACGAATTTAATGATGACTCGAAAGAGTAAAAGGAAGACTAGAAATAGTCAGAAGGCAGGAAGCCGAGGTAATGCTTCTGGGTCAATAGAAGATCTGCGAAGCGGGGCGGAGGATGAGCGGTCGTTTTCAAAAGAAAGGCCGCCAGAGATATCCGGTACTCGGTCGAGACAGAGAATTATCCCAGTGGGGGAAATTGATTCGCCACAGGCGACTATAGCGGACAAAGTGGGGGGCGAACTCTTAGCGAAGTTCGAATCAATGTTTTTTTCATACCAGGCGGATGTGAATCGCGCAACGGCGGAGGCTATAAGAGAGGCTATGAATCCGATACGAAAGGACATAAGGTCCTTGGGGGAGCGCATCTCGACGGTCGAGGAACATCGCGAAAATACACACACAATCGCGCCGAATCATCCGGTGAACTCCAACGGTTCTTCAGCATCGGACGGCATCGACAATAACAGGGAAGCTGGAAGGCAAGCGGTCGAGGATCCCTTAGGAACTGGTCGTAGGCTTTTCACCCCATCCACGCCAAACAGGCGCACCTGTTCAGACAGTAACAAATCTAAATTTAAGACCATTAGGGACTGGGGGCTAAAATATGATGGCGGTAACAAGGCTATTCCAATCGAGCGATTTTTGTTTAGGGTCGAAACCTTACAGAAGCGTCATGGCGTCTCATCCAACGACTTGTACGCGAGCTTTCACCTGTTATTGACCGGAGCCGCACAAGAGTGGTTTTGGCTTTACATGGAGGAGCACGCAAGCGAGGAGGGAGACGGATTCAGCCACCTCAGAGAAGCACTCCTGGACCACTTCCGAAAGGCAGACTGCGACGAGGAGATCCGGATCGCCATGAACGAGAGAAGGCAGGACCATCGTGAGTCGTTCGACGATTATTACGCGTGCGTGAGAGGAATGGCACTGACCATGAAATCGCAGATGCCGGAGTCAAGCTTGGTGGACCTCATGCGGAGGAATCTCAAGTCGAGGATTAAGAACATCATATTCGGTTGCCAGATAACGACGCTCGCGGAGCTGAAGTCGCAGTGCAGGCGAGCAGAAAAACATTTTGAAGATTATGAACGGAAATTCGCGAAGAAGAGGGACGTCGAAGAAATCCATCTGCGGTCGGAAGAAGAGGACATGGACAGAAGTACGGAGCCCGCGCTGGAAGCCTTTGAAAGACGAGATCGAGGTTCCAGCAGGCATGGAGGCTCTGGGAAACCAACGGACCAGACGACGAGGCGGAAGCAGGACGCAAAAGAGTGCGACTCTCACTTCCATGATTTACGTTGCTACAAATGTGACCAGGAAGGAGCAAAGATTGCAATGTGCGAAAGGTGCAAGCAGGAAAACCGCTTCCCTGGCGGAAACACCGGGAAATCGAGCCAGGAGAAGAAGCTCCCGGAAAACCATTAATAGACAGGACAATTTTAAAAAGACAAACGGCGGACGCCAAGCCACGTCCCAAACAAGGAAAGACGTTGGACCAGATCTGGCAAGAGAAGGAGAGACGATATCAGGAAGTGCGAAGGAGGATCTTCGGATCGCCGGCGAACCACCTCCGTATACGAAACTCAAGGACCAGACCTCGAAGCCACAAGAAAATTGAGGAGCTACGACGAAAGGACAGGGAACACAGACAACGGAAACGGGCGATTGCGGCGACTATAATCCGGAGCGACGGAGATCGAAGACCATACGCAGAGGTGACAGTGGAAGGCGAGCCGATGACAGGACTGCTGGACAGCGGGGCCTCAGTTAGCTGTTTGGGCTCCACGGCTATACGGAAATTCAGCGGGAAGAGAATCCACACAGTCCATGAAGAACTTAAGACTGCGGATGGCAAAGGACAGGCCATAACGGGGAGGACGGACCTGAATGTGATGTGGAGAGGAAAATCCGCGACGATAACATTTTACTTGGTACCGAGTCTGAAACAGGAACTCTATCTGGGGATAGACTTCTGGGAGGCATTCGGCCTACTTCCCAAAGTGGTCTCGGAAGTAAACGTCGATCAACCGGGAATGGTTGATTTGACTCCCAAAGAGCTCAAGAAGTTAGAACATGTTAAATCGCTTTTTCCATCCTCAGCACAGCTGGGGTTGGGGAAAACCCATCTAATGGAGCATCAGATCGAGGTTTATGATGAGACTGTGCCCGTTAAACAGCGATATTACCCGATGTCACCCGTGAAGCAAAAGTGTGCATACGAGGAAATAGACCGCATGCTCAGCCTCGGGGTGATCGAAGAAAGTAATAGTGCATGGAGTTCCCCAATCGTGTTGGTGCAAAAGCCGGGAAAAAACAGGCTTTGCGTAGACATGCGCAAACTCAACGAGCGCACCAAGAAAGACGCATACCCGACTCCACACGTTGAGGGTATCCTCAGCCGGTTGCATGACACTTTCTTCCTAACGGGTATCGATTTAAAGGATGCTTTTTGGCAGATCCCGTTAGAGGAGAAATCGCGCGAGAAGACGGCATTCACGGTCCCAGGACGCCCACTCTATCATTTTCGAGTAATGCCGTTCGGGCTCTGCAACGCCGCCCAAAGACTATGCAGGTTGATGGACCGCGTGATTCCGTCCCGGTTGAGGGATAATGTGTTCGTATACATCGACGATTTACTTGTGTGCTCACCGGACTTCGAAACCCATGTTCAGCACCTGTCGGAAGTGGCTGAATGTCTCTCCAAAGCAGGTTTAACCATAAATTTACAAAAGTCGAAGTTTTGCCAGAAAGAGATTAAGTATCTGGGGTACATCATTGGCCAGGGCGAACTTCGAACGGATCCCGGAAAAGTACAGGCCATGCTAGATTTTCCGGTACCACAGTCCCTCAAGCAGTTGCGGCGTTTCCTCGGACTCACTGGTTGGTATAGGCGGTTTATCCCTAACTTCGCCAGTGTTTCCGCACCGCTGACGGACTGTTTGAAGAAAAGAAAGGAGTTTAGCATGACGCCTGAAGCCGTGACGGCCGTTGAACAGCTCAAAGACGCCCTAGCTTCACCGAAGGTTCTCGTGAACCCGGACTTTTCAGAACATTTTTATATACAATGTGATGCTTCTACTACCGGCATCGGAGCAGTTCTGTTTCAACTGGATGACGAGGAAAGAGAGCGACCCATTGCGTTTATATCCCAGAAGCTGAACGCGGCCCAGAGGAACTACACGATCACCGAGCTGGAGTGCTTAGCAGCGGTGACCAGCATAAAGAAGTTTCGACCCTACATCGAAGGTACTCCATTCACGGTCATAACCGACCATATGAGCCTCAAATGGCTAATGAGCCAGCGCGATCTCTCCGGTCGATTAGCTCGGTGGAGTCTTAAGCTCCAAGCGTTTGACTTTACAATAGTCCATCGCAAAGGAGCAAAGAACATCGTGCCGGATGCGCTGAGCCGAGTACATATGGATGAGATCGACGGAGTAGGGCTCGAGATTGATTTGTCGCTGGATGACCAGGAGTTCCTGACGGAGGATTACCAGCAGCTGGTGAAGGCGATAGAGGAGAACGTAGATCGGGTACCAGACGTGAAGGTGGTAGACAATGTAGTGTTCAAGCGGACAGGATTTAGAAGGGGCGAGGAACTGGAAGACAGTATCTGGAAGGTGTGGGTGCCGGAAGGGCTGAGAGAAACCTTAATACGCCGAATGCATAGCGGAATGGCGGCTGGCCACGGAGGCATTTCAAAAACCGTCCATCGTTTACAGTCGAAATATTACTGGCCGGGAATGGCTCGGGCAGTGAGCGTGTTCATAGGAAACTGCGAAATGTGTAAATGCACCAAAGCGTCAAACAGGGTGAGTCGGCCGCCCATGGGAGTTCGAACACAGACCGAAAGAGCATTTCAGCGCCTATATATCGATTTCTGTGGACCCTATCCGCGTTCGCGAGACGGCAATTGTTATATTTTCGTAGTTCTTGATCATTTTACAAAATTCCCATTGTTAAAACCCATGAGGAGTGCCACGGCCAAAGGGGTTATCCGGTACCTAGAAAGCGAAGTGTTCCATGTTTTCGGAGTACCGGAGATAGTGCACTCAGACAATGGGCGACAGTTTATTTCAGACGCATTTCAGGACTTCCTCAAAGCTTACGGTGTCAGGCATGTGAGAACGGCTGTGTATTCGCCACAGGCGAATGCCGCGGAGAGAATCAATAGATCCATGCTGGGGATTATTAGATCCTACATCGAAGAGGAAGACCAGAGAACGTGGGACACACACGTGTCGAAAGCAGCCTTTGCACTTCGCAGCGCGGTTCACGAGGCGATTCGGATGGAGCCTTACCGAGCTGCATTTGGGCAGAGCATGGTCCAGCACGGAGACTCATACCCGTTGCTACGGAAGCTGGATCAGATAACGGACTCAGACGTGGAGCTAATGCCAAAGGATCTCCGGCTCCGACTGCTGAGAGATAGGATATACCAGAGCTTGCAGATAGCACATGAAAAGGGCCGGAAAGCATACAATACGCGCTCTAGACCAATAAGTTATACCGTGGGTCAAGTTGTATACCGCAGAAGCTTTCGACAGAGTGATGCAGCGAAAGGATTCAACGCCAAACTGGCTCCCAAGTTCGATAAAGCAGTAGTTACACGACGAGTCGGCCAGTGTCTGTACGAGTTGTCAGACATGAGGGGCAGAAGTATGGGAGTGTTTCACGCGAAGGATATCAAGGTATAGCTCAGGGACGTGGGTTGGAGCCCCACTCGAATTTATAAATGTTCGTATTATTTCGTTTTTCGAGCTCATCGAAATCATCAAGACTCGTCGATTAGCTCGCCCTGTTACGAAAAGTGTAAATGTATTATTAGGAATACGATTTTAAAGTCAATTCGGTCTGCCAATGCAACCGTGCACGGCTTGCAAAAAGCTGAAAATTTGCGAACCCTCTCTTTGTGCAAATGTCTGGCGCACCTTAGTTCATGTTGTCCGATTTCCGGCCTTTTCTTTCACGAGCGGCCGAACGAACAACATCGAACAGGTAAGCACGAAATATAAAATTAAATAAAAATTGCAAGTAAACTAATGATGCCAATTTTACTAAATAGGCAGGTACCTGCAGCGTAACTATACGTAATTCGTAAGCAGCAATCATAAGTATCAGCTAACGATCAAGGATTAAGCGGATAAAGTGCGAAAACTAAATTTGCATGGTACCGAAGCTGCGGAGCAGTGAAAAAACGTTTGTCCATCATCACGACGGCTGAACATTCATAGTTCTCCACGATAGCAACGTAATCCACAACAAAAGCAGCTTCCAGCACAACAACATTTTATGGAAAAAGTCCCGCATACTAGAGCGGCAACGGCCACCAGCGGCGACCCTATCAATCACCAGGAATATTAAACGGCCGCGTCAGTGAGCGTACAAACGTAGATACAACTAAATACCATTAACCATTCCAACAGGAGCCGCACATATAAACCTCACAGGGAGAAGTGTAAGTGCGTGTACGATCGCATGTGCGATCAGCAAAGTCGGGGTGAGTGCTAAATTGTATAGTTATTGGCATTGAAGCAAACTGCGGTTGAATACGCGCTTTCCGAGCGCACCGCGTAGGTTTAGTGGCCACAGTCCACAATTCCATTGCGATTGGTACACATACGTGCACGGGCGATAGTGGATGGTATTCCACACTCTGTCTTATACATATATGTGCGCTAGTCAAATCACTGTGAAAGAAGAAGGGTAGTGAGCAACCAGATTCGGAACCGGCTGTCGATGGCGCTAGCGAGCTGCCGGTGACAGTGGATGATATTGCACGCACAAGCATACATGAGCGTGAGCAGTCGTTCTGCTCCCGGAACAAGAGAAGGAAGATTTAAACATTCGCACATATATATTTAAGTGTTTTGATGTGTAGCAGAGAAGCGTAAGAGCTGAGAATCGTTATTGTTGTGTATATGTACGCAATTGGAGTGATCAGTAGTTGCTTAACCGAGTGGAATTAATCCCACTAATTAGAGTGGCACACTGGAATCACAAGTTCCTGCGTTTTTCTGTTACATATATATAGTATTAGACAATCAGATAATCAACACATGTATTATGTATATGTTTCACACATTATTTACCACGTATATATTCATACCCAGATTTGTTAAGAGTGCCTTAGCACGGACAGAGGGAGGATTTGGGGTAGTTGAGTTGATATAGAGGTGCTGATTAAGCGCAGAGCCAGTTAGCTGATTACCAGGGCGCCTTAGGGAAACAGCTGTAGGATATTTAGTTCATAAAATCCCATAAGAGGGGATCATCACCCAAAACCAATCACTCTTCCATTTGCTAGGTAGCTCACACGAGTTGCGCAGGCAGAGCAATTGGGTATATACATACATACGTATGTATATATGAAGTATTGTTTTGTTGAGGTAGGTTATGGTCAATGTTGCTCGCACATTGGTATGTAATCATATAGCATAGTGGTTTGGCAACATGAAGCAGGCAACAAAGAGTCTGCGGTTAATAACATGAAAAGTTTCTTTCGGGAATGTTTACAAGCCAACTGCTGCTAGTAACATTGATGCCAATTGTATCAGAGACACAGCGAGCAATAGTCAAATGAAATATACTTGTTGCGAAGCTTGCGCAACATAAAAACGTAAACAATAGATATCCCTATCTTTATTTGAATTTGTATACAATTTTGGGGGATTTATACATACGTCTAAGAATCATAAAATTATTTTGTATACTCTTGATTTGCGCTAATTAACGTGACATAGTATTATATCTTTAATAAATTATATATTTAACCATTTATGATATGTGACCATGCACATACACATTAGCATAAAGCATAAATATAACCATTCAGTAGGGTGTATACGAACATCCAAACCAAGCAGTTAAGCTTGAGTTTAAAATTTTTATTTTTAAAATAGTGCTCAATGAAGAGCCGATAATTGACGAAGTCAGTTTAGATAAAGAGCGTTATGAAAATAACGCATTGTTGTATATTAGTGGATAAGTGATGAGATTAAATATGAATTGCTAAAGCCTAAAAATAGTGTGTTGAATGGGGGATGAAAAAGGGGTGATTAGGTGAAACTTGACAGACGGACAGAAGGACTAGTGGCATAACAGGGGTTGGCCAAAGTTGGTCATGGTCAACAACGGTTGGGAGGGATAGCTACAGCGGAAAGGCCAGTCTCGGTTTCATGGAGACAAACCGCGCAGACAGCGGCAGCATATCTTGGATGGATACTCGGGGGGATACACACAGGCACATAACATCTTGTGCAGCACATGGGTACGAATTTTTTTTATTATTGTTCTGCGGTAATACACCATCGGCATGATCCATTAACCCACCCCAATCCGGCGAGCTCAGTCGAAGAGAAAAATGCCAGCGTACCCAGCGGATCTTTAGGCCTATGATCTCTATTTCGAGAGAACTTAAACGCCGGACCCGGTAACAGATTTTACCATTGAGTGCTGAATTTCCATTGTTGGTTGGCTTTTCAAAATCTTGGTATAGTCAGTGCTGGCTAATAAATTTAACGTGTGACTGGCACACCTATCGTGTTTCGGCAAATATTTATTATTTTCGAAAATCGGCATTTCGTCTTCACTATTTTCCTCTTCCTCATCACTATCATGTTTTGGCAACCCATAATCACGAAACACGTGATGGTCGTAATTATGTTCTTGTTGTTTAGCTCAAAGGAAGAATTCATTTCTCCAATCATTTGCGCGATTTTCTCCGCAGAATGGACACCAAGTATTCGCCTACACGCCAACGCAGCTGATTTCCTCTCAAAATTTTGATCAAACCAATGACATGTGTAACCTAAAAAGCTTCTGTGATTGCCCGACCATATATCGGCCGTGGTACAAAAATACTTTGATGACGACATGTCATTTCGTACTGCAGACACCATGTTATTGTAGCCTTCGTCAAGTTTTTTCATGGCAGACTTTTTACACATAACATGTAATCCAGTGCCACTAAACAAGTCACGGAAGGACTCCTTTTCTAAAATTGAAACGGGTAACGCGCAATCTACCAAAAAACGGATACTTTTTTTTTCAAAAGCTTCCTGTGCCGTGCTTTCATGGGATGGGCCAGATTTCATACCTAAATGCTTTTTGTATAGGTCATTGTGGCGAACTTTTATATGGGATATGAAGTTTGACGTTACTTCACCAGTGCCTCGTATGACTTTATTACAGGCGACACATGTACCCGTTGTTCTTCCATTTGACTGCCATAACAAAAAAAAAATTAATTAAACAATAATTTAATAAAAATATTCATGAATAAACAAACAAAATCACTACTAGAAACCTACAACATCACAACATAGTTTGAACTTCACCAACACTTAGTTTAACAAACTTTTTCAATTGCCACGTAAAATACTGGTTCGAAAATTAATTTAGGCGAACTCCTTCTTTTTTTCCCGCTCACTGCCGGTTCACTATCCGCAACAATATTCCTCTTGCGGATCACCTTCTCCGGTATAAAATTTGGGTCAACAACATCGTCATCGGCTGAGAAGTCTTGGTCATCAAACAGATCTTGATCCATTTCGACAACTACGGTATTTATAATTTGAAAATGTTATATGGCTCCAATTTTTCAGAAAAGTTAAATATTCATTTACCGTTATCTTACGTAATAATATTTTTTTTTTAAATTCAAGAAACCAAAAGTCAGAAGGAAAAATTCAGAAAACTTTTTTCAGAAACCAAAATTCAGAATCAAAAATTCAGAAACACATTTTTCAGAATATTTTTTTTCAGAAATTCAAATAATACATATAAACACATAATATATTCAAGTGATTTTATTTAATTTAATTTTTTTAATTTTATTTGTATTTTGTGCAATTTTATTTTACTAATTTTGACGTCTGAATTTTGACTTTCTGAAAAAAAAATTCTGAAAAAATGTGTTTCTGAATTTTTGTTGTCTGAATTTATGGGGGGAACCGGCTGGCGCACAATGAAAATCGTCGCGTGAAAACCAAGCAAATATTCGCCTTGTCAAAATAGAGCCACGCAATTTTATTAATTTGAACACAATGGAAGCTTTTATACCTTGCATAAAACAACAAAACATGAAAAGGTCGATATATCGCCATCGTAGAAAAAACATCGATAGTGCGATATTATCGATAGTGCTATCGATTGTTTTCCAGCTCTAGCGCCAGCCATTAGTGGCTTTTTTCGAAAAAATATCACCATGAAAAAAAGTGGATCACTTGGTAAAATTCGAGCCATATGTACTTACAAATAGTTTTCACCACTTCACTTATAACACTTTTTAAATTGAAAAAAAAAAAAAAACAAAACAAAACACAATTTTCAGTTTCACCAAACAAGTTGTCACTTTACAATTTAGACCAATATTTATAACCGAATATACAACAAAAAAAACGAGAAAGGCAAGCGAAATACTAACAAATATAACGAAAATTCAGTATTAGATATTTAAAGATTCGTACTCTTGGAGTATTTAAACTGGACTGTACAGAGGTATTTAAAATTACAACGCTTATGCTAAGAAATTTATATAATAAAACAAATAAGTAAACGAATGTAAAGGGTAAAGAGCGATGTCCCAATCGAAGGTAATTTAGTAATGCTTGTTGTTGTTGGGTAGCGAAGAATTGCAGCGATGAAGAGATGAGTGTGCGTCGCGACGGTCCGAAAATTATGTTTTTTATGCACGCACTTTTCCATTAGTCGATAATTAGCGGTACTTTGGCGAAAACAATACAAACATTGCAGCGACGAATTGCAATGCTTAGAAAGCAAAGCTAGAACAGGCAGAGGTATTGTACAGTGGTGTAACTATGAACAATGACATAGTACAATATTATGATATATTGAAAAATATTTATATCATGTAAATATAAGTAAATTTAGGTTTTTATTCATAAAAATAAAATTGGTTTATTAGCTCTTATAATTGGAACTTTGTATGAAAATGTCATTTTAAACCGTTGATATTTTTAATGAATAGTTAGTATACAAAAATAAATATTTCTTTTTACAAAAAAACTTCAAATAGGGTGATCTAATCAAATCTAATCAAAACTAATCGAGAAATCTAATCAATTTTTTTTTTGATTAGTTTTGATTAGATATGCTAATCGTCGCTAATCGCCATTAGTTTTTTGATTAGCTCTAATCTAATTAAAAAGTAATCGATTAGAATAGCCATCTAATCCTAATTGGGCAATTAGGATTAGAAACAAAAAGCTTCTAATCCGATTAGTAATCATTAGGATTACTAATCATTATTTCCCAGGTATGATTTGAACTCCGATATATTTCGATAAACTTATCGATAACTGAGTTATCGGTAAAAATGTGATTGCCCAAAAACTTTAAAATTTCCCTACAATATGCATATCAAAAGAAAGGGGCTGGCCCCAGGTTTCATTTGGACTTCGATATATTTCGATAAATTTATCGATAACTGAGTTATCGGCGAAAGTGTGATGCCCAAAGACCTTAAAATTACCCACAATATGGGTATCAAACGAAAGGGCATGACCCCAGGTTTCATTTGGACTTCGATATATGTTTTTCGATATATTTATCGATCGAAATGCGATTGCTATGAAACCTAAAATTTACCCTACAATATGGGTATCAAACGAAAGGGAATGGAACATAAAAATTGCCCTACAATGTGGGTATCAAACGAAAGGGCATGACCCCAGGTTTTATTTGGACTTCGATATATTTCGATTAACTTATCGATAACTGAGTTATCGGCAAAACTGTGATTGCACAAAAACCTTCAAATTGCCCTTCAATATGGGTATCAAGCGAAAGGGCATGTCCCCAGGATTCATTTGGAATTCAATATATTTCGATAAATTTATCGATAACTGAATTATCGGTAGAAATGTGATTGCCCAAAAACCTAAAAATTGCCCTTCAGTATGGGTATCAAACGAAAGGGCATGTCCCCGGGATTCATTTGGACTTCGATATATTTCGATAAATTTATCGATAACTGAGTTATCGGTGAAAATGTGATTGCCCACAACACCTAAAATTGCACTACAATATGGGTATCAAACGAAAGGGCATGTCCTCAGGATTCATTTGGACTTCGATATATTTCGATAAATTTATCGATAACTGAGTTATCGGTGAAAATGTGATTGCCCACAGCCTCTAAAATTGCACTACAATATGGGTATCAAACGAAAGGGCATGTCAGCAGGTTTCATTTGGACGGCGATATATTTCGATAAACTTATCGATAACTGAGTTATCGGTAAAAATGTGATTGTCCAATAACCTCAAAATTGTCCTTCAATATGGGTATCAAACGAAAGGGCATGTCCCCAGGATTCATTTGGACTTCGATATATTTCGATAAATTTATCGATAACTAAGTTATCGGTGAAAATGTGATTGCACAAAAACTTTAAAATTTCCCTGCAATATGCATATCAAAAGAAAGGGGATGGCCCCAGGTTTCATTTGGACTTCGATATATTTCGATAAATTTATCGATAACTGAGCTATCGGAGAAAGTGTGATGCCCAAAGACCTTAAAATTACCCACAATATGGGTATCAAACGAAAGGGCATGACCCCAGGTTTCATTTGGACTTCGATATATGTTTTTCAATATATTTATCGATAACTGAGTTGCCGGTGAAAATGTTATTGCCAAAAACCCTTAAAATTGCCCTACAATATGGGCATTACACGAAAGGGGATGGCTGCAGGTTTCATTTGAACTTCGATATATTTCGATAAATTTACCGATTACTGAGTTATCAATAAAAATGTGATTTCCCAAAAACCTTAAAATTCCCTACAATATGGGTATCCAAGGAAAGGGGATGGCTCCAGGTTTCATTTGGACTTCGATATATTTCAATAAATTTATCGATAACTAAGTTATCGGTGAAAATGTGTGCCAAAAACCTTAAAATTTCCTCACAATATGGGTATCAAAAGAAAGGTAATGGCCCCAGGTTTCATCTGGAATTTGATATATTTCGAAAAATTGATCGATAACTGACTTATCGGTGAAAACGAGATGGCTCAAATGCCCCACAATATGGGTATCAAACGAAAAGTTTTGGATCAAAACGTGATTGCCCAAAAACCTGAAGTTATTTAATCATCTACTCTTCCCCATTGATGGAAATTTTGAAAATTTTAAAACCCTTGGCGGCCGCCGTGGTGTAGCGGTTAAGTGTTCGGCCTTCTACTCCAAGTCGTGGCGGTTCGATGCCCGACAAAAGTAACATCAAAAATTATTTAGAAAAATAATTTTTCTAAACGGGGTCGCCCCTCGGCAGTAGTTTGGCAAACTCTCCGGGTGTATTTCTGCCATGAGAAGCTTCTCAGCAAAAAATTCATTTGCTTTGCAAGTGCCGTTCGGAGTCGGCAAAAAACTGTAGGTCCCGCCAACTTGTAGGAAAACTCAAAAGCAACACACCACAAGTTGGAAAGAGAAGCTCGGCTAAAAATCTCGTTAGAGGTTATGATAACCATTAGTTTTTTTTTTTAAATGCTTCAGTATTCAATATAATATTATATAAATATCAAAGTTTGAAGTTTAGATGAACTATTCGATAAATGCTTTGTGAGACTTTAATATCAGGACTTAAAGCCAAAGCAATATTTAACTTTTGAAAACTCACTTTCAATCGATTTCAAGGATTTGTATGTATATTTAATAAAAATTTTTGAAAACCGTTTTTCAATACATACTATATTTTCGAAACTCTAGGAACATAGAGACAAATTATTGATATTCCAACAGTTTTTTATTTGATCAATCTACCTTACTTGGTGAACTTCGACGACCGAATTCTAATCTAAAAAGTTGAAAGGGTACTTCGCAGAGACGGGCAAGACCGTGGGTATATACTAGTATTATATTAATATCAAAGTTAGAAGCTTAGATGAACTATTCGATAAATGCTTTCTGGGACATTAATATCAATACTCAAAGTCAAAGCAATATTTAACATTAGAAACCTTAATTTCAATCGATTTTAAGGATGCGTATATTTAAATTTGATTTTTAAATATGGTACAGTCACGGTTCCTTTAACTAAATGCTAAGTTTCAAGTTCCTAGATTACCAGCAAGATAGTCAAAGGTCGACCGCAAAGTTCCCAACTTCATAATAGTTTTCCAAATATCTTGATGTGTCCGTGTACACGATAACTTGAGTAAAAATTGAGATATTTGCATGAAATTTTGTATACAGGTTACTTTCTGGCCAAGGTAGGTTGCTATTGAAAATGGGCGAAATCGGATGATAACAACGCCCCCTTTTTCGATATCGAAAATTTCGAAAATCACACAAATCGGCATATCTCGGCAGCTGAAATGGCTAAAGTGATATAATTTTATAGATGACCCCCCCTGGTCATTCCTTTACGATATTTCCAAAAAAATTTTATAGTGGGCCACCGGCCACTTTTAAGGGGGGCATTTTTGAAAATTCGACTGGGCGTAACTTTTAAACTGATCAGGGTAGAACGATGATATTTGGCACAAAGCATACTAGTATCGTTGGGAGTATACCTGATGAAACTGGAAAAAATCGCTTTCCGACCACGCCCACTTTCGATATGGAACATTTCGAAAATCTACTAAATTGGCATAATTCGGTACCGAAAATGGCTAAAATGATATAGGCTGGTAGGATGAACACCTCAATCAATCTCTCCTAGGGCCTATATCTTTGTTATCCCGTTCCGAAAATTACCGCTGGGTATATAATGTTCGGTTCACCCGAACTTAGACTTCCTTACTTGTTACTATTTGTAGTGTCGCCGTTCTCTCAATTTCATGCCAACTTTCAAGTTCCTTGGTTACCAGGAAGTTGGTCAAAAGTCGATCGCAAAATTCCCAACTTCAAATTAGTTTTCGAAATATCCCGAACCGTGCGCCACCTATCGGAATTCTTTTGATGAGGGATTGCATTGTCATCGGGTTGAGACAAATGTGTAAAGTTTCAAGTCTCTAACTAACTGGAAGTTACTAAAAATCGACCGCAAAATTCCGGGAGTGTTTTAATTTTTTTTTTAAGATTTACAATTATATAGACCAGCGTGCCATCTATCGGAATTTTGATTTTTACTATTTGTAGTGTCACCGTTCCCTCAATTCAATGCCAAGTTTCAAGTTCCTAATTTACCTGGAAGTTGGTCAAAAGTCGATCGCAAAATTCCCAACTTCAAATTAGTTTTCGAAATATCTCGATCCGTGCGCCACCTACCGGAATTTTTATGATGAGGGATTGCATTGTCATCGGGTTGTGACAAATGTGTAAAGTTTCAAGTCTCTAACTAATCTCAAAGTTACTAAAAATCGATCGCAAAAGTCCAGGAGTCTTCTAATTTTTTTTTTTAAGATTTGCAATTATATAGACCAGCGTGCCATCTATCGGAATTTTGATTTTCACTATTTGTAGTGCAACTCTTGCCTCAATTTAATACCAAGTTTCAAGTTCCTAGGTTACCTGGAAGTTGGTCAAAAGTCGATCGCAAAATTCCCAACTTCAAATTAGTGTTCGAAATATCTCGATCCGTGCGCCACCTACCGGAATTGTTTTGATGAGGGATTGCATTGTCATCGGGTTGTGGCAAATGTGTCAAGTTTGAAGTCTCTAACTAATCTGGAAGTTACTAAAAATCGATCGCAAAATTCCTGGAGTCTTTTCATTTTTTTTTTAAGATTTGCAATTATATAGACCAGCTTGGCATATATCGGAATTTCGATTTTTACTATTTGTAGGGTCACCGTTCCCTCAATTCAATGCCAAGTTTCAAGTTCCTAGGTTACCTGGATGTTGGTCAAAAGTCGATCGCAAAATTCCCAACTTCAAATTAGTTTTCGAAATATCTCGATCCGTGCCACACCTACCGGAATTGTTTTGATGAGGGATTGCATTGTGATCGGGTTGTGACAAATGTGTCAAGTTTCAAGCCACTAACTAACCTGGAGGTTACTAAAAATCGATCGCAAAATTCCAGGAGACTTTTAATTTTTTTTTTAAGATTTGCAATTATATAGTGCAGCGTGCCATGTATCGGAATTTCGATTTTTACTCTTTGTAGTGTCACTGTTCCCTCAATTTAATGCCATGTTTGAAGTTCCTAGGTTACCTGGAAGTTGGTAAAAAGGCGATCGCAGAATTCTCAACTTCCAATTAGTTTTCGAAATATCTCGATCCGTGCGCCACCTACCGGAATTGTTTTGATAAGGGATAGCATTGTCATCGGGTTGTGACAAATGTGTCAAGTTTCAAGTCAGTTCTATGTGAACTGTGTTAGGCTTCGACCCAGAGAAAGAAGTGTGTTAGTCTTCGACGCAGAGAACGAAGGGAGTTAGTCTTCGACGCAGAAAACTGAGGTTTGTCAGTCTTCGACGCAGAGAACGAAGTGTGTTAGTCTTCGACGCAGAAAACTGAAGTGTGTTAGTCCTCCACGCAGAAAACTGAAGTGTGTTAGTCTTCGACGCAGAGAACGAAGTGTGTTAGTCTTCGACGCAGAAAACTGAAGTGTGTTAGTCTTCGACGCAGAAAACTCAACCGTGTTAGTCCTCGACGCAGAGAACGAAGTGTGTTAGTCTTCGACGCAGAAAACTCAACCGTGTTAGTCTTCGACGCAGAAAACTCAACCGTGTTAGCCTTTGTTGGGAGCGACGATATAAAGGTTTTAAATAATTCTTATCAAAACAATTAATTGCTCAAAGGGAGCAAGTGTAAAACGTGATATGACAACTAAGGAGTGATTGTTTGGCCAGCATTGAATTATAATTGCAATTTTAAAGACATCACTGTATACTGATGAATCGTACTGTATTTAGTACAAATACCGTCATCCTCATATTAGTTAGTAAGCAACATTGTTATTAGCACTAAGGCTATATTGGATCAAGCGGCCTATTACGGTTCGCGAGTCGCTTGAGTTATTCGAGTCGCCTTATTTGGCGAGTCGCCTAGCTCGAATGATTATGGATAGCGAACAAATTAGTTCGCCTGAAACATTTTGTTGCCAGTTCAAAAAACAGAAAGCGGTGAACGTCAAATGTAAAAAAAAAAACTTCAAATTGAACAAAACTGAAGTTTCAATTATTTATTATTATTGTACGTTTTTATTGAATATTGTAGATAAGAGCCAGACAAGCTGCATATAGAAAAACCAATCATTTCCAACGTGTGCGGAGTTGTGCGAGGATAATCCCGTCTGGTACAACAGCCTTGAACGGCTCGAATCTTTTAATTACTCACCTTACCCCTACTTCCGTGATGAAAATGTGTGCAGCCAGGTGTGTTGCAGGTGCTAAGAGTGCAACATGCGAGTTCTCTGGAAAGTGTGAAATCAAGAGCAGCTCCAGCGTTTGAGGTTTCGAGCTGGTCCAGGATCCGGCAGGTCTCCGCAAATAGCCTATATGTAGCTGTTTGAGTTCTTGAGAGCACTCGTCTCAGTTTCGCTGTATAGTCGACATTCTCGACCGCAGTACAAACATTTCTCCACAAAGTTCTCTTCGCCTGTCTCCTTGCGAGCGCTCTTGGCCTTATTAAATTGTTTCCTCCACCAGTGTGGCCTATGTTTACAACGTGGTTTTGGTACTGGCCAGGCCTTATCGAGGGCATTAGAGAGCGCCGTTGTAAAGGTCGTAACTAGGTCTTCCGGCTACGTACAGGGCATACCACCACCGGTCTTTGGCGATGGCCAAACTGTCGTTGTCTCGATCAAGGATGCCTATTACGATCCCGTCCATAGTCACTTCAGCAAAGCTTGGTTTGCCCTCTCCGGGGGTGTTTTGATGCCGCTTCGGGTGGGGTTTTAAATCCCCGTCCGATCTCTGGCATTTGAAGGGAATTCCGAAATTGATTATTAGAGCTTTTGCTAGCTCTACCGTCTTCCTGATATTCGGCGACAAAGGTTTTCCTTCTACCACCCATATCTGGGAGCCATTCCAAAATGACCACAAACTGACCCCAAAATATCCCCAAACGACCACAAAAAAGCACCAAAATATCCCCGAAATTAGTCCAAAATGACCACAAAATAAACCCGAAATGATCCCAATATAGATACCGAAATTACCCCAAAATTACCACAAAATAACAACAATATATCCCCGAAATTAGTCCAAAATTACCACAAAATAACCCCAAAATATTCCCAAAATTACCCCAAAATGACCACAAAATGGCACCTAATTATTCAAAAAATGACCACAAAATAACAAAAATATATACCCGAAATTAGTCCAAAATGACCACAAAATAACCCCAAAATGACCACACAATGAGCCCAAAAAATTCCCAAAATGACACCAAAATATTCCAAAAATGACCACAAAATAACAACTAAAATTTCCTCGAAATATCATCAAATTTAGTCCCAAATGACCACAAAATAACTCCAAAATATTCCCAAAATGACACCTGTTAATACATATTTAAGTTCAAACACGCGCTCACATAGTGCAACCTAAACATTACATATGAATAAACAAAGAATAAAAATATTGACCTACATATTTCCATACGTAAACAAAATTACACAATAAAACAAAATACGCAAAATAAGCACAAATTCAATTTCCGTCAATAATTATTACCAATCATTAATTTACTGTCAATCATGCACATTTTCCTTATAGTTATAGCTTAAGATATTTATGTTAGTGTAAGCACTTTATTTGTATAAAAGGTTTGTGCGAAATAAAGAACAACATGCATAAACGAATTAACTTCTTTTGAATGCATATGATCTTAAGGTGCTTCTACCTAAGATACTCTTTTTTTATATAACACACTCAAGGCGATTCTGCCTGAGTAAACTCACAACAAAATCAAACATCGTTCAATAGTTGTTCTATCTATCCGATCATTCTTTGGTGACCCCGACGTGATCCTGAAACAAGAAACAGGATCACACTTGAAGACACAGTATCCTCAACAAGGAACGTCAAGCAATCAAACCACATTATATTGGTAATTGGGTCCTGTGATAAGACACAGGATAACATTATAGGACGAGTCAATTGTCCAATCGTTCAACGACCACATACTGGTGTATGCTGATCCTGTAACAAGGCACAGGATCACAGTACAATTGTCGGCAACAGTACATTGTCGCGAAGCTATAAAACACATTGATCCTGTAACAAGGCACAGGATCACATCAGCAAACCACCCTTGTTTTCCATACCTCATAGTGGTAATTTTGTGGCCCTGCATCAAGGATCACACTAGACGAACCATTGTCGTCTATTCAACCAACCACCTCAAAGTGGCAAAAATTGTGGCCCTGCATCAAGGATTCCACTAAATAAACAATTGTCATCAACCACCTCATAGTGGTTACTTGAACACGAATTTCGTAATTCTTGTCATTTCGTCATGAGCACTTTCGAAAGGCTTGTCGCTGACCAGCAGAGTACAGCAGACGAGATCGAGGCCCTTGTCCGGAACTTTAAAAAGGACTCCGTTTCAAGAAAAACTCATGGTTATTATGAAGAGCGTCTGCAGCGCCTCGAAACTGCCAAGGTTCAACGGTAGCTATCTCCAATGGGTAGCCTTTAAGGACCTCTATGTGCAACTAATACATAATGCACCAATGAGCGAGGTCCAAAAAATGTTCTACCTGACCACTCACTTGTCAGATGAACCAAAGAATCTTATTAAACACTTGCCTATTTCAACGGCAAACTATGAAACCGCATGGACCCTATTGACAAATAGATACGACAACAAAAGGCTCATTGTGACCTCATTGCTGAACAAGCTACTAGCTCACCCAAAAATAAAGAATGAAACAGCGCAAGCCCTCAAATCTCTACACGACCTCGCTAAGGAATGCATCCATGGGTTAAAGGCACAGGGACTTCCAGTAGAACAATGGGATCCTATAATAGTGCATATACTATTAATGAAATTGGACCCTTCCACTGAAACCCTGTTTGAACAATCCCTCAACGATAACAGGAGGCTGATAAATGTTGCCGAGCTGCTTACATTCATAGAACACCGTTTTCAAGCATTGGAAACTCGTGGAAAGGCCATAGAAACTGTATCAGGAAGGGACAGGACCAAAATATCAACAATCGCTTCAACTGCAGGCTGTAAGGTGTGCGGATCAGCAGAGCATCCCATGTATTACTGTGGGAAGTTCCTCAAAATGGAACCGGCTGAAAGGCTACAATGGACGCAGATGAAGAGGTTGTGTGTCAACTGCTTCAAACCAGACCATCGGAGCAGGGAATGTACATCACGTTCCTGCTCAAAGTGCTTGAAGAAACACAACACATTGCTACATTTGGAACTAGCACGAGACAAGCCGCTAACGACTTCGACTCAGCCCCAAATTCAGAAGATACAAAAACATGATCTCTCTCAAATGAAGATTAATAAAACCTCAAACAGTCCAATCGTAGCATCAACAAACCAGCAGATGTCCAACAATCCTTATATACTACTAGCAACGGCAAGAGTAAAATTAACTGGAAACAATGGACGCGAGGGGGTTTTCCGAGCCTTACTGGATTCTGGGTCGCAAGTAAATTTAATAACAGAAAGAGTGCTCAATAAGCTTTCAGTGAATGCATCCCCATCATCACTTTGCATTGAAGGTATAGGGCGCAAAATTCGAAATGTATCAAGACGTGTAAACCTCGAACTCACCTCAATGACAGGCAACTATTCTACAAGGATTGAAGCCTTTGTGCTTCCAAATATTGTATCCCCACAACCTACAACGTCATTCGAGACATCAGGATGGGACATTCCAGACGGAATTCAACTGGCTGATCCATATTTCAACGCAACAGCCAAAATTGATCTACTAGTTGGAGCAGAGTTTTATCATCAACTCATGTTCCCGCAGCAAATCAAACTCAGCAATGAACTTCCAACGCTACAACAAACGGAACTCGGATGGATCGTTACAGGAAGACTTCAGGAACACAATAGCAACAGTGCTACCTGCGCAGTCCTAAGCCCTGAAGATCAAACCACCAATGAATTAATTGAAAAATTTTGGAAGCTTGACGATACAAACGATACATCAACTCGATCTATGTCCCTGGCTGATAAACGGTGTGAAAGCCACTTTACCCATAACGTAAAAAGGAATAAGGAAGGGCGATTCATCGTTCGGTTACCGTTCTCCGAGAATCCATCAGTCCTCGGAAGTTCAAGGTCAAGCGCATTTAATCGTTTTGTGGCATTAGAAAGACGTTTGGAGAACAATCCTCACCTCAGACAAGAGTACAACAAGTTTATGCTGGAATACGAGTCCCTTGGTCATATGGAAGAAATCTTGGAGAAAGACATTCCAGACTGCATCTACGTATTACCGCACCATTGTGTGCTGAAACCTGAGAGTTCCACTACGAAACTACGGGTTGTGTTCGATGCGTCAGCCAAAACATCTAGTGGCTTATCACTTAACGATATCCTTCACGCCGGTCCGACTGTTCAGAGCGAGCTATTCTCCATTTTGCTACGCTTCCGAATGCATAAGTTCGTCTTCACAGCAGATATCGAAAAAATTTATCGACAAATCATAGTCGATGATGCGGATCAACCATTCCAGCTGATCCTTTGGAGATATCATAAGGACCAAGATATAAAATGCTATCGTTTAAAAACAGTAACGTATGGAACCTCCTCAGCACCATACTTAGCAACAAAATGCCTGCAGTACCTAGCCACCCAAAACTCCATAAAGTATCCGCTAGGGGCCGCAATACTGCATGATGATTTCTACGTTGATGATTGCATCAGTGGGGCAGACACTCTAAGCAACGCGATAGAGTCACAGCAGCAAGTTGACTCAATCCTGAAAGAAGCTGGTTTTAAGCTTCGAAAGTGGTGCTCAAACCATCCGCAACTGCTAAGTGGAATTCCACCAGAAGATCAGGAGGTTAATCTAAACCTTGAAGAATCAGCAACTTGTATAATAAAAACTCTTGGTCTAATCTGGCTACCAAAGTCCGATCAGTTGTGCGGACGAGCACAAAGGGCATCATCAGCCGCAAGGGGCATCACCAAAAGAGTAGTAAGCTCAGAACTCGCAAAAATCTTCGATCCATTAGGGCTTTTCGGTCCCGTGGTAGTAAAGGCAAAAATATTTTTACAAGAATTATGACAACTACCACTCACATGGGATGACGAATTACCCGCACATCTTCAGAGGCAATGGAATAACTTCCGATCAAACATAGAAGCGGTGAATGAGATCAAGGTCGATAGGTTTGTGTTCAACCATAAAAAGGCAACATCGATTGAAATTCACACCTTTGTCGATGCATCAGAACGTGCCTACGGAGCTGCAATCTACATTCGGTCTACATATACCGATAGTACCATAACAACTAGATTGATCTGTTCTAAGTCAAGAGTGGCGCCAATAAAAAAACAAACCTTACCACGATTAGAGCTGTGCGCGGCCGTCTTAGGTGCAGAGTTGACACAAAAGGTGAAACAGGACCTACGGCTTCAAAATAGCGAGAACTTCCTTTCGACAGATTCCCAAATTGTCCTAGCCTGGATAAATTCACCATCAGGATCATTCCATACATTTGTGGCAAACAGAATCGCTAAAATTCAGTGCCTAAGCCTGCCAGAACAATGGCATCACGTCAGCACCAAGGAAAACCCAGCGGATGCAATCTCCCGAGGAATACCTCCAGAAACTTTAGCACACCATTCCATATGGTTTTATGGCCCACTATTCCTCTCTGGCAAAAGAAGTTGGCCAAAACCATGGTCACGAACCCCCAATACCCCACGCGACGAGGAACGTAAGATGACGAAACATGTCCTGGCCATGTCAACAAGGAAACCTGGTCCTCCGAGCCGGGTAGATATAATCGGCCAAATTAACCACCGAAACTCCTTCAAAACACTTCAACGAGTAATCGGGTATATATTCAGGTTCCCAAAAAACACCAAAATAGCCAAACAACTAAGGCCAACCTATAAGGCACTCGATGCATTCGAAATGGAAAACGCGTTAATGGTGATAATAAGGATAATTCAAGGAACTGAATTTGAAGAAGAACTCGAAAAACTCTCGAACAATACAGCTGTTAACAAATCTAGTTCTTTAGCATCACTAAACCCATTCTTAGACGAACACCAAATACTGCGGGTAGGTGGCCGACTTCAGCAATCCACGCTGCCATTCAAAACAAAACACCCCGCCATACTTCCTCACAATCACGACATAGTGAAACTGCTAGTAACCATGATTCACGAAGAAAACCGTCATTGCGGTCCACAGGCTTTGTTAGCTGCAACAAGGACACAATTCTGGATCACAAATGGAAAGTCAGTGGCACGAAGCATTGTACACAAATGCATACGGTGCACCAAGGCAAAGCCAATCCTTTTTAAGCAACTAATGGGAAATTTACCCGCGCCCAGAGTGACACCAGCACGACCATTCATAACAGCGGGAGTTGACTACTTTGGACCAGTGTGGATCCACCACAAGATTAGGGGTAAAAGACCTGACAAGGCCTATATTGCCGTGTTTTGTTGTTTTGCTACAAAGGCCATCCACATGGAAGTTGTCTCGAATTTATCGACAGAGGCCTTTATAGGAGCACTAAGACGTTTCATTAGCAGAAGCGGACATTGTCAAACATTATACTCTGACAACGCCACGAATTTTGTTGGAGCAAGCAATAAACTGGCTGAGCTAAAGGAGTCTATTTACTCTCAATCGGCCCGGGAAAGAATAATCCGAGTATGCAGTGACAAGTCCATCAATTTAAAATTTATTCCACCAAGAGCTCCTCACTTCGGGGGACTGTGGGAGGCAGCTGTCAAATCCGCCAAACATCATTTAGTAAGAAGTGTGTCAGCAGCATCGCTAACGTATGAAGAGTTAGAAACCGTCATTGTGGAAATAGAAGCCATTTTAAATTCCAGACCACTAGTCCGACTATCGCCTAGCTATGATGATTTCAACGCGCTTACTCCAGGTCACTTCCTGGTAGGAGAACCACTAACATCAGTTGTGGATGTCAATGCTAAGCCAACAAAAATGTCCCTGGGCGGCAGGTGGAAATTAACCTCAGAAATCAAACATAATTTCTGGAAGGAATGGACACAAAACTATTTACAGGAGTTGCAGCAAAGAGGAAAGTGGAAATCGGCCTCACCCAACGTGAATGAAGGCATGCTTGTTATTCTCAAAGAAGATAACATTCCAGTGTTACAATGGCCGTTGGGCACAATTACACGAATTTACAAAGGGGACGATGGACTAATTCGGGTGTGCGACGTAAAAACAGCGAGAGCAACATTAAAAAGGCCTATTCACAGACTTGCACCATTACTCAACGATACCCAACTCGAGTGCGCAGAATATGATGAGTCCAACTCAGATCCAGTACAAAAGAGGCAGCATTCATCAGAGGGCGACATCAGCACAAGTCAACGAAAACGAAAAATCACATCATATAGCTCTCAAGGACTGTTCAGTACAATCTTAATATCACTCCTATTGCTGCCTCTGATATTAGCCTCTCCTGTCAATGTTACTGAATTCCCAAGCAATCCTGGACTGTATTTCGAAGGGGTAGGCTCGGTAAAATTAAGGACAGCTACCTGGAAGTTTATCATATATTATGATCTCGCACCACTATGGGAAAAACACAAGGTGCTAGAGGACGGAGTAGCAACGCTGGCAGAGTTCTGCAACCGACCAATAGTCAGTGATTCATGTGATTCTATGACACAACAGCTTCGGCACACCTGGAATAACTTAGTTCAAGAAACTACCCTACTAACCACGAAACGAAGACGAAGAGGGGCCATTAACGCTATCGGCAATGTAGCACATGCTCTCTTTGGAGTATTGGATGCAGACTACGCGGAACAGATGTCCCAAACCATAACCGGCGTTAAGGAAAACGAAAACATGTTAGAAGAACTCATAAAAAATCAAACATCTGTAATAGATTCGACAATCAATATTATCAAGGAGAGCGAAACAAATACAATGAAACGCTTCTCGGATCTCAAGCAAATAATATACAAGGACCTCAACACCATTGAAGATGAGAACACTAAGTTAAGACAAACACAATACATCATGTCACTGGCATTCCAACTAAATAACCTAGCCTTGGAATTGCAACGAATTGAAACTGACCTAATTACTGCCCTTACTCATACCAACCATGGAAATCTAAGTCCACTTATTCTTACGCCAAGGCAGCTAAGGTCAGAAGTCAACAAAATTAAGGGACACCTTCCCCCAGGACGCACCTTACCCGTATATAATAATGACCTAGTAAAGCTATACAAGGTCATGGAAATAAAGGGTACAGTAACAAATGGGAAGATCGTTTTTGTCGCTGAAATACCTTTAGTCGACATCGAAAGATTTGAACTCTACAAGGTCATCCCGATCCCCACTCAAGAAGGCAACACGACTATTGCTATACAAACAGACATTAACTACTTGGCTGTGAATGACCATCGAGATGAATATGTGATGCTAAGTACACTCCACTTTAATAAGTGCGTCACAATCATGAACGACTTATATATTTGCCCGTCTTTACAAGTTCGTATCGTTCGAGATTCCGGCAGCTACTCCTGCGAAGTGGCACTTTTTAATAACAAAACGTCGCCGAATTGCAACTTCGGCCAAGTCCAAGGCAATATATCTATGGTTGCTATGAACACTAACAATCGATGGATCTACACGACAATAACACCCATAGAAATGACAGCAGTCTGCAATAATAACATCATTAACATGCACCTTAATGGCTCTGGTATTCTAGCTATCGAACCAAGCTGTATCATCAAGGGAAGATTTCTAACCATCCATGGCCACGAAACTAGTGTCACTTCCATAGATACATCATATGCGGCATTTGGGAACATAACCACAATCGGGAACCCCATTAATATCAAGAAACTATTGGAACCAAATATTGAAGCTAATACCAATTTAAAATACCTCTCCAATATCCAACAACAACTTAAAGACATCAAATACCATCCAAGCAAAGGGGAGTACTCACCACTGCAACAACAATACATGGGCATTATGGCACTACTAATATCGCTATTTATAGTCATCTGCCTCATAATCGAACGATTTAGGAAGAAATGTAAGAAATTCAAGGTATCACCGCATTCAGTGCACCCGCATACAACTCCTCCACAACCAATGCCTCGTCTTCACATTTCAGAAGTTTAATGTCAAATTTGGTTTCGCTAACCACTCAACGCGGGGGAGAATGTTAATACATATTTAAGTTCAAACACGCGCTCACATAGTGCAACCTAAACATTACATATGAATAAACAAAGAATAAAAATATTGACCTACATATTTCCATACGTAAACAAAATTACACAATAAAACAAAATACGCAATATAAGCACAAATTCAATTTCCGTCAATAATTATTACCAATCATTAATTTACTGTCAATCATGCACATTTTCCTTATAGTTATAGCTTAAGATATTTATGTTAGTGTAAGCACTTTATTTGTATAAAAGGTTTGTGCGAAATAAAGAACAACATGCATAAACGAATTAACTTCTTTTGAATGCATATGATCTTAAGGTGCTTCTACCTAAGATACTCTTTTTTTATATAACACACTCAAGGCGATTCTGCCTGAGTAAACTCACAACAAAATCAAACATCGTTCAATAGGTGTTCTATCTATCCGACGGACGACGCAGAGAAGGACTCCTTCTACGATAAACTTGAACAGACTTATGATCGCTGCCCCCAACATGATATCAAAATCGTGCTCGGCGACTTTAATGCGAAGGAAGGAGTCTTTGGTCCAACAGTTGGAAAATTTAGTCTCCATGATATAACATCCCCCAACGGCACTAGGTTGATTGATTTCGCCGCTGTTCGCAATATGGTCATCAGTAGTACCAGGTTCCAGCATAAACGAATACACCAAGCCACATGGCTGTCTCCTGATCAAAGAACAAGAAACCAGATTGATCATGTCATGATCGACGGCAGACATAGCTCCACCGTTCTGGACGTGCGTACCCTTCGTGGTCCCAATATCGACTCGGACCATTATCTTGTTGCAGCCAAGATACGCACACGCCTCTGTGTAGCAAAGAAAGTGCGCACAGTAACGGAAGGAAAGTTTGACGTCGAGAAGCTGCGCACGACACAGACAGCTGACAATTTCTCCACTCGACTCTCACACCTGCTATCGGAGAGCAATCCTCGACCTAACGATGCAACCGAGCAATGGAAGCATATCTCTCACTCATTACGTACCGCCGCTGAGGCCACTATAGGGTTCCAGCGAGCCCGCAAAAACAACTGGTACGATGAGGAATGCAGCACTGCCTCGGACAAAAAGGACGCTGCCTACAGGGAGACGTTGCGAACGGGCGCAACCCGCAGTGTATGGCAACGCTATCGTGAGGCAAAGAAGGAAGAGAGACGCCTTTTCAGAAAAAAGAAACGTGAGGCCGAAAGGCGTGAGTGTGAGGAGCTTGAGATGCTGGCTGACAGGAATGATGCCCGAAAATTCTATGAAAAGATCCGGCGGATGACGGAAGGTTTTAAGACCGGGGCAAGTTCCTGTAAGGACAATAATGGCGACCTGGTAACCGACGTACAGAGTGTACTTAAATTATGGAGGGAGCACTTCTCCTCACTGCTAAATTGCGAGGCAGACGTCGAACCCGATACCCCAATCCCTGACGATGGAAAAGTCGTCCCACCACCTGACTATGATGAAGTGAGGATAGCTATATCCCGGCTCAAAAACAACAAAGCGCCTGGAAAAGACGGACTACCCGCCGAGCTGTTCAAACACGGAGGCGAAGAGCTGGTAAAAAGCATGCATCAGCTCTTATGCAGAATATGGTCAGACGAGTGCATGCCTCCAGATTGGAATTTAAGTGTGCTCTGCCCAATCCACAAGAAAGGCGATCCCGCTAACCGCACCAACTACCGCGGAATCAGCCTTCTTAATATCGCATATAAGGTTCTTTCTAGCGTACTGTGTGAAAGACTGAAGCCCATCGTAGACAAGCTGATTGGACCTTATCAGTGTGGCTTTAGACCTGGTAAGTCTACCATCGACCAGATTTTCACGATACGCCAAATCCTGGAGAAGACCCATGATAAAAGAATCGACACACACCATCTCTTTGTCGATTTCAAAGCCGCTTTTGACAGCGCAAAAAGGAGTTGCCTGTATGCCGCCATGTCTGAATTTGACTTCCCTGCAAAGCTTATACGGCTTTGCCAAATGACGTTGAGCAATACTAACAACTCCGTCAGAGTCGGGAAGGACCTCTCTGAGCCATTTGAAACCAAACGAGGCTTCAGACAGGGCGACTCCCTTTCGTGCGATTTCTTCAACCTGATGCTGGAGAAGATAATTCGAGCAGCAGAGCTAAACCGCAATGGTACAATCGTTTACAAGAGCGTGCAATTGCTGGCGTATGCCGATGATATTGATATCATTGGCCTTAACAACCGCGCCGTAAGCGCTGCCTTCTCTGGACTGGATAAGGAAGCGAAAAAAGTGGGTCTTGCCGTGAACGAGGACAAGACGAAGTATTTGCTGTCATCAAAGAAAGAATCGGCGCACCTGCGCCTTGGCAGCCACGTCACTGTTGATAGTTACAAATTTGAAACTGTGAGGGACTTCGTCTATTTGGGAACCAGCATTAACACCGAAAATAATATCAGTCTAGAAATCCAACGGAGAATCACTCTTGCGAACAAGTGCTACTTTGGACTGAGTAGGCAATTGAGAAGTAAAGTCCTCTCTCGAAGAACAAAGATCGCGCTCTATAAGTCTCTCATCATACCTGTCCTGATGTATGGCTCAGATTCATGGACAATGTCAAGAGAAGATGAGATGGCCCTTGGAGTATTTGAGAGAAAAGTTCTCCGGAAGATTTATGGTCCTTCCCGTGATGCCGACGGCGAGTATCGAAGGAGATTTAACGATGAGCTGTACGAGCTTTACGCAGATCTGACCATAGTCCAGCGAATTAAAGCCCAAAGGCTCCGCTGGCTGGGTCACGTCATGCGAATGGACAAAGAAGCTCCAGCCCAGAAGGTTTTCCAATCGTCACCCGAATTCGGCAGCAGAGGAAGGGGGAGGCCTCGACTGAGATGGAAACAACAGGTGGAGGATGACTTGAACTCCCTTGGGGTATCCAATTGGCGTCAGCTATCGCTAAAAAGGAATGACTGGCGTGCTTTGATAGGCGACGGCCAAAATCGCTTAGGCGGTTAAGCGCCAATAAATGATGATGAATGATGATCTATCCGAACAACACCAAATTATTCAAAAAATTACCACAAAATAACAACAATATATCCCCGAAATTAGTCCAAAATTACCACAAAATAACCCCAAAATGACCACACAATGAGCCCAAAAAATTCCCAAAATGACAACAAAATATTTCAAAAATGACCATAAAATAACAACAAAATATCCCCGAAATTAGTCCAAAATCACCACAAAATGACAACAACGAAATTACCACATAATGACCCCCAAATAATCCCAATATGACCATAAAATCAAATTTTTCCTCCACATCGTCGCACTATAAATTGCATACTTAGGTAAAGTGTTAAAGTCGTTGTCGGTTTTGCATCAGCAACAAAAACTATTGTTGCTTTACATTTTGGCGCCAGAGCAGGGACTTTTAGTAAAGTCGTTTTTCTATATTTAAAATTTCGTGGTTTTTTGTGCGACTGGCTGAGGTTACACTTAGAATACAAGCCGCTGCCACGGACAAGGAAAATAATATTGGATTCAACAAAGAAAATTGGGTTTGGATGATAAGGATTTTGGATTGGATACACTATACAGGAAGGATTACAGCCAACTAAATTTAACAAAAGAATAAAAAGAATGGGTAACAAAAAGGGAAGTTCGGTAACGAAAACGGTAGAGGTAATGTAAAAAATGAGAATACAAGTGCAGCTATGTATATTGCAGTGCGTAAATCCCATGAAGCATTAGTCTAACAAAAATATTTAATTTCGAAAAAGTGCGAAAATTGCGTTCCCATTAAAAGGCTTAAATAATTAAATTTACATAACCTATATCCAACTATACAAATATAGTTATATAGTACCTGTCGTAAAAAAAAAATTCAAATTGTTAAATTGCCGTTGGCAAATCGGTAGTGCCCAATTCAGCTGTACAACTTAATGCCGGTAGTTGTTGTTATTTCTTCATAAAGAAAATACATAATTTGTTCATTTGGTTACCCATCAAAATTCTCTTACGGGACACAAAATTATTAAATACAAATATTTGAAAGGTGAACTTTGGGTTTGCATATACCTAAGTACATACGTGAGTAGAACTTTGTCGTCGTTAATTCCTCTGCTGCTCGCGCATTGTATACAAAGTAAAACACATAAGTGCATGAAGCTGTAGTTACTGCTGCTGCGCTCCACCAAAGTGATTGACCCATATACCTTATTGTCTGAATAGTAGCGCACTTGCCTACATAATTTGCCATTCCCCACCTTCGCTTTCAAATTCAAAGTAAAACAAGTAAGGAAGTCTAAGGTCGGGTAAGCCGAACATTAAATACCCAGTGTATGGAAACAATAGTAGTACCTATAAGTTATATATTTTCTATATATATTATATTTTGGGAAAAACGAACTCAATAAATTTATTAGTTAGTTTATAAAATTAATATTTATTTATGCTACGGAATAACATATATGTACATTGTTCGTGTGCCCTCAAAATATTACTTATAGTTGAATGCATTTCTTACTTCTAATATACTTACGCCCAACTTGTGACAAAGTTTTAAATTGAAAAAAATACGTTTGGGTCAGTTTTTCGAAATTCAAATTATTTTCAAAGTTATAGCTATCACCACTTTTCGAAATTCCTTACTTTTTGATGTAAATAACTTCCGCTCCCTTAAAGTGCCAAAAATTTTTTTTTTTGCTAATAGTTACTAATGCAATGCCCAACAACATCATGCAAAAATTGGAAATGTCCTTTTGTAGAAGATACCATCTTTTATATATATTTAAAAAATTAGCAAAATCGGTTTGACCAATCGTGAGAAAATCATCCAAAATTGAGGAATTTCGAAAACTGTTGATAGATATAACTTTCAAAATAATTCGAATTTTGAAAAATTGTATACGTATTTTTGTTTAACCGTTCTGAGCCATACTACCCACTTTCAATAAAATACATGGCCGTCGAAATAATTATAGGTGGCTCACTTAACAAAATTAACTCATCTTTTAAGACTCGTTAATAGTAGACAATTCCTTACAAATTTAACTACCAAATTATACTATTTTAGTTATTTACCTTACCGAATTATGTCAATTTATGTGATTTTCGAAATTTTCCATATTGAAAGTGGACGTGATTGGGAAGCGATTTCGTTTAATTTCAACAGGTATACTTCCTATAACTCTAGTATACCTTGTGCCGAATTTCACGATTCTACCGTAATCAGTTTAAAACTTACGACCAGTCTTTTAGGTGATTTTCTAAATTTTCGATATCGAGAGTAGCCGTGGTTGGACGGGGATTTTATCCAATTTCATCACAGTACTAGTATGATTTGTGCCAAATTTCAACGTTCTACCATAATTTGTTTAAAAGTTAAGACCAGTCGAATTTTCAAAAATGCCTCCCTTGAAATGGGGCGGTACCACGCCCACTTTTTAAAATTTAACAGAAAATCGTAATAGAATGATAAGAGAGATTCACCTATGAAATTATATCATTTTATCAATTTCAGCTACCGATATATGTCAGTTTATGTGATTTTCGAAATTTTCGATACCGACAAAAGGGTCGTGGTTATAATCCGAGTAATCTGTATACCAAATTTCATGCAAATTCCTCAATTTTTACTCAAGTTATGTTAATTTGTATGATTTTCGAAATTTACGATCTCGAAAAGGGGGCGTGGTTATCATCCGATTTCGCCCATTTTCAATAGCAACCTACCTGGGCCAAAAAGTAACCTGTATATAAAATTTCATGCAAATATCTTCATTTTTACTCAAGTCATCGTGTAGAAAGACGGACGGACTTGCCTGAATAGACTCCTCTTTTCAACCGAAGAACTTTCATACATGGATCTTGATTATTTTGCGCCGGTACATAGTACAGTTATGTGGACAAAATTATAATACCCCTGTACTAGTACGCTTGGAATAAAAATGCCTCCCTTAAAAGTGGGCGGGGCCCCGCCTACAATATGGGTATCAAACGAAAGGGAATGGCCCCAGGTTTGATTTGGACCTCGATAAATTTATCGATAACTAATTTACTTGCCAGGCAGGGCACGACCAAGCAGATTCTTCAAGATAAAGAGCGCATAGGTATGCCGTTTGCCACGTGTAAGCTAATGCTGAAGGAGCATACACTCCGCGAAGCCAACGAAAGATGGCTACAAGCCCCAGGGTGCCGGATATCCAAGCAAACCTGGCCAAAACGCGATCTTAAAAGATCTAGACACATATACGCCCTAAAAAGGAAGGAAATCTCCATATTAATAGGTGTTTTAACCGGGCACTGCCTTATTGGTAGGCACGCAGCAAGGCTAGGCGTTCCCTACCGACGATGCTGCAGGAGTTGCAAAGAGGATGAGGAAGAGGAAACGGTGGAGCACCTCATCTTCAACTGCCCGGCCTTAAGCGGAGCGAGAAGGCGCTCTCTGGGAGTTCCCTTCCTGGTTAGCTTAAGCCAGGTCGCGGAGCTAGACATAAAGGACTTGATGGCCTTCATCAAGTTATCAAAATGGTTCGAGGAGGGGTAGCGGTGTCGGTTAGGAGTGTCAGTCCCGGGTTTTCGGCTATATGGAGAGTCCCGACAGCACTGGGATTTTCCATATGGCCGGGCCCCGGGATTGACTTTCCTAGTGTTTGGTGGTATCACAACGGGCCTTTTATTACTGGCCTAGGTGTGCCTTTGCGGCGGTCTACCTACCTAATTTATCGGTGAAAATGTGATTGCCCAAAAACATAAAAATTGCCCTACAATGTGGGTATCAAACGAAAGGGCATGACCCCAGGTTTTATTTGGACTTCGATATATTTCGATTAACTTATCGATAACTAAGTTATCGGAAAAACTGTGATTGCACAAAAACCTTCAAATTGCCCTTCAATATGGGTATCAAACGAAAGGGCATGTCCCCAGGATTCATTTTTAATTCAATATATTTCGATAAATTTATCGATAACTGAGTTATCGGTAGAAATGTGATTGCCTAAAAACCTCAAAATTGCCCTTCAGTATGGGTATCAAACGAAAGGGCATGTCCCCGGGATTCATTTGGACTTCGATATATTTCGATAAATTTATCGCTAACTGAGTTATCGGTGAAAATGTGATTGCCCACAGCCCCTAAAATTGCAGTACAATATGGGTATCACACGAAAGGGCATGTCAGCAGGTTTCATTTGGACGGCGATATATTTCGATAAACTTATCGATAACTGAGTTATCGGTAAAAATGTGATTGCCCAAAAACCTCAAAATTGCCCTTCAATATGGGTATCAAACGAAAGGGCATGGCCCCAGGATTCATTTGGACTTCGATATATTTCGATAAATTTATCGATAACTGAGTTATCGGTGAAAATGTGATTGCCCAAAAACTTTAAAATTTCCCTACAATATGCATATCAAAAGAAAGGGGATGGCCCCAGGTTTCATTTGGACTTCGATATATTTCGATAAATTTATCGATAACTGAGTTATGTGATTTCCCAAAAACCTTGAAATTGCCCTACAATATGGGTATCCAAGGAAAGGGGATGGCTCCAGGTTTCATTTGGACTTCGATATATTTTAATAAATTTATCGATAACTAAGTTATCGGTGAAAATGTGTGCCCAAAAACCTTAAAATTTCCTCACAATATGGGTATCAAAAGAAAGGTAATGGCCCCAGGTTTCATCTGAAATTTGATATATTTCGATAAATTGATCGATAACTGAGTTATGGGTGCAAACGAGATGGCTCAAATGCCCCACAATATGGGTATCAAACGAAAAGTTTTGGATCAAAACGTGATTGCCCAAAAACCTGAAGTTATTTAATCATCTACTCTTCCCCATTGATGGAAATTTTGAAAATTTTAAAACCCTTGGCAAATGCTTCAGTATTCAATATAATATTATATAAATATCAAAGTTTGAAGTTTAAATGAACTATTCGATAAATGCTTTGTGAGACGTTAATATCAAGACTTAAAGCCAAAGCAATATTTAACTTTAGAAAACTCACTTTCAATCGATTTCAAGGATTTGTATGTATATTTAATAAAAAATTTTGAAAACCGTTTTTCAATACATACTATATTTTCGAAACTCTAGGAACATAGAGGCAAATTATTGATATTCCAACAGTTTTTTATTTGATCAATCTACCTTACTTGGTGAACTTCGACGACCGAATTCTAATCTAAAAAGTTGAAAGTGTACTTCGCAGAGGCGGGCAAGACCGTGGGTATATACTAGTATTATATTAATATCAAAGTTAGAAGCTTAGATGAACTATTCGATAAATGCTTTCTGGGACATTAATATCAATACTCAAAGCCAAAGCAATATTTAACATTAGAAACCTTAATTTCAATCGATTTTAAGGATGCGTATATTTAAATTTGATTTTTAAATATGGTACAGTCACGGTTCCTTTAACTAAATGCTAAGTTTCAAGTTCCTAGATTACCAGCAAGATAGTCAAAGGTCGACCGCAAAGTTCCCAACTTCATAATAGTTTTCGAAATATCTTGATGTGTGCGCCACCTGCCGGAATTTTTTTGATGAGGGATTGCCATGTCACCGGGTTCTGACAAGTGTGCTAAGTTTCAAGTCTCTAGCTTACCGGGAAGTTACTCAAAAATCGATCGCAAAATTCCCCCTATGCTTTAGAGATTTTCAATTAAATCGACAAGCGCAGCTCCTTTTGGAATTCTGATTTCAACAATTTGTATTGTCACCGTTTCCACAACTAAAAGCTATGTTTCAAGTTCCTAGGTTACCAGGAAGTTGGTCAAAAGTCGATCGCAAAGTTCCCAACTTCAAACTAGTTTTCTGAATATCGCGATCCAAGCGCTACCTACCGAAATTGTTTTGATGACGGATTGCATTGCCACCGGGTCCTGACAAATGTGTCAAGTTTCAAGTCTCTAACTAACCTGGAAGTTACTCAAAATCGATCGCAAACTTCAGGAGTCTTTTAATTTTTTTTTAAGATTTGCAATTATATAGACAGCATGCCATCTATCGAATTTTCATTTTTATACCCAGCGTACGAGTACTAGTACAAGGGTATATTAACTTTGTTCACATAACGTCTGTTTGTAACGGCACAAAATAATCGAGATACATATAGAGTTCCATATATGAAAGTTTTTAGGATTAAAAGAGGAGTTGATTTAGGCACGTCCGTGTACACGATAACTTGAGTAAAAATTGAGATATTTGCATGAAATTTTGTATACAGGTTACTTTCTGTCCAAGGTAGGTTGCTATTGAAAATGGGCGAAATCGGATGATAACAACGCCCCCTTTTTCGATATCGAAAATTTCGAAAATCACACAAATCGGCATATCTCGGCAGCTGAAATGGCTAAAATGATATAATTTTATAGATGACCCCCCCTGGTCATTCCTTTACGATATTTCCAAAAAAAATTTATAGTGGGCCACCGCCCACTTTTAAGGGGGGCATTTTTGAAAATTCGACTGGGCGTAACTTTTAAACTGATCAGGGTAGAACGATGATATTTGGCACAAAGCATACTAGTATCGTTGGGAGTATACCTGATGAAACTGGAAAAAATCGCTTTCCGACCACGCCCACTTTCGATATGGAACATTTCGAAAATCTAATAAATTGGCATAATTCGGTAACGAAAATGGCTAAAATGATATAGGCTGGTAGGATGAACACCTCAATCAATCTATTATGATTTTTGATAAATGTTTAGATGTGGGCGTGGCAACGCCCACCTTTAAGGAAGGCATTTGGAATATTCGACTGGTCAAAACTTTTATACTTATTACTTCAGACTCATGAAATTGGGCACAACACATACTAGCAATATAGGTGATGAAATTGGACGGGTTCTCGATTTTTACTATTTGTAGGGTCACCGTTCCCTCAATTCAATGCCAACTTTCAAGTTCCTAGGTTACCTGGAAGTTGGTCAAAAGTCGATCGCAAAATTCCCAACTTCAAATTAGTTTTCGAAATATCTCGATCTGTGCCACACCTACCGGAATTTTTTTGATGAGGGATTGCATTGTCATCGGGTTGTGACAAATGTGTCAAGTTTCAAGCCACTAACTAACCTGGAGGTTAATAAAAATCGATCGCAAAATTCCAGGAGACTTTTAATTTTTTTTTTAAGATTTGCAATTATATAGTGCAGCGTGCCATCTATCGGAATTTCGATTTTTACTCTTTGTAGTGTCACTGTTCCCTCAATTTAATGCCAAGTTTGAAGTTCCTAGGTTACCTGGAAGTTGGTAAAAAAGCGATCGCAGAATTCTCAACTTCAAATTAGTTTTCGAAATATCTCGATCCGTGCGCCACCTACCGGAATTTTTTTGATAAGGGATGGCATTGTCATCGGGTTGTGACAAATGTGTCAAGTTTCAAGTCAGTTCTATGTGAACTGTGTTAGTCTTCGACCCAGAGAAATAAGTGTGTTAGTCTTCGACGCAGAGAACGAAGTGTGTTAGTCTTCGACGCAGAAAACTGAAGTGTGTTAGTCTTCGACGCAGAGAACGAAGTGAGTTAGTCTTCGACGCAGAAAACTGAGGTTTGTCAGTCTTCGACGCAGAGAACGAAGTGTGTTAGTCTTCGACGCAGAAAACTGAAGTGTGTTAGTCCTCCACGCAGAAAACTGAAGTGTGTTAGTCTTCGACGCAGAGAACGAAGTGTGTTAGTCTTCGACGCAGAAAACTGAAGTGTGTTAGTCTTCGACGCAGAAAACTCAACCGTGTTAGTCCTCGACGCAGAGAACGAAGTGTGTTAGTCTTCGACGCAGAAAACTCAACCGTGTTAGTCTTCGACGCAGAAAACTCAACCGTGTTAGCCTTTGTTGGGAGCGACGATATAAAGGTTTTAAATAATTCTTATCAAAACAATTAATTGCTCAAAGGGAGCAAGTGTAAAACGTGATATGACAACTAAGGAGTGATTGTTTGGCCAGCATTGAATTATAATTGCAATTTTAAAGACATCACTGTATACTGATGAATCGTACTGTATTTAGTACAAATACCGTCATCCTAATATTAGTTAGTAAGCAACATTGTTATTAGCACTAAGGCTATATTGGATCAAGCGGCCTATTACGGTTCGCGAGTCGCTTGAGTTATTCGAGTCGCCTTATTTGGCGAGTCGCCTAGCTCGAATGATTATGGATAGCGAACAAATTAGTTCGCCTGAAATATTTTGTTGCCAGTTCAAAACGTCAAATGTAAAAAAAAAACTTCAAATTGAACAAAACTGAAGTTTCAATTATTTATTATTATTGTACGTTTTTATTGAATATTGTAGATAAGAGCCAGACAAGCTGCATATAGAAAAACCAACCATTTCCAACGTGTGCGGAGTTGTGCGAGGATAATCCCGTCTGGTACAACAGCCTTGAACGGCTCGAATCTTTTAATTACTCACCTTACCCCTACTTCCGTGATGAAAATGTGTGCAGCCAGGTTTGTTGCAGGTGCTAAGAGTGCAACATGCGAGTTCTCTGGAAAGTGTGAAATCAAGAGCAGCTCCAGCGTTTGAGGTTTCGAGCTGGTCCAGGATCCGGCAGGTCTCCGCAAATAGCCTATATGTAGCTGTTTGAGTTCTTGAGAGCACTCGTCTCAGTTTCGCTGTATAGTCGACATTCTCGACCGCAGTACAAACATTTCTCCACAAAGTTCTCTTCGCCTGTCTCCTTGCGAGCGCTCTTGGCCTTATTAAATTGTTTCCTCCACCAGTGTGGCCTATGTTTACAACGTGGTTTTGGTACTGGCCAGGCCTTATCGAGGGCATTAGAGAGCGCCGTTGTAAAGGTCGTAACTAGGTCTTCCGGCTACGTACAGGACATACCACCACCGGTCTTTGGCGATGGCCAAACTGTCGTTGTCTCGATCAAGGATGCCTATTACGATCCCGTCCATAGTCACTTCAGCAAAGCTTGGTTTGCCCTCTCCGGGGGTGTTTTGATGCCGCTTCGGGTGGGGTTTTAAATCCCCGTCCGATCTCTGGCATTTGAAGGGAATTCCGAAATTGATTATTAGAGCTTTTGCTAGCTCTACCGTCTTCCTGATATTCGGCGACAAAGGGTTTCCTTCTACCACCCATATCTGGGAGCCATTCCAAAATGACCACAAACTGACCCCAAAATATCCCCAAACGACCACAAAAAAGCACCAAAATATCCCCGAAATTAGTCCAAAATGACCACAAAATAAACCCGAAATGATCCCAATATAGATACCGAAATTACCCCAAAATTACCACAAAATAACAACAATATATCCCCGAAATTAGTCCAAAATGACCACAAAATAACCCCAAAATATTCCCAAAATTACCCCAAAATGACCACAAAATGGCACCTAATTATTCAAAAAATGACCACAATATATCCCCGAAATTAGTCCAAAATGACCACAAAATAACCCCAAAATGACCACACAATGAGCCCAAAAAATTCCCAAAATGACACCAAAATATTCCAAAAATGACCACAAAATAACAAATAAAATTTCCTCGAAATATCATCAAATTTAGTCCCAAATGACCACAAAATAACTCCAAAATATTCCCAAAATTACCCCAAAATGACACCAAATTATTCACCATTACCACAAAATAACAACAATATATCCCCGAAATTAGTCCAAAATGACCACAAAATAACCCCAAAATGACCACACAATGAGCCCAAAAAATCCCCAAAATGATAACAAAATATTTCAAAAATGACCATAAAATAACAACAAAATATCCCCGAAATTAGTCCAAAATGACCACAAAATGACAACAACGAAATTACCACAAAATGACCCCCAAATAATCCCAATATGACCATAAGATCAAATTTTTCCTCCTAGTCACCTTCAGATTCTGTACGCCAGATTTTGACACTTCTGGCGAACGAATTTGAATCAAGGCGAATTCATGACAGGTGTGTTCGAGCGAATTCAGATCTACACGCACGCACACACTCCTTGTGCCTAAAAATGTCAGACAAAGCAACAACATAAGAAATTTGACAGCTACGATTGGATTTTCAAGGAAGAAGAAGAAGTCATATGGTGGGAAAAAGTCACCTGTAAATTTATTCGCCTTGATTTGAATCGAGTCGCAAACAGTAATCGCTTCATTTTTTACATTCGCTAATTTTGAAGTTTGAGGCGAATGCTACCGGGCGACTCGCAGTCGGTAATACAAATTTTTGTTCGACTCGCAAACCGTAATAGGCCCCTAAAATAAATAAGGAATCGTCATTCATTCGTAAACCACAGCTAACCTCGCATCTCTTTACAAGCACATCGTCGCACTATAAATTGCATACTTAGGTAAAGTGTTAAAGTCGTTGTCGGTTTTGCATCAGCAACAAAAACTATTGTTGCTTTACATTTTGGCGCCCGAGCAGGGACTTTTAGTAAAGTCGTTTTTCTATATTTAAAATTTCGTGGTTTTTTGTGCGACTGGCTGAGGTTACACTTAGAATACAAGCCGCTGCCACGGACAAGGAAAATAATATTGGATTCAACAAAGAAAATTGGGTTTGGATGATAAGGATTTTGGATTGGATACACTATACAGGAAGGATTACAGCCAACTAAATTTAACAAAAGAATAAAAAGAATGGGTAACAAAAAGGGAAGTTCGGTAACGAAAACGGTAGAGGTAATGTAAAAAATGAGATTACAAGTGCACCTATGTATATTGCAGTGCGTAAATCCCATGAAGCATTAGTCTAATTTCGAAAAAGTGCGAAAATTGCGTTCCCATTAAAAGGCTTAAATAGTTAAATTTACATACCTATATCCAACTATAAAAATATAGTTATATAGTACCTGTCGTAAAAAAAAAAATTCAAATTGTTAAATTGCCGTTGGCAAATCGGTAGTGCCCAATTCAGCTGTACAACTTAATGCCGGTAATTGGCTCACTTAACAAAATTAACTCATCTTTTAAGACTCGTTAATAGTAGACAATTCCTTACAAATTATACTATAATTATACTATTTTAGTTATTTACCTTACCGAATTATGTCAATTTATGTGATTTTCGAAATTTTCCATATTGAAAGTGGACGTGATTGGGAAGCGATTTCGTTTAATTTCAACAGGTATACTTCCTATAACTCTAGTATACCTTGTGCCGAATTTCACGATTCTACCGTAATCAGTTTAAAACTTACGACCAGTCTTTTAGGTGATTTTCTAAATTTTCGATATCGAGAGTAGCCGTGGTTGGACGGGGATTTTATCCAATTTCATCACAGTACTAGTATGATTTGTGCCAAATTTCAACGTTCTACGTTCAAAAATGCCTCCCTTGAAATGGGGCGGTACCACGCCCACTTTTTAAAATTTAACAGAAAATCGTAATAGAATGATAAGAGAGATTCACCTATGAAATTATATCATTTTATCAATTTCAGCTACCGATATATGTCAGTTTATGTGATTTTCGAAATTTTCGATACCGACAAAAGGGTCGTGGTTATAATCCGAGTAATCTGTATACCAAATTTCATGCAAATTCCTCAATTTTTACTCAAGTTATGTTAATTTGTATGATTTTCGAAATTTACGATCTCGAAAAAGGGGGCGTGGTTAATTTGTATGATTTTCGAAATTTACGATCTCGAAAAAGGGGGCGTGGTTATCATTTCCGATTTTCAATAGCAACCTACCTGGGCCAAAAAGTAACCCGTATATAAAATTTCATGCAAATAACTTCATTTTTACTCAAGTCATCGTGTACAAAGACGGACGGACATGCCTGAATAGACTCCTCTTTTCAACCGAAGAACTTTCATACATGGATCTTGATTATTTTGCGCCGGTACATAGTACAGTTATGTGGACAAAATTATAATACGCCTGTACTAGTACGCTTGGTATAAAAATGCCTCCCTTAAAAGTGGGCGGGGCCCCGCCCACTTTAGAAAATTTATCAAAAAATCATTATATAATGACCATGGGGATTCACCTATAAAATTATATAATTTTACCCATTTCCGTTAGCGAATTATGTCAATTTATGTGATTTTCGAAATTTTCGATATCCAAAGTGGGCATGGTTGGAGGGCGATTTTATCCATTTTCATCAGGTATACTCCCAACGATACTAGTATGCTTTTTGCCAAATTTGTATACCTGATTGAATTGTTAAAAAATAAAAAATTGAAAATAAAACAAGCAAGGAAAGCTGTCTTCGGCTGTGCCGAAGGCTATATACCTTTCATGAATAAGCGTCACGATTTTCACTGTTTGATCCCCAGTACAACCGAAATTGTCCGAACTATGGATTATATGGGGGCGATGTGTTTTGTTGGTCCAATCTCATTGAGTTTTAACATCGACATTCCACATTCTAACAGAGCAATAGTTACGAAATTTGACGACCCTACATATATAATTATAGGAGTTATAGCCCAAAATCCATTTATCGGTACAATCGATTGTATGGGGGGCTATGTGAAATATTTATCTGATCTCAATTATTTTCAACATCGATATTTCACATAAAAAAATAGCAATACCTACAAAATTTCACGTTCCTAGTTTTATAATTACAGGAGTTATAACCCGAAATCCGTTTATCGGAACAATCGATTGTATGGGAGCTATATGAAATATTTATCCCATCTCAATGATTTTCAACATCGATATTTCACATATGAAAACATCAATACCTACAAAATTTCACGTTACTAGCTCTTTAATTAAATCGAATCAACGGACCAAAGTTATAATACCATTTCATTATCATGAAAGGTATAAAAAAGTTGTTTTTTTATTTAAAGAAGGTTTAATGAAAAAAGTAAGTTATTACAGGTGTAAATTATTTAAAAAATTTACAGCTAATTTTATTATAAATTTTGGTGTAAGTGTCCATAATTTTATAGGCTTCCTCATCCAGACGCTCGAGGTATGAACAATTAAAGGTGTCTGGACCATCTGTGCAATTATGATTCGACCAAACGCAGTCTTCATAATGATCACCGAAATGATTCTTGATTTTATTTAGTTTATCTCTATACTCGATTTTTGATTGAATATCTATAAGTGTTCTCCTCTGCTCTCCAGATAAAATATTTTCAAATTGTCTGGGAAAATTAAATATGTATTCAGCTACCGACGACGACGACATCTTTTTGATTACTGAACCTTCATATGCAATGTTTGATAATAACGATCAACATGAATTATTGTTGGGTTTAAAACGTATGAAGCGCGCTCATGTAATGCCTTTCTATCGTTTTCAGAAAATTCAAAGCAATATATATTTAGAGTGCGCTTTACATAATTGCATAGTTGTTGTTGTTGTTGTTCTTAATAATGAAGGATTCGACTCAGGAAAACTTTGATCAGTCAATTTAATTGTTACATTTATTTTTAAACGTAATGAAGTGTTTGGAATACTGTATTCAAAACTAGCTTGTTTACTATTTTCCAAATTTCTAAAGCTACTTATATTTTGATTTTGATTCATAAATTGATTATAATAATAGCTTGTTCCATAGCTTAAATAAAATAGGTGTAAGAGTAGAATTTTTATTGAATTAGCTAATTTCATTATACCCAGCTGTACTTGTACACAGGGTATTATAACTTTGTTAGGATAACGGTTGGTTGTACAGGTATAAAGGAATCGAGATAGATATAGACTTCCATATATCAATATGATCAGGATCGAAAAAAAATTTAATTGAGCCATGTCCGTCCGTCCGTCTGTCCGTTAACACGATAACTTGAGCAAATAATGAGATATCTTCACCAAATTTGGCATGCGTACTTATTTGGGTTCAGAATAGATTGCTATTGAAAATGGGTAAAATCGGACCATAACCACGCCCCTTTTTCGATATCGAAAATTTCGAAAAACCTATAAAATGGGTTAATTCAATAGTAGAAGCAGCTACAATGATAAAATTTGCAATATGTTTTGATTTAGATGTTCTAAGGCCGATTTTATAAAAATTTTTGAAAAGGGGGCGTGGTACCGCCCACGTATATTTGAAGAAATTTTAAAATTTTGACTCTTAATAACTTCAGAACAGTTTATGCTAGTATAACGAAATTTCGTAGAGGACATACTATTGTTGTGGTAAATTCAGCTATAGAAAATAAACGAAATCGCTTCGCGACCACGCCTACTTTTTCATAAAAGTTATATTGAAAGGAGGTGGAAATATTGAAAAGTCCATATCTAATTAACTGATTTCGCTATAATAATATAATTTGGTACACACATCAACTTTCATATTCTTTACATAATTTTTTCAAAATTTTATGCTTATGAGTCAAGCAATTTTTAAATTCGACTGCTAACAACTTCAGAACGGTGTGAGATAGATTTACGAAACTAGGTACCAGGCATGTTATGTTTATGTAGAGTACTACCACAGAAAATAAGAAAAATCGGTGAACGATCACGCCCACTTTATGTGCACAGCTGGGTATGTAATGTTCGGTTTCACCCGAACTTAGACTTCCTTACTTGTTTTCTTTATTGGTTTTTAATTGATCTATATATGTGGAACTCACGTTATACTATGACCATATTATATGTTTGTTTATAGTTTGTTACATCAATTATTTCTACATGCGGGCTTTTATATGAAGTATCATGGACTAGAACCTTTTCAATATCCCCATTACTTAGAATTCGTTCAGTTTCTATTTCACGATATTCAAAGCACTTGATGCTCAGCCATTTGTCACTATATCTACTATCATAAGTACAACGAATTGGTATATTAAAGTTATCATATTCCTATTTAAAATGTCGATAAAATGCTTGTTTCGCCTCAATGATTCCTCCAATATCAGACTCTTTTTCAATAATTTCTTTACGAAACGCCTCTATAGCTTCATCTATAGTAAAAATTCTCGAGGGCTTCCCTTCAGTTGTAAAGTCAATTACAGACAACGGTGTGTTTGTTGTAGATGGTTGAATTATTTCTGTAGATGGTTGTGTTGTTTCTATAATGGGGGTCGACGACGACACTTCGATTTCTTCTTCTTCTTCTTCATAATCCGTTAAAAGAGGTTCACTTTGCTTAAGTAATTGTAGTGAAATATTTACTTGTAAAATATCATTACTATTCGGTAATGTTAAATTAAATTGTATATTTTTCAAGTTTTGGTTTATTGCAAGTCCATTATTTTCTACTTTCTCCCAAAATGGTGGCCCGTAGGCAGCTTTGGAAACAAAGAGGAATGATAATAATATTGAAAGATAAAATTTAAATTCCATTGTGATATATCCCTTGCCCACAACAATTTAAAATGAGGTGAACATTTGAAAAAAATGTGTTTATATACTTACTTTTCAACCTTTAAAATAAAAAAATAATAAAAACACAAGGTTTAAAGTTTCTAATTCTTTTTTATTTCATGTATATCACTATCTAATATATACTTAAACATAATTAATGCTGTTTTTAAAGCACAACGAATTTGTAGTTTGTTGATTTTCACATTACACGTATTATTATTATTAAAATGATATTGACAACGTATAGCATCTGGGTGTAAATTATATAATCTAGATAGATTCATTCAATTATATTCCATCATCTCTTCTTCAATATTAAACACCGGCTTTTGGAGGAACTCTGCTATCCACATCTCATGTCCTTTGACATAAACCTTTAAATTTTTTAATGTAGATGATAAATAATTCCTTATATCTTTAAAATGGTCACTGCCATAAGCCCATAGTAAATTATGGTGGTGTATCATTAGCCAGTTGGCTTGTCGTTGATTATCCTTACTCAGGTCTGCAAAGTCAAAGGGAGCTTTGATGTGGAAACAATGAAATTCTTCATTATTAAAGACCACAGCTATTTCCTTCGCAATAAATCTGTTATCATAGGCTTTGAAGCCTTGAACGTCTACCGTTATAAACATTTCGAAAATTTAAACTGAAATATATATATTTCTTTACTGATCCGCTTTTTATACTAATCGTCAGTCCTCAACCACCAGCTCCAAGCGATAAATTATACGATTTCATAAAATTGTCACACTAACCGTCAGCCGTCAACCACCACCTCCAAGCGATAAGTTATACGATTTCATAAAATTCTCACACTAACCGTCAGCCCTCAACCACCAGCTCCAAGCGATAAATTATACGATTTCATAAAATAGTCACGCTTACACCAAAACAAAAGTGGAACCACCACCCCCCTCAGAGCTCGGCCACCAAGTCGCCAACCCCCAACCGCTCAGAACCGCGCGCCAGCTCCCCACGTCGCCAGCCCCCAAGCGCTCAGAACCGCTCCTGTATAATTGTGGTTTCAAAAATTTTTGTACTTTACCGTTTTGTATATACATTCTACAGTTGTGGTTTTGCAGTATCATAAATTTAGCAAATATATATGTGTGTCTGTATATACTTTTATATAGCACCATTTTCAAATTCTCACACATAATTTTACATAGCACAATTTTCATAGCACCATTTTCAAGTTCTCTCTCACACATACTTTTACATATCACCATTTCCATAGCACCATATTCATAGCACCATTTTCAAGTTCTCTTTCACACATACTTTTACATAGCACCATTTTCAAGTTCTCTCTCACACATACTTTTACATAGCACCATGTTCAGAGAGACAACTTGAGAATGGTGCTATGTAAAAGTATATACACACATACACATACATACACACACACACATATACACACATACACACATGCACAGAAATTTACATGCAAAATTGATCTAGAACCCGTATTTCCTTACTACTCCCTTGTGGTCGCTTTAGATCACTATGGAATGACTTTATGACCATTTCGGGGCCAATTTGGGACCATTTTGGTGCCACTTTGGGATCCCTTGTGTTGGCTTTAGGTCACTATGGGATGACTTTAAGACCATTTCGGGCCAATTTGGGACCATTTTTGGCCCAATATGGGAAGATTTTGGGACCTATTTGGGAACATTTTGGGGCCACTTTGGGATCCCTTGTGGTGGCCTTAGGTCACTATGGGATCACTTTAAGACCATTTCGGGGCCAATATGGGACAATTTTGGGGACAATTTGGCAATATTTTGGGGCCAATTTGGCAAAATTTTGGGCCAATTTGGCAACATTTTGGGGCCAATTTGGCAACATTTTGGGGCCACTTTGTGATCCCTGTGGTCCTTTAGGTCACTATGGGATGACTTTAAGACCATTTCGGGGCCAATATGGAACAATGTTGGGGCAAATTTGGGAACATTTTGGGGCCACCTTGGGATCCCTTGTGTTGGCTTTAGGTCACTATGGGATCACTTTAAGACCATTTCAGGGCCAATATGGGACAATTTTGGGGCCAATTTGGGAACATTTTGTGGCCACTTTGTGATCCCTGTGGTCGCTTGAGGTCACTATGGGATGACTTTAAGACCATTTCGGGGTCAATTGGGGACAATTTTGGGGCCAATTTGGAAGCGGGCTACCCACCTGCCAAGAAATGCCTCAAGAAAAAAACGAGCATATTTTTCTTGTGCATGTATTTTTTCTTATGAACTTGAGCGTTTTTATATGAAGTTGGACATTTCTTGGCAGGTGGGTAGCCCGCTTCGGAATAGCAACTCACCGACGATGATTGTATTGGGCACGATATCGTCAAATAGAATGAAGCGGGCTACCCACCTGCCAAGAAATGCCTCAAGAAAAAAACGAGCATATATTTCTTATGCCTGGTCAAGAAATTTTGACGTTTACATCATTTTCTATTTTATTGCAGATTTACTATTATAAAAATGTATAAAACATGTGCAGCGAAGTATATACTCATCTTTGCCGTGAATCTGCATATTTATTTCTTGAGGTAAACCGGCGTTGGCAACCATAGAAAGTTGTAGTATTTTTTCTTATGAGCTGAGTATTGGCTCAAGAAAATTTGACGTGTGAAAACAGTTCTTGACCATTTCTTGAGCGTTTTTTTATATGGAGTTTGACATTTCTTAGCAGGTGAATAGCGCGCTATAGCCTATACAGCTGCAATTTTTGTACAACGTCACACTGTTAGTAGTATAGCCTAAATGTAGGCAACGCTTACATATCCAATTTTAATGTAATGTCGTCGGCTGAATGGAAGATCGCCCTATTTCAAAAAAGTTTTGAAAAACGCCCTATTTCAGAATTTTTTTCAACAACGCCCTATTTCAGAATTTGTTTGAAGAACGCCCTATTCCAAATTTTTTTTCAAAAACGCCCTATTTCAGAATTTGTATGAAGAACGCCCTATTTCAGAATTTGGTTCAAAAACGCCCTATCTCAGAATTCGTTTGAAGAACGCCCTATCTCAGAATTTTTTTCAAAAACGCCCTATTTCAGAAGCCCATTTAGAAAAGCTATAACTCAAAAGTATTTACTATTTTAAATGTCTTTGGATGAGTTTATTAATTTATTAAATCATTGAATTATAAAATTCATGATAAGCTTCAGGAATTACTAGTTTTGTACACATTTCCTGCAAATCCTTCTTTTTATCGGCATCCATCTCCAGCCGACTATATAGTTGAGTGAGAGGATATTGTTTTAATACTGATTTTTTTGTGGGAATTAATATAGGTATTGCTTCTTCACCATACTCGTATTTAATAAAGGCTTTATTTTCTGCGGGAAGCACTGCGATTTCCCTCAAATTCATGATTTTTATTGATTTCCAGTTTTCGTCGTTTGCCAAAGGGCGAAAATCAAAAATTTCATTTTGTTGAACTTCGTGGACAATATACTTTGGTTCATTTTATTTTTTTATCATACCACAAGACATCTGACAATCTGATATAAATGATATTAAAATTAAAGTTTTCTAGACACAAAACCCAACTTATTAAGGCTGTTCAGGAAAAATTAGTGTCAAAGTACTTATATTTTTGAAGTTTATTGTCTAAATTTGCTACGAATGCTACGTTGCTATACCATTTGTAAAAAGATCCTGAACAGCCTCATTGTCTCCATCCGAGAACGTTGCTAAAAAATTAAAAAGTTCACATATCTTCACTTTGTAGCAGATTTAGGTCGATAAATCTAAAAACCGAAGTACATTATACTTCTATGCAAGTAAAAAGTAATTTCTAAAATGCATATTTACAATCCTTCATAGCCTTTTAAATTATAAAAACTTTATTCGAGTTAAAGGTTTTCTAAAAGCACATTTGAAATAGGGCGTTCTTTGAACGAATTCTGAGATAGGGCGTTTTTGAAACAAATTCTGAAATAGGGCGTTCTTCAAACAAATTCTGAAATAGGGCGTTTTTGAAAAAAAAATTGAAGTAGGGCGTTTTTGAATCAAATTCTGAGATGGGGCGCTGTTGAAAAAAAATCTGAAATAGGGCGTTTTTGAAACAAATTCTGAAATAGGGCGTTCTTCAAAACTTTTTTGAAATAGGGCGATCTTCCATTCAGCCGACGATGTAATGTACAGCAGGGATGGGCAAAATTTTATTTTTGAGTTACGAGTGACGAAAAAAATAAAAATAAAAATTATTCATTATTTTAAAAATTTTGAATAATAAGTGACCGGTTACTTTTATTCATAAAAATCAAAGTGACAAATAATAAAATATTTTTATTTCAAGGGATTCTTGAATAAAATGACTTGTTATTCATTACTCAAGAAATGTTGAGTGATGATAAATTTATGGAATTCTTGAATAACGATAAAACTTAATTTTTAATCAAATGAAAAATTTGTCCATCGAGGCCCCGGAAAATTATACCCATATGCGCAATACATTCGGCGTAACCTCGGGACCATTTTCTGGATCGTTTCGGGACTGTTTCGGGATCGTTTCGGGACCATTTTCGGGATCATTTCGGTGTCATATCATACGATGTCATATCTTATGATGTCATATCATACGATGTCATATCGTACGATATCATATCATATGATGTCATATCACATGATTCATATGATATGACACCATATGATATGACATAACATGATATGACATCATATGATAAGGCATCATATTATAACATCATATGATATGAAATCACATTATACGACATCATATGATATGCCATCATATTATAACATCATATGATATGAAATCACATGATATGACATCACATGATTTGACATCATATGATATGATATCATATGACATGACATCACATGATATGACATCACATGAAATGACATCATATGATATGGCATCACATGATATGACATCACATGATATGACATCATATGATATGACATCATATGATATGACATCATATTATAACATCATATGATATGAAATAACATTATATGACATCATATGATATGAAATCACATTATATGACATCATATGATATGACATCATATTATAACATCATATGATATGAAATCACAGGATATGACATCATATTATAACATCATATTAAAACATCATATGATATGAAATCACATGATATGACATTACATGATATGACATCATATCATATGACATCATATGATATGACATCACATTATATGGCATCATATTATATGACATCATATGATATGACATCACATGATATGACATCACATGATATGACATCATATGATATAACAACATATGATATGAAATCACATGATATGACATCATATGATATGACATCATATGATATGACATCATATGATATGACATCATATGATATGACATCACATGATATGACATAATATGATACGAATTGGTATATTAAAGTTATCATATTCCTATTTAAAATGTCGATAAAATGCTTGTTTCGCCTCAATGATTCCTCCAATATCAGACTCCTTTTCAATAATTTCTTTACGAAACGCCTCTATAGCTTCATCTATAGTAAAAATTCTCAAGGGCTTCCCTTCAGTTGTAAAGTCAATTACAGGCAACGGTGTGTTTGTTGTAGATGGTTGAATTATTTCTGTAGATGGTTGCGTTGTTTCTATAATGGGGGTCGACGACGACACTTCGATTTCTTCTTCTTCTTCTTCATAATCCGTTAAAAGAGGTTCACTTTGCTTAAGTAATTGTAGTGAAATATTTACTTGTAAAATATCATTACTATTCGGTAATGTTAAATTAAATTGTATATTTTTCAAGTTTTGGTTTATTGCAAGTCCATTATTTTCTACTTTCTCCCAAAATGGTGGCCCGTAGGCAGCTTTGAAAACAAAGAGGAATGATAATAATATTGAAAGATAAAATTTAAATTCCATTGTGATATATCCCTTGCCCACAGCAATTTAAAATGAGGTGAACATTTGAAAAAAATGTGTTTATTTACTTACTTTTCAACCTTTAAATAAAAAAATAATAAAAACACAAGCTTTAAAGTTTCTAATTCTTTTTTATTTCATGTATATCACTATCTAGTATATACTTAAACATAATTAATGCTGTTTTTAAAGCACAACGAATTTGTAGTTTGTTGATTTTCACATTACACGTATTATTATTATTAAAATAATATTGACAACGTATAGCATCTGGGTGTAAATTATATAATCTAGATAGATTCATTCAATTATATTCCATCATCTCTTCTTCAATATTAAACACCGGCTTTTGGAGGAACTCTGCTATCCACATCTCATGTCCTTTGACATAAACCTTTAAATTTTTTAATGTAGATGATAAATAATTCCTTATATCTTTAAAATGGTCACTGCCATAAGCCCATAGTAAATTATGGTGGTGTATCATTAGCCAGTTGGCTTGTCGTTGATTATCCTTACTCAGGTCTGCAAAGTCAAAGGGAGCTTAAATGTGGAAACAATGAAATTCTTCATTATTAAAGACCACAGCTATTTCCTTCGCAATAAATCTGTTATCATAGGCTTTTAAGCCTTGAACGTCTACCGTTATAAACATTTCGAAAATTTAAACTGAAATATATATATTTCTTTACTGATCCGCTTTTTATACTAATCGTCAGTCCTCAACCACCAGCTTCAACCGATAAATTATACGATTTCATAAAATTGTCACACTAACCGTCAGCCGTCAACCACCAGCTCCAAGCGATAAGTTATACGATTTCATAAAATTCTCACACTAACCGTCAGCCCTCAACCACCAGCTCCAAGCGATAAATTATACAATTTCATAAAATACTCACGCTTACACCAAAACAAAAGTGGAACCACCACCCCCCTCAGAGCTCGGCCGCCAAGTCGCCAACCCCCAAGCGCTCAGAACCGCTCGCCAGGTCCCCACGTCGCCAGCCCCCAAGCGCTCAGAACCGCTCCTGTATAATTGTGGTTTCAAAAATTTTTGTACTTTACCGTTTTGTATATACATTCTACAGTTGCGGTTTTGCAGTATCATAAATTTAGCAAATATATATGTGTGTCTGTATATACTTTTATATAGCACCATTTTCAAATTCTCACACATAATTTTACATAGCACAATTTTCATAGCACCATTTTCAAGTTCTCTCTCACACATACTTTTACATATCACCATTTCCATAGCACCATATTCATAGCACCATTTTCAAGTTCTCTCTCACACATACTTTTACATAGCACCATTTTCAAGTTCTCTCTCACACATACTTTTACATAGCACCATGTTCAGAGAGACAACTTGAGAGTGGTGCTATGTAAAAGTATATACACACATACACATACATACACACACACACATACACACACATATACACACATACACACATGCACAGAAATTTACATGCAAAATTGATCTAGAACCCGTATTTCCTTACTACTCCCTTGTGGTCGCTTTAGATCACTATGGAATGACTTTATGACCATTTCGGGGCCAATTTGGGACCATTTTGGTGCCACTTTGGGATCTCTTGTGTTGGCTTTAGGTCACTATGGGATGACTTTAAGACCATTTCGGGCCAATTTGGGACCATTTTTGGGCCAATATGGGAAGATTTTGGGACCTATTTGGGAACATTTTGGGGCCACTTTGGGATCCCTTGTGGTGGCCTTAGGTCACTATGGGATCACTTTAAGACCATTTCGGGGCCAATATGGGACAATTTTGGGGACAATTTGGCAATATTTTGGGGCCAATTTGGCAAAATTTTGGGGCCAATTTGGCAACATTTTGGGGCCACTTTGTGATCCCTGTGGTCCTTTAGGTCACAATGGGATGACTTTAAGACCATTTCGGGGCCAATATGGGACAATGTTGGGGCAAATTTGGGAACATTTTGGGGCCACCTTGGGATCCCTTGTGTTGGCTTTAGGTCACTATGGGATCACTTTAAGACCATTTCAGGGCCGATATGGGACAATTTTGGGGACAATTTGGGAACATTTTGTGGCCACTTTGTGATCCCTGTGGTCGCTTGAGGTCACTATGGGATGACTTTAAGACCATTTCGGGGTCAATTTGGGACAATTTTGGGGCCAATTTGGAAGCGGGCTACCCACCTGCCAAGAAATGCCTCAAGAAAAAAACGAGCATATATTTCTTATGCCTGGTCAAGAAATTTTGACGTTTACATCATTTTCTATTTTATTGCAGATTTACTGTTATAAAAATGTATAAAACATGTGCAGCGAAGTATATACTCATCTTTGCCGTGAATCTGCATATTTATTTCTTGAGGTAAACCGGCGTTGGCAACCATAGAAAGTTGTAGTATTTTTTCTTATGAGCTGAGTATTGGCTCAAGAAAATTTGACGTGTGAAAACAATTCTTGACCATTTCTTGAGCGTTTTTTTATATGGAGTTTGACATTTCTTAGCAGGTGAATAGCCCGCTATAGCCTATACAGCTGCAATTTTTGTACAACGTCACACTGTTAGTAGTATAGCCTAAATGTAGGCAACGCTTACATATCCAATTTTAATGTAATGTAATGTACAGCAGGGATGGGCAAAATTTTATTTTTGAGTGACGAGTGACGAAAAAAATAAAAATAAAAATTATTCATTATTCTAAAAATTTTGAATAATAAGTGACCGGTTATTTTTATTCATAAAAATCAAAGTGACAAATAATAAAATATTTTTATTTCAAGGGATTCTTGAATAAAATGACTTGTTATTCATTACTCAAGAAATGTTGAGTGATGATAAATTTATGGAATTCTTGAATAACGATAAAACTTAATTTTTAATCAAATGAAAAATTTGTCCATCGAGGCCCCGGAAGATTATACCCATATGCGCAATATATTTATATATAATTTTCTGGATCGTTTCGGGACTGTTTCGGGATCGTTTCGGGAACATTTTCGGGATCATTTCGGTGTCATATCATACGATGTCATATCATATGATGTCATATCATACGATGTCATATCGTACGATATCATATCATATGATGTCATATCACATGATTCATATGATATGACACCATATGATATGACATAACATGATATGACATCATATGATAAGACATCATATTATAACATCATATGATATGAAATCACATTATACGACATCATATGATATGCCATCGTATTATAACATCATATGATATGAAATCACATGATATGACATCACATGATTTGACAACATATGATATGATATCATATGACATGACATCACATGATATGACATCACATGAAATGACATCATATGATATGGCATCACATGATATGACATCACATGATATGACATCATATGATATGACATCATCGGCGTAACCTCGGGACCATTTTCTGGATCGTTTCGGGACTGTTTCGGGATCGTTTCGGGACCATTTTCGGGATCATTTCGGTGTCATATCATACGATATCATATCATATGATGTCATATCACATGATTCATATGATATGACACCATATGATATGACATCATATGATAAGACATCATATTATAACATTATATGATATGAAATCACATGATATGACATCATATTATAACATCTTATTAAAACATCATATGATATGAAATCACATGATATGACATCACATGATATGACATCACATGATATGACATTACATGATATGACATCATATGATATGACATCATATGATATGACATCACATTATATGGCATCATATTATATGACATCATATGATATGAAATAACATTATATGACATCATATGATATGAAATCACATTATATGACATCATATGATATGACATCATATTATAACATCATATGATATGAAATCACATGATATGACATCATATTATAACATCATATTAAAACATCATATGATATGAAATCACATGATATGACATCACATGATATGACATTACATGATATGACATCATATGATATGACATCATATGATATGACATCACATTATATGGCATCATATTATATGACATCATATGATATGACATCACATGATATGACATCACATGATATGACATCATATGATATAACAACATATGATATGAAATCACATGATATGACATCATATGATATGACATCATATGATATGACATCACATGATATGACATAATATGATACGAATTGGTATATTAAAGTTATCATATTCCTATTTAAAATGTCGATAAAATGCTTGTTTCGCCTCAATGATTCCTCCAATATCAGACTCCTTTTCAATAATTTCTTTACGAAACGCCTCTATAGCTTCATCTATAGTAAAAATTCTCGAGGGCTTCCCTTCAGTTGTAAAGTCAGTTACAGACAACGGTGTGTTTGTTGTAGATGGTTGAATTATTTCTGTAGATGGTTGTGTTGTTTCTATAATGGGGGTCGACGACGACACTTCGATTTCTTCTTCTTCTTCTTCATAATCCGTTAAAAGAGGTTCACTTTGCTTAAGTAATTGTAGTGAAATATTTACTTGTAAAATATCATTACTATTCGGTAATGTTAAATTAAATTGTATATTTTTCAAGTTTTGGTTTATTGCAAGTCCATTATTTTCTACTTTCTCCCAAAATGGTGGCCCGTAGGCAGCTTTGAAAACAAAGAGGAATGATAATAATATTGAAAGATAAAATTTAAATTCCATTGTGATATATCCCTTGCCCACAGCAATTTAAAATGAGGTGAACATTTGAAAAAAATGTGTTTATATACTTACTTTTCAACCTTTAAATAAAAAAATAATAAAAACAAAAGGTTTAAAGTTTCTAATTCTTTTTTATTTCATGTATATCACTATCTAGTATATACTTAAACATAATTAATTCTGTTTTTAAAGCACAACGAATTTGTAGTTTGTTGATTTTCAGATTACACGTATTATTATTATTAAAATGATATTGACATCGTATAGCATCTGGGTGTAAATTATATAATCTAGATAGATTCATTCAATTATATTCCATCATCTCTTCTTCAATATTAAACACCGGCTTTTGGAGGAACTCTGCTATCCACATCTCATGTCCTTTGACATAAACCTTTAAATTTTTTAATGTAGATGATAAATAATTCCTTATATCTTTAAAATGGTCACTGCCATAAGCCCATAGTAAATTATGGTGGTGTATCATTAGCCAGTTGGCTTGTCGTTGATTATCCTTACTCAGGTCTGCAAAGTCAAAGGGAGCTTTGATGTGGAAACAATGAAATTCTTCATTATTAAAGACCACAGCTATTTCCTTCGCAATAAATCTGTTATCATAGGCTTTGAAGCCTTGAACGTCTACCGTTATAAACATTTCGAAAATTTAAACTGAAATATATATATTTCTTTACTGATCCGCTTTTTATACTAATCGTCAGTCCTCAACCACCAGCTCCAAGCGATAAATTATACGATTTCATAAAATTGTCACACTAACCGTCAGCCGTCAACCACCAGCTCCAAGCGATAAGTTATACGATTTCATAAAATTCTCACACTAACCGTCAGCCGTCAACCACCAGCTCCAAGCGATAAATTATACGATTTCATAAAATACTCACGCTTACACCAAAACAAAAGTGGAACCACCACCCCCCTCAGAGCTCGGTCACCAAGTCGCCCACCCCCAAGCGCTCAGAACCGCTCGCCAGCTCCCCACGTGGCCAGCCCCCAAGCGCTCAGAACCGCTCCTGTATAATTGTGGTTTCAAAAATTTTTGTACTTTACCGTTTTGTATATACATTCTACAGTTGCGGTTTTGCAGTATCATAAATTTAGCAAATATATATATGTGTCTGTATATACTTTTATATAGCACCATTTTCAAATTCTCACACATAATTTTACATAGCACAATTTTCATAGCACCATTTTCAAGTTCTCTCTCACACATACTTTTACATATCACCATTTCCATAGCACCATATTCATAGCACCATTTTCAAGTTCTCTCTCACACATACTTTTACATAGCACCATTTTCAAGTTCTCTCTCACACATACTTTTACATAGCACCATGTTCAGAGAGACAACTTGAGAATGGTGCTATGTAAAAGTATATACACAGATACACATACATACACACACACACATACACACATAACCACATGCACAGAAATTTACATGCAAAATTGATCTAGAACCCGTATTTCCTTACTACTCCCTTGTGGTCGCTTTAGATCACTATGGAATGACTTTATGACCATTTCGGGGCCAATTTGGGACCATTTTGGTGCCACTTTGGGATCCCTTGTGTTGGCTTTAGGTCACTATGGGATGACTTTAAGACCATTTCGGGCCAATTTGGGACCATTTTTGGGCCAATATGGGAAGATTTTGGGACCTATTTGGGAACATTTTGGGGCCACTTTGGGATCCCTTGTGGTGGCCTTAGGTCACTATGGGATCACTTTAAGACCATTTCGGGGCCAATATGGGACAATTTTGGGGACAATTTGGCAATATTTTGGGGCCAATTTGGCAAAATTTTGGGGCCAATTTGGCAACATTTTGGGGCCAATTTGGCAACATTTTGGGGCCACTTTGTGATCCCTGTGGTCCTTTAGGTCACTTTAGGGCCAATATGGGACAATGTTGGGGCAAATTTGGGAACATTTTGGGGCCACCTTGGGATCCCTTGTGTTGGCTTTAGGTCACTATGGGATCGGTAGGTTGAAGTGCCTGCCGCAAAGGCACACCTAGGCCAGTATTAAAAGGCCCGTTGTGATACCATCAACACTAGGAAAGTCAGTCCCGGGACCCAGCCATATGGAAAATCCCAGTGCTATTGGGACTTTCCACATAGCAGAATCCCGGGGCTGACACTCCTAAAACCGACACCGTTACACCTCCTCGAACCATTTAGATGACTTGATGAAAGCCATCAAGTCCTTTATGTCCAGCTCCGCTACCTGGCGTAGGCTATCCAGGAAGGGAACTCCGAAAAAGCGCCTTCTCGCGCCGCTTAAAGCCGGGCAGTTGCAGATGAGATGCTCCACCGTTTCCTCCTCCTCATCATCTTTGCAACTCCTACAGCATCGTCGATAGGGTACACCCCGCCTTGCTGCGTGCCTTCCAATAAGGCAGTGCCCGGTTAAAACCCCTATTAATATAGATATATCCCTTCTTCTTAGGGTGTAAATATATTTAGATCTTTTAATATCCCATTTTGGCCAGGATTGTTTGGATACTCGGCACCCTGGCGATAAAAGCCATCTTTCATTGGCTTGTCGGAGTGTATGCTCCTTCAGCATTAGCTTGCATGTGGCAAAGGGCATACCTAAGCGTTCTTTATCCTGAAGAACCTGCTTGGTCGTGCCCTGCCTAGCAAGTTCGTCTGCCCTACAGTTTCCCTCAATGTCCCTGTATCCCGGGACCCATGTGAGGCTCACGCGGTTCTGTTGGGCCATCTCCTGAAGAGATCGACGACAGCTGAGCGTCAGTTCAGAGTTGAACAAGTAAGAGCCAAGGGATTTGACTGCCGCTTGGCTATCGCTGAAAATAACGATATTCTGTCCGATAGCGTGTTGCCCTATCCAAGCCGCGGCGTCCATGATTGCTGAGACCTCAGCCTGGAAGACGCTGCAATGATCAGGCAGTCTGAAGGAAAGCTCAAGGTCCAGATCCTTGGAATAAATCCCTCCTCCAACTCTGCCGTCCAACTTCGAACCGTCGGTGTATATGGAAATGCCGCCATTAGTAGCAGGACACCGATCCGTCCTCTCCCAGTCTTCCCTGCTGGGAATGTTTATTCTGAACCAGCTATCTCCGACTGTTGTGGTTGCACAACGGTCCGTGCTCGGAGGGAGAAAGCTGTAAGAATCCAGAATACCGGAGTGTCCAGTAGTGCCTGCGCCCCAGCCGGAAGTTTCCCTTAGACGCAGAGCCGATGCTGCCGCTGCCCGGTACCCTTCCAGATCGAGTGGCAAAATGCCAAGAATGGCCTGGAGAGCTTCGTTGGGCGTTGTTCTCAACGCGCCGCTTATACAGATCATGCTAGATCTGTGGACTTTACCTAACAGGTTTAGGTTGGCTGCCTTGCTCAGCGCAGGCCACCATACCACGACTCCATACAGCATAATTGGCCGGATTATCGCAGTGTAAATCCATCTGCAGATTTTGGGACTGAGCCCCCATTTTTTGCCAATGGCTCTTTTACAGGTGTAAAGTGCAATGCACGCTTTCCTCTGGCGCTGGATGACATTCTCCTTCCAGTTAAGCTTTCTATCCAGAACTATGCCTAGGAATTTGGCTTTGTCAGCCAAGTTCAGGCGCACGCCATTTAGTTCTGGTAGGCTTAGCGTTGGTATTTTGTACCGGTTAGTATAAAGGACAAGCTCGACTTTTCCCGGGTTGATATTAAGTCCGCAGCGAGATGACCACGAGGAAACTGCTCGCAGTGCTACTTGCATCAAGTCACACAGGGTTTGTATGCAATAGCTAAATCGTCTGCATATGCAACTATCCTCCCGCCCCCCAGCTTGTGTCTCGTAGCAACGAGTTTACAGTGAGGTTCCATAAAAGCGGAGAGAGAACACCACCCTGAGGCGTTCCTCTTGTGACATAGCGTGAGAAATCAACTGTGCCCAGTGTAGAAACTATTTTCCTTCCCTTTATTAGCTTATCAATTAGTCCAATAAGTGACCTGCTTATGCCCAGATTAGTTAGAGCGGTGTTGATAGCCTCCGAGCTTATATTGTTGAAGGCACCTTCAATGTCTAGGAAGGCCACGAGACAGTAATCTTTTTCATACAACGATTTTTCAATAACAGAGACAAGGCTGTGAAGCGCAGTTTCCGTTGATTTACCTTTGGTGTATGCATGTTGATAGCTAGAGATAAGGTTGCTATCAATAGTAGAGGAGAGATAATCGCTAATTATCCTCTCGAAGGTTTTGAGTGCAAAGGACGAGAGACTGATCGGTCTGTAGTCCTTAGGCTCACAGTGTGAGGCTTTCCCAGCCTTAGGAATAAAGACTACCTTGGCGCTTCTCCAGGAGTGCGGAATGTAGTTGAGAGCCAGGCAGGCTGAAAAGAGAAATACCAGCCATTTAGCCGATGTTTCCAACGTGTTAATGAGTTGTGCGGGGAAAATCCCGTCTGGCCCAGCAGCCTTGAACGGCTCAAAACTTTTGATCGCCCACCTTACCCTTTCCTCCGTGATGGGTATATTCACTGCCATATTTGTTGCAGATGCTAAAGGTGCTTCATGCAAGTTCCCCGGAAAGTGTGTATTCAATAGCAGCTCCAGGGTTTCCCCTTCCGTGCTAGTCCACGATCCGTCAGGCTTCCGCAAATAGCTAATGGCTGTTTGAGTTTTTGAGAGCACTCGTCTAAGTCTCGCCGTATCATCGACCTTTTCGACCCCGGTGCAGAAATCTCTCCACGAAGTTCTCTTCGCCTGCCTTAGGGCCCTTTTATAGGCCCTCAGTTTAACTTTATATTCGAGCCATTCAGGCTCCGTACCGAGGCTCTTGGCCCTATTAAATTGGTTCCTGCAGGACTTGCGGAGCGAATCCAGGTCGTAGGACCACCAGTGTGGTCTATGTTTACCGCGTGGTTTCGGCACTGGACAAGCCTGCTCTAGGGCATTTGAGAGCGCCGTTGTAAAGGTCGCAACCAGATCATACAGTTCTCCTACTGATGATGGAGCTTGTGGGGGTAACACTGGTAGGTCCCTAACTAATATTTGATTATGTAGCTGCCAATTAGTGTTGCGTGGATTGCGTTTCATAACTGGCTGCTCAACAGAAAAATCTATGGCATGTTCTATGTACCGGGGGTCGGAAAATGAATGCTCCTCAAGAACACGCCATTTCCTAACCCACTCATAAGCGCCTTCGCTACAAATAGTGAGGTCTATGACCTCCCTACGGGCTTTAGTGATAAAAGTAGGCTCGTTACCCACGTTACAAACCACCAGGTTAGTTGTTAGTAGGTAGTCAAACAGAGACTCGCCCCTAGCGTTAATATCGGAGCTTCCCCACTGGACGTGATGAGCATTAGCGTCAGCTCCAATAATAAGATGACCCGTGCAGAAATTTTCCACCAGATCTTTCACCTCCTTTTGTGGAGGAGGTTCTTCGGCGTCATAGGGCATGTAGACCGACGCCATCGTCAGGCTGGTGCTGCCGACCGTTAAGCTGGCAGCTGTAACGTCACCATTTGAATAGTTGGGTAAAAGAAAGGTGTTCAGCTCAGACTTGACCAAGATACAGGTTCTGACCTTGCCCTCCTCATTAGCTCGGATGAGCTTGTACCCCTTAGCCCCCAATCCACAGATCCTTGAGCTATTAACCCAGGGTTCTTGGATAAGGACCACGTCTACGTCGCCTTTATAAAGACGACTGCATAGGGCAGCTGAGGCTGCTTTAGATTTGTGCAGGTTAATCTGAAGCACCACCAACATGAGAGCGCTCAGACTTCCCTACCACCGTCGTACCGTCGTGGAGGTCTACCCCGTCCCGGGGCCTATCTCTCAACGACAATTTATCTGCACGATTTGGCGTGGCGGAATCTCTACTCTCTGAAGCGGCATCAACGTTAGTGTGCACCGGATTGCCCTCCACCACCGTGCGGTCGAGGTCTTCCGCGTCCGTTAGGCTATCTTCCATCGCCGAGTCGTTCACGGCTTCCTCGCAATTTGACGTGGCGGATACCATACTTTCCGCGTCTGACACCCCTGCCTCCTCTTCTGGTCCTTCGATTTCCGAGTCCTTCGAAGCGGCCGGAATGGCAGCGCGTTGTGCATCGCCACGGTATACGTGGATCACGATCTGACCCATTCCATAATGCACTCGTCCGTTGCACCGTTTAAGGGGCTCGAGTGCCTCCTTATTCAAAGTTAAAACCACCTGTCTATGAGGCCCAACCTCACCCTCGACCAGATTGACACTCCAGTCCTGCGTCGGGAGAGACGGATTCCAGGCCTGCAGCATCTCAAGAATATTCTCCGGTTCAGCAGGGATGGCAGGAATCCATGCCCTTGCCCTTGGCCGGGCCGGAATGTCCTGCCAGTCGACGACCTCGATTTTTGCCCCTGGGTAGACTTCACCCAGTCTTGCAACTGCTGCCTTGTACAGTGCAACAGTTCTTGCATCCTCACACGCGAAAACTTTAATCTGACCCTGGTGCCAACCCGCGTCTGTACCCCGCGGCGGACTACCCGGAGACTCACGCCATATGTCGAGAAGGGCCCTGCCAATTTCGTTCCGGACATACAGCCACCGGTCTCTAGGGATGGACCAGCGGTCGTTGGCTCGATCAATGACACCTATAAGGATCCTGTCCTTGGTCACTTCAGCAAAGCTGGGTTTGCCCACTACTGGGATATTCTGATGCCGCTTCGGATGGGGATCCACCTCTCCGTCCGATCTCTGGCGTTTGAAGGGATTCCCGTTCAGCCTTTTAGGCGCATAGGGCCTTTGGAAATTTGGTATCAGAGCTTTCGCTTTCTCCACCATCTTCCTTTGATTCAGCGATAGTGTATCCTGCGATGCTCCCTCATATTTCTTCAGGATCCTTGCAGCCTGCCTTTTATCCCAGTACGCAAAGCGTCGGGGAGATGTCTTTTGAGAGGAGTTCAGACCCGTAGTTGCCATCGCGGTCTCTCCCTTTGATAGAAGCTTAGTTGCGTCTTCCTTCTCTTTCGGATCACTGAGGCCAGGTCCCGAGACCATTGCCACAGACATTGAGAGGTTGATGTTCGTGCCGGCGCTTGATGGAAGTTTAGCCTCCGCCGTTTTCTGCTTACCTGCGTATGCAGCCGCACTGGTGCTGGCTTTCATCAAGTCACTCTCACTTGCTAGCAGTTTCGAGGATGACCGACCCGTAGTTACCATCGTTGTCGGTCCCCGAGTTGACTTTGATATAGAGTTTGTCCTCCGGCGTTGTGATTTCTCTTGCTCCAGCATAGTTCTCCTCTGCTGCGGAGTAAACGAAGTTATTGATTGTTTTGAATTTTGAGTTGTATTCATCTTGTTCGTACGACCCCTCGCCGGACACGGCCAGCTTGGGGTCAAGGGTGGATTAAGGGGAATGTGTCGTCCGCCACGACAGAGCCCCATACCGCGGTAAGACCATGGTTACTCTCTGAGGCGGTCCGGTATCAGAGAGGCACCGTTCGACTACAGCCACGATTTGCCTCCCGGCTGCAAACGTCCAATGGGCACGGTATCGCGTAACACCCTGGATTGGGAGGGGGTAGATCTTTGTCATCGCCCCAGCGAGGCTAGGCTGCTCTCGCGATGTAGTGCCATGCGGAGCTATGATCGCAAGGGCAACGTATCCCCGTGGCTATCGACTAAGCCCTCGTACCGCGACAAGGTATCCACCCTTCACGAGGGCACTATGGGATCACTTTAAGACCATTTCAGGGCCAATATGGGACAATTTTGGGGACAATTTGGGAACATTTTGTGGCCACTTTGTGATCCCTGTGGTCGCTTGAGGTCACTATGGGATGACTTTAAGACCATTTCGGGGTCAATTTGGAACAATTTTGGGGCCAATTTGGAAGCGGGCTACCCACCTGCCAAGAAATGCCTCAAGAAAAAAACGAGCATATATTTCTTGTGCATGGTCAAGAAATTTTGACGTTTACCAAATTTTCCTTTTTTTTGCAAATTACTCTTAAAAAATGTACAAAATATGTTAAGGGAATTATGTACTAACCTTTGCCGTGGATCTGCACGTTTACCTCAAGAAATATATACGAGCTTATTTATTTCTTGAGGTAAACCGGCGTTGCCAACTGTGGATAAGTTCTGTATTTTTTCTTATGAACTAAGTATTGGCTCAAGAAAATTTGACGTGTGAAAAGGATTCTTGACAATTTCTTGAGCGTTTTTTATATGGAGTTTGACATTTCTTGGCAGGTGGGTAGCCCGCTTCGGAATAGCAACACACCGACGATGATTGTATTGGGCACGATATCGTCAAAGAGAATGAAGCGGGCTCCCACCTACCAAGAAATGCCTCATGAAAAAAACGAGCATATATTTCTTATGCCTGGTCAAGAAATTTTGACGTTTACATCATTTTCTATTTTATTGCAGATTTACTATTATAAAAATGTATAAAACATGTCCAGCGAAGTATATACTCATCTTTGCCGTGAATCTGCATATTTATTTCTTGAGGTAAACCGGCGTTGGCAACCATAGAAAATTGTAGTATTTTTTCTTATGAGCTGAGTATTGGCTCAAGAAAATTTGACGTGTGAAAACAGTTCTTGACCATTTCTTGAGCGTTTTTTTATATGGAGTTTGACATTTCTTAGCAGGTGAATAGCCCGCTATAGCCTATACAGCTGCAATTTTTGTACAACGTCACACTGTTAGTAGTATAGCCTAAATGTAGGCAACGCTTACATATCCAATTTTAATGTAATGTAATGTACAGCAGGGATGGGCAAAATTTTATTTTTGAGTGACGAGTGACGAAAAAAATAAAAATAAAAATTTTTCATTATTTTAAAAATTTTGAATAATAAGTGATCGGTTATTTTTATTCATAAAAATCAAAGTGACAAATAATAAAATATTTTTATTTCAAGGGATTCTTGAATAAAATGTCTTGTTATTCATTACTCAAGAAATGTTGAGTGATGATAAATTTATGGAATTCTTGAATAACGATAAAACTTAATTTTTAATCAAATGAAAAATTTGTCCATCGAGGCCCCGGAAAATTATACCCATATGCGCAATACATTCGGCGTAACCTCGGGACCATTTTCTGGATCGTTTCGGGACTGTTTCGGGATCGTTTCGGGACCATTTTCGGGATCATTTCGGTGTCATATCATACGATGTCATATCATATGATGTCATATCATACGATGTCATATCGTACGATATCATATCATATGATGTCATATCACATCATTCATATGATATGACACCATATGATATGCCATAACATGATATGACATCATACGATAAGACATCATATGATATGAAATCACATTATACGACATCATATGATATGCCATCATATTATAACATCATATGATATGAAATCACATGATATGACATCACATGATTTGACATCATAAGATATGATATCATATGAAATGACATCACATGATATGACATCACATGAAATGACATCATATGATATGGCATCACATGATATGACATCACATGATATGACATCATATGATATGACATCATATTATAACATCATATGATATGAAATAACATTATATGACATCATATGATATGAAATCACATTATATGACATCATATGATATGACATCATATTATAACATCATATGATATGAAATCACATGATATGACATCATATTATAACATCATATTAAAACATCATATGATATGAAATCACATGATATGACATCACATGATATGGCATCATATTATATGACATCATATGATATAACAACATATGATATGAAATCACATGATATGACATCACATGATATGACATCATATGATATAACAACATATGATATGAAATCACATGATATGACATCATATGATATGACATCATATGATATGACATCATATGATATGACATCACATGATATGACATAATATGATATGGCATCTCATGATATGACATGACATGATGACATCATATGATATGACATCATAAGATATGAACTTGTGGTCGCTTTAGGTCACTATTGGATGACTTTAAGACCATTTCGGGGCCAATTCGGGAACATTTTGGGGCCACTTTGTGATTCCTTGTGGTAGCTTTAGGTCACTATGGGATCACTTTAGGGCCATTTCGGGGCCAATTTGGGAACATTTTGTTGCCACTTTGGGATCCCTTGTGGTGGCTTTAGGTCACTTTGGGATCACTTTAAGACCATTTCGCGGCCAATTTGGGAACATTTTGTTCCCACTTTGGGATCCCTTGTGGTGGCTTTAGGTCACTTTGGGATCACTTTAAGACCATTTCGCGGCCAATTTGGGAACATTTTGGGATCCCTTGTGGTGGCTTTAGGTCACTATGGGATCACTTTAAGACCATTTCGGGGCCAATTTGGGACCATTTTGGGGCCAATTTGGGATCCCTTGTGGTGGCTTTAGGTAACTAGGGGTCACTTTAAGACCATTTCGGGGCTTTAGGTCACTATGGGATGACTTTAAGACCATTTCGGGGCCAATTTGGGAACATTTTGGGGCCACTTTGGGATCCCTGTGGTCGCTTTAGGTCAATATGGGGCGCCTTTAAGACCATTTCGCGGCCAATTTGAGAACATTTTGGGATCCCTTGTGGTGGCTTTAGGTCACTATGAGATCACTTTAAGACCATTTCGCGGCCAATTTGGGAACATTTTGGGATCCCTTGTGGTGGCTTTAGGTCACTATGGGATCACTTTAAGACCATTTCGGGGTCAATTTGGGTCAATTTTGGGGCCAATTTGGAAGCGGGCTACCCACCTGCCAAGAAATGCCTCAAGAAAAAAACGAACATATATTTCTTGTGCATGGTCAAGAAATTTTGACGTTTACCAAAGTTTCCTTTTTTTGCAAATTACTCTTAAAAAATGTACAAAATATGTTAAGGGAATTATGTACTAACCTTTGCCGTGGATCTGCACGTTTACCTCAAGAAATATATACGAGCTTATTTATTTCTTGAGGTAAAGTGGAAAAGTTCTGTATTTTTATACCTTTCATGAACATGAAATGGTATTATAACTTTGGTCCGATGTTTGTAAATATGAGAAGAAGAAGAGATAGACCCATCAATAAGTATACCGAAATGATCAGGATGACGAGATGAGTTGATTTAGCCATGTCCGTCTGTCCGTCTGTCCGTCTGTCCGTCTGTCTGTCTGTCTGTTTGAACGCAAACTAGTCCCTCAGTTTTTGAGATATTTGGCTGAAATTTGGTATGCGGCCACCATTTTCCAATATAGGAATCATTTGTCGGAACCAGTAAGATCGGACCAATATAACATATAGCTCCCATACAACCGATTATTCCGATAAACGAATTTTGGGCTATAACTCCTGTAATTAAACACGAAGGAACGTGAAATTTTATAAGTGTTGCTATTTTTATATGTGAAATATCGGTGCTGAAAATCATAGAGATGGGATAAATATTTCACATAGCTCCCATACAATCGATTATTCCGATAAACGGATTTTGGGCTATAACTCCTGTAGTTAAACACGTAGGAACGTGAAATTTTGTAAGTAATGCTATTTTTATATGTGAAATATCGATGTTGAAACTCATAGAGATGGGATAAATATTTCACATAGCTCCCATACAATCGATTATTCCGATAAACGGATTTTGGGCTATAACTCCTGTAATTAAACACGTAGGAACGTGAAATTTGGGACGTATTGCTATTTTTATATGTGAAATATCGATGTTGAAAATCATCGAGATTGGATAAATATTTCACATAGCCCCCATACAATCGATTGTTCCGATAAACGGATTTTGGTAGATAACTCCTGTAATTATATAGGTAGGAACGTGAAATTTCGGAAGTATCGCTATTTTTATATGCGAAATATCGATGTTGAAAATCATTGAGATGGCGTAAATATTTCACATAGCTCCCATACAATCGATTATTCCGATAAGCGGATTTTGGGCTATAAGTCCTGTAATTAAACACATAGGAACGCGAAATTTTGGAAGCATCGCTATTTTTATATGTAAAATATCGATGTTGAAAATCATTGAAATGGGATAAATATTACACATAGCCCCCATACAATCGATTGTTCCGATAAACGGATTTTGGTAGATAACTCCTGTAATTATATCGGTAGGAACGTGAAATTTCGTAAATGTTGCAATTTTAGAATGTGGAATGTCGATGTTAAAAATCAATGAGATTGGACCGTATGAGCTAAAGTTTCGGTATGAGCTAAAGTTAAATTCACACAGGCTGTACTGGGGATCAAACACTGAAAATCGTGACGCTTATTCATGAAAGGTATTTAGCCTTCGGCACAGCCGAAGACAGCTTTCCTTACTTGTTTCTTATGAACTAAGTATTGGCTCAAGAAAATTTGACGTGTGAAAACGATTCTTGACAATTTCTTAAGCGTTTTTTATATGGAGTTTGACATTTCTTGGCAGGTGGTTAGCCCGCTTCGGAATAGCAACACACCGACGATGATTGTATTGGGCACGATATCGTCAAAGAGAATGAAGCGGGCTACCCACCTGCCAAGAAATGCCTCAAGAAAAAAACCAGCATATATTTCTTATGCCTGGTCAAGAAATTTTGACGTTTACATCATTTTCTATTTTATTGCAGATTTACTATTATAAAAATGTATAAAACATGTGCAGCGAAGTATATACTCATCTTTGCCGTGAATCTGCATATTTATTTCTTGAGGTAAACCGGCCTTGGCAACCATAGAAAATTGTAGTATTTTTTCTTATGAGCTGAGTATTGGCTCAAGAAAATTTGACGTGTGAAAACAGTTCTTGACCATTTCTTGAGCGTTTTTTATACCCAGCTGTACTTGTACACAGGGTATTATAACTTTGTTAGGATAACGGTTGGTTGTACAGGTATAAAGGAATCGAGATAGATATAGACTTCCATATATCAATATGATCAGGATCGAAAAAAAATGTTGATTGAGCCATGTCCGTCCGTCCGTCCGTCTGTCCGTTAACACGATAACTTGAGCAAATAATGAGATATCTTCACCAAATTTGGCATGCGTACTTATTTGGGTTCAGAATAGATTGCTATTGAAAATGGGTAAAATCGGACCATAACCACGCCCCTTTTTCGATATCGAAAATTTCGAAAAACGTATAAAATGGGTTAATTCAATATTAGAAGCAGCTACAATGATAAAATTTGCAATATGTATTAATTTAGATGTTCTAAGGCCGATTTTATAAAAAATTTTGAAAAGGGGGCGTGGTACCGCCCACGTATATTTGAAGAAATTTTAAAATTTTGACTCTTAATAACTTCAGAACAGTTTATGCTAGTATAACGAAATTTCGTAGAGGACATACTATTGTTGTGGTAAATTCAGCTATAGAAAATAAACGAAATCGCTTCGCGACCACGCCTACTTTTTCATAAAAGTTATATTGAAAGGAGGTGGAAATATTGAAAAGTCCATATCTAATTAACTGATTTCGCTATAATAATATAATTTGGTACATACATCAACTTTCATAATCTTTACATAATTGTTTCAAAATTTTGGAAAGTGGGCGTGGCACCGCCCACTTATGAGTCAAGCAATTTTTAAATTCGACTGCTAACAACTTCAGAACGGTGTGAGATAGATTTACGAAACTAGGTACCAGGCATGTTATGTTTATGTAGAGTACTACCACAGAAAATAAGAAAAATCGGTGAACGATCACGCCCACTTTATGTGCACAGCTGGGTATGTAATGTTCGGTTTCACCCGAACTTAGACTTCCTTACTTGTTTATATGGAGTTTGACATTTCTTAGCAGGTGAATAGCCCGCTATAGCCTATAAAGCTGCAATTTTTGTACAACGTCACACTGTTAGTAGTATAGCCTAAATGTAGGCAACGCTTACATATCCAATTTTAATGTAATGTAATGTACAGCAGGGATGGGCAAAATTTTATTTTTAAGTGACGAGTGACGAAAAAAATAAAAATAAAAATTATTCATTATTTTAAAAATTTTGAATAATAAGTGACCGGTTATTTTTATTTATAAAAATCAAAGTGACAAATAATAAAATATTTTTATTTCAAGGGATTCTTGAATAAAATGACTTGTTATTCATTACTCAAGAAATGTTGAGTGATGATAAATTTATGGAATTCTTGAATAACGATAAAACTTAATTTTTAATCAAATGAAAAATTTGTCCATCGAGGACCCGGAAAATTATACCCATATGCGCAATACATTCGGCGTAACCTCGGGACCATTTTCTGGATCGTTTCGGGACTGTTTCGGGATCGTTTCGGGACCATTTTCGGGATCATTTCGGTGTCATATCATACGATGTCATATCATATGATGTCATATCATACGATGTCATATCGTACGATATCATATCATATGATGTCATATCACATGATTCATATGATATGACACCATATGATATGACATCACATGATATGACATCATATGATAAGACATCATATTATAACATCATATGATATGAAATCACATTATACGACATCATATGATATGCCATCATATTATAACATCATATGATATGAAATCACATGATATGACATCACATGATTTGACATCATATGATATGATATCATATGACATGACATCACATGATATGACATCACATGATATGACATCATATGATATGGCATCACATGATATGACATCACATGATATGACATCATATGATATGACATCATATGATATGACATCATATTATAACATCATATGATATGAAATAACATTATATGACATCATATGATATGAAATCACATTATTAGACATCATATTATAACATCATATGATATGAAATCACATGATATGACATCGTATTATAACATCATATTAAAACATCATATGATATGAAATCACATGATATGACATCACATGATATGACATTACATGATATGACATCATATGATATGACATCATATGATATGACATCACATTATATGGAATCACATTATATGACATCATATGATATTACATCACATGATATGACATCATATGATATAAAAACATATGATATGAAATCACATGATATGACATCATATGATATGACATCACATGATATGACATAATATGATATGGCATCACATGATATGACATGACATGATGACATCATATGATATGACATCATAAGATATGACCTTGTGGTGGCTTTAGGTCACGATGGGATCACTTTAAGACCATTTCGCGGCCAATTTGGAACATTTTGGGATCCCTTGTGGTGGCTTTAGGTCACTATGGGATCACTTTAAGACCATTTCGGGGCCAATTTGGGACAATTTTGGGGCCAATTTGGGATCCCTTGTGGTGGCTTTAGGTAACTATGGGGTCCCTTTAAGACCATTTCGGGGCTTTAGGTCACTATGGGATAACTTTAAGACCATTTCGGGGCCAATTTGGGAACATTTTGGGGCCTATTTGGGAAAATTTTGGGGCCACTTTGGGATCCCTTGTGGTGGCTTTATTATTTATTTATTTATTTAAAGTCGACACAAACATAAAGCGGTCGACTGTTAATATCACAAGTTATATTACACAACAGAAACAATATTGCAAAAAGAAATTTTATCAGCTGTTTTATCGGTGCGTTGTCTTCTACCGATGTGACCAGTGATTTCGAATGGTTGGCCTTTACTTCTATATCGTTCTGGTTGTTGGAGGCTGGGTTGAGACGTTTCGGCCAGACTGATTCCTTGCCATGCAAAAATAATGGTCCACAGAACCATAGTGCACACTCTTTAAATGCCTTTGGTGACATTCCTCTAGACAGGATGTCGGCTGGATTGTCCTTTGATCGAACATCTCGCCACTGTTCCGCTCTAGTTGTTTCTTTGATTGTTGCAATGCGATTGGCGATGAATGTGGTGTGTGCTGCGTCTGAATTTACCCAAGCCAACACTATCTCGGAATCGGTCCAGAAATATATGGCACCCTTAAATTGAATGTCTGCTGCTATTCTTTCTGCCAACTGGGCCCCTAATGCAGCAGCACATAACTCCAAGCGGGGTATTGTTTGTTTTTTCAGTGGAGCTACCCTTGACCTTGCACATAATAACCTTGTCATGACGGTGCCTTCTTTTAGCGTGGCGCGAATATAGGCCGCGGCTCCATAGGCCTTCTCTGATGCATCCGAGAAAATGTGTAGTTGCATGGTTTCCGGGAGTCTTCCCTTAAAAATGTGCCTTGAGATCTGAAGTGTTTTTAACTCTTCAAGATCTGACCTGAACGTGAGCCATCTTGTATATAGCTCTGCTGGAAGTGCCTGATCCCAATCTAATTTTAGCTCCCATAGCTCTTGTATGAGTATTTTGGCCGTTACTACGATAGGAGACAGTATTCCTAATGGGTCGAAGAGCCTTGCTAGGTCTGACGTGACCGAGCGTTTTGTTATCCTCTTTACTTCTTCTATGTTGACCTTGACAGCTAACAGGTCTGGTTTTGGGAGCCATGTGAGCCCCAATGTTTTGACGGCTGCAGCCCTTGTGTTTTCCAAGTCCAGATTAACCTCTTGATCTCCTTCTGCTATATTTTGGAGCAGTTGAGGGTGGTTGGCGCTCCATTTTCGTAGATTGAAGCCGTTTTCAACATAAAAGCTGTCGTTTAGGAATTGAGAGGCTAGCGCATATCGAGAAACATTTTCGGTGGCAATTTGTTGCAGACATTTCGTGGCTAGATATGGTGCTGACCTAGTTCCATATGTGACCGTGTTTAGCTGGTAATACGTTATTGGCATGTTGGCATCCTTTCGCCAAATTATTAGTTGAAACGGCCGGTCTTCTGGTGCTATTAAGATTTGACGGTACATTTTTTCGACGGTACATTTTTTCGTGTTCACCACTACACGAACCTTGGCATTCTAAAACGCAGCAATATTGAAAACAGATCGCTTTGTACCTTTGGTCCTGTGTACATAATATCATTTAGGGAGTGACCGGTCGATGTTTCGCAGATGCGTCAAATACCACGCGAAGTTTTGTGGTTGTGCTCTCTGGTCTCAGTATACAGTGATGAGGTATGAAATAGTTCGGTGTAGTAATCGTATCTGTTGATATTTTCGTCATGTGCCCCAGGGCTTCATATTCGTCCATGAACTTGACGTACTCTGTCCTCACTTGGGGATTTTTCTGAAGTCGACGTTCCAATGACAGGAACCTGTTGAGCGCTATTGAGTGCGAGTCCCCCAGAACCATGGGGTCCTGATGGAATGGTATTTTCACTGTGAACCGATTTTCCTTATTTTTTGAGGTGTGTCTGGCAAAGTGCTCCTCACACTTTTCCTCGTCCAGAGATAATGACTTCTTGTTGCCTTTTACCTCTTCCAGTTCCCAGAGTTTCGAGATAGAGGTTTCTAGGGATTCGTCCGCCAAGCACGTTCCACAGGATGCATCTTTTGGGCTTCCTTCGTTGAGTCTGCCAGACACAATCCATCCGAGTGCAGTATTTTGCATTATTGGTAGATGCGGGGCTAGCTTGATTTGCCCAATGGTGAGAAGCTGGTGATAGTGCTCAGCTCCCAAAAGTAGATCTATTTTGTCAGGGCGATTGAAGTTTGGATCCGCTAACTGGAGATTCCTTGGTAGTGACCATTTTTCAGTGTTAATGAATTGCGATGGTTGATGCGAGTTGATGCGAGGAAGGACGAGCGCTTCAATGCGTGCTGTGAAGCTCGTGTTTCGAGAATGTAAGGCAACGTTCACTCTATGTTGTGTTTTTGTGTTAGTTGCCCCGATCCCGGTGATATTGGCATGTGAGGTTTTCAGTGGTAACCTGAGCCGTTTTACCAGACGTTCTGTTATGAAGTTTACCTGTGACCCTGAGTCTAATAACGCGCGGCATTCAACTTCTGTGGCGTCTGTTTTGATTATAACTACTGCTGTGCTCAATAGGACGTATGGCCTTGGTCCACCTTTATCCGTCGAGGTGAGTGAATCTGCTTCAGAACTTCGTGATGAGGTGGATGCCGCTGAGGCAGCTTCTGGCGTCCTTTTTCTGGTTACTTCCGCTGATGCTGCTGATGTCCTCCCGATTTTGGGCTCACCTTCGTGACTAAGGCTTGGCCTTGATGAGTTTCTGCTCGTTTCCAGGTGCAAAAGTGAATTATGTTTCTTGTTGCATTTCATGCATACTCTTGACTTGCAAGTCTTAGAGGAGTGCCCGGGTCTCATGCAGTTTACGCATAGTTTTTGTCTTTGGACGTAATTGAGCCGTTCATTTGGTGTCATTGTTTGAAATTCTTGGCACCGAAACAAAAGGTGGCTTCCATTGTGGCAGAGCGGAGGCGGCCGCACATGTTTTTGACACGAACCTTTCCTTCTGTCCCATTGCTTCCATTGATTGAAAGCGGGCTTCAAGAAAGTCCAGGAAATTGTTCAGTCCTTGAACTTCCTTCGGGTTTACTATTGACCGTTCGTATAATATGTGCGTACCCCGATCCAATTTTTTTGTGAGCAAGTGTATTAAGATGGGGTCCCAAGTGTTTGTAGGGATGCCCATGTTTACTAATGCATGCAAGCATTCTTTTGTTACATCATGCAACCACCTTTTTATTGATGTGGACGTTGCTGTAATTGTTGGTTGCTCCAGTAATTGGTTCATAATGGATGCAACAAGAACCCGTTTATTGTTATACCTATTTTGTAGCAGCTTCCAGGCTGTTTCGTAATTTTCGGCAGTGGCTGATAGGTGGCTTATTAGTTGTTCGGCTTCCCCACTTAGGTTTGACTTTAAATACCACATTTTTTGAACTGTGGGGATCTCTTGTTTGTCTACCAATTGTGAGAAGAGGTCAAAGAATGCTATCCATTTTAAGTATTCCCCATTAAACTTGGGGATTGTTATTTTTGGAAGCTGAATCGTTTTATTTTTGACCGTTTCCTCAATTTTATTTGCCGTGTTTTCCTTGAGCTTGAAATTGCTATAAACCGATGCTTCGACAGTCGTGTATGACTCCATGTCATACCCATCTCTTACAGGATCTATGCTGTCTTCCCCGATCGAGAAGTGGAGCTCTTGTATTTGCTCCCAAAGTTTCTCTTTTAGCTTCATGTTTGCCGCTGTAGGGTCCATTTCGAGGAGCCGTTTTAGTGATGCTATCATCACGTTTTGTCTTCTAATGGCTGAAGACAATTCTGGTTTCCGAGAGGGAGCGTAGGTACTTCCGGGAAGACCTTTCGTTTGCTCGTCCGATGTTTGGGTTTTGAGAGGTTCCGTCATACCGGACTCCATTATTTCCTTGTACTTTGATGTCAACTCGGATATTGGTGGTGAAATATTGGTGGCTGGGATCCATATCTGCGAGGCAACGGATTTTATTGTCCGTTACCTCAAATTCGGCCCACGCTATGTCTAAGCGTTCGAGGCGCTCTTTGTAATATTCAGGCGTTTTCCTCGCTGCTGAATCCTTTTTGAAGTTACGGATTATGGTCTCTATAAGCTCTCCAGTTGTACTTTGGGAGGCTGTCAATGTCTCCATTGTCTCTTCATTGGTTGGAGCCATATCGAAATTGATTCTGATGCTGGCTAACTGAATTGGCAAGATTGAGGGTGAGTCAGAAGTTGCTGACGTTGTCGCTCGAGTCGTTGCGTGTTCGGGATTACAGACTGGCGGAGTTGCCGAGTTGTTCAGGTCCTGTAACTTGCGGGGTCACAGGGGGTCAGAGGGTTGCGTGTTCAAATCACGTCGGGGTCACCAAAATGTTTGGAGCGGCTGATTTGCCGTCCTCAGTTAAGGATCGAGTGGAGTGGCTTAGGTGCCAAACCACGTAGAAATGACAGGACTCGAGGTGGTCGCACCAGGAGTTTGGGTTGTATGGTGGTTTAGTCAAGGCAGTGGCACCAAGACTTGAGAGTAATAACTTCAGGCACTTGAACCTGGTTATTTACGGCGATGGGAGAAATGGCGATGGAAGCAATTGCGCTATATGATTAAAGAACAAGTAGCTTTAGGTTTGCTAGTCATGCATTTCTCAATTCTTTATTTTAATTTCTTCGCTTATATACAATTTTGGTCTTACAATTATGCTGACTAGTGCATTGCTTTTGACTTCTGCAATGCTAGGTCACTAGTCAGCAGTCTACCGTTCTGGGTCGTCAGTAAGTGTCGCAACTGCTGACACTAGCGGTTGCAATGCTGACGCCAGCGACGGCACACTTACTGACGGCCGCGAGCAAAATATGACGCACTCGCTACTCAGCACTTTTGCTTGTTTTTGAATTTCATGCAAACAAATATGCCTGTGTCTGCATATTTGGACAGAAATGAACATATACAGTTATTAGTTTATTTATATTATTTGCAGCTAGCAGGTAGGCAGTGTCTCCAATTTTCTCTATCATTTGATCGATTCAGGGATGTATAGTTGTATGTAGAAATCATTAGGACCATCTGGATGGTTTTAAGGGGCGATTTATTAAGCATTGACTGGAAAAGTTGTTTATGCTGTCGGAATGGACGCGATTCCGAGCAACATATATACTTCGAGTATACTAGCAGCCATAAGAGTTTTACTGGCGGAATGGACGCGATTCCGCGCAGCAACTAGATAGAGCTATTAGCATGTTGTTTCCTGTTGATTACTTGTTTATTTTAATTAAGGATATTATTAGTGGTGCTGGCGGAATGGACGCGATTCCACGCAGCGTTAAAGGGTTCGAATATTATTGAAATACTGACAAACAATAAGGGCAAGTGTTCATATTGTTAGTCAACAGATTGCAGACATACAAGTATTGCATTTTTTATCGAGGCAAAAGAGCATTCTAAGCTGATACAGCTATATAAGTCGTTGTAGTATGAACACCATATATGCAGAGGGTTATTTTTTGAAAAGTTGTGACGACAAAGAGGTAATTGAAAGGGCACAAAGTGTCTGGACGTCCTAGGAGGAACAGCAAAACTCAGTCGGCTAACCAGATCGGATGAGTCAACTTCACCAATAATCAGTTTATGGAGGAACATTACACCTAGTAATATCCTTCAATTTTCCAAAGAAGGTAAATTTAAGAGGAGAAACCTATTTCTATAAGGAGGTAGATGAAAATTTGGATTCCAATTAAGACCACGCAAAGCAAAAATCAAAAATTGCTTTTGTACAGACTCAATCCGCTGTATATGACCTTGATATAAGGGGCACCAGACACACGAGCAATATTCAAGTATCGGGCGAACCAGTGATGTGTAAAGGACTTTCGTGAGGTACGGGTCATCAAATTCTTTAGCCCATCTTTTAACAAAGCCAAGCACACCCATGGCTTTATTAGCTATAGATGAGATGTGCATATTAAAACTAAGTTTAGGGTCGAAAAGAACACCTAGATCAGTTACAACAGATATACGTTCCAAACGAGTGTCGTTTAGTAAATAGGGTACAAAAACCGGCTTTACTCGATGAAAAGTCATTAACTTGCATTTCGAGCTATTCAGGATTAAAATTAACTGAACACCAGCGGCGGAATGACTCCAAATCGGCTTGAAATAGATCCCCACGGCAAGGTACGGTGGGCGAATATGTGAAACAAAGTTTTACATCATCCGCATACATAAGTGTTCGGGAATGAGCGATGATTTGGGGTAGGTCATTAATGAACAGAGTGAAAAGCAAGGGACCTAAATGACTACCCTGAGGTACACCGGATGGGATGACTTTAAGACCATTTCCGGGCCAATTTGGGACAATTTTGGGGCCAATTTGGGAACATTTCGGGGCCACTTTGTGATCCCTGTGGTCGCTTTAGGTCACTATGGGATGACTTTAAAACCATTTCGGGGCCAATTTGGGACCAATTTCGGATCATTTTGGGGCCTATTTGGGAACATTTTGGGCCACTTTGGGATCCCTTGTGGTGGCTTTAGGTCACTATGGGATGACTTTAAGACCATTTCCGGGCCAATTTGGGACAATTTTGGGGCCAATTTGGGAACATTTCGGGATCCCCGTGGTCGCTTTAGGTCACTATGGGATGACTTTAAGACCATTTCGGGGCCAATTTGGGACCAATTTGGGAACATTTTGGGGCCTATTTGGGAACATTTTGGGGCCACTTTGGGATCCCTTGTGGTGGCTTTAGGTCACTATGGGATGACTTTAAGACCATTTCCGGGCCAATTTGGGACAATTTGGGGCCAATTTGGGAACATTTCGGGGCCACTTTGTGATGTTGTTGTTGTTGTAACGATGTGTAGTCCTGACCAACGCGTATTTTTCCTTAACCTAATTGTCATCAATATCTTCTAACGGGAGTCCAAGGAAACTAGCAGTTTCAATAGGATTGGACCAAAGAGAGATGGGTGTTAGAAGAGTGGGCTCAAATGAGCAAGAAAATAAGTGATTGGTATTGTGGGGGGATGAGCCGCATGCCGGACATACATTCGGCACATCAGGGTTCAGTCTAGATATGTAGGAGTTTAACCTACTACAATATCCAGAGCGTAATTGAGCCAGAGTGACCCTTGTCTCTCGAGGAAGATGACGCTCCTCTTCAGAAATGCCAGGTGTTGCGGCATGTAAGACATTGTTTAGCGGACAGAGCGCAGAGTAATGGCCAACAGACGTTGTATGGATATGCCCCAAAGCCTGTTTGTGCACCTGTAGATCAAACGGCCTTGTTATATAGTGACGGATCTCATCAAAATGTTTACGTAGATGCCACCTTATGGTCCTAGGAGGCGGAATGAGTTCAAGCAGTTGTCTACCGGGATGCTGTGGTTTACTTTGTGATCCCCGTGGTCGCTTTAGGTCATTATCCATTTTCATCAGGTATACTCTCAACGATACGAGTATGCTTTTTGCCAAGTTCCATCGTTCTATCGTAATCAGTTTAAAAGTTACGACCAGTCAAATTTTCAAAAATGCCTCCCTTAAAAGTGGGCGGTGCCACGCCCCCTATAAAAATTTATGGAAAAATCATAAGAGAATTACCAGGGGGATTCACCTATAAAATTATATCATTTCAGCCATTTCAGCTACCGAGATATGTCAATTTGTGTGATTTTCGAAATTTTCGATATCGAAAAAGGGGGCGTGGTTATCATCCGATTTCGCCCATTTTCAATAGCAACCTACCTTGGCCAAAAGGTAACCTGTATACAAAATTTCATGCTAATATCTCAATTTTTACCCAAGTTATCGTGTACACAGACGGACGGACGGACGGACAGACGGACGGACATGTCTTAATGGACTCCTCTTTTCAACCTAAGAATTTTCATATATGGAACTCTATATCTATCTCGATTATTTTGTGCCGTTACAAACAGCCGTTATGTGAACAAAGTTAATATACCCTTGTACTAGTACTAGTACACTGGGTATAAAAATAATTAATTTAGACGACCACATAAAAATCAAGCTGAACAACTCTGTGATAAAATTTCTTGACACCGCTAAAAATGTGGGGGTAACTTTTAATAGAACCTAGTCGTGGAGTAACCACATATCCTGCGCTATTGGTAAAGTATATGGCATGCTCCGAAACCTATGGTCAACCCAACATTTTACGCCCGAGAAAATTCGATTACTTTTAGCCAAAACATCCCTCGTGAAGGGTGGATACCTTGCCGCGGTACGAGGGCTTAAGTCGATAGCCACAGGGCTACGCTGCCCTTGTGATCATAGCTCCGTACGGCACTTCATCACGAGAGCAGCCTAGCCTCTCTGGCGCGACGACAAAGATCTTCCCCCTCCCAATCCAGGGTGTTATGCGAAACCGTGCCCATTAGACGGTTGCAGCCGGGAGGCAAATCGTGGCTGTATTTGAACGGAGCCTCTCTGATACCGGGACGCCTCAGAGAGTAAGCATGGCCTTACCACGGTACGGGGCTCTGCCGCGGCGGACGACACATTTTCCCCTACTCTTCCCTTGACCCTAAGCTGGCCTTGTCCGGCGATGGGTCGTACGAACAAGATGAACTCCAATAACCCAAATAAAAACGATAAACCTAAAAAACAAACAACGCCAAATTTCACTCCTCAGCAAAGGAGAGCTATGGAGGAACAGGCGAGAAAGCAACAACAACGCCGGAGGACAACCTCCGTTCCACAATCAATGGGGGGAAACGACAGCGATGGCAACTACGAGTCGGTAAACCAACCCTCTATCGACTAAGATTGACTTGATGGGAGCTAGCACCAGTGCGGTTGCCAACGCAGCTAAGCGGACAACGGCGGATGCTAAACTCCCATCAACAGCTGATATGAAAACCAGTATCTTTACGTCTGTAGCAGCGGTCTCACGACCTGGTCTCGGAGTTTCGAAGGAGAAGGAAGCTGCAACTGAGATTTCGGCAAGGAGAGCGACCGCGATGGCAATTACGGGTCCGCACTCCCAGGAGACATCTCCCCGCCGCTTCACATACCACGAGAAAAGATTGGCTGCAAAGATCCTGAAGAGGTATGAAGGGGTACCGTAGGAATCGCTGTCGCCGAATTCCAGTAAATCGGTAGAGCTAGCGAAAGCTGTGATACCGGATTTCCAAAATTCTTACATGCCAAAGAGGTTAAAAGTTAACCCTTTCAAGCGCCAGAGATCGGACCTGGAGTTAAATCCCCCTCCCAAGCGGCATCAGAATACCCCTGGAGCGGGCAAACTAAGCTTTGCTGAGGTAACCAAGGACAGGATCCTTATAGGCGTCCTTGACCGAGGCAATGACCGTCTGGCCATCCCTAAGGACCGGTGGCGTTACGTGCGAAATGAACTCGGCAACATTCTTCTCAATGTTGCTCCGAAGTTTCCGGGTAGTTCGGGGCGAGTACCGGATGCGGGTTGGCACCAGGGTCAGATTAAATTACTCGCATGCGAGGATGCAAAAACCGTAGCACTGTACAAGGCAGCAGCTGCTAAACTGGGTGAAGTCTACAAGGGCGCAAAGATAGAGGTCGTCGACTGGAAGGACATTCCAGCTCGTCCAAGGGCAAGGGCGTGGATTCCGGCCAGCCCTGACGAACCCGAGAGAATTCTCGGGGTGCTAAGGCTAATGAATCCGTCCCTCCCGACGCATGACTGGAGTGTCAATCTGGTCGGGGATGCGGTAGGAACCGACAGACAGGTGGTGCTCACCATGAATAAAGAGTCAATCGAGCCCCTCAAAAGGTGCAATGGCCTAGTACACTAAAGCGTAGGCCAGATCGTTATCCACGTATATCGTGGTGATGCTCAGCGCGCTGCCTTCTCGGCTGCTCCGGGCGAACCGGAAAACGAATTACCAGAAGAGGAAGCGGAGGATTCCGATGCGGAAAGCATGTTATCCGCCACGTCCCTTGGCGATAGTGCTGTGAACAACTCGGAGATGGAGGACAGCCTACAGGACGAGGAAGTCCTCGACGTCACGGTGGTAGCAGCCAACAACTCGTCGTTGATAGGCAACCTCCGGGATGGGGCAAACCTCGACGATATGGGGACGGCAGGGAAGTCTGTGCGCTCTCATGTTGGTGGTGCTTCAGATTAATCTGCACAAATCTAAAGAGTCTTCGGCTGCTTTAAGTAGTCGTCTTTCTAAAGGCGACGTGGATGTGGTCCTCATCCAAGAACCCTGGGTCAATAGCTCAAGAATCTGCGGATTGGGGACTAAGGGCTTCAAGCTCATTCGAGCCAGCGAGGAGAGCAAAGTCAGAACGTGTATTTTTGTCAAGCCAATGGTGATATTACCGCTATCAGTCTAACGGTCGACAGCACCCGCCTGACGGTGGCGCCAGTCTATGTGCCCTACGACGCCGAAGAACCCCACCACAAACGGAGGTGAAAGACCTGGTGTTAAATTTCTGCACGGGTAATCTTTTTTTTGGAGCGGACGCTAATGATCACCATGTCCAATGGGGGAGCTCCGACATCAATGCCAGGGGCGAGTCTCTGTTTGATTACCGCTTAACAACCAACCTGGTAATTTGCAACGTGGGTAATGAGCCTACTTTTATCACTAAGACCCGCAGGGAGGTCATAGACCTCACTATCTGTAGTGAAGGCGCTTATGAGTGGGTCAGATAATGGCGGGTTCTGGAAGAACATTCATTCTCCTGCCACCGTTACATAGAAATGATTTTAGACTTTATTGTAGAACAACCAATCATGAAGCGCAATCTACGTAACACTAATTGGCAGTTACACAATTATTAGACAGAGACCTACCAGTACTGCCCTCACAAGCCCCCTCATCAGTAGAGGAGCTGGAGGATCTTGTTACTACATTTACATCGGCGCTCTCAAATGCTCTAGGACAGGCTTGTCCTGTGCCAAAACCACGCCGTAAACACAGGCCACATTGATGGTCCTACGATTTGGACTCGCTCCGCAAATCATGCCGGAAACAATTTAACAAGGCCAAGAGCCTCGGCTCTGAGCCTCATTGGCACGAATATAAAGCTAAACTAAGGGCCTACAAAAAAGCTCTGAGAAAGGCGAAGAGAACCTCGTGGAGAAATTTCTGCACTGGCGTCGAAAAGGTCGACGACACAGCGAGACTTAGACGAGTCCTCTCGAAAAGTCAAACAGCCATCAGCTATTTGCGAAAACCTGACGGATCCTGGACCAGCACGGAAGAGGAAACCCTTGAGCTGCTCTTGAATACACATTTTCCGGGGAATCTGCATGACGCACCACTAGCACCTGCAACAAACCTGGCAGTAAATATACCCATCACTGAGGAAAGAGTAAGGTGGGCAGTTAAGAGCTTTGAACCGTATAAGGCTGCCGGGCCGGACGGGATTATCCCCGCGCAACTTATAAACACGTTGGAGACATCAGCTAAATGGCTGATATTTCTCTTCACAGCCTGGCTGGCTCTCAACCACATTCCGGGCTCCTGGAGAAGCGCCACGGTAGTGTTTATCCCTAAGGCTGGGAAGGCATCCCACTACGAGCCAAAAGACTACAGACCGATCAGTCTCTCGTCCTTTGTACTAAAAACCTTTGAGAGGATACTAAGCGACTACCTCTCAACGACTATTGATAGCAACCTTATCTCTAGCTATCAGCATGCATACACCAAGGGTAAATCAACAGAAAACGCTCTGCACAGCCTAGTGCCTGTCATTGAAAAATCGCTGTGTGAAAAGGACTACTGTCTCGTGTCCCTCCTAGACATTGAGGGGGCTTTCAATAATATAAGCCCAGAGGCTATCAACTCCGCTCTAACTAATCTGGGCGTAGATAGACCTCTAACTGGTTTAATTGACCAACTTTTAAGGGGAAGGAAAATAGCTTCTTCACTTCGTACGGTTGAGTTATCACGTTATGTCACAAGGGGAACACCCCAGGGTGGTGTTCTTTCTCCGCTTTTATGGAACCTCACAGTCAACTCGTTGCTACGTGACACAAGCTGGGGGGCGGGAAGATAGTGGCATACGCAGACGATTTAGCTATTGCATTCAGAGGCAAGATCCCACAAACTATGTGTGACCTGATGCAAGTAGCACTACGAGAAGTTTCGACGTGGTCCTCTCGCTGCGGACTTAGTATCAACCCGGGGAAGGTGGAACTTGTCCTCTTCACCAACCGGTACAAAATATCGCCACTAAGCCTACCAGAACAGATGGCACGCGCCTGGGCTTGTCGGATAAGGCCAAGTTTCTAGGCATAGTTCTGGACAGGAAATTGAATTGGAAGGAGAATGTTCTTCAGCGCCAGAAGAAAGCTTGCATCGCTCTTTACACATGCAAAAGAGCCATTGGCAAAAATTGGGGCTCAGCCCTAGAGTATGCAATTGGATCTACACGGCCATCATTCGCCCAATCCTGCTGTATGGAGTCGTCGTATGGTGGCCTGCGCTGAGCAAGGCAACATACCTGAATCTGTTGCGGAACGTCCATAGATCCAATATGATCTGTATAAGCGGTGCGCTAAGGACAACGCCCAACGAAGCCCTTCAGGTCATTCTGGGCATTTTGCCACTTGATCTGGAAGGGTTTCGGTCAGCGGCGGCATCAGCTCAGCGCCTAAGAGAAACCTCCAGTTGGGCTGCGGGTACTATTGGACACTACAGTATTCTGGAATCTTACAGCTTTCTCCCTCTAAGCACATATCTTTGTGCGACTACCACAGTCTGGGATAGCTGTTTCAAAATAAACATTCCCAGCAGAGAAGACTGGGAGAGGACGGATTGGTGTCCCGAAACAAATGGTGGCACTTCCATATACACCGACGGCTCGAAGTTGGACGGCAGAGTTGGGGGAGGGGTTTATTCAAGGGATTTGGAGCTTGAGCTCTCCTTCAGACTACCTGATCATTGTAGCGTCTTCCAGGCGGAAGTCTCGGCAATCCTGGACGCCGAGGCCTGGTTAAGCAAACGTGTTATCGGAGAAGATATCGCTATTTTCAGCGATAGCCAGCGGCCATCAAATCGCTTGGCTCATACACGTTCAACTCTGAACTGACGCTCAGCTGTCGTCGATCTCTTCAGGAGATGGCCCAACAGAACCGTAAACCTCATATGGGTCCCGGGACATAGGGACATTGAGGGAAACTGTAAGGCAGACGAGCTTGCCAGGCAGGGCACGACCAAGCAGGTTCTTCATGCAAACTAATGCTGAAGGAGCACACACTCCGTCAAGCCAACGAAAGATGGCTGCAATCCCCAGGGTGTCGGATATAGAAACAAACCTGGCCAAAATGGGATCTTAAAAGGTCTAGACGCATTTATGCCCTAATTAGGAGGGAAATCTGCATTTTGATAGGGGTATTAACCGGTCACTGCCTCATTGATGATGAGGAGGAGGAAACAGTGGAGCACCTCATCTGCAACTGTCCGGCTTTAAGCGGCGCGAGAACGCGCTTTTTGGATAGCCTAAGCCAGATCGCGGAACTGGACATAAAGGACTTGATGGGCTTCATAAATTCATCTAAGTGGTTCGAGGAGGAGTAACGGTGTCGGTTTAGGGGTGTCAGTCCCGGGATTCTGCTATGTGGAAAATCCCAACAACTCAGGGATTTTCCATATGGCTGGGTCCCGGGACTGACTTTCCTTGTGTTGGTGGTATCACAACGGGCCTTTCAAAACTGGCCTAAGTGTGCCTCTGCGGCAGCCACTTGTACCTAACCTAACCTAGCCAAAACATACTTGCTCCCAACATTATTGTACGGTAGTGAGTTGTATTCGCATTGTGATAGTATATGTCGTAACAAACTTAATGTTTTGTATAACAACATTGCCAGGTACATCTACAATAAAAAACGCTACCCAGCAAACAGTCGGAGTCATAAATGATACAGAAAGGAGGCCTAAATAGGAGCGTTTACGCTCTTTAAGAGCTCATTTATGAGTCCGAAATGAGTGTATTTCCCTTCCTGCGATGGTCGTCCGATATGAGCTAAATTGCATATATTGAATGATCCTGAATAGGAGTCATTTATGACTCTTATTTGTATCAGAAATGGCTCATATAGAATGTAAATAGGAGTCATATATGGCTCCTTTATGGAGCTTTTCGGATGCATTTATGACTCTTACAAAAGTGATATGCTGCACATTTTGGGTTCTTAAATGGCACCCTTTTGGGATTGGGATGGGGGCACTAGAATTGGGGAAGCATACATGAAACTCGGGCATTAGACATATTTGTGGAGAGAGTCCTGGAAATGTATATATCTCGTGTGACAACAAAACAAAGTAAGTGGCTTTCCCGTGACACATGCAAAACCCAAGTACATAAGACCAATTTTCTTTGAATTTAAGGTTAGCAGCGCTCTTCAATAGTTCATAGTGCATGTTTCCCTTTTATTACCGAGTTAGTTTAAAATGCAAGCTTCAGTTTTTCGTACCTCAAATAATGGCTGAGTTATGAGCATTTGAAAGGCACTGCTAACGTTACATTCCCAGACATACGTTGTTGGGAACATAATTAGGACTTGATTTTGCATTTGTCACCGGAGAACTACTTACTTGATCTTTTGTGTCACTGGAGATATGTGGTACAATGCGGCAAAGAATCACTTCTCTATTGGTAGGTATACTTATGCCATCCACAAGGAAAAATCTGCAACATACCATAATATAGGTGTCCAGAAAAATTTCAGAATTAAAGCCGAGAAAAGTGTATATTTATCAGGAACAGTCCGCATGTGATGTATTGTTATTGAATTTTTATTTGAAATAAAAAAATTTTCACAAACAAAATATGAGTATTTGTTCAAAAGCTGTTTTGTTAAATGAAAACTCTCGGAGTAAAGTCATATTTTTCTTCAAATTGGAGTCATAAAAGACTCCTATATCATCTTATTTCGGAGGCTCACATTTTTCACATATTTAGGACTCATATCGGACTCCTAAATTAGGAGCACTCCGAGAATGTTTGAGGGGTATGGCCACATTTCTGAGTTTTCAAAGAAAATTTTTTCTGTGTCTTTTGACAATCTATTAAAATATAAATGTCTGGTGCTACTTCAGAAGATTATTATAACCCAAGAGCCCCGTTATCTCAGAGATCGACTGGAGCACTCCAAATCCTTGCGTTCGCTTAACTTAGTTCCTATTAAATTTACCTGCTTAGCGACTGAGCGTCAATACTTTGTCTTCTCTATCCGCAATTGGAACACCTTGCCCCCAAATATTAAAGCTATTAAGGGAAAGCTGCGTTTTAGATTGGAATTGCTTCGATACTTTGCCGAATATTCCTGAGCACAAAACTCCCGTGATATCACAAAACCAAGTAAGTGTCAGTTACTTGGTTTCGTCTTTCTACGAATTTTCGGAATCCTGTTAAGAAAATCTATCAGGGACATCGATCCGTTTCTTCCTATCTTGTTTCTAAGTACCTTAAACTAGAAAGGTTATAAAACCAAGTAACTTAAAATGCACTGGATCAAGAAATTAGTTCACAACAAAACCAAGTAACTCGTGTTCTTTTTCTAGTAACTGAAAATTTTGCAACAAATACTACGCTTTTTTACAAAAGGTCATTCTAAATCAATTTTTAATCGTCACTATAATTTCCTCTTTTAGTTTCGATCTCCTATTAATTCAAACCCCATTAAAAATCATTTGTTAATCAAGAATTATTAGAATTTCCTAAAAAAAATGTATGTGATTATTTCCCAAAACCAAGTAACTTTTGAAGATGTTTGATTTATCTTATTGTTATAACAAAAGTATTTGAGATAATTTTAAAATCATTACAGGGATAAACTAGGGAATATTATGTGATTTCGGCCCAGCATCAGATGGCGAATCAGAACACATTTTGCCAGAGGAGTAAGACCTTTTTTAACTAAATCTGAAAGTTGTGGTACTGTAAGAGAACTTTTTAGTCTTGAGTCAGACGCAGGCCAAGAGCTTCTGTTTCCTCAAGTGCAGCCCACTATAGGGGAGGTCTAATCTTGGTTTGCCTGATGGTGAGAATCTAGAAAATATATTCAACCAGGTTTCATCATTATTTATTGGCGCTCAACAGCCTAGGCAATTTTGGCCGCTTCGTATTAAACCACGCCAGTCGTTACTTTTTAGCGACAACTGACGACAATTGAAAACACCAAGGGAATTCAAGTCATCCTCCACTTCTTGTTTCCAACTCAGTCGAGGTCTCCCCCTTCCTCTGCTCTCCAATTCGGGTGTCGATAGAAAAACTATCTGGGTTGGAGCTTCCTTGTCCATTCGCATAACATAACCCAGCAGAGCCTTTGTGCTTCAATTCGCTACACTATGGTCAGTTCTACGTAGAGCTCGTACAGCTCATCGTTAAACTTCCTTCGATACTCGTCGTTGGCTTCTCGGGAAGGACACTGTCCATGATTCCGAGCCGTACGTTAGGACTCGTATGATGAAAGACTTACATATATATCGTGATCTTTGTCTGTCGAGAGAAGACTTTACTTCCCAATTGCCAGCTTACTCCGAAGTAACACTTGTTTGCAACAGTGATTCTCCTTGGGATTTCGACTATCGAGGAAATGAACAAGAAAAATGTATTGTCAGACCCAAAAAATAAAAAGGATTTGCTTCCGGCATGCAATTTCGTTTTTATATGGAAGTGCACAACAAACCCAAGTAACTATCAACTTGCTTGGATTTGTCGTGAAACAAAATTTTTTTTTGTATGAAAGCCAAAAATCGTAACAATCTAAATACAAAGTTACTTGGCAGTTGCTTGGGTTTGTTCTGAAACAAAAACTTTCTTTGTATGAAAGGTTAAAATCGTGTTTTTTAAAAACTCTGTAACTGTTTATATTGGCCAATAAATCCATAACTGCGTCGCAAAAAATTCCCTGCACATGTGCATAAAAAAACTTTGGGGTCTTATGTTGCCATAATTGGAAAAGTTGTATAAACAAGTTGCTTTTTGCCGGAGATATGGCCTGCTACGCAAACCCTTAATTTCCCAACATTTTGAAAAAACTAGTTACGTGGTTTTGTTGTGTCACGGGAGAATACCTTATACACCTTTCCGTCCTAGTTCTTCTATCTATCATATGTTTTTTGTCACTATCGTTTTTTTCTGACTTTTTTTCACTTGTCTAATCCTTATCTTTATCTATTTCTTATACTTTCCTTATTGTAATAGCTAAATAACAAATTGTTAGGTTGTAAGTTTTTGTATTGTTAGTTTTAAGTTTTTACAAATGTAAATTTGTTCTTATGGACAAACACTGTAAAAATAACTTATGGTTGAGTGTTTGCCCGAAATAAATATGAAATATAAAGCAAATAATGGCTTATCAAACGGAGATTGAGAAAGCGGACTCTACTGATGAAAAGAGGGGTGACATTGAAGAGTTGTGCATTAGTGCAAAGGGAAAACTCTTGCAGCTTCTAGGGCAGGATAAGCGACTCGAGATCTCAGCTCTGGAAACGACTTTCGGTCTCACCATGCCTCAAGCTTCTCGTCTACCCAAATTGAGATTGCCGACTTTTAGCGGAAAATATTCGGAGTACAAAAATTTTATTAGCTCTTTCAACAATTTAGTTCACGATGAGGTACATTTAGCACCAATAGAAAAATTCAATCATTTGCTTAGTTGTTTGTCGGGTGATGCACTTAGAACGATTAAAGCGTTTCAAGTTACAGAAGAAAATTAATATTTTTTGATAATATAGAGCAGTTATTTGAAATTGAAAAAATTAACAAACCCAATGCCCCAACTTTAAGAGACGCAGTTGACACGGTGTCAGCAATATACGATTCGTTGTTGGCCATGGGCTCAGAAAAAGATATAGCTAACGCCCTTATAATTAGCTTGGTGATTTCCAAAGTCGATTCGGTTACCAAGTCAAAATGGAATGAGCAGTTGGATTACTCTACACTTCCCACATGGAGCCAATGCTCAAAGCATTTAATTCGTCGTTGTCAAGCCCTAGAAGTGAATGAAGATCATTCCAATTAAAAATTTATATGAAAACAAGTAAGGAAAGCTGTCTTCGGCTGTGCCGAAGGCTATATACCTTTCATGAATAAGCGTCACGATTTTCACTGTTCGATCCCCAGTACAGCCTGTTTCAATTTAACTATATTTACTATACACATTACACATCTTTGTTATAATTTAAAAAAACTTAGAAAATAATAGGATCCGAGTTATCGGAACAATCGATTGTATGGAGGCTATATATTATACGTGTTCAATTGTACTGACTTACACTATACACATTACATATGTAGAAAGTACTAAAGGTGCAATATTTTACGTTCCTAACTTTTTAAACGCGGAAGTATTGGCCAAAAAACCTTATATCGGAACAACCGGTTGTATGGGGCTATATGTTATATTTACCCGATCTTCTTGATTTTCCTCTACACACTACAAAAATTGAAAGTACTCGAGTTGCAAAATTTTACGATCCTAACTTTTTAATTGCAGAAGTTTTGGTCAAAAAACCTTATATCTGAACAATCGGTTGTATGGGGGCTATATGTTACATTTGCCCGATCTTGTTGATTTTTACTATATACACTACATAAATATAAAGTACTCGAGTTGCAAAATTTTACCTTCCTAACTTTTTAATTGCAGAAGTTTTGGTCAAAAAACCTTATATCTGAACAATCGGTTGTATGGGGGCTATATGTTACATTTGCCCGATCTTGTTGATTTTTACTATATACACTACATAAATATAAAGTACTCGAGTTGCAAAATTTTACCTTCCTAACTTTTTAATTGCAGAAGTTTTGGTCAAAAAACCTTATATCTGAACAATCGGTTGTATGGGGGCTATATGTTACATTTGCCCGATCTTGTTGATTTTGACTATATATACTACGTAAATAGAAAGTACTCGAGTTGCAAAATTTTACGTTCCTAACTTTTTAATTGCAGAAGTTGTGGTCAAAAAACCTTATATCTGAACAATCGGTTGTATGGGGGCTATATGTTACATTTGCCCGATTTCGTTGATTTTCACTATATACACTACATAAATAGAAAGTACTCGAGTTGCAAAATTTTACGTTCCTAACTCTTTAATTGCGGAAGTTTTGGCCAAAAAACCTTATATCTGAACAATCGGTTGTATGGGGGCTATATGTTATACTGGTCCGATCTTGTCAGTTCCGACAAATGATTCCTATATTACAAAATGGTGGCCATATACAAAATTTCAGCCAGATATCTCAAAAATTGAGGGACTAGTTTGCGTTCAAACAGACAGACGGACAGACGGACAGACGGACATGGCTAAATCAACTCAGCTCGTCATCCTGATCATTTCGGTATACTTATTGATGGGTCCATCTCTTCTTCTTCTCATATTTACAAACATCGGACCAAAGTTATAATACCATTTCATGTTCATGAAAGGTATAAAAAGAAAAATGGTAAAGCGAGTTTTAGCAACAACAACAATAAGGCTTCGTATACAGTAACAAGAAGCAATGATGAGGGTAACTGCACATTTTGTCATACAAACGGCCATTCAGTATATAGTTGCAATTCCTTCGCTGCCCTGCCAATCACCAAACGGTTCGAATTTATTAAAAAAGAAGGAAGTTGCATAAATTGTTTGAAAAAGGGTCATTCGGTGCGAAGTTGCTCCAAATCGCATTGTAAAGTTTGCCAACGTCCCCATCAGTTAACAGTCAGCCAGGTAGTTCGAATACTTTTAACAGTAATGGGTCAGTGCAACCACCGTCATCCTCGCCCACTACTACTTCAGTGAACCAACGCATTGCAACATTGTAGTTTTAGCCACTGTCTTAGTAAAAATTAAAGATCACAGTGGAAATGATCATTTTGTAAGAGCTCGTTTAGACTCAGGCTCGCAATTGAACTTCATAAGTGAAGAATGTGCAGTTAAACTGCAGCAAAAGGGAGAATTAAAAAATCTCAAGTTATCTGGCATTGGGGAAATTAATATAAATTTGAGGCACCAGGTAAATACCACAGTCACATCCAGACTAAATAATTATAATTTCCAGACAGATTTTTGGGTAATCAAATCAATTTCAAGTTACCAACCCGAAGTCAACCTTCAATTTAGCACTTGGCAGGTCCCACAAAATATTGAGCTTGATCCTCAGTTTAATCTGCTCATTGGGCCGACATATTTTTCTAATTATTATCTGTGGGCCAAATAAAATTAAACGAGTCATTACCCACATTGCAGAAAACTCTTCTTGGTTGGATAGTTTCTGGTCGGTACAAGCAAGGCAAGGGCATTGAAACCGGAGCGTGCAATATAGCAAATGAAATTACCGACGCATCATTGGTATCTTTGGATGAGGCTGTGAGAAAATTTTGGGAAATTGAAGAAAGCCCAGGAATTGAAAGAAATACCTGTAAGAACTTTACTGATTGCGAAAACCATTTTGTGGAAAATACACAATTGCTGCCAAAGGGCCGCTTTCAAGTTCGTCTACCATTCAAGAGAGATCCATCGGAGCTTGGATTATCCTACGACGTAGCAAAAAGAAGATACATATCTCTTGAACGTCGACTTGCAAGGACCCCTAATACAAAAAATGTACGATGAGTTTATGTTGGAGTATCTGTATTTAGGGCATATGACGGAAGTCAGGAACGTTCTCCCATCTAGCCCACACTATTTTATGCCTCATCAAGTCGTGATGAGATTATACAGCTTAACCACGAAGTTAAGAGTAGTTTTTGATGCGTCAGCAAAACTTCAACGCAATGTTGATGGTCGGCCCCACTATCCAACCAGAATTATCTATTACGCTGCTAAAGCTTCGTTGTCGAAAATTTGCAATTACGGCTGACATTACAAAAATGTACAGGAAGTGCATGAAGAAGATAGAAAGTTCCAAATGATTTTGTGGCGAGAAAACATGAATATGCCAATAAAGGTTTACGAGCTCAATACAGAGTTGGGACAAATAAATCGAATTAATATGCCTGTTGGTTCTAAGGTTATCCAAGAAGATTTTTATGTAGATGATTTATTGTCAGGCGGAAATCTTAGAGGAAATTATTCAAATACAAACTGAAGTAGTAAAAATTCTCGCCTCAGCTGGATTCAAGCTAGCCAAATGGTATTCAAACCATGATTTCCTAGAGAGCAATAGCATCTCGGAAAAAACAATATCTCTGAACGATACTGAAACCACAAAAACTTTAGGAATTATTTGGCATCCTAAACTTGATGAATTTCGGTTTAGCTGTAGTAACGATTTTAATAATTTACAACCCACCAAGCGCAACATATTGTCAGTGTCATCTCGACTTTTCGACCCATTAGGACTGCTATATCCAATCATAACAAAAGCCAAAATGATTTTACAGGAGCTATGGCTTCACAAATTGGAATGGGACGAATCAATTCCGATGTCGCTGACTACAAGCTGGGATCGTTTTAAAGAAAATATTAGAAGAATTCCCGAAATACGCATTCCTCGCTTTATTAACATGTTGTCGTCGTCGAAAATACAAGTACATGGATTCGCTGATGCATCCCTGCGCGCTTATGGTTGTTGTATATATATATTCGTAGCGGTTACAAAAGTAATTATAAATCTATACTTCTTACAGCCAAGTCGATGGTCGCTCCACTAAAAACGAAAACCCTACCAAGGCTTGAGTTATGTGCTGTGCATTTACTGGCGAATTGTTGAAAAATATAGCGTCAATATTACTTCGTAATACCGAGAAAACTGTATTTTGGACTGACTCGGAATTGTGCTACATTGGCTGAAAAAACATCCATCCGCATTATCGGTTTTGCAGGAACGGTCAAAAAACGTTATTTGGAAACATGTACCAACCGCTCATAACCCAGCCGATGTTGCCTCCAGAAGTTGCACTGTGGATGAAATGCGTCACTCAATATGGTTTAACGGACCCAAATTCCTAACGCAAGACGAAGAATATTGGCCAAATAATCCGCATTTCAAACCGCCGGAGGATATGGAAAAGTTGGAAATTCGAAAAGCCCAGCCTGTAGTACTCAGCGGAAAAGTCGTGTATCATACATAACCTGATAGAAAATAGTTCGACTTATTTAAAAATTGTAAGAGTCCTTGCCTATGTATATAGATTTCTCAGCCTAACTGAAAAAGAGCCTCAACTTACCGCTAAAGAACTTGAAATGTCGTTCTTAAAAATTTTCGAAGTCATACAGCATGAAGAGTTCGAAAATTATATTAAATGCCTAAAAAATTCGTCGTGGGTAAACAAGCAGATTCAAAAACGTATTCTGTTTGTCCAAGAATACAACGAAAACCATAAAAAATTTGCATTACTCCGAGTAGGTGGCCGCTTACAAAACTCCTCATTGCCATATGATACAAAACACCCGCTACTTATTCCAAAATGCCGATTCGCATACTTGTACGCTACTCATCTGCATTTAACAAACTGCCACGCAGGCCCGAGGGCGCTCATAGCGCTGATGCGACTAAAAATTTGGTCGGTCAACGCTCGAGAAATTGCGAGAAAAGTAGTACGAAATTGCATACACTGTTTTAAATACAAGCCCAAGTTGTTGACACAAGTCATGGGAAATTTCCCAATGGATCGTTTATTGTCAGTTAGACCATTATGGGTAACTAGTGTTGACTTTTGCGGGCCAATATACACGTCATATAGAATTCGTGGTCGACCCCCTTATAAAACATATATAGCTGTATTCCTTTGTTTTTCGTCTAAAGCTATTCATATCGAAGCTGTTTCCGACTTAACCACTAACTCATTTATTTCTTGTTTTAAAAGGTTTATCGGAAGGAGAGGCTTGCCGCACTAAGTCGTCTGCGACAACGCAACAAATTTCGTGGGAGCCAACGCCAAGATTAAGGAACTTCACGACGTATTTTACTACGAGGTCAGCAGAAAGCAAATGTTAGAGTTCGTGGCAGAGAAAGGAGTCCAATTCGAATTCATTCCGCCTCGCGCACCTCATTTCGGGGGCCTGTGGGAGGCGGCTGTAAAGTCAATAAAAAATTTGCTATATCGCACGGTTGCAAACGCCCTCGTGAAGGGTGGACACCTTGCCGTGGTACGAGGGCTTAAGTCGATAGCCACAGGGCTACGGTACCCTTGTGAACATATCGCCGCCGGTACTACATCACGAGAGAAGCCAAGCCTCTCTGGCGCGAGGACTAAGATCTTCCCCCTCCCAATCCAGGGTGTTATGCGACCACGTGCCCATTGGACGTTTGCAGCCGGGAGGCAAATCGTGGCTTTAATCGAACGTAGCCTCTCTGATACCGGGCCGCCTCGGAGAGTAACTATGGCGTTACCGTGGTAAGGGGCTCTGCCGCGGCGGACGACACATTCCCTTTACTCTTCCCTTGACCCTAAACTGGCCTTGCCCGGCGAGGGGTCGTACGAACAAGATGAAAAATAGTAATAAATACACTAACGCTAAAGATACAACAATGTATACTGCACAGCAAAGGAGGAAAATGCTGGAGCAAGCGAGAACGCAACGTCGGAGGACAAACTCCATTTTTTTATCAGCCGAGAGATCGACAGCGATGGCAACTACGGGTCGACTAGCTCTGGGGCAATCCCCAAAGTAAGTACCGGTACAAACACAGTGAAGCCAACAACGGCCGATGCCGAAACCAAGTCTTTAACGTCTGTGGCAGTAGTCTCACGACCTGGCCCCAGAGATCCAAATAAGGTAACGACCGCGTTGGCAACTACGGGTCGAAATTTACCCCAAAAGACATCTCCCAGTCGCTCTGAGTACTTGGACAAAAGAGCGGCCGCAAGGATCCTGAAGAAATACGAGGGTATTTCACAAGAGACGCTATCGCCGAATGCTAAAAAGACGGTGGAGATGGCTGAAGCTATCTTACCGACCTTCCAATGCGATTACGCACCAAAGTAGGTTAAATGAAATCCCTTCAAACGCCAGAGATCGGACGTGGATTTAAAACCTCACCCGAAGCGGCAGAAACACGCCTCCGTAGTGGGTAAACTCAGCTTTGCTGAAGTGACTAAGGACAGGATCCTCATAGGCGTCATTGGCCGAGGTAACGTCACCATTGGTATAGTTGGGCAAGAGAAAGGCGTTCAGCTCAGACTTAACCAAAATACAGGCTCTAACCCTGCCCCTCTCGCTGGCTCGGAAAAGCTTAAAACCCTTAGTCCCCAAACCGCAAATCCTTGAGCTGTTGACCCAGCGTTCTTGGACGAGGACCACATCTACGTCGCCTTTAGAGAGACGACTGATTAAGTGGCGGTACGTCCGGAACGCTATCGGTAATGCCCTTCTCGACATTATGGATGAGTCTCCGGGTGCCACGCCGATGGGTTCTGATGCGGTATGGCACCAGGGCCGAATCAAGGTATTCGCTTGCGAGGATGCTAAAACTGTTGCACTGTACAAGGCAGCAGCTGCAAGACTGGGTGAGATCTACTAAGGGGGAAGAATCGAGGTTGTCGACTGGAAGGACATCCCGGCTCGGCCAAGGGCAAGATTCCTGCTATCCCTGCTGAACCTGAGAGAATTCTCAGGATGCTGAGGATCATGAACCCGTCTCTCCCGACGCAGCACTGGGTTGTCAATCTGGTCGAGGATGCGGTAGGGCCTGATATGCAAGTGGTCTTCACCTTGAATAAGGAGGCACTCGAGCCCCTTAAACGGTGCAATGCACGAGTGCACTACGTTATGGGTCAGATCGTGATCCACGTATACCGCGGCGATGCACCGCGCGCTGCTATTTCGGCTGCACCGGAGGACTCAGACATCGCAGTGCCGAAGAGGAGTCGGAGATGTCCGACTCGGAAAGTATGGTATCTGCCACGTCAAATGGCGAAGGAGCAGTGAACAGCTCGGAGATGGGAGACAGCCTGCTGGACGGGGAAGACCTCAACGTCACAGTGATAGCAGCTAGTCCTGAGCGCACCAATGTTGATACTGCCACAGTTAGTAGGATCTCTGCCACGCCAAATCGTGGTCTGAACAAATCGTCGTTGAAAGATAAGCCTCCAGACGAGGGGAAATCGACGAAACGGCGGTGGCAGGGAAGTTTGAGCGCTCTCATGTTGGTGGTGATTCAGATAAACCTGCACAAATCTAAAGTAGCCTCGGCTGCTTTAATCAGTCGTCTCTCTAAAGGCGACGTAGATGTGGTCCTCGTCCAAGAACGCTGGGTCAACAGCTCAAGGATTTGCGGTTTGGGGACTAAGGGTTTTAAGCTTATCCGAGCCAGCGAGAGGGGCAGGGTTAGAGCCTGTATTTTGGTTAAGTCTGAGCTGAACGCCTTTCTTATGCCCAACTATACCAATGGTGACGTTAAAGCTGCCAGTTTAAGAGTCGAAAGTACCAGTCTGACGATGGCGTCGGTCTATATGCCCTACGACGCCGACGAACCTCCGCCACAGAGGGAGGTAAAAACCTGGTGACAAATTTTTCCATGGGTCATCTTATTATGGGAACTGACGCCAATGCTCATCACGTCCAGTGCGGAAGCTCCGATATCAATGCTAGAGGAGAGTCGTTGTTTGACTATTTGTTAACAACTAACATGGTAGTTTGCAAAGTGGGTAACGAACCTACGTTTATTACTAAAAACCCGTAGGGAGGTCATAGATCTCACTATTTGCAGCGAAGGCGCTTATGAGTGGGTCAGAAAATGGTACGTTCTCGATGAACACTCATTTTCCGACCACCGGTAACTAGAATTAGTTCTAGACTTTTCTGTTGAGCAGCCGGTTATGAAACGCAACCCACGTAGCACTAACTGGCAGCTACACAATGAAATACTATCTAGGGACTTACCAGCACTGCCCCCACAAGTCCCCTCATCAGTAGGGGAGTTGGAGGATCTGGTAAAGACCTTTACAACGGCGCTCTCGAATGCCCTAGAGCAGGCTTGCCCAGTGCCAAAACCACGCGGTAAACATAGGCCGCATTGGTGGTCCTACGACCTGGACTCGCTCCGCAAATCATGTAGGACACAATTTAATAAGGCCAAGAGCCTTGGCACAGAGACTCAATGGCTCGAATATAAAGTTAAACTCAGGGCCTACAAAAAAGCTCTGAGGCAGGCGAAGAGAGTATCGTGGAGAAATTTCAGCGAGACTTAGACGAGTGCTCTCAAAAACTCAAACAGCCACAAGCTATTTGCGCAAACCTGACGGATCCTGGACCAGCACGGAGAGGGAAACCCTAGAGCTGCTCTTGAATACGCACTTCTCAGGGAACTTGCATGAGGAACCCTTAGCACCTATAACAAACCTGGCTCTATACATACCCATCACGGAGGAAAAGGTTAGGTGGGCGGTTAAAAGCTTCGAACCGTTCAAGGCTGCCGGGCCAGACGGGGTTATTCCCGCACAACTCATAAACACGCTGGAGACATCAGCCAAATGGCTGGTATTTCTCTATACAGCCTGCCTGGCTCTTAGCTACATTCAGTGCTCCTGGAGTAGTGCCACGGTAGTGTTTATTCCTAAGGCGGGGAAGGCGTCTCATTACGAGCCCAAGGACTATAGGCCGATCAGTCTCTCATCCTTTGTGCTCAAAACCTTCGAGAGGATAATAAATGACTACCTCTCCTCTACTAGTGATAGCAACCTTATCTGTAGCAATCAGTATGCATACACCAAAGGGAAATCTACAGAAACTGCGCTTCACAGCCTAGTTTCTGTTATTGAAAAATCGCTGTATGAAAAGGAGTACTGTCTTGTGGCCTTTTTAGATATTGAAGGAGCCTTCAACAACATAAGCCCTGATGCTATAAACACCGCTTTAACAAGTCTGGTCATAAGCAGGTCTCTTATTGGACTTATTGATCAACTACTAAGGGGTAGACGAATAGTCTCAGCATTGGGCTCGGTTGACTTATCACGCTATGTCACAAGGGGAACGCCTCAGGGTGGTGTTCTCTCCCCGCTTCTATGGAACCTCACTGTCAACTCGATGCTGCGTGACACAAGCTGGGGGGCCGGAAGATAGTGACATATGCAGACGACTTAGCCATAGTATATAGGGCAAAATTCCCACAAACCCTGTGCGACTTGATGCAAGCAGCACTGCGAGAGGTTTCCTCATGGTGCTCGCGCTGCGGACTGAGCATCAACCCGGGAAAAGTAGAACTGGTCCTTTTCACCAACCGTTATAAGACACCACCGCTAATACTACCAAAACTGAACGACAAACACCTGAACTTGGCTGACAAAGCCAAGTTCTTGGGCACAGTTCTGGATAGGAAACTAACCTGGAAGGAGAATGTTCTTCAGCGCCAGAAGAAAGCGTGTATTGCACTCTGCACGTGCAAAAGAGCCATTGGAAAAAATGGGTGCTCAGCCCCAAAATATGCAAATGGATCTACACTGCAATCATTCGACCAATCATGCTCTATGGAGTTGTGGTATGGTGGCCTGCGCTGAGCAAGGCAACAAGCCTTAATCTGTTAGGTAAAGTACACAGATCTTGCATGATCTGTATAAGCGGTGCGTTAAGAACAACGCCCAATGAAGCACTCCAGGCCATTCTTGGCATTTTGCCACTCGATCTGGAAGGGCACCGGGTAGCAGCAGCATCGGCTCTGCGTCTAAGGGAAACGTCCGGCTGGGGCGCAAGCACTACTGGACACGCCTGTATTTTGGGATCCTATAGCTTTCTTCCGCTGAGCACAGATCGTTGTGCGACCACAACAGTCGGGGATAGCGGTTTTAAAATCAATATTCCTAGCAGGGCAGAATGGGAGCAGGGGTTTATTCAAAGGATCTGAACCTTGAGCTCTCCTTCAGACTACCTGATCACTTCAGTGTCTTCCAGGCTGAAGTTTCAGCAATCATGGACACCGCGGCTTGGATAGGCCAACACACTATCAGACAGGAAAGTTTTATTTTCCGCGACAGCCAGGCGGCCATCGAATCCCTTGGCTCTTACTCGTTCAACTCCGATCTGACGCTCAGCTGTCGTCGATCTCTACAAGAGATGGCCCAACAGAATCGCGTGAAGCTCACATGGGTCCCGGGGCATAGTGACATTGAGGGAAATTGTAGGGCAGACGAACTTGCGAGGCAGGGCACGACCAAGCAGGTTCTTCGGGATAAAGAGCGCTTAGGTATGCCGTTTGCCACATGCAAGCTTATGCTGAAGGAGTACACACTCCGCCAAGCCAACGAAAGATGGCTGCAATATCCAGGATGCCAGATATCCAAAGAAACCTGGCCGAAATGGGATCATAAAAGATCAAGACAAATTTATGCCCTAAGGAGAAGAGAAATCTCCATACTAATAGGCACTGCCTCATTGGTAGGCACGCAGAAAGACTAGGTGTGCCCTACCGACGATGCTGTAGGAGTTGTAAGGATGATGAGGAGGAGGAAACGGTGGAGCACCTCATCTGCAACTGCCCGGCTTTAAGTGGCGCGAGCATGCGCTTTTTGCGAGTTCCCTTCCTGGTTAGCCTACGCCAGGTCACGGAACTGGACATAAAGGACCTGATGGCCTTCATCAATTCATCTAAATGGTGCGAGGGGGAGTAACGGTGTCGGTTTAGGAACTTTAGTTCCGGGATTCTGCTATATGGAAAATCCCGATAATACCGGGATTTTCCATATGGCAGGGTCCCGGAACTGACTTTTCTAGTGTTGGTGGTATCACAACGGGCCTTTTATGCGACCACGTGCCCATTGGACGTTTGCAGCCGGGAGGCAAATCGTGGCTGTAATCGAACGTAGCCTCTCTGATACCGGGCCGATTCGGAGAGTAACTATGGCGTTACCGTGGTATGGGGCTCTGCCGCGGCGGACGACACATTCCCTTTACTCTTCCCTTGACCCTAAACTGGCCTTGCCCGGCGAGGGGTCGTACGAACAAGATGAAAAATAGTAATAAAAACACTAACGCTAAAGATACAACAATGTATACTGCACAGCAGAGGAGGAGTCGTAGGACAAACTCCATTTCTTTATCAGCCGAGAGATGGACAGCGATGGCAACTACGGGTCGACTAGCTCTGGATAATAAGGGGGCAATCCCCAAAGTAAGTACCGGTACAAACACAGTGAAGCCAACAACGGCCGATGCTAAAGCCCTAGGAAGTGCCGGTACCGAAACCAAGTCTTTAACGTCTGTGGCAGTGGTCTCACGACCTGGCCCCAGAGATCCAAATAAGGGAACGACCGCGCTGGCAACTACGGGTCGAAATTTACCCCAAAAGACATCTCCCAGTCGCTCTGAGTACTTGGACAAAAGAGCGGCCGCAAGGATCCTGAAGAAATACGAGGGTATTTCACAAGAGACGCTATCGCCGAATGCTAGAAAGACGGTGGAGATGGCTGAAGCTATCTTACCAACCTTCCAATGCGATTACGCACCAAAGAAGGTTAATGGAAATCCCTTCAAACGCCAGAGATCGGACGTGGATTTAAAAGCTCACCCGAAGCGGCAGAAACACGCCTCCGTAGTGGGTAAACTCAGCTTTGCTGAAGTGACTAAGGACAGGATCCTCATAGGCGTCATTGGCCGAGGTAACGTCACCATTGGTATAGTTGGGCAAGAGAAAGGCGTTCAGCTCAGACTTAACCAAAATACAGGTTCTAACCCTGCCCCTCTCGCTGGCTCGGAAAAGCTTAAAACCCTTAGTCCCCAAACCGCAAATCCTTGAGCTGTTGACCCAGCGTTCTTGGACGAGGACCACATCTACGTCGCCTTTAGAGAGACGACTGATTAAGTGGCGGTACGTCCGGAGCGCTATCGGTAATGCCCTTCTCGACATTATGGATGAGTCTCCGGGTGCCACGCCGATGGGTTCTGATGCGGGATGGCACCAGGGCCGAATCAAGGTATTCGCTTGCGAAGATGCTAAAACTGTTGCACTGTACAAGGCAGCAGCTGCAAGACTGGGTGAGATCTACTAAGGGGCAAGAATCGAGGTTGTCGACTGGAAGGACATCCCGGCTCGGCCAAGGGCAAGAGCGTGGATTCCTGCTATCCCTGCTGAACCTGAGAGAATTCTCAGGATGCTGAGGATCATGAACCCGTCTCTCCCGACGCAGCACTGGGTTGTCAATCTGGTCGAGGATGCGGTAGGGCCTGATAGGCAAGTGGTCTTCACCTTGAATAAGGAGGCACTCGAGCCCCTTAAACGGTGCAATGGACGAGTGCACTACGTTATGGGTCAGATCGTGATCCACGTATACCGCGGCGATGCACAGCGCGCTGCTATTTCGGCTGCACCGGAGGACTCAGACATCGCAGTGCCGGAAGAGGAGTCGGAGATGTCCGACTCGGAAAGTATGGTATCTGCCACGTCAAATGGCGAAGGGGCAGTGAACAGCTCAGAGATGGGAAACAGCCTGCTGGACGGGGAAGACCTCAACGTCACAGTGATAGCAGCTAGTCCTGAGCGCACCAATGTTGATACTGCCACAGTTAGTAGGATCTCTGCCACGCCAAATCGTGGTCTGAACAAATCGTCGTTGCAAGATAAGCCTCCAGACGAGGGGAACTCGTAGATGTGGTCCTCGTCCAAGAACGCTGGGTCAACAGCTCAAGGATTTGCGGTTTGGGGACTAAGGGTTTTAAGCTTATCTGAGCCAGCGAGAGGGGCAGGGTTAGAGCCTGTATTTTGGTTAAGTCTGAGCTGAACGCCTTTCTTTTGCCCAACTATACCAATGGTGACGTTAAAGCTGCCAGTTTAACAGTCGACAGTACCAGTCTGACGATGGCGTCGGTCTATATGCCCTACGACGCCGACGAACCTCCGCCACAGAGGGAGGTAAAAAACCTGGTGACAAATTTTTCCATGGGTCATCTTATTATGGGAACTGACGCCAATGCTCATCACGTCCAGTGCGGAAGCTCCGATATCAATGCTAGAGGAGAGTCGTTGTTTGACTATTTGTTAACAACTAACATGGTAGTTTGCAACGTGGGTAACGAACCTACGTTTATTACTAAAACCCGTAGGGAGGTCATAGATCTCACTATTTGCAGCGAAGGCGCTTATGAGTGGGTCAGAAAATGGTACGTTCTCGATGAACACTCGTTTTCCGACCACCGGTAACTAGAATTAGTTCTAGACTTTTCTGTTGAGCAGCCGGTTATGAAACGCAACCCACGTAGCACTAACTGGCAGCTACACAATGAAATACTATCTAGGGACTTACCAGCACTGCCCCCACAAGTCCCCTCATCAGTAGGGGAGTTGGAGGATCTGGTAAAGACCTTTACAACGGCGCTCTCGAATGCCCTAGAGCAGGCTTGCCCAGTGCCAAAACCTCGCGGTAAACATAGGCCGCATTGGTGGTCCTACGACCTGGACTCGCTCCGCAAATCATGTAGGACACAATTTAATAAGGCCAAGAGCCTTGGCACAGAGACTCAATGGCTCGAATATAAAGTTAAACTCAGGGCCTACAAAAAAGCTCTGAGGCAGGCGAAGAGAGTATCGTCGAGAAATTTCAGCGAGACTTAGACGAGTGCTCTCAAAAACTCAAACAGCCACAAGCTATTTGCGCAAACCTGACGGATCCTGGACCAGCACGGAGAGGGAAACCCTAGAGCTGCTCTTGAATACGCACTTCTCAGGGAACTTGCATGAGGAACCCTTAGCACCTACAACAAACCTGGCTGTATACATACCCATCACGGAGGAAAAGGTTAGGTGGGCGGTTAAAAGCTTCGAACCGTTCAAGGCTGCCGGGCCAGACGGGGTTATTCCCGCACAACTCATAAACACGCTGGAGACATCAGCCAAATGGCTGGTATTTCTCTATACAGCCTGCCTGGCTCTTAGCTACATTCAGTGCTCCTGGAGTAGTGCCACGGTAGTGTTTATTCCTAAGGCGGGGAAGGCGTCTCATTACGAGCCCAAGGACTATAGGCCGATCAGTCTCTCATCCTTTGTGCTCAAAACCTTCGAGAGGATAATAAATGACTACCTCTCCTCTACTAGTGATAGCAACCTGATCTGTAGCAATCAGTATGCATACACCAAAGGGAAATCTACAGAAACTGCGCTTCACAGCCTAGTTTCTGTTATTGAAAAATTGCTGTATGAAAAGGAGTACTGTCTTGTGGCCTTTTTAGATATTGAAGGAGCCTTCAACAACATAAGCCCTGATGCTATAAACACCGCTTTAACAAGTCTGGTCATAAGCAGGTCTCTTATTGGACTTATTGATCAACTACTAAGGGGTAGACGAATAGTCTCAGCATTGGGCTCGGTTGGCTTATCACGCTATGTCACAAGGGGAACGCCTCAGGGTGGTGTTCTCTCCCCGCTTCTATGGAACCTCACTGTCAACTCGATGCTGCGTGACACAAGCTGGGGGGCCGGAAGATAGTGGCATATGCAGACGACTTAGCCATAGTATATAGGGCAAAATTCCCACAAACCCTGTGCGACTTGATGCAAGCAGCACTGCGAGAGGTTTCCTCATGGTGCTCGCGCTGCGGACTGAGCATCAACCCGGGAAAAGTAGAACTGGTCCTTTTCACCAACCGTTATAAGACACCACCGCTAATACTACCAAAACTGAACGACAAACACCTGAACTTGGCTGACAAAGCCAAGTTCTTGGGCACAGTTCTGGATAGGAAACTAGCCTGGAAGGAGAATGTTCTTCAGCGCCACAAGAAAGCGTGTATTGCACTCTGCACGTGCAAAAGAGCCATTGGAAAAAATGGGTGCTCAGCCCCAAAATATGTAAATGGATCTACACTGCAATCATTCGACCAATCATGCTCTATGGAGTTGTGGTATGGTGGCCTGCGCTGAGCAAGGCAACAAGCCTTAATCTGTTAGGTAAAGTACACAGATCTTGCATGATCTGTATAAGCGGTGCGTTAAGAACAACGCCCAATGAAGCACTCCAGGCCATTCTTGGCATTTTGCCACTCGATCTGGAAGGGCACCGGGTAGCAGCAGCATCGGCTCTGCGTCTAAGGGAAACGTCCGGCTGGGGCGCAAGCACTACTGGACACGCCTGTATTTTGGGATCCTATAGCTTTCTTCCGCTGAGCACAGATCGTTGTGCGACCACAACAGTCGGGGATAGCGGTTTTAAAATCAATATTCCTAGCAGGGAAGAATGGGAGCAGGGGTTTATTCAAAGGATCTGAACCTTGAGCTCTCCTTCAGACTACCTGATCACTGCAGTGTCTTCCAGGCTGAAGTTTCAGCAATCATGGACACCGCGGCTTGGATAGGCCAACACACTATCAGACAGGAAAGTTTTATTTTCCGCGACAGCCAGGCGGCCATCGAATCCCTTGGCTCTTACTCGTTCAACTCCGAGCTGACGCTCAGCTGTCGTCGATCTCTACAAGAGATGGCCCAACAGAATCGCGTGAAGCTCACATGGGTCCCGGGGCATAGTGACATTGAGGGAAATTGTAGGGCAGACGAACTTGCGAGGCAGGGCACGACCAAGCAGGTTCTTCGGGATAAAGAGCGCTTAGGTATGCCGTTTGCCAGATGCAAGCTTATGCTGAAGGAGTACACACTCCGCCAAGCCAACCAAAGATGGCTGCAATATCCAGGATGCCAGATATCCAAAGAAACCTGGCCGAAATGGGATCATAAAAGATCAAGACAAATTTATGCCCTAAGGAGAAGAGAAATCTCCATACTAATAGGCACTGCCTCATTGGTAGGCACGCAGAAAGACTAGGTGTGCCCTACCGACGATGCTGTAGGAGTTGTAAGGATGATGAGGAGGAGGAAACGGTGGAGCACCTCATCTGTAACTGCCCGGCTTTAAGTGGCGCGAGCATGCGCTTTTTGGGAGTTCCCTTCCTGGTTAGCCTACGCCAGGTCACGGAACTGGACATAAAGGACCTGATGGCCTTCATCAATTCATCTAAATGGTTCGAGGGGGAGTAACGGTGTCGGTTTAGGAACTTTAGTTCCGGGATTCTGCTATATGGAGAATCCCGATAATACCGGGATTTTCCATATGGCAGGGTCCCGGAACTGACTTTTCTAGTGTTGGTGGTATCACAACGAGCCTTTTAATACTAGGTGTGCCTCTGCCGCAGGCACTTGAACCTAACCTAACCTAGCGGTCGCAAACGCCAATCTGACAGGCAGTTCTGAATTCAAGCAGTTCTGAATTCAAGCCCTATCGCACCAATGTCCACAGATCCCAGCGATGGAGAAGCACTCACACCCGCACACCTACTGATTGGGTGTCCTCTGACAGCCGTGGAAACGGAAAACATGACTTATTCCAAAAGATGGCAACGTATCGCTTACCTGAAAGGGCAGTTTTGGTCTGCATTCCGCAGAGATTATCTTTTAGAACTTCAGGCCAAAGCGAAATGGGTAAAACCCGAAAACAATATAGAGATTGGCACAATGGTACTCGTCCACGAGGACAGCAAGGTTACGAGTGTCGTTGCTGGCAAAGATGGCATGGTCCGTGTTGCTCACATAAAAACACGCAATGGTGTCATCAAGCGTGCTGTTCATAAGCTGGCACCGTTACCATTAAACTAAGTATTATTAATTTTTGTTTAAATTACTATAAAAGTAATCACATGAATTTATTTATTTAAAAATTTTATATTTGTTGTTAAAATAAAAACCCTTAAGGTTTGAAAAAAATAACATGCTAGAAGCATACAAGACTCAATTTTTATAATGTACCTTTTTTTTTGTATATGGGTGCATAGGCACCACAGAAATATTTTGATACATACGCATCAACGGGCCCAGAATGTTTGGCCAGCATTGAATTATAATTACAATTTTAAAGACATCACTGTATACTGATTAATTGTACTGTAATTAGTACAAATACCGCCATCCTAATATTAGTTAGTAAGCAACATTGTTATTAGCACTAAGGCTATATTGGATTAAAATAAATAAGGAGTCGTCATTCATTCGTAAACCACAGTCAGCCTCGCATCTCTTTACAAGCACATCGTCGCACTATAAATTGCATACTTAGGTAAAGTGTTAAAGTCGTTGTCGGTTTTGCTTCAGCAACAAAAACTATTGTTGCTTTACAGTGATAACAGCAAAAATAAATGCATACAGTTCAGCACACTGCCTGTGCATATTTTAGCTAACCTGAGCTTTGAGAGATTACACCGTATATACCCTGCAGGAAAAGTATCTAGCGTAAAAGTAACTTTAAGTTGCTTACCAATCAACTAGTGCTGTATATTTACTTCAAATTTTTATATAACCGGACTAACTATTTATGTTCGACGATGGCCGGAATCCGGACAGTTATGGTTACCTCTGCATAAGATGTCAACCAACTACTAACTAAATACTTTTCAACCAAAAAATAGCCAAAAGATAAATTCATTTTTTTTATAATTTTTATTTATTTACTTTAAATATTATTTTATCTTTTCCATTCCTTTTTTAATTCCCCCATTTTACTCTATGTGTATCAAATTTATTCTTTAGAAACCACCCTGCAGTCAACTTAACTAGTTTTATACTAATCAAATACCAGTCAGCCTGGCGGCTTCAACTAGGTCGAGTTCTGTAATTTTTCCATATTAGCAACTGCTATTTTTAACACGGCGATGTCCTACGAGATGGCAATTGTCCTTCTCTACATCAGCACCATACCAATTGGCTGGCTAGTCAGCCTCTGCATCAGGAATATATCAGTTATTATACACATAAGTATCATACCATTTAAGATACTAGTTCGTATATACGTCAGGATCGTACCAGTTGAAAGAATAGTTCATATATACGTCATAATCATACCAGTTGGAAGACTACTTTATATATACATCAAAATCATACCAGTTGTCATACTAGTTCATATATACGTCAGAATCATACCAGTTGATAAAGTAGTTCATTTATGCATCAGAATCATACCAGTTGACATACCAGTTCATTTAAGCATCATAATCATATCAGTTGACATACTACTTCAAATTTGCATCAGAAATATACCATTTGACATACTAGTTTATATATGCATCAGAATCTTACCAGTTGACATACTAGTTCAAATTTGCATCAGAAATATACCATTTGACATACTAGTTCAAATTTGCATCAGAAATATACCATTTGACATACTAGTTCATATATACATCAGAATCTTACCAGATGACATACTAGTTCATATATACATCAGAATCATACCAGTTGACATACTGCTCAGTCTATGCGGCAGGTCATACTAATCATTATGCCCATTCAGATCGTACCACTTGTCATACTAGTCCAAGAATTTGACATTCATTCCAGTTGGTAAAATAGTCGGTCTATGCACCAGTATCATAGTCAGCCTCTACATCAGCAATATACCAGTTTATTCTTTAGAAAGCAACGACTATTTGTATTTACCCAAACACGAAAAAGCATCTGTGAATTACAAGGTAAAAAATAAGCAGTTACAAGAGAAAAAGAAAAGCAATTGTCCTCTTCTGCATCAGCACCATACCAATTGGTATACTAGTCAGCCTCTGCAGCAGCATTATACCAGTTGATATACTAGTTCATACACAGCCAAAAATGAGCTAAAGGCTCTGAGTTCGATTCTCGGTAAAGTCAACACAATTTTTTTTATTCTATATTTTTTAAATTATATTGTTTATTGTATTTTTAATTTAATTATTTAATTCAACATGCAATAGCTCCTTTCAAATTCCGCGTTCGTCAAGTTTGATTATATAGGCGAAGGCCCAATTGCATTCAACTTTGTAGGATCCACTTTCATACAACGTTTTTTAAACGTAAAGCGAAGCGAAATTTTTACAAATGCTCAAAAACGAGGCGCGCATTTGTCAAAGTTTTATGTAATTGGGGCTTTGGAGTTGTATTTTTAGGTAAGGTAAATTAAGGTTACTTAAGGTTAAGTTAGTCGTCCACTGCGGAGTTCCGGTCCCACATATGTATATATAGATAAAAGTAAGTCTTATTTTTACATCAAAAAGAGTCAAAGTACGACTGCTTTCATGCTGGGCCATACACTCGAGTTAAAAGAGCATTGTTAGAGTTAATTTATATTGTTGTTGTCAATATACTCAAGTTTACGCCGCAACGTAAAAAAAATGGCGGTTATATACCAACAGGTTGTCATAACCTCTAACGAGACTTTTGCTGAACTTCTCTTCCAACTTATAGTGTGCTGCTTTGATTTTTTTCCTACAAGTTGGCGGGACCTAGGTTTTTTTTTTTAAATTTACAAATCTGTGACTGTTCAAACAGTTGAATGCAGTTAGGTTAGGTTAGGTTCAAGTGGCTGCCGCAGAGGCACACTTAGGCCAGTTTTGAAAGGTCCTTTGTGATACCACCAACACTAGGAAAGTCAGTCCCGGGACCCGACCATATGGAAAATCCCTGAGGCCATCAAGTCCTTTATGCCCAGTTCAGCGATCTGGATTAGGCTATCCAGGAAGGGAACTCCCAAAAAGCGCGTTCTCGCGCCGCTTAAGGCCGGGCAGTTGCAGATGAGGTGATTCACCGTTTCCTCTTCCTCATCATCTTTGCAGCTCCTACAGCATCGTCGATAGGGCACACCTAGCCTTTCTTCGTGCCTACAGATAAGGCAGTGCCCAGTTAAAGCACTTATTAATATGGAGATTTCTCTCCTTTTTAGGGCGTGAATGCCTCTAGATCTTTTATGATCCCATTTCGGCCATGTTTGTTTGGATGTCCGGCACCTTGGGGATTGTTGCCACCTTTCGTTGGCTTGACGGAGTGTGTACTCCTTCAGCAGTAGCTTGCATATGCCGTTTGCCGAAGGAGTTGCTGAAGGAGTACACAGGTGGCAACAATTCCCAGGCTGCCGGACATCCAAGCAAACCTGGCCAAAATGGGATCATAAAAGATCTAGAGGGATCATAAAAGATCTGAATGCAGTTCTCCCGTGACATCACAAAACCCAGTAAGTGTCAGTTACTTGGTTTCGTTGTTCTATGAATTTTTGGAATCCCGTTAAAAAAATCTATCAGGGATATCGATCCGTTTCTTCCTATCTTGTTTCTAAGTACCTTAAACCAAGTAACTTAAAATCAGACCTGTTAATAATTGATTAGTAATCGGTAATGATTAGCATTTCATTGATTATTTTTTGAGAAGCCAACTAATGATTGATTACCAATTACTTTCACTTTTTAATGATTATTTTTTTAATTGATTAAAAAAAAAATCAAAAAAAATCAAAAAAAATCAAAAAAATTTAAAAAAATCCAAAAAAAATCAAAAATTCAAAAGTAATCAAAAATAATCAAAAGTAATGATTACTTTTGATTACTTTTGATTTTTTGATTTTTTTTGATTTTTTTCCAGTACTGTTGTAGAAAAATATGTTCATACATAAATATTCACTTGCACAAACATACAAATGTATAGGTGAAGCAAGAAGTAACGGTGTAATCCCAACAAACATTTTTAGCTAATCTCAATTTGAGATGCATTTGAGAACCAATCACCTTCTCAGATCTCAAACGTTCGTTTTCAATGTGAGTAGAAATAACCGTTGATAGCACTCATGTCCACCTACATGAATTATTTTTAAACTGAATACCGTTATTGTTGACTATTTGTGTTATTGTTCTTTAATTGTCATTACATTATTACTTACATATTATTCGCAAATATTACTAAATAGCATTACTTAAACAAAAATGAATAAAAATAAAACGATTCTACTTCTACTATTCTCTACTCCAACAAAATGACTACGTCGTCCATTTTGGCCTAAAGTTATTAATCCCGGACCTCTCTCTATGGATAATAACCACTTAATTTTTGATCAATTGATCATTACTAGTCTCTTTTGGGCATACATATGTAGTTGGTATGCCCTCGTTTTACTTTGTGTAGCATACTTATAAGTGTTCGAATAGAACCATCCGACCGTACCCATAGGGTTTTAAACGAGAAATTCACGACACTACCCGTTTAGATATAAAAGGGACAAATTTTCACCACTACAACGCATATAACCATCAAACCTGGCATTTTTTCTCATATGTACATATACTTAGCAATCAAGGTTCATTCTAGAAATCCATGAGCCCCAAAGTGTAAGTAGATGTATATATTTGCATACAAAGATACACAGATGTTTATACTTTTAACAACAAAACTTTAAAATAATCCAAAAAAAATCAAAAAAAATCAAAAAAAATCAAAAAAATTAAAAAAAATCAAAAAAAAAATCAAAAAAAATCAAAAAAATTAAAAAAAATCAAGAAAAAATCAAAAAAATCAAAAGTAATCAAAAAAAGCCGTTTTTGATTACTTTTGATTATTTTTGATTTTTTTGATTTTTTCTTGATTTTTAAATTTTTTTTTGATTTTTTTTTTGATTTTTTCTAATCGTAATCAATTAGTAATTGCTTTTTCTTGAAAGCAATTAAAATAATCATTAGTAATTAAAAAATTTTTCTAATCAATCAATTACTAATTACTAATCAAAATTAACAGCTCTGCTTAAAATGCACTGAAATAAAGAATTTAGTTCACAACAACTCGTGTTCTTTTTTGAGTAACTGAAAATTTTACAACAAATACTTGGTTTTTTTACAAAAACTCATTAGAAATCAATTTCTAATCGTCACTCTAAGTTTCTCTTTTAGTTTCGATCTCTTAGTAATGCAAAAACCATTAAAACTCATTTGATAATCAAGAATTATTAGAATTTCCTCAAAAAATGTATGGAACTATTTCACAAAACCAAGTAACTTTTAAAGATGCCTGATTTATCTTATTGTTATAAGAAAAGTATTTGAGATAATTTTAAAATTATTGCAGGGATAAAGCTAGGGAATATTATGTGATTTCAGCCTTGCATCAGATGGCGAACCAGAAAACATTTTGCAGCAGAAGTAAGGACTTTTTATACTAAATCTGAAAGTTATGGTAGTGTAAGAAAATTTATCCTCCAGTGCAGCCCACTATCGGTGAGAATCTAAAAAGTATATTCTACCAGGTTTCATCATTGTTCAATTGAAATCACGAAGGGAGTTCAAGTAATCCTCCACTTGTTGTTTCCAAAACAGTCGATGCCCCCCCCCCCTTCCTCTGCTGCCCAATTCGGGAGTCGATTGGAAAACCTGTGTTGGAGCTTCCTTGTTCATTCGCATAAAATGACCCAGCCAGCAGAGCCTTTGGGCTTCAATTCGCTACACTATTGTCAGTTCTGCGTAGAGCTCGTACAACTCATCATTAAATTTCCTTCGATGCTTCCCGTTGGCAACACGGGTAGGACCACAAATCTTCCGGGGAAATTTTTTCTCAAATACTCCAAGTTCCATCTCATCTTTTCTTGACACTGTCCATGATTCCGAGCCGTACATTAGGCCTCGTATGATGAGAGACTTATATAGCGTGATCTTTGTCTGTCGAGATAGGACTTTACTTCTCAATTGCCTACTTTTACATTTGTTGGCAAGAGTGATTCTCCTTTGGATTTCGACTATCGAGGAGATCAACAAGGAAAATTTAGTGTTAGACCCAAAAAATAAAAAGGATTTGCTTCCTTCGTTTGTATATGAAAGTGCACAACAAACCAAGTACCTAACTATCAACTTGCTTGGATTTGTCGTGAAACAAAATTTTTTTTTGTATGAAAGCCAAAAATCGTAAAAATCTAAAATCAAAGTTACTTGGGTTTGTTCTGAAACAAAAACTTTTTTTTATGAAAGGCGAAAATCGTGTTTTTTAAAAACTCTGTAACTGTTTATCTTGGCCAATAAATCCATAACTAGGTCGCAAAACATTTCTTGCACATGTGCATAAAAAAACTTTGGGGTCTTATCTTGTCATAATTGAAAAAGTTGTATGAATAAGTTGAATTTTGCCGGGGATATGGGCTGCTACGCAAACCCTTAATTTCCCAAAATTTGAAAACACTAGTTACTTGGTTTTTTTGTATCACGGGAGAGTTACTTCAACAAAAATTACCGTTCAAACAACCAAAATTTGGTCAACTTCAGAATAACAGCACGAGGTTGTTGATTCTACTAGTGCCTTTTTACCAGTTCCTTTTTTCTGTGTATATACACAAGAAATATAGCAGTTGACATACTAGATCATATATACCTCAGCATCATATTTGTATTTACCCAAACACGAAAAAGCATCTGCAAAACAAAAATTTCAAATAATGTTTGCATAGTACGATGTACTACAATAGATCGTACTAATGGTTGCGGTGTAATAAGGCTTATAATAATAATGTAGTATGAAATGGAATTTTTCGAATTAGTATTTTTCTAAAATAGATTAGACTTTTTCTGACTACACGTTTTTCAGTTTATATTCAGAAACTAACAATTTATATTCAGAAAATTACAATCCATATTCAGAATTTCCATTTGATATTCAGAAAAATGCAACTGACATTCAGAAAATTACAATTGATATTCAGAAAACTTCCTGAATATAAACTGAAAAAGATGTAGTATGATTTCAACCCGAGATTCATACATTCTTGCATACTAGTACGAACCAGGATTTTTCTGATTAGTATGATTTCGCCCAGCAAATTATAGTTGTAAACTAGTTTGTTTTCTGATTAGATAGGCATTGATTGGTTTAAGGGTAATCAGCAAAGAACTAGTATAAAAACATCTATAAAATGTATAGTAAAGGAGCTAGGTGTCTGCTGAGTAGTTTGGAATTGATTAGTTTGAAGGTAGTCAGAAATTAACTAGTATAAATACACCACAAAATGTATAGTCAATGAACTATATTGTTTGCTGAGTAGTTGGACATTGACTGGTTTAAAGGTGATCAGAAATGAACCAGTATGAATACACCACAAAATGTATAGTCAATGAACTATATTGTTTGCTGAGTAGTTCGACATTGACTGGTTTAAAGGTGATCAGAAATGAACTAGTATGATTACACCACAAAATGTATAGACAATGAACTATATTGTTTGCTGAGTAGTTCGAAACGAAATGAATTAGTATGAGTACACCACAAAATGTATAGTCAATGAACTATATTGTTAGCTGAGTAGTTTGGCCTTGACTGGTTTGAAGCTAACCAGTAATGGACTGGTTTGAAGCCTACCAGTAATGAACTAGTATAAATACACCACAAAATGTATAGTCAATGAACTATATTGTTTGCCGAGTAGTTGGACATTGACTGGTTTAAAGGTGATCAGAAATGAACTAGTATGAATACACCACAAAATGAATAGTCAGTGAACTATATTGCTTGCTGAGTAGGTCGGCATTGACTGGTTTAAAGGTGATCAGAAGTGATCTAGTATGAATAGACCACAAAATGTATAGTCAATGAACTATATTGTTTGCTGAGTAGTTCGACATTGAATGGTTTAAAGGTGATCAGAAATGAACTAGTATGAATACACCACAAAATGTATAGTCAATTAACTATATTGCTTGCTGATTAGTTTGGCATTGACTGGTTTAACGCTAATCAGCAATGAACTAGTATGCATACGCCACAAAATGTATAGTCAATGAACTAGAATTTTCGCCGAATAGTTTGGCATTGACTGGTTTTAAAACCATTCAACAATGAACTGGTATGCATATGCCATAAAATGGTTAGTCGATGAACTAGTATGTTTGCTGAGTAGTTAGGAATTTGACTGCAGGGCAGCTACAATTTGTATTTACCCAATACCGAAAAAGCACCTGGAAATTACAAGCTAAAAGACGGAAGCGAACGAAAAATTAAACATATTTTCGGACTCCTCTGCATGACTTGTGGCGTAGTTAGACGTTAGTTATTCCTCAGTGTGCTTAAAACGCACTATTTCCTACAATTGCCACAAAATAGTTATTTATAAGCTAGAACGTGAAGAATTTATTGTTTTTACTGTTGATCTCCAAGCCGTGCTTACGGCTCCTAAATCGGAAGTTAGTAGTCTCCATTATCGCTCAAAGTTGCAAGTTGATAATTTAGTATTTGAAGTAGAGGGTGGAGTGTCTTCCGAAGAGTTCGCTAGTGTTTGGGTATATTTTATTGCATCAAAAATTCTTCCTGATATTACTGGAAACGAGCCCAACACAAAAATAATATTTTAGAGCGACGGATGCACATATCAAAACCGAAATGTTACCATGGGCAATGCTTTAATCAACACATCTGTTAAGCCTAGAATAACTAGAAACTGGGCATTCTCAAATGGAAGCTGACACAGCTCGAAAATACGAAGACCTTCAATATTTAAAAAATACTTTACCAAAAGATCACCATCAGTATTACGATGAATTACCTCACGAATAAAAAAAACGCGTTGTTTGTTTATGTTTCACATTTTCTTTAAATACAAGTACATATATGAATTATTTATTTTTGCAATAAAGTTAAAAGCTACGAACTTGTACAGAACTTGAGAGCTCGCAACGGAAAACCCGGTCATTCGGTGCAAAGTCAACTTTCAAATTTTTGGGTTCGACTGTATGAGAAGTTAGGCAAGTTTACGTAGATGATCCCAAATACAACTTTTTTCTTTTTTCCATATCAAATGTACAAGCAGAAAAGTAAAAAAATGTTAAATGGGATCATCTACCTGTGCTGACCTCACTTCTCTTTAGTAACTGACACATACATTTTTGACCTTGGATAGTAAATACAAATGTTTGGGCTATCATATTCAGCCTTCCAAAGACGTAAATCACATTTACTTGTCAACTTTCGCAAAAGTCGATTTTCGTAAAAAGTTGTTCGTGCTTGTCTGCTATGAATCGCCGATAGTAAAACGCGATTGTATGATTAAGAGAAACATCTAGGCTTTCAGAATAATGTACTTTGATCCAAATATTGCTTCTAATTGCAGAGTAACAGAGCTCCAAAAAATAGGTCATTTGAGCTTTAGGCGCGGATTGTGGTATAACTAAGCCTAATATAAAAATTCTAAGACTACACCGATAAAAATAATTGTCCTAAAATTAAGGAAACGTACTACTTGGCTTAAAAAAAAATTATTTTTCCTATTTTTAAGGAAAAACTCTGTTTTAGGGACAAATCTACTTAGTTTAAAAGAACATTTCTACTTGCCATAAGTAAATCAATGTACTCATTTCAGTATTAAAGACATTTTTACTAGTTTCAATCAATTTAAAAGTTTATTAAGTATAAAACTGTCCTTAAGTTCAAAATAAGTGAATATTTCCTTATGCTGAGACATTTTTTCCAGTGATATCAAGGCAGTGTTTAACTTAATTTAGAACCATATTTACTTATTTTCGCTGTCGCCGCAAAAAACGTTCTGCCCGCGCAATTTTTAAGGAATTTTATTACATATTAAGTATACAACTATCCTAAAAATTAAAAATAAGTCAATATTTCCTTATGTTGGGAGGCAACGTGAGTAAGAGTGGTGAAATTCCATAAACAGAACAAAGGTGTAATTAGACGCTGTCAAGCGTAAGTATTCAATAGCTTCATGGTAGACATCTGAGTTTACCATTCGAAAAGTTGTGAGTTCGATTCTCGTTGAAGGCAATATAAGAACTGTGTAAAATAATTTTTTTTTTTTAAGTTTAAAATTACTTAACTACCATTTAAGTACAAGCCCTACTTAAAAGTAAATTTAAGTATAACAACTTCTTTCTTTTAAGGCAGTGCGGCCTTGGTGCAATATTGTTCCCTTCATTTACTTGAATTTGTATGGAGGTTTCCTTACTTTTAGGAAATCATTTTTATCAGTGTAGGTAAAAATTCTACAGAAGAACCTCTAAGAACCATCATACTCAGAAAATTGCTTTGGGTCACTCACAGGTTTTTTGATTTTGGAAAAGGTTCTAAGTCCAATGAAAAATATAAAAAGTAGTTGCCGAAAAGGTGCTAAGTCCCAAAAGTGCATATCAGTTGGCCTAAATTATAAATTTTTATTTTTTATGGGCTTCCACTTATTATACTCTAAAATTAAGTAACATGATGTAAAAAACCGAAACTCCTAACTTACATTTATGTTTTTATATTGTTTTTTGTCTCTCCTGTAAAATTTGAAAAATGGCACTTAGCATCTTTGCGACTTAAGTCGCCGCTATAATGATAATTACATACCAAAGAGACCACTTACACCATATTCCCACGTCGAAAGATCTTTCGCTGAGGTTTGCTGATGTATAAGTTGTTGTTTATAATACATGTTGTATATGCTTAATTATGATGTACTTAGTTAAATTGTAAATTGTTGTTATTAAAAAATTGTATGATGGTGGTGAGCTGCATCACATGAAGATAGAACCGGTAGATCACTTTATGAATTAGGGTGGGTCAGACAGCTTCCCAAAAGTTCTTACTTTTTGAAAACTTGATCGTTGTAATTATATGAAAATTTAATGATGAAAATTTAATGGTGAATCCATCTATCGTGAAGTCACGTTTTTCACTTCTGTGACATAAGGCTGATTACAAAATTGTTGGAAACTTTCATATTTCTGGTTACAAAATTATGTTTGTTTTCGCCGGTTGTAATCGGTGCAAAATTACTTCCTGGTTGCTGGTTATAAAATACGTAGCTTAGGACATCATGGGTTTTTGGGTTGACCTGATAACAAAATATTTGAAATTTTCCCGTTGCTGGTTATGGACTAGATTTGGACATTTTTGGATGTGGTTTTGTACTGGTTACAAAATGTGAGTTGTTGGCGCGACTTGTAACCAGAAACTAGTTATCTTTTGTAGACTGCATGGTACTTCGTAGTTAAAAGGTTTTACTGGTAAGCTATTACGAGGTCATTGCAAGGTTATTGCAAAGTTATTGCAAAGTCACTTTACGGCTACGTAAGCCAAGTAAATTCCTGTGAAAACCAACAAGTTAGCGCCAATTTCAGACTCTTTAATCTGACATTATTGAGGGAATCCTCACTTACCTTTCCTTAAATATATTCGGGATAGAAAAGATGATTTCCAAAGTTATGGTTTTCAACACGCTTTGAGCACGAAAATTACACTTTATTAACTTTATACTCAAATATTTTTCTGGGTCGAGTTAACTATCGCACACAACTTTACTGCTCCACGTCCAAAAAGGAAAAGGTCGAATCAGAGTAGAAAAACTACTTGTGGCGGAAATAGAAAGAAAAATTGAGAGCATGTAAATAAAAATATCATTGAAGTGCAAGGTGCATAAACGAACTCTACACTAATGACAAAAAAAAACAAGTAAGGAATGCTGTCTTCGGCTGTGCCGAAGGCTAAATACCTTTCATGAATAAGCGTCTCGATTTTCACTGTTTGATCCCAGTACAGTCTGTGTGAATTTAACTTAAGCTCATACCGAAATTATCGGAACTATCGATTATATGGGGGCGATGTGTTATATTGGTCCAATCTCATTGATTTTTAACACCGACATTCCACATTCTAAAATAGCAATAGTTACGAAATTTCACGTTCCTATATAACTACAGGAGTTATCTACCAAAATCCGTTTATTGGAACAATCGATTGTATGGGGGCTATGTGAAATATTTATCCAATCTTTATGATTTTCAACATCGATATTTCACATATAAAAATAGCAATACGTCCAAAATTTCACGTTCCTAGGTGTTTAATTACCGGAGTTATAGCCCAAAATCCGTTTATCGGAACAATCGATTGTATGGGAGCTATGTGAAATATTTATCCCATCTCGATGATTTTCAACATCGATATTTCACATATAAAAATAGCAATACGTCCAAAATTTCACGTTCCTAGGTGTTTAATTACCGGAGTTATAGCCCAAAATCCGTTTATCGGAACAATCGATTGTATGGGAGCTATGTGAAATATTTATCCCATCTCGATGATTTTCAACATCGATATTTCACATATAAAAATAGCTTAAACAAATATAAATAACTTACAAAATTTCACGTTCCTAGGTGTTTAATTACATGAGTTATAGCTGAAAATCCGTTTATCGGAACAATCGATTGTATGGGAGCTATATGTAATATCGGTCCGATCTTGCTGGTTCCGACAAATGATTCCTATATTGGAAAATGGTGGCCGCATACAAAATTTCAGCCAAATATCTCAAAAACTGAGGGACTAGTTTGCGTTCAAACAGACAGACAGACAGACGGACATGGCTAAATCAACTCATCTCGTCATCCTGATCATTTCGGTATACTTATTGATGGGTCTATCTCTTCTTCTTCTCATACTTACAAACATCGGACCAAAGTTATAATACCATTTCATGTTCATGAAAGGTATAAAAAAAACCAATGGCGGCGATATACCAACAGGTTATCATAACCTCTAACGAGATTTTTAGCCGAGCTTCTCTTTCCAACTTGTGGTGTGTTGCTTTTGAGTTTTTCCTACAAGTTGGCGGGACCTACAGTTTTTTGCCGACTCCGAACGGCACTTGCAAAGCAAATGAATTTTTTGCTGAGAAATGGCAGAAATACACCCGGAGAGTTTGCCAAACTACTACCGAGGGTCGACCCCGTTTAGAAAAATTCTTTTTCTAAATAATTCTTTATATTACTTTGCGGGGCATCGAACCGCCACGACTTGGTGTAGAAGGCCGAACACTTAACCGCTACACCACGGCGGCCGCCGTGACAACAATGACGTTAAAATACTGGACAATCGGTTATGAACCGGGTATTTTCATTTGATAGATATCAGATGGGTATACTATTAAAAATACATGTAGGTACTGCTACAAACGATACTACAAAGTGCACAGCAAACATTTCACATTTAAATATTTATACTTAGATATGTTTATGTTATGGTGTTAATAAGAGCATTGATCTCAGATCTGGTAACAACAATTTTGGGCTTTTCATTCAATTTTACTCGCACGTAGATTTTACCACGAAGAGAGAACGCTGACGCCCAAGCTCCGCGGCAAGCGACATGACTTCACGTAGAGTTTTTGGCAGACTCTCGGGGCATAGATATTTCCATAACCAGGTAGATCAACATCAGCGCCACACAACGATTTCTTTTTTGTCTTCCATATACAACTATAGATATGATTACGATCATGCTCAGAATGGAGTTTTAAGACAAGAAGGTTAGCTCTCGCATTACCATTTGAATTTCTCAGCCGAAAAATATCACCTAAAGTTGGTGGGTTGAGTAGTACTGCAGCACAAAGCTTAGAGAAAACGTCAGGCAAACACTCATCAGCAGCTTGAGGTATGCCATTTATGATCACATCAGTAGAGACGGCACTGCTTTCAACAGCGGTAACCGAGCTTGAGCTGCAATAACCCTGCAGCGAAAGCAACTAGTTGAAAACTACTTTACAACTACTTGGTGCCCGGGCCCAAATAGTAAGTGTTCTGTCTTTTTTCCATATAAGCAACTGGTATTTTTTACGTGTTGATGTCCTACGAAATGTCAATTGTCAGATTTCGACCAGACCATACCAGTCATCTACTAGTCATGATATACTAGAATTATACTATTGTAAAATACCAGTCCCATACTAGTTCAACCTGGACTAGTATGATTTCCATAAAATGAACTAGTCCCATACTAGTCCAAAAGAGGAGTAGTAGAAATATACTAGCCCAAAAAACATTGAACTTGGACTAATATGATTTCAACCAGAATTTTCGTGACTTAGCCTTTCTTTTATCATTTGCCTTTATGTTTATTCTTAAGAAAGCAGCGGCTAATTCTATTTACCCTATCACGGAAAAGCATCTGTGAATTATAAGAGAAAAAGAAGAAAACGAAACGAATGAATTTTGGTTTTTTCAACTGGTATGATTTCATCCAGAAAAATTTAGTTGTATAGTAGAATGGAATGGATATTTCCTGACTAGTATGGGTTCAGCTAGAAAATTCTAGTTGTATACTAATATAAAATGGATATTTTCTGGCTAGTATGAGTTCAGCCAGAAAATTCTAGTTATATGCTAGTATGAAATGGATATTTCCTGACTAGTATGAGTTCTGCCAGAAAATTATAGTTGTATACTAGTATGTTTCTGACTGGTTTGAGGTTTCGCTGCAGGGAAGCTCATTAGAAAGAGTGCTAACTTCAACGGATGTGCTCTCAGCTGCAGTTATTCTCTTTTCAAGCGCAATCATGGGCAACCGTTTCAGCCGCCAACTCACCCATTCTCTGCATAAGTCTCTCTTCGGATTTTAGCATTAAATTACTCAAATGATCGATGATGGATACTCTTAGTTCTTCTAGCCTCTTGTTCATGCCGTCCAACACTGCAGATGACGGAGTATCGGGGGTAGTGAGTGGATTGCCTCTTCTCGTGCTCATTTTGATTCTGCTTATGTATGCACGCAAACAAGCTGGTCATTTCAACAAAAGCTGGAAATTTTGTAGATATCAGGAACAGATTCACAAATCGAAAGATGCACAGCGGGTACAGTATTTATTGGAAATATATGTTTCAAAAATTTACTTAGCGACAGGAATAATTCACAAACAAGTCTTACTCTTTCGACATTTCTCTAGTTTTTTCTTTACCATAATATTCGTTGCAAGAAATTAAAATAATAGAAGATAGTTATAGCAAACATTATAGATTATGTGATTTACTTTTGCTTAATTGGATGGTTTACAGCAGGGGTGGGCAGCTTCGGCAGAGAGAGCTCGTTGAATGCGTGAAATTATTTACATCAGTGTGTCACTGTCTTCTCGCTAGTCGCGTGTGTGCACACGAAAACTTCGCCCACCCGGCGATGCTGTCCAGGCCTGGTTTACAGATAATAAAAACTAAGCTACACATTTTTTTTTTGGATTCAGCTTTAGCTACTGCATTCCGCTTCTATTGTGTCTTGAACATCTTTGAATAAATTACACATAGCGCAACGCCGTTTAAGGTCTGGTCGACGATGAGAGTCTATGCACCGAAATGCATGGATAAATTCCTCGTACATTTCCTCACAAAGTGAACGTTTCGAAGGGGTTTCAAAACAGCAGTAAGCCTCTCTAGCTTTGATGGAGTTTGCGTTTGAATTTTGCAGAAGTTGCAGCTCAGATTTGCATTTATTCAGGTCTTTTTGAGTAGATGTATTGAATCTCCTAGATGGAATAAGTGCTGTACCACTAATCATATCGTGTTGCTCCTCCTCACAGTATATACTTCGAATTTTCTGAGTGCGGTGCCAGAACTCAATCACAGCAACAGAGATTGCCACTGATATTCCAACGAGAAGAAAAACAAATACCCCACCTGCAGTAAATAAAAATCGACTCTCATAAAAATATTTGGTTAGTCAACCAAGTTCTTACCAATATTATCGAGGCCAAGTGCATTAGCCTTTGTTTGTTTATTGACATTAGTCCGTATGCAAGTATCACCTGTGCTTTTCCACCACTTGTCATAAAGCATCTGTATATCTCCCCTTTCCTGTAATGCTAATATAGAAAGAGAAATTTTGTCACGCCAAGGTGATTTTTTTGGTGTGGCAATACCGTAACCTAAAAAAAATGTTATGAAATCAGATAGCAATACAAGTAAAGAAAATATATTTTACTAACGAAATAGTACAATTTCCTGACTGGTATTGAACTAAGACAAGGACTAAAGTTATATTAGTACAAATTTTTAATTTAGAATACATCGGGTACCTTGCCGCTGTAATTTGAGCAGTATCCACAGGGCCAGATGTTATTTCCACTTACCATTTTAACTTAAATATGTTGACCTATTTTTAACTAGTTTTAGTCAAATCAAAATTAAATAGTACGTCGTTGTGCAGGCACGTATTAATTTTCGATTTGCTTTCCTAAATATTTTTCACTATGTCTTCGCATAAACAATACCTTGCTTGGACTGTTCTAATCGTATTAAAGTCGGTACCTGTGCTACCTGCAAACTATGTGACTCATAAGTTTCATAACACATGCTAACAAATTAGGATAAACTTTTGGACACAAAAAGAACGAAGCAATTTTCCATGTATTTTTGTGCCCTTAATTCAAATCTGAAGTCCGCTTTCCGACATCACGTCGGATTTTTAAGTTCTCGTATGGCAGTTTTCGAGTTTTCTATATAACTTTATGGGACATTCGCTACTGAGGATCATTATTGTAAAAAAGTTTAGCTTCATCGTCACGATATGATCCAGGGCAACGGCATAAAATTATTCGGTCTAGCTGACTTGTAGAAAAACTCACTTAAATAAATTTCTTTCACTTTTATTTTTTTTTCATTGTTCCCGTAGTAGATGTCGCAAGTTTTTATGTGACTTCAATATAGTAGCCGGCACGCAGAGAGTACGCAATATCTGGGAGTATTATTGTATTACGCTCAAAAATGCTTGTGTGTTGGTGTATGGTATTACTTAAAACGCAAAGGTCACGGGTTCGAGGCTGGCTACTTTTTCTAATTTGTTTTTTTTTTCATATAATTTTTTTTTTAATCTTACACTGAACGACGATTTTGATGCAATATTCATTCAGAATGAGCGAGTTATCAAATATTATTTGCTCCCAATAAAAAGATTTATGGCGACGGCGAGTACCGAAGAAGATATAATGATGAGCTGTATGAGCTTTACACAGACGTCGACATAGTTAAGCGAATTAAAACCCAGCGGCTTCGCTGGCTAGGACACGTGGTGCGAATGAACGAAGACACTCCGGCCCCGAAGGTATTTTTACCGGCACCCGCCGTGGAAGTAGAGGAAGAGGGAGGCCACCACTACGATGGCAGGACCAAGTGGAGGCAGATCTGAGAACACGCTGTGTCTCCAATTGGCGACAGTTAGCTCTACAAAGAGCCGACTGGCGAAACATGTTAGACGTCCAAAATCGCCTAGGCGGTTAAAGGCTATTTTTAGAAAGTAAGTAACTGAAAACTATTAGTTAACTAACTAGTACAATTACATTTACTCTCACTACCTTTTCTTGAACAGTGTTTAAGCGTTCAGCAGAATCAGTCCGTCAGTACGTCGAAATTACTGACAGCAAAGGAGACTGCGGATGCTGGTATGCGTAACGCCAGATACGACGGATACGTCAGAATAGAATTTGAACTAAAATTGAAGTACGTCACGCAACTGACGTATTGGCGGACTGATTATGTTTCCCGCTTTAATCACAGCCAACGAGTTTGTTTCGTTACTGGGGCTAGTCTTTGTAGTTGAGCGCACTAGTTAGGACAACATCTAACAAGCTCGTATTTTACCCGAACATGAGAGTACATAAGGTTTATACATACAGGTTGAATCGTAAGATATGATGCACAATTTTTTATATTTATCGATAGAATACTAATATATTTGAACGGCATGTCAATATCTATGGTTTTAATATGAATTTCTCTTGTCGCTATATCCATATCCATATTTAATGCATAGTAATAATGGTAGAGAGAGCGTATTAATATATATGGGCCAAACGTAAATTTTTCTGTGACGCATAATCATCAAATTTTGTAATATGCCGTATTCGAGTGGTTGAACACTGGGGCAGGAGAGCAGGGTTCGAATCTTACTAAAACCAGATGTCAAATTGTATGAAATTTTGTTTTTTAAACTATTTAGAATTTGCCAATCGTTTATATGGGTACCACTTCAAAAGAGATTTATCAAAAATGCATTGATGGAACATCCGTATTCATTGATGGGATAGGATTATCAATTTTTGTTTAATATTGTATCAATAATTATGGATGTTCCATCCATAGATTTCCCTCCGTGTAAATAAATGTTTTTTTATTTTAATTATTTAATGCGAAATGTCACTTACGTCATACACAGAGCCAAAAATGCCTAATAAAATTAATAAGATTGTCTTTATGAACGGTTTTCAGGCTCAGGGGTAGTCAAGACGGCGGAAACGAAAAAAAAACCATACGCAAATCTATTTGGTTTAATGAGGAAATTCTTATTGATATTATCAAGTGCAATTTCTTCTTTTTTCTTTGCGATTTCTTTTTATATGTGTTATTAACAAGAAAATCTTCTCGAAATTTCTGTCAAAATATTGAAAAAAAAGCTCAAAGAGAAAAACTTCTTATTTTAATAAGATGATCTTAGGGTTCCTAACAATAAGATTTGACTTATTAATGTTTTCAAAGGAAAATCTTGCAGAAAACGGACTGATTTCTTAGGGTTCTTAACAAGAAGATGATCTTAGGGTTCCTAACAAGAAGATATGACTTATTAACTGATTTCCGCATAATTGTATGTGTTAATAAGACGATCTTAGGGTTACTAACAAGAAGATCTGACTTATTAATTGATTTCCGCATAATTGTATGTGTTAATAAGACGATCTTAGGGTTCCTAACAAGAAGATCTGACTTATTAACTGATTTCCGCATAATTGTATGTGTTAATAAGACGATCTTAGGGTTCCTAACAAGAAGATCTGACTTATTAACTGATTTCCGCATAATTGTATGTGTTAATAAGACGATCTTAGGGTTCCTAACAAGAAGATCTGACTTATTAACTGATTTACGCATAATTGTATGTGTTAATAAGACGATCTTAGGGTTCCTAACAAGAAGATCTGACTTATTAACTGATTTCCGCATAATTGTATGTGTTAATAAGACGATCTTAGGGTTCCTAACAAGAAGATCTGACTTATTAACTGATTTCCGCATAATTGTATGTGTTAATAAGACGATCTTAGGGTTCCTAACAAGAAGATCTGACTTATTAACTGATTTACGCATAATTGTATGTGTTAATAAGACGATCTTAGGGTTCCTAACAAGAAGATTTGACTTATTAATGTTTTCAAAGGGAAAACATATTTCAGCATAATTGTATGTGTTAATAAGACGATCTTAGGGTTCCTAACAAGAAGATTTGACTTATTAACAGATTTCCGCATAATTGTATGTGTTAATAAGACGATTTGACTTATTAACTGATTTACGCATAATTGTATGTGTTAATAAGACGATCTTAGGGTTCCTAACAAGAAGATTTGACTTATTAATGTTTTCAAAGAGAAAGCATATTTCCGCATACTTGTATGTGTTTATAAGACGATCTTAGGGTTGCTAACAAGAAGATTTGACTTATTAATGTTTTCAAAGGGAAAACATATTTCCGCATAATTGTATGTCTTAATAAGACGATCTTAGGGTGCCTAACAAGAAGATTTGACTTATTAACAGATTTCCGCATAATTGTATGTGTTAGTAAGACGATCTTAGGGTTCCTAACAAGAAGATTTGACTTATTAACAGATTTCCGCATAATTGTATGTGTTAATAAGACGATCTTAGGGTTCCTAACAAGAAGATTTGACTTATTAATGTTTTCAAAGGGAAAACATATTTCCGCATAATTGTATGTGTTAATAAGACAATCTTAGGGTGCCTAACAAGAAGATTTGACTTATTAACAGATTTCCGCATAATTGTATGTGTTAATAAGACGATCTTAGGGTTCCTAACAAGAAGATTTGACTTATTAACAGATTTCCGCATAATTGTATGTGTTAATAAGACGATCTTAGGGTTCCTAACAAGAAGATTTGACTTATTAATGTTTTCAAAGGGAAAACATATTTCCGCATAATTGTATGTGTTAATAAGACGATCTTAGGGTTCCTAACAAGAAGATTTGACTTATTAACAGATTTCCGCATAATTGTATGTGTTAATAAGACGATCTTAGAGTTCCTAACAAGAAGATTTGACTTATTAATGTTTTCAAAGGAAAACATATTTCCGCATAATTGTATGTGTTAATAAGACGATCTTAGGGTTCCTAACAAGAAGATCTGACTTATTAACTGATTTCCGCATAATTGCATGTGTTAATAAGACGATCTTAGGGTTCCTAACAAGAAGATTTGACTTATTAATGTTTTCAAAGGGAAAACATATTTCCGCATAATTGTATGTGTTAATAAGACGATCTTAGGGTTCCTAACAAGAAGATTTGACTTATTAACAGATTTCCGCATAATTGTATGTGTTAATAAGACGATCTTAGGGTTCCTAACAAGAAGATTTGACTTATTAATGTTTTCAAAGGGAAAACATATTTCCGCATAATTGTATGTGTTAATAAGACGATCTTAGGGTTCCTAACAAGAAGTACATACGATCCCCTCTACCATTCCCTAAAATAAATTTTGCCCGAATCGTGGTACATTATTCTAAAATTTGACCCTCATTATTTACAAAACGTTTGAGAATATACTTTTCTGTGCTTATGGGGAATATTCTGTGCGTGTGTATTAGTGTGTTTTTTGCGATCAGCTGCGAGTTGCGCTACTATATAAGGTATACAATTGTGTGCACCGCACACACTTTCTTTTTTTAAAGATTTTTGAAGAGGGTTAATTTTTCGAAAGTTACAAAAAAATGTTGTTTAAAAAGTCATAGTTGGTTTTCGACGAAATAAAGCTTCAAGCACAATGAAGTAATACATTTTCGGGATTTAAAATGTATGCATCTGTTGTATAACTTCAAAATTCAGATGTGGGTTTTTAACGAAATCAAGCTAACGTGCTTTAAACACTATGAATTTAATTTCGGAATTCAAAATGTATCTGTTGTATACGCTATCAGATAACTTAGATACACTGGTTTACAGCCAAAATGCACCAGAGACGCCATAGTGAAATTCCTATGTAAAATCACCTCCTAATTCCGAAAATCAAGGTTATTTTTACTTGAATGGTACCGTTTTTGAGATATTTACGATTTACCGTTATTTCAAAAAACAAAAAAGATGGTTCCACTTAATCGTGTTTATCTCAAGAACAAACTGAGCTCTTCCAAAACGGTTTGAAAAATTTGAAAGCTAATAAAATTTACTATAATCAGTACATACAACACTTTTTGCTAGGTCCTGCAGATTCACACATATTGATCAATCATTACGGATTTTTTTAATTTTTTTTGTAAAAATATAAAAAAATTTGTACTTTGCGAGGAAGCATCTCGAAAACTTTTTGTTTTTTAGCAGATGTTAGTGTCGTTTTCTCAAACCTAGGTACATTTTAAACAAGAGCATATTTTTGAGGCAGGTAGTGTTTTCTTTGTAGAACTAGGGAACCTTTTTGTTTAGGTAGGCTTGAATTTTTACTGGATCTAACTATAAATAAGAGTACATGCGCCTTGTTCCTTCATAATATCTGCAAGGCTCGGCGGATACTGTTCAGTTTATAATTGCAGTTTATAACCCGTCATTTACTTAAAAATAAAAAATGAATAAAAGGGCGCGAGAGTTTGAGTGTACAAATGATCCAGATATGTTCTGTTTCATCTGCGGTCAATTTATTGTTAAAAGTATGAGACGTGTGTTTTCAAATCCTTTGAAAGTTACATACTATAAGTGTTTTGGAATTGAGCCTAAAAACCATGGACACCGAACACTGTGTGCACCACATGCCGAGTCGAATTGATTTCTTCGGAAACCGGAACAAAAAGGTACGTCGTAAAAATTAGGAATTTGTTCCCTTTTAATGCATAGCATAGACTAATTTCTGAAACTATCTATTTACGCGAGACCACTACATCATAAAGGATTGGCCAGAACGAATCGAGTTTCAAGTTGGGGTAGATAACATAAAATACTCTCCACTTATAAAGAAGGAAAAAATAATTCTACCTCCGCTCCACATCAAGCTCGGCCTTATCAAAAACTTTGTGAAGGCTTTGGACAAAGAAGGCGAAGCTTTTCATCATTTGAACACAATCTTCCCAGAGATTTCAGAAGCAAAAATAAAGGAAAGGATTTTTGTGGGACCGCAAATAAGGAAAATGATGACCAATAACCATTTCAAAGAACTATTGCCACCAGTGGAGGCAGCAGCGTGGGATTCTTTTGAAAAGGTCGTTACTTCTTTTTTAGGCAAACACAAAAGTCCTAACTACGAGATGATAGTGAACGACTTAATCAAAAACTATGCGGAAATGGGTAAATAAAAAAACATATTATAAATTATATATTACATAAATTTACATGAGAATATATAGCCATAAATCTGAATTCATCGTCCAGTTCCGAACAAACAAGAACGGGAAAAATATAAACAAAAAATTTGTTCTGAATTGAAAGATAAATCCAGCCTAAGAAAATTATATACTAATGTGTCACTTATGTATTTATCTAATTTACTTTTTTATTTTCTTTCAGGAGTAAATATGTCTTTAAAAATTCATTTCTTACACTCCCACTTAAATTTTTCCCCGCAAAATCTTGGCGACGAAAGTGGCGAGCATGGCGAAAGGTTTCACCAGCAAATGAAAGTGATTGAAAGTCGGTATCAAGGATTCTGGGATGTCGCTATGATGGGCGACTACTGTTGGTTTCTCATAAGAGAAACCGATCCTAATCTAAATAAGCGTCAAAACAAGACACATAACTTTTTCAATTATAAAATAAGATCATAGAGTTAAGACAGAACCATATGTACATATGCTATTATTTGTAGGGTACTTAAGTATTAAATGGATATATTTACTTGAATGCTTATAACTTTTGTATTAGTTCATCGATTTTGTTCACTGATAGCTTGTTGTTTAAGCGACATAACATGGTTTCGTTTATTTCATCTGCATTACATATTATTGTAATTCGCAGATAATTTATGGAATATTCGGAATACATAGCTTATAGTCGCAGTCACAAAATGTGGTTTTTCACAAGCAAAATGGGGTAAGCCAATAGCCGCCAATGCCTCAGAGCCCAAGTGCTCACCACCAAATAATAAATATAAGGTGTAACAAAACACTAGTGGTTTTTCATAAGTAAAATGAGGTAAGCCAATGTCGCCAATGCCTCAGAGCCCAAGTGCTCACCACCAACAATTTTGAGGGGTTTTCTAAGGAAGTGACAATAGCCAACGATGCATTCTCAGAGCCAAAGTGCTCGCCCCAATTAATACATACAGAGTGTAATTACCAAAACACAGTCCGCTAGACTTGATGGTACATACCAATAATTAAAAAGAACCAAACACAGTCCATGAGACTTGATGGAATATAAAAATAATAAAATAAATAAAATTAAAAAGGCTTTGGTTGAGGTGGGATTCGAACCGGCAACCCCGGCCAGCTCCCTCAACCATATAATATAGCAAGAACAATAATAATAAACTGCTCGCCGCCCACCATTTAACTCCAGCTTAGATATGGTCCTTCGAGCCGGATCAAACCAGCAACCTATGGCTCTTTACTAGACGACTAAGCCGTCTAGGGCGGGGAGTATGTTTAAGCGACATAACATGGTTTCGTTTATTTCATCTGCATTACATATTATTGTAATTCGCAGATAATTTATGGAATATTCGGAATACATAGCTTATAGTCGCAGTCACAAAATGTGGTTTTTCACAAGCAAAATGGGGTAAGCCAATAGCCGCCAATGCCTCAGAGCCCAAGTGCTCACCACCAAATAATAAATATAAGGTGTAACAAAACACTAGTGGTTTTTCATAAGTAAAATGAGGTAAGCCAATGTCGCCAATGCCTCAGAGCCCAAGTGCTCACCACCAACAATTTTGAGGGGTTTTCTAAGGAAGTGAGAATAGCCAACGATGCATTCTCAGAGCCAAAGTGCTCGCCCCAATTAATACATACAGAGTGTAATTACCAAAACACAGTCCGCTAGACTTGATGGTACATACCAATAATTAAAAAGAACCAAACACAGTCCATGAGACTTGATGGAATATAAAAATAATAAAATAAATAAAATTAAAAAGGCTTTGGTTGAGGTGGGATTCGAACCGGCAACCCCGGCCAGCTCCCTCAACCATATAATATAGCAAGAACAATAATAATAAACTGCTCGCCGCCCACCATTTAACTCCAGCTTAGATACTTGTTTTTTTTGTAATAAAACAGAGCTTAGAGGGGGGGGGGAAATATCTGCTAAAAAACAAAAAGTTTTCGAGATGCTTCCTCGCAAAGTACAAATTTTTTTATATTTTTACAAAAAAAAATTAAAAAAATCCGTAATGATTGTTCACTATGTTTGAATCTGCAGGACCTAGCAAAAAGTGTTGTATGTACTGATTATAGTAAATTTTATAAGCTTTCAAATTTTTCAAACTGTTTTCGAATAGCTCAATTTGTTCTTGAGATATACACGATTAAGTGGAGCCATCTTTTTTGTTTTTTGAAATAACGGTAAATCGTAAATATCTCAAAAACGGTACCATTCAAGTAAAAATAACTTTGATTTTCGGAATTAGGAGGTGATTTTACATAGGAATTTCACTATGGCGTCTCTGGTGCAGAAAAAAAGTTGGAATTTGTGATCCAGTGATATTAATAAAAAAACATGATTTGTGTATAGTTGATTTTTTTAAGTTTTTTAACAATAAATAAAGTTTTTTTAAATTAAAATGTGGGGTTTCAACGAAATAAAGCGGGTGCTCCAAGCACTATAAATTTAAGTAATTTCTGTAAAGTATCTGTTCTAGGTATGACTGAACAGATAAATTGAAAAAAAAAGTTTTGTAACTCCATCTAAGTAAAAAAAAAACTAATGGTTGCAATATACCAACAGGTTATCATAACCTCTAACAAGAGAGTTTTTTGCACTTGCAAAGCAAATGAATTTTTGCTCAGAAGCTTCTCATGGCCGAAATACATACGGAGAGTTTGCCAAACTACTGCCGAGGGGCGACCCCGTTTAGAAAAATCTTTTTTTATAAATAACTAGCTGACCCGGCAGACGTTGTCCTGCCACAAATTTATTTCCCTGCATGTTTCTCTAACCCGATCCCTATATCTATTTTAATCCATGTCCCTATCTCCTTCGTATAGGAGGAACCACGCCCCCTTTTTCGTTATCCCCAGTTTTTTTGGAGGTGGCAGGGATTAATCTTGTTTAACTCCTCACGAAATTTCAGTGGCCTAACCTAAATACTTTCAGGGATATGGACTATGAAGTGTTTCCATCGTTTGGGAGGTGCCACGCGCCTTTTTTCTTTATCTCCAGTTTTTTTGGAGATGATAGGGATTAATCTTATTTAACTCCTCATGAAATTTCAGTGGTCTAACCTAAATACTTCCCGAGATATGGACTATGAAGTATTTCATTCGTATGGGAGGTACCACGCCCCCTTTTTCGTTACCCCCAGTTTTTTTTTTGGATGTGGTAGGGATCGATCCCATATAACCCCTTGCCAAATTTCAGTGGTCTAACACGAATACTTCCAGAGATATGGACTATGAAGTATTTTATTCGTATGGGAGGTGCCACGTCCCATTTTGGTTAACCCCCAGTTTTATGGGTGAGAATGGTGTTGTTATCCTAAAGCTCTGTACCAATTTTCAGGTCCCTTTTAGAGATATTCACCTTCGAGAAAAAAGTTTGTATGGGAGATGCCCGTTGTCCGATGTCCAACAGTTTACAATGGAAAATTGCAAAAAATTCGCATTTTTTACCCTGAAATAAAAGCCGCATTCTTCTGGAAGATATCGCTCCGGCTTACGCTCATTTCTCACGGAAACAGTCCGGTTACTATAAAGCTAAAGCTAAGGGTACACCTAGCGACGCGACGCGACACGACACGACTCGACCAAGTATTCTTTGCATGTGTTCTTATGGAGCAACACGACGCGACACAACAATGTTGATCAAATAGGCAACTATTTGGTCGTGTCGCGTAGTGTCGTTAGATGTACCCATACCTTAAGACTTCACCAACAGAAGTCGGTGCGCTTTCACGTAGATCCGTGGTATACACATTATTAAAACAAAAATACCCAAAGAATTTTCGTTTAATACCAAATTTCATTAAATCAGTTTTAAATACAATGCTTTTTTTTGATTATTAAAAAATATATATGCATTCAAGATGGTAATACGTTAAAAAAAATTAAAAAAACGACGCAACTTCTTAACATTTTAATGTGTTTAGTATGAAACCCAAAAAAAAAACGACCCAATTTGAACACTGCGTTGAACCATGCAGCGACATCTGTTTCTGAAAAATTTGGCTTGTACGCAGCTACGACAAAAACCAATTCAACACAGAATGAAAATATCGCGCTAGGGGGGAAATAAACAAAAAGGAGATACCTATAAATTATGGTGGAATTAATAAGATGAGATATAAAATATGGTGGAATTAATAAGATTGTAAGGGAGGTACCACGCCCCCCTAATATTTTGCTTTGATTTTAATACATGACCTGCGCGTGGTAATAACAAACAAACCCCCCAAAGGAAGTATATTATTTGGTTCAGCCGTTTTCGAGTTTTAGCGTGACGACTGAACACCATTTCATTTTTATATATGTATATAGATTAACAACCAAAATAATTAAAGATTATATGGGAGGTACCAGGCCCCCTTTTTCGATAACCCCAAGTTTTATGGGTGAGAATGGTGTTGTTATCCTATAGCTCTATACCAATTTTAATGTTCCTACCTTAAACACTTTTGAAGATATTCACCTCGAAAAATTCAGTTTGTATAGGAGGTGCCACGCCCCCTTTTCCGATTACCCCTTCTTTTATGTGTAAGAAGGCTTTTGATACCATATAGGTCTATACCAATTTTCAGTTCCCTACCTTGAACCCTTTCACAGATATTCTGCTTAAAAAATTTAGTTTGTATGGGAGGTACCACGCCCCCTTATTGGATAACCCCCGGTTTTATAGGTGAGAGTGGTGCTGTTATCCTGTAGCTCTGTACCAATTTTCATGTTCCTACCTTAAACACTTTTGAAGATATTCAACTTGAAAAATTCAGTTTGTATGGGAGGTGCCACGCCCCCTTAATATTTTGTTCTGATTTTAAGACATGACCTGCGCGTGGTAATAACAAACAAATCCCCCAAAGGAAGTATTTCATTTGGTTCAGCCGTTTTCGAGTTTTAGCGTTACAATTATACACCATTTCATTTTTATATATATAGATATAGATTAACAAACAAAATAATTAAAGATTGTATGGGAGGTACCAGGCCCCCTTTTTCGATAACCCCAAGTTTTATGGGTGAGAATGGTGTTGTTATCTTATAGCTCTATACCAATTTTAATGTTCCTACCTTAAACACTTTTGAAGATATTCACCTTGAAAAATTCAGTTTGTATAGGAGGTGCCACGCCCCCTTTTCCGATTACCCCTTCTTTTATGTGTAAGAAGGCTTTTGATACCATATAGGTCTATACCAATTTTCAGTTCCCTACCTTGAACCCTTTCACAGATATTCTGCTTAAAAAATTTAGTTTGTATGGGAGGTACCACGCCCCCTTATTGGATAACCCCCGGTTTTATAGGTGAGAGTGGTGCTGTTATCCTGTAGCTCTGTACCAATTTTCATGTTCCTACCTTAAACACTTTTGAAGATATTCAACTTGAAAAATTCAGTTTGTATGGGAGGTGCCACGCCCCCTTAATATTTTGTTCTGATTTTAAGACATGACCTGCGCGTGGTAATAACAAACAATTATACACCATTTCATTTTTATATATATAGACTAGCTGACCCGGCAGACGTTGTCCTGCCACAAATTTATTTCCCTCTCTGTTTCTCTAACCCGATCCCTATATCTATTTTAAACCATATCCCTATCTCCTTCATATAGGAGAAACCAAGCCCCCTTTTTCCTTATCCCCAGTTTTTTTGCAGGTGTCCGGGATTGATCTTATATAACTCCTCACAAAATTTCAGTGGTCTAACCTAAATACTTCTAGAGATATGGACTATGAAGTATTTTATTCGTATGGGAGGTGCCACGCCCGCTTTATCGTTAACTCGAGTTTTTTGGGAGGCATTAGGGAACGATCACATATAAACCGTCACCAAATTTCAGTGGTCTAACATAAATACTTGCAGAGATATGGGCTATGAAATGTTTCCTTCATATAGGAGAAACCACGCCCCCTTTTTCCTTATCCCCAGTTTTTTTTGGAGATGTCCGGGGATCTTATATAACTCCTCACAAAATTTCTGTGGTCTAACCTAAATACTTCTAGAGATATGGACTATGAAGTATTATATTCGTATGGGAGGTGCCACGCCCTCTTTATCGTTAACTCGAGTTTTTTGGGAGGTATTAGGGATCGATCACATATAAACCCTCACCAAATTTCAGTGGTCTAACATAAATACTTGCAGAGATATGGGCTATGAAATGTTTCCTTCGTATGGGAGGTGCCACGCCCCCTTTTTCTTTATCTCCAGTTTTTTTGGAGATGATGGGATTAATCTTATTTAACTCCTCAAGAAATTTCAGTGGTCTAAACTAAACACTTCCCGAGATATGGACTATGAAGTATTTCATTCGTATGGGAGGTGCCACGCCCCCCTTTTCGTTATTCCCAGTTTTTTTGGAGGTGGTAGGGATCGATCTCATATAACCCCTTACCAAATTTCAGTGGTCTAACATGAATACTTCCAGAGATATCGACTATGAAATATTTCATTTGTATGGGAGGTGCCACGCCCCCGTTTTTCGTTATCCCCAGCTTTTTTGGAGGTGGTAGGGGTTGATCTCATATAATCCCTTACCAAATTTCAGTGGTCTAACATGAATACTTCCAGAGATATCGACTATGAAGTATTTCATTCGTATGGGAGGTGCCACGCCCCCTTTTTGGTTAACCCCCAGTTTTATGGGTGAGAATGGTGTTGTTATCCTATAGGTCTGTACCGATTTCCAGGTCCCTACCTTAAATCCATTTAGAGATATTCACCTTGAAGAAAAATGTTTGTATGGGAGGTGCCACGCCCCCCTAATATTTTGTTCTGATTTTATAACATGACCTGCGCGTGGTAATAACAAACAAACCCCCTAAAGAAAGTATATGATTTGGTTCAGCCGTTTTCGAGTTTTAGCGTAACGACTGAACACCATTTCATTTTTATATATATAGATTGTATGGGAGGTACCACGCCCCCTTTTTCGATAACCCCAAGTTTTATGGGTGAGAATGCTGTTGTTATCCTATAGCTCTATACCAATTTTCATGTTCCTACCTTAAACACTTTTGAAGATATTCACCTTGAAAAATTCAGTTTGTATGGGAGGTGCCACGCCCCCTTTTCCGATTACCCCTTCTTTTATGTGTAAGAAGGCTTTTGATACCATATAGGTCTGTACCAATTTTCAGGTCCCTACCTTGAACCCTTTCACAGATATTCTGCTTAAAAAATTTAGTTTGTATGGGAGGTACCACGCCCCCTTATTGGATAACCCCCGGTTTTATAGGTGAGAGTGGTGCTGTTATCCTGTAGCTCTGTACCAATTTTCATGTTCCTACCTTAAACACTTTTGAAGATATTCAACTTGAAAAATTCAGTTTGTATGGGTGGTGCCACGCCCCCTTAATATTTTGTTCTGATTTTAAGACATGACCTGCGCGTGGTAATAACAAACAAATCCCCTAAAGGAAGTATTTCATTTGGTTCAGCCGTTTTCGAGTTTTAGCGTTACAATTATACACCATTTCATTTTTATATATATAGATGATGCTACTTTTGCCGGGCATTGATCCGCCACGACTTGGTGTAGAAAGCCGAACACTTAACCGCTACACTACGGCGTCCGACAAACTACATCTAAGTAATTAACCCATTTTCGACCGCTACAAGAAATAGCCATAATTTTTTATTTTCGTTTTAAGACAGCGTTTATTGGGCCCTAATCAAGAAAAAAAATAAATTTTAAAAAATTCCGTCCGTTCGTTTCCTTAATATGGAGTGGTCGAAAAATCGACCGCTGGCCGTTAATGGTATAGCATATTTAAATAAAAATCTCTGCAGCGAAACCAAATTTGCTTCAATGAATTTTAAACTCTTTTATTTCTAAGAATATTTTAGTTACCCACTTTACAAACCACCAGGTTCGTTGTTAGTGGGTAGTCAAACGGAGACTCGGCCCTAGCGTTATAATCGGAGCTTATATGATGAGCATTAGCGTCAGCTTCAATAATAAGATGACCCGTGCAGAAATTTTCCACCAGTTCTTTCACCTCCTTTTGTGGAGGAGATTCTTCGGCGTCGTAGGGCATGTAGACCGACGCCATCGTCATTGTCAGCTCAGACTTGACCAAAATACAGTTTTTGACCTTGCCCTCCTCATTAGCTTGGATAAGCTTGTACCCCTTTCTTCCCAATCGACAGATCCTTGAGCTACTGACCCAGTGCTCTTGGATAAGGACCACGCCTATGTCGCCTTTAAAAAGACGACTGCTTAAAACAGCCGAGGCTGCCTTAGATTTATGCAGGTATATCTGAATCACCACCAACATGAGAGAGCTCAGACGTCCCAGCCACCGGCGTATCGTCCAGGTCTGCCTCGTCTAGGAGGCTGTTTTCCATCGACGAGTTGCTCAGACCACCTGCACGATTTGGCGTAGCGGAAACCCTACTATATATGGTAGTATCAACATTGGTGCGCTCAGGATTGGCTGACACAACCGTGACGTCGAGATCTTCCCCGTCCGACAGGCCTTCTTCCATCGCCAAGTTGATCGCACCACCCCCGAAATTGGACATGGCGATAACATGCTTTCCGCATCGGACTCCTCCGCTTCCATTTCCGGTGCCCCGGAGTGGCTGGAATGACAGCGCGCGGTGCATCGCCACGGTATACATGGATCGCGATTTCACCCGCACCGTACTGCACTCGTCCATTGCACCTTTTAAGGGGGTCGAGTGTCTCCTTATTCAAGGTGAAGATTACCTGCCTATCAGGCCCTACTGCATCCCTGACCATATTGACACCAGTCCTACGTGGGAGGGACGGATTCATGACCCGCAGCATTGTGAGAATTCTCTCAGGTTCCGCAGGGATGGCAGGAATCCATGCCCTTGCCCTTGGCTGATCCGGGATGTCCTTCCAGTCGACGACCTCGATTCTTGCCCCTGAGTAGACTTCACCCAGTCTTCCAACTGCTGCCTTGTACAGTTCAACAGTTGTAGCATTTTCGCACGCGAATACTTTAATCCGAACCTGGTGCCAACCCGCATCGGTATCTCGCGTCGTACAACCCGGAGACCCCAAAATAATGTCAAAGAGAGCAGACAGATTCTGCTTGCATTGCTGTTAATAATAAAATATGTAGTGCCTGAAACTAATACATATATCCAACTTACCTTTGCTTTAAAATATTAGAGTTATTGCAAAATTGACATTGGAATTGTTTTACTCTCAAAATATGATATTTTTTCTTTTAAAAAAATTTGAAATAATTGTTTTTTTTTTTTTTTGGTTTCTCTTTTTTTATCTGAACAAAAACGACTAAAATTAGTAGTATTTTCATCCATATACTAAAATTATAGTTAAATTATTTTTGGTAAAATTTTTGCACTCTTAGTACTAAATAAGTTCTGAATTAACTAGCAATGCAAACTGTTCACGAAAGTATTATATTAGTTCAAAGTTGGTGGTCGAAAATTCGACCAGCGGCCGAAAATGGGTTAATAAAATATAAGTTGCATTTATGCTCAGTGTACCTATTAATATAATCAAGCAATGCGGTTTCAACATGATTCATTCTGTAGTATATCAGAGCATGTCACTAACAACAGGAAGTCACACGCCAACTTTTAATATATGGAATGTAAACATTCTGCAGCGTCAACTTATTTCTAATTACGTTCAGTTTCTCACGCTAAGCACAAGAACAGCCCAAGCTATGGAGTGATATCAGTTTGCATACGGTAGCCACATATTTGTGGATATGAGCGACTGCATTATTGACAGCTCCACGCTTGGTACATGTATATATGTAGGTGATTGCATTGCTAGTAGCTCCACTTACAAATATGATTGTGTGCACGTTGGTGACTGCACTGAGATGTACTCGGACCTATGCACATATGAATATGTGTACATATGTGCATAGCAATATGTTTAGCCTGTAAGAATTAGAAGTAAATATGTATTAGAAGTAAATATGTATGATAGTAAATAGCTAGTACATAAGACTTTTTAGAGTATAAATAACCTGCACTTTATCAATAAAGAAGAGAATTGGTATTCGGCACTCAACGGTTCCTCAGCAAATTAAATATTTTGTTTTCATCTTTCACATGGCGATCCTTGCCAGGTCTGACGGCAAATTGCTCTTACAATAGCAATTGCCTTATAATCCTGGCAGGATTTACATTAAAAAAAAAAAAACAGTTTTTTATTCTATAAAAAAAAATACAGAATCAAGTACAAGTACGGCAAGCAAGCTAAAAAAGCAGCCGCTAAACATTCGCTTCAAATATTGGCAAAACGTGTCATATAAACCTCTGGGTGTTTTCGAAAATACATCTATTCTGCAAGCACCTTCAACAGGCACTATAAAGAACTAATTGGGAATGCAGAGGCGTGCATAAAAAAAGGAATATTAAGGAGCCATCAAGAACGTGAGGGTGCTGAGCTACACAGGAGAATAAGATTAAGTTAATTTAATATACATATATATATATATATATATATCTTTTTGCAGGGTAACCTTATGGTCAGCCTAACGGCTGCCTAAACTAGAAGGGCAAATTAATATTTGCAGTATAAAATTATTTTTTTGTAGCCTTAAAAAAAAAAACTTTTGAATTAAATAGATAATAATGCCAAATAACGATTCCATCGATCCTAATGTGTTTTTGGATGAATTGTTAAAAGAACTAGATGAGGAGTATAAAAGGTTTATTTTGATAGAGAGAATTAAATGGTTGATGAATTTCAGAAAATTAATAAATGAACAATAATAATCCGAAAATTTTTTTTTTTCTTTTTGTTAATTAGTTGATAATTCCCTTTTACAATTTAATATTTGCTGTTTCAAATTGTTTTTTTTTTGAACGTCTAATTTTGTTTTACCCGCTGTTAATCTATCCTCGGAAGAGGACATATAAACGAAAAAACAATTTGATAAAGTCTTTTCCCGTGTAGTCGAACCGGGTCTGGAAGCGAATAAAATAATTAAAGAAGAACAAGTCAGGCAAGGCCCTAAGCCGCTGACTTTGGAGGAATATAGAAAGAGAAATAAACTCCAAAAAAGCCACGCATTCCAGAGCCAGTGAGATATAAACGAAAAAGAGGAGGCAAGCAGTATGATAAAAGAAGAGAACTTGCCGAATTGTATCAACAGTTAAATTTATGTACGAAAAGGGAACTAAAAATTAAATTGAAGAAAGATATAATGATTTTAAGAAAAAGAATTGAAGAATAATAATAATTTTTTCTACTGTAGGTACAATAAAAATTGACCATAACATCAAGCTTTTAATAATAGTTTTGATTAATAAATTTAAAATAATTTTTTTTTTGATTCATAATAATGTCAAGCCGTAAATGTAACGGCGCATTTGCTTCAAGTGAAGAATTACAAAAAGAAATCGACGAATCAGTCCTACCACCTAACTATGAAAAAGAATTAGGCACGTTATCTCATCTTACCTTTAGTTTTAAAGGTCACTTTATCGGGCAGATAAGTGTATTTCCGTTTGCTATAATTATTTGGGCAGATAAATTTATCCGCCACTTCATCTGCCCTTTAAAATTTATTCTTAACTTTAAACTGAAGCATTGCCAGCTATGTATGTTTCAGTTTTGTTTACATTTGTATATCTGACATTTAAATTATTTTGAAATTAATTCAAAAATATCAAAACGACAAAAAAATACAATTAAATAATTTCGTTTTATTGCAATTAAAGTCACAAATAAGGTGTTGCTAGTACACCACAGGTCCTTTATACCTTGCTCCGTGATCTGGCTTAGGCTATCCAGGAAAGAAGCTCCTAAAAAGCGCATTCTCGCGCCGCTTAAAGCCGACCGTTGCAGATGAAGTGTTCCACCGTTCCCTTCTCCTCATCATCTTTGCAACTCCTACAGCATCGACGGCAGGGTACACAGCCTTCTGCGTGCCTACCAATGAGGCAGTGACCCGGTTAATACCCCTACCAATATTAGCTAGGGCATAAATGCGTCTAGAACAGTGGTGTCCAAAAAAGCATAACCCCTATACACACGTACATTCGAAGTTAGAATTTTTGCCACACTGGTATAGCCTTTTAAGATCAAATTTTGGCCCTGTTTGTTTGGATATCCGACACTCTGGGGATTGGCTTGACGGAGTGTGTGCTCCTTCAGCATTAGTTTGCATATTGCAAACGGCATACTTAAGCGCTATTTATCCTGAAGAACCTGCTTGGTAGTGCCCTGCCTGGCAAGCTCTTCTGCCTTACAGTTTCCCTCAATGTCTCTATGTCCCGGGACCCATGTGAGGTTTACGCGGTTCTGTTGGGCCATCTTCTGAAGAGATCGTCGACAGCTGAGCGTCAGTTGGACGAGTAGGAGCCAAGGGATTTGATGACCGCTTGGCTACCGCCATCGATACCACGTTTGCTTATCTAGGGCGCAGCGTCCAGGGTTGCCGAGACCTCCGCCTGGAAGACGCTGCAGTGATCAGGCAGTCTGAAGGATAGCTAGAGGTTCAGGTCCTGTGAATAAACCCCTCCTACAACTCTGCCGTCTAACTTCGTGCCGTCGGTAAAAATGGAAATGCTGCCATGAGTAGCGGGACTCCACTCCATCCTCTTCCATTCTTCAATGTTTATTTTGAAGCAGCTATCTTCGATTATTGTGGTCGCACAGAGATCTGTGCCCAGCGGAAGAAAACTGTAGGATCCCAGAATACTGGAGTGTCCAGTAATGCTTGCGCCCCAGCCGGACGTTTCCTTTAGACGGCTTAGCCTTGAGGTGCACCACAACAGTGATGTGGGTCCCGGGCCGTAGTGGTGTACCAGGGAACTGCGCCGTTAATGAGCTGGCGAGGGAATCTACTGGACTGCCGCAGAAGAGTCAATTGATACATACTTCTACTTCTCTTCCTACGAGAGACACAAACTTCACTCGGTTTTCACCGAAAAGGCTAAAGGTGGGCACTGGAACCTAAATGTGAGGTGTCCAGGTAGACTTGGCCACACTTTAATGAGAAGTGAACAAAGTTCATCATTAGTGTAAAGCGCCCGTTTTGTTGTCGTTGTTGTAACGAAGCTCCCCCTGCCCAAACGTCTACATTTCCTTGACCGAAATTGTCATCAATGTCTTCTAACGGGAGTCCTAAGAAACCATCAGTTTTTACAGGGTTCTACCAAAGGAAATGGGTGTTAGAAGAGTGGGCTCCGAATAGCAGGTGAATAAATAGTTGGTGTTATGAGGAGACGAGCCGAATGCCGGCCTCTCATTTGGCAGGGGTTCAGGCTAGATAAGTAGGAGTGTATTCTGTTACGATATCCAGAACGTAATTGAGCCAGAGTGATCCTTATCTCTCGAGGATGATGACGCTCCTCGTCAGCAACATGAAGTGTTGGGTTTGCAAAACGGCCCACAGACGTCTCAGGATTGTGTTTCAGGGCCTGCACATGGATCTTTGGACCAAACGGCGATGCTGCTAGGTGTCGGATCTCATCAAAATGTTTACGTAGATGTGTCCTTATGGTCCTAGGAGGCGGTATCAGCTCAAGTAGTTGCCATGCTGCGGTTTCCATAAATTTAACTGGAATTGCCTGCAGAATATTTTATTATGCTCCCTAACTGGGAGCATTTCTGTCTCGTGAAGTAAATGAGGTTTAGAAGACATAACGACACACCACGTAGCAGTTCTGATTGCGGTGTTTTGGCAGCCTTGAGTTACCTCTTGTTTAATCTTGCGTGGTTTTGGTTTTTGTTCCTAAAAACGACAGACGTTTGACGACCACTCAGATAGTTAGCTGACCAACCCTAAAGACAGGAGGGGGGAGTGATGAATCGTCCAAATCGGAAACCAGCTGAAAGGCTTGAAGATACATCAAGGGCAACTAGGACCGGCCTTTTCTGGTTGAGTCCGTCAACTATCTGAGTGTTTATGGCATTGAGGGCAGAAGTTGTACTCCTAATTTTCCGAAAGCCATATTTTCAAGCCCTCTCTCTAGGCGTAAACGTTTGGGTTTCCCGACAAATTATTTCTGACGCAAATTTAGGGACGAGTGAGAAATCGAAAATAATAAACACTTCAACTGCAAGTGTCCCGCGATAGCCAAAACTAGGAAATAATCCACCATTGCAACAGTTTTGGCCACATGCTTCAGCGTAGCCTGATCAGTTGATGCGCCCGCAATGTGATAGAACGTCAATGCAGTATCCACATCATTGATGTTACTCAAAAAATGAAAGAAATCGAGATGATCATCTCGTGAGATACCCAAAGGATTCTCTTTGAATTTAGGCTTGGCACGTTCAATTTGCGCGACTTCTTTTTGTGTGAAAACCCCGTATAGGCTAATAATAGCTCAGCAAAATCGACTTCGGTAACCAGGCCAGCATCATTTGGATGTTTGCGCTCAAATTTGAGTGTGAACATTTCACGTTGTTTTTTAAGCATAATTTATTTACAATATTTTTGACTGAAACAAAATAAAATTGTCATTGTCATTGTCAAATATATTGCTATTCTTAAAAAAACAGTGAACGTAGTAGATTTTTACATGACATAAATTTTTTTTTATCGGGAAGATGAGAAATTGAAAATAATTAAAGGCCACATTTACCACATTAGCGTTTGGATCAGACACTTTGGATTCATGTCTTTCCGTTATCAAAGAGTTATTCAAAAGAAATTTGTATTTCTTGTTTATTTATTTATAAAAATTTTTTTTCTTAATTTTAACAAACAGGTTGAAAGCCGCACGACCTCATCATATTATTTCCTCTTCTCTGGTAGTGGGGTTTTTTACATCTTCAACTGTTGGTTCCCTTTTCATACCTACCTCTTTCCAAAACTTAGTTAACCAAACTAATGCCCATTATCTCATCCACCCAATAAAGTGAACTTTATTTATCGGGCAGATAAACTATTCCTCACTTTATTGGGTGGATGAGATAATGGGCCTTAGTTTGGTTAACTAAGTTTTGGTAGGTATGAATAGGGAACCATCAGTTGAAGGTGTAAAAAACCCCACTACCAGAGAAGAGGAAATAATATGATGAGGTCGTGCGGTTTTCAACCTGCTTGTTAAAATTAAGAAAAAAAAAATTTATAAATAAATAAACAACAAATACAAATTTCTTTTGAATAACTCTTTGATGACGGAAAGACATGAATCCAAAGTGTCTGATCCAAACGCTAATGTGGTAAACTCTGTTCAAATAATAGACCACACTGAAGCTTTGGATGCAATAAAAATTTACCTTTTGGCCATTGTCATACTTAACGCTGTAAACTTGTTCTTGAGATTCTATTCAACACATAACAATTTTTTGAAGAAGAAGTATCAGAGTCGCGCCGACGGCATAGATAAAATTAAAAAAAAAACTTAAAGAATGTTTTTCTAATTCCCCTACCTAAATGGGTCAATGGGAAGAAATTAATAAAATACTCACAGAAGAGAAAATTTTGGCAGAAAAGTCATATAAAAGCATTACTAAAAATACGAAAATCAAGAATGAAACTGTGTTGAAACATCTCAACAATTTTACAGTCGTTGAATAACATAGGCAAGGCTATTCGAGGGGTATATAACCAGTTGACTCCTAATCACAAGCTTGAGGCAAAGCAAACCTTTTCCAGTTTTAGGGATAAATTGGTATCATCACTACACAGAGCAAAAAGTCACATAAAATGCCCTGTAAATCAGAACAAAACTGAGTAGATAATCACATAACATTAAGAAGATTTTCTTTTTAATATTTCAAATTGAAAAAAAAGGAACGCTCAACCCAGATGTCTAGTCTAGTCTAATCTACACTACCATGCCATCGATACTTAACTTGCCAACGTCTAATTACACCTTTGTTCTTTTTGTCTCACCACATGTCCAGTTGCCTTATTGCCTTCACCGCGAATCGAACTAAGAATTATTAACTGCTGAACGGAGATCTCTACCATGATGCTATCGTGTACTTGTGCTTGGTAGCGTCGAATTACACATTTGAGGAAGGTATACTTTTATGTACATATGTTGTATGTACATATGTTGAGACGTTAATAGCAAAATTTGAATTAATAAGGGATCTTTTAAAAATAAATAGTTTTCCTTTTTAATAAATTCAATATGAATCTAGTGAAAAAAAGAGGATGTTCTCATTAATTTACTTTATACACATTTTCTCATAAACACAAGCAGATTTCTTCTAAAAATTGAACGTTTTTGACAAAAGTACATAAAAAATTCATAAATAAGAAGCTAACTCCTTCTTTTTTTCCTTTTCAATAAATTTGAGAAGAAATTCAAGCTAAAATCTAAAAGATTTTCTAGCACAAATTTCTTCAAATTTGTCCCCACTCGCTGTCCCCGGCCAAAAAGCTTTTTTAGCGATTGTTGAACTCGCGGAAAAGAATTAGCAGACTGAAACAATTATGGCGCAACCAATGATAGCATTTATCATAACTGCGTCATCGATCTTACCAGAATTCGATGGCAAACCTGAAAACTTGGCTAGTTTTTTGGATGCCCTCGATATGCTCGAACAAATTAAAGAGGATCATGAGGCTATTGCAGTGCCTATGATAAAAACAAAGCTGAAAGGCACAGCCAGAAATTTTATAAGTTAAGGGTGAGTCAGTCGAAGTTATAGCAGCAAGACTCCTGAACATCCAACAACGCAGTAAGACAGCTAATCGCGCTTGTCCAGGAGCACGGAATGTGGTTGAGAGCTAGACAGGCTGTGAAGAGAAATACCAGCAATTTAGCTGATGTCTCCAACGTGTTTATAAGTTGCGCGGGGATAATCCCATCCGGCCCGGCAGCCTTATACGGTTCAAAGCTCTTAACTGCCCACCTTACCCTTTTCTCAGTGATGGGTGTATTTACTGCCAGGTTTGTTGCAGGTGCTAGTGGTGCGTCATGCAGATTCCCCGGAAAATGTGTATTCAAGAGCAGCTGAAGGGTTTCCTCTTCCGTGCTGGTCCAGGATCCGTCAGGCTTTCGCAAAAGCTGATGGCTGTTTGACTTTTTGAGAGGACTCGTCTAAGTCTCGCTGTGTCGTCGACCTTTTCGACGCCAGTGCAGAAATTTCTCCACGAGGTTCTCTTCGCCTGTCTTAGAGCTTTTTTGTAGGCCCTTAGTTTAGCTTTATATTCGTGCCAATGAAGCTCACAGCCGAGGTTCTTGGCCTTGTTAAATTGTTTCCGGCATGATTTGCGGAGCGAGTCCAAATCGTAGGACCACCAATGTGGCCTGTGTTTACCGCGTGGTTTTGGCACTAGACAAGCCTGTCCTAGAGCATTTGAGAGCGCAGATGTAAATGTAGTAACAAGATCCTCCAGCTCCTCTACTGATGATGGGGCTTGTGAGGGCAGTACTGGTAGGTCTCTATCTAATATTTCATTGTGTAACTGCCAATTAGTGTTACGTGGATTGCGCTTCATGATTGGTTGTTCTATAATATAGTCTAAAACCATTTCTATGTAACGGTGGTGGGAGAATGAATGTTCTTCAAGAACCCGCCATTTTCTGACCCACTCATAAGCGCCTTCACTACAGATAGTGAGATCTATGACCTCCCTGCGGGTCTTAGTGATAAAAGTAGGCTCATTACCCACGTTGCAAATTATCAGGTTGGTTGTTAGGAGGAAATCAAACAGAGTCGCCCCTGGCATTGATATCGGAGTTAGGCCGATAGCGGTAATATCACCATTGGTGTAGTTAGGTAGGAGAAAAAGTTCAACTCATACTTGACCAAAATCCACGTTCTGACTTTGCTCTCCTCGCTGACTCGAATGAGCTTGAAGCCCTTAGTCCCCAATCCACAGATTCTCGAGCTATTGACCCAGGGTTCTTGGATGAGGACCACATCCACGTCGCCTTTAGAAAGACGACTACTTAACGCGGCCGAGGTCACTTTAGATTTGTGCAGATTAATCTGAAGCATCACCAACATGAGAGCGCACAGACTTCCCTGCCGTCCCCATATCGTCGAGGTTTGCCCCATCCCGGAGGTTGCCTATCAACGACGAGTTGTTCCGATTAACTGCCCGATATGGCGTTGCGGGAGTCCTGCTCTCTGTAGCGTTAGATGTTAATCGCTCAGCGTTGGCTGCTACCACCGTGACGTCGAGGACTTCCTCGTCTTGTAGACTGTCCTCCATATCCCAGTTGATCACAGCACTATCGCCAAGGGACGTGGCGGATAACATGCTTTCCGCATCGGAATCCTCCGCTTCCTCTTCTGGTATTTCGTCTTCCGGTTCCCCCGGAGCAGCCGAGAAGGCAGCGCACTAAGCATCACCACGATATACGTGGATAACGATCTGGCCTACGCTGTAGTGTACTAGGCCATTGCACCTTTTGAGGGGCTCGATTGACTCTTTATTCATGGTGAACACCACCTGTCTGTCGGGCCCTACCGCATCCCCGACCAGATTGACACTCCAGTCATCCGTTGGGAGGGACGGATTCATTAGCCGTAGCATCCCGAGAATTCTCCCGAGTTCGTCAGGGATGGCCGGAATCCACGCCCTTACCCTTGGACGAGCTGGAATGTCCTTCCAGTCGACGACCTTGATCTTTGCGCCCTTGTAGACTTCACCCAGTTTAGCAGCTGCTGCCTTGTACAGTGCTACAGTTTTTGCATCCTCGCTTTTAACGATCCGGAAACTCCGGAGCAACGTTGAGAAGAATGTTGTCGAGTTCATTTCGCACGTAACGCCCCCGGTCATTGGGGATGGCCCGACGGTCATTGCCTCGGTCAAGGACGCATATAAGGATCCTGTCCTTGGTTACCTCAGCAAAGCTTAGTTTGCCCGCTCCAGGGGTATTCTGATGCCGCTTGGGAGGGGGACTTAACTCCAGGTCCGACCTCTGGCGCTTGAAAGGGTTAACTTTTAACCTCTTTGGCAAGTAAGTATTTTCGAAATCCGGTATCACAGCTTTCGCTAGCTCTACCGATTTCCTGGAATTCGCCGACAGCGATTCCTGCGGTCGCATAACACCCTGGATTGGGAGGGGGAAGATCTTTGTCGTCGCGCCAGAGAGGCTAGGCTGCTCTCGTGATGAAGTGCCGTACGAAGCTATGATCATAAGGGCATCGTAGCCCTGTGGCTATCGACTTAAGCCCCCGTACCGTGGCAAGGTATCCTCCCTTCACGAGGGGGCTGGCACCATTACCCATGGAAGAAAATAATATAAGAGAATCTCAAGCAGTCGAAACAAACGAAAATATTTCTCTACCATAGACCAACATCCGAGCCTTGCATATTTGACTCGCAATGCTGCTGATCACATTAATACTTCTTCCCGTAGCTTTGGTAATTCAAATTGAAAACAGAAGATTTGGGTAAAAAATTGGCATTCATTTTGAGGGTATCGGATCGGCAGCCATATCATCTGCAGAGTGGAACCTAATTATATACTACGATCAGAAAACATTCTCGGGGGAATTGGCAGCGCTTTCAAACGATACGAAAGCATTAAGCCGCCTATGCCAGGAAATGGACCACAATGCATTTGTAACTCCCCGGTAAGACACTTTGAACAGACTTCTTGCCTTTGAAGTAACAAAAAATTCTAATAAACAAAAAAGTTACAGTCGATTTACAGTTAAAGCTTGTTTTTTTTCGTTATTTCTGTGTAAAACAAAAAGAAAGTTGGTGCATTATTAAATTTTGTGACATACGATAAAATTAAAGCATGTTTTTTAAAAATCAGTGTTACCAACCGAGTGCGACATAGTTGAGTATTTACTCTTTTTAAAGAACTATGGTATAAAAAAAAACAAATAAACCTTAAGCTTTCAAGTTATGCGGGAATTGTGGCAGCCGAAATATAAAAATTTTAAATATTATAAGAAAGTATGGTGATGTTACCAGACATCCAATACGATTTAAAAAGGACGAATGGAACAATATGTTTCGAATTTCGAAGTGCAGGTGTAGTATTGGGGATATTGGGAGTTGTAATGGCTCTGCTGGTCGTCAAACCTCACACACAGCAAAGCAGTTTTTAGTAGATCAGTGCAGTACAAGACTGAAACAAATTGATTCTATAGAAGGAGAAGCAACAAGTGTTTGCGAACTGGAATCTCATACCATTACTGAATGTGTTAACCCGTCAGTAATCTTGGATGGGTACGTTCCCAACTCATCCGAGGACGAAGATTTTGAAGCCGAGCGTCCTGGGCCGTCGCTGAATGTGTGCTACATATCTTTGCGAAACTACGCCATGGCCTTAGATCGCACTGATACTTCGGACCGCTTTGGAGCACTACTCGCCACCACTCTTATACAAGATTTGCGTATTTCTATAGCCGCTAAAGTTAATAAAAATTTTAACCAGGATATTTCAAAAAGAATTATATCTTACATTGATAATTTTATTCTAGACAAAAATTAAATTTCTAGAGAGCGTTTAAGATTTCGCAAAGAAGCCCAAGCTTCGGTGAAAGAAAACTCTTTTCTGCAAGGTATTTCCTTTGATGGAAAAAGAGACCTTACCCTTAAGAATACTGAAATTAATAAAAAACAAGTAAGGAAAGCTGTCTTCGGCTGTGCCGAAGGCTATATACCTTTCATGAATAAGTGTCACGATTTTCACTGTTCGATCCCCAGTACAGCCTGTTTCAATTTAACTGTATTTACTATACACATTACACATCTTTGTTATAATTTAAAAAAACTTACAAAATAATAGGATCCGAGTTATCGGAACAATCGATTGTATGGAGGCTATATGTATATTATACGTGTACACTACATAAATTGAAAGTACTCAAATTGCAAAATTTTATGTTCCTAACTTTTTAATTGCAGAAGTTTTGGCCAAAAATTCTTATATCTGAACAATCGGTTGTATGGGGGCTATATGTTACATTTGCCCGATCTCGTTGATTTTCACTATATACACTACATAAATAGAAAGTACTTGAGTTGCAAAAGTTTTGGCCAAAAAACCTTATATCTGAACAATCGGTTGTATGGGGGCTATATGTTACATTTTCCCGATCTCGTTGATTTTCACTATATACACTACATAAATAGAAAGTACTCGAGTTGCAAAATTTTACGTTCCTAACTTTTTAATTGCAGAAGTTTTGGCCAAAAATTCTTATACATTTGCCCGATCTCGTTGATTTTCACTATATACACTACATAAATAGAAAGTACTCGAGTTGCAACATTTTACGTTCCTAACTTTTTAATTGCAGAAGTTTTGGCCAAAAAACCTTATATCTGAACAATCGGTTGTATGGGGGCTATATGTCACATTTGCCCGATCTTGTTGATTTTCACTATATACACTACATAAATAGAAAGTACTCGAGTTGCAAAATTTTACGTTCCTAACTTTTTAATTGCGGAAGTTTTGGCCAAAAAACCTTATATCTGAACAATCGGTTGTATGGGGGCTATATGTTACATTTTCCCGATCTCGTTGATTTTCACTATATACACTACATAAATAGAAAGTACTCGAGTTGCAAAATTTTACGTTCCTAACTTTTTAATTGCAGAAGTTTTGGCCAAAAATTCTTATATCTGAACAATCGGTTGTATGGGGGCTATATGTTACATATGCCCGATCTTTTTGATTTTCACTATATACACTACATAAATAGAAAGCACTCGAGATACAACATTTTACGTTCCTAACTTTTTAATTGCAGAAGTTTTGGCCAAAAAACCTTATATCTGAACAATCGGTTATATGAGGGCTATATGTTACATTTTCCCGATCTCGTTGATTTTCACTATATACACTACATAAATAGAAAGTACTCGAGTTGCAAAATTTTACGTTCCTAACTTTTTAATTGCAGAAGTTTTGGCCAAAAATTCTTATATCTGAACAATCGGTTGTATGGGGGCTATATGTTACATTTGCCCGATCTCGTTGATTTTCACTATATACACTACATAAATAGAAAGTACTCGAGTTGCAAAATTTTACGTTCCTAACTTTTTAATTGCAGAAGTTTTGGCCAAAAATTCTTATATCTGAACAATCGGTTGTATGGGGGCTATATGTTACATTTGCCCGATCTCGTTGATTTTCACTATATACACTACATAAATAGAAAGTACTCGAGTTGCAAAATTTTACGTTCCTAACTTTTTAATTGCAGAAGTTTTGGCCAAAAATTCTTATATCTGAACAATCGGTTGTATGGGGGCTATATGTTACATATGCCCGATCTTTTTGATTTTCACTATATACACTACATAAATAGAAAGTACTCGAGATACAACATTTTACGTTCCTAACTTTTTAATTGCAGAAGTTTTGGCCAAAAAACCTTATATCTGAACAATCGGTTATATGGGGGCTATATGTTACATTTTCTCGATCTCGTTGATTTTCACTACATACACTACATAAATAGAAAGTACTCGAGTTGCAAAATTTTACGTTCCTAACTTTTTAATTGCAGAAGTTTTGGCCAAAAATTCTTATATCTGAACAATCGGTTGTATGGGGGCTATATGTTACATTTGCCCGATCTCGTTGACTTTCACTATAAATACTACATAAATAGAAAGTACTCGAGTTGCAAAATTTTACGTTCCTAACTTTTTAATTGCGGAAGTTTTGGCCAAAAAACCTTATATCTGAACAATCGGTTGTATGGGGGCTATATGTTATACTGGTGCGATCTTGTCAGTTCCGACAAATGATTCCTATAATACAAAATGGTGGCCACATACAAAATTTCAGCCAGATATCTCAAAAATTTAGGGACTAGTTTGCGTTCAAACAGACAGACGGACAGACGGACATGGCTAAATCAACTCAGCTTGTCATCCTGATCATTTCGGTATACTTATTGATGGGTCCATCTCTTCTTCTTCTCATACTTACAAGCATCGGACCAAAGTTATAATACCATTTCATGTTCATGAAAGGTATAAAAAGCGATTAAATAGAACAGTGGAAGAACATATAACGCTAGTAAGGGAGCCAGAATCAAAATTTATTGTATATTCTACCACCATTCTAAGTACCTGAGAGGGAATTCAGCAATCTAAAGTAAGTTTTTTAAATGATCAAAATTTTTCGTTGACCCATTTAGTCGCTATCAATTGTGATGGTATGGAACGAATTGCCTTTAAAGGCGTTGTTAAAAAAATTTTTCGGATCGCAAAAAGGTCCGGGATTGTAGGCGAGCACAGAAGGAACAGAAATCCTTACATGCGAAAATTATAAGGTAGGCTTTTTATGTACATATTTGGGGGTATATTTTGTTCAATTTTGTTTGTTGGTAGGTCTTCAAAGGTTATAAAAAAATCGCAATGGGTGTCATGCCTGAAAATATTGAGGAGTGGAATATAAGATCTGATCAGCGTTACCTATATCGCATGGTTAAAGCGATTAATAGTGGTGTTTGTAATGATCACCTTAGTAGGGAGAAACCTGGTCCTGTAAGTACAGCACGCTAGTTATTTACGGCATCAAGACTTCTACGTTTATACGTATCCAAAAAGCAAAGCACCCCAGCTCTTCGTTAATAAAATCTGTGGAGTTTGTTGTTAAGGTTTACGCACCATTCTGGTTTTTGGTAAAGAGCCAGCCAGAATCTATACACGGAAGCCGTCACGTTTTTAAATATATTTGTTGGATGTGAGATTTTCGAGACGATGTTCAGAAAATAATTCGTCCTGTTGTAGAATACAACGCTTATTATTGCCATCTGGAAAACATTATTTTGTCAATGATAGCGGATTCAGACCAAACTGTACGTTTTGAAGCGTATGAAAAAATAAGAGCCGCTCGGCGCGATCAGCAATCAGTAGTGCGGTTATTTTATCTACCAAAACAAGGAATCGTAAATTTCAATAGTGATACTTATACGCAAATGATAAAATGGGAACAATTTGAAAATATAGAGCCGTCCTGTTTGCAGTTTTACACTGACGAACAACTTGCTTTTTATCAATATTCTGAAGCTGAAGTTATAAAATTACCAGGTAAAACTTTGTAACAAGAGACTGAGTTTTTTGTATTGAATGGTTTATTGCAGAATTCTTATGCCATTCCCAAAATACGGAACGTTTCGTTCGTGTTGTTAGTGAATCTGCGCTAGCATTTACAGATCATAAACGCTTAGGCCATATTTTTTCAAAACTGGAAAGCAGGTGCCGCTACAGTCTGCTTGACTCGTCAAAATTTAATTTAAAAATTTTGTGGGGCAATTGCAAACTTTTTTTTTTGTATGGGCACCGACCCGGTGTAGTATTCAATCATCCATATTGGACGTTTTAACCGATTCTCATCAATCTTCTCCTAATACCAGTTACAACAAGAAATAAAGAAGTACCGGTGCAGCAAGACGATTTATTATAAGCTTTTATTTAGTTTCACCTGACGGCTGTCTGTAATCAAATCTTGCAAGCTAAATTTGATACACTTCCCGGTGTCCGATTGATCTGAAATTCTGCACCCATGTATAACCCCGATGACAATGCAATATTATAAAAAAAAAAATTCGATAGGTGGCGCGTGGGTCGCTATATTTTCAAAATTCGCATTTATGGTCCGATTTAGCTGAAATTCGTAACATGTATTACTACCATGAAAATAAATATTTTTGTAAAAAAAATTCCGCTAGGTGGGGCTGAGATAGCGGTAATAAAAACTCAAAATCGTAATTATGGACCGATTTGGCTGATATTTTACGTGTGTGTTACTTAATTAATTTCTAAATGTTGAAAAAAATTGGACCCGATAGGTGGCGCGTGAGTCGCTTTATTTGAGAATTACGAAGGTCTGTTTTCAGTGTCGATTAATTCCTTCTTCAACGAACTTCCCGTTGAGGTAGGATCTTGATATTTTCACCATCGTTTAGTTTTCTGCCTCCACGCAAAAAAATAAAAAAAATAATTCCGATAGGTGGCGCACGAGTAGAGATATTCGAAAGTTTTCATTCCAGGAAATTTTGCATTTGATATTGTACTAACTTGCAGTTAAGATGGGATTTTGCAAATTTTCATCATCGTTCAGGCTTCGCTAACAGTAAATAAAAAAATTTGCTTAATTTCAAAAATCCCATTTATCGTTTAGTTTAGTGTTTATTCCAATATCCCAAAAGTAACTTTATTAACCACGCGGCTTTATTGTAAAAGATTCTATGGTTTATGTTGCTGCTAGCAGCCGATTGATGTCGCTGCGACAATAAACTGTACGTTTTGAAGCGTATAAAAAAATAAGAGCCGCTCGGCGCGATCAGCAATCAGTACTGCGTGTATTTTATCTACCAAAACAAGGAATTGTAAATTTCAATAGTGATACTTATACGCAAATGATAAAATGGGAACAATTTGAAAACATAGAGCCGTCCTGTTTGCAGTTTTACACTGACGAACAACTTGCTTCTTATCAATATTCTGAAGCTGAAGTTATAAAATTACCAGGTAAAACTTTGTAACAAGAGACTGAGTTTTTTCTATTGAATGGTTTATTGCTGAATTCTTATGCCATTCCCAAAATACGGAACGTTTCGTTCGTGTTGTTAGTGAATCTGCGCTAGCAGTTACAGATCATAAACGCTTAGGCCATATTTTTTCAAAACTGGAAAGCAGGTGCCGCCACAGTCTGCTTGAGTCTGGTCAAAATTTAATTTAAAAATTTTGTGGGGTAATTGCAAACTTTTTTTTTTGTATGGGCACCGACCCGGTGTAGTATTCAATCATCCATATTGGACGTTTTAACCGATTCTCAACAATCTTCTCCTAACACCAGTTACAACAAGATATAAAGAAGTACCGGTGCAGCAAGACGATTTATTATAAGCTTTTATTTAGTTTCACCTGACGGCTGTCTGTAATCAAATCTTGCAAGCTAAATTTGATACACTTCCCGGTGTCCGATTGATCTGAAATTCTGCACCCATGTATAACCCCGATGACAATGCAATATTATAAAAAAAAATTTCGATAGGTGGCGCGTGGGTTTTTCAACGAACTTGCCGTTAAGGTAGGATTTTGAAATTGTCATCATCGTTTAGTTTTCTGCCTCCACGCAAAATAGCAAAAAAATAATTCCGATAGGTGGCGCACGAGTGGAGATATTCGAAAGATTTCATTCCAGGAAATTTTGCTTTTGATATTGTACTAACTTGCAGTTAAGATGGGATTTTGCAAATTTTCATCATCGTTCAGGCTTCGCTAACAGTAAATAAAAAAATTAGCTTAATTTCAAAAATCCCATTTATCGTTTAGTTTAGTCTTTATTCCAATATCCCAAAAGTAACTTTATTAACCACGCGGCTTTATTGTAAAAGATTCTATGGTTTCTGTTGCTGCTAGCAGCCGATTGATTTCGCTGCGACATTATTGCCTCTTGTTGATAAACCGAAAGTAACTTTATTAACCACGCGGCTTTATTGTAAAAGATTCTATGGTTTCTGTTGCGGCTAGCAGCCGATTGATGTCGCTGCGACATTATTGCCTCTTGTTGATAAACCGAACTAAAAAGTAAAAAATAAAATTAAAGAAAAAAACTTTTTTAAAAATAAGCTTTTATTATTGGTTTATAAAATTAACTAAAAAGTAAAAAATAAATTGACTGTAAAGGAATATAACATTTTATAAGTTCATTGTAACCTTTAAAGATAATTTGGCTTCCTCGTCTGCCACAAAATAATTCCATATTGTACATAATTATATATTTCTAACATTAAAACTTTACACCTAAATTATTAAATCTTCCAGTATATATCACATTCCTAATTTTATTAATAATAAAAATTATTGAGTTTCACCTGATGGCTGTCTGTAATTAAATCTTGCAAGCTAAATTTGATACACTTCCCGGTGTCCGATTGATCTGAAATTCTGCACCCATGTATAACCCCGATGACAATGCAATATTATAAAAAAAAAAAAATCGATAGGTGGCGCCTGGGTCGCTATATTTTCAAAATTCGCATTTATGGTCCGATTTAGCTGAAATTCGTAACATGTATCCCAAAAGTAACTTTATTAACCACGCGGCTTTATTGTAAAAGATTCTATGGTTTCTGTTGCTGCTAGCAGCCGATTGATTTCGCTGCGACATTATTGCCTCTTGTTGATAAACCGAAAGTAACTTTATTAACCACGCGGCTTTATTGTAAAAGATTCTATGGTTTCTGTTGCTGCTAGCAGCCGATTGATGTCGCTGCGACATTATTGCCTCTTGTTGATAAACCGAACTAAAAAGTAAAAAATAAAATTAAAGAAAAAAACTTTTTTAAAAATAAGCTTTTATTATTGGTTTATAAAATTAACTAAAAAGTAAAAAATAAATTGACTGTAAAGGAATATAACATTTTATAAGTTCATTGTAACCTTTAAAGATAATTTGGCTTCTTCGTCTGCCACAAAATAATTCCATATTGTACATAATTATATATTTCTAACATTAAAACTTTACACCTAAATTATTAAATCTTCCAGTATATATCACATTCCTAATTTTATTAATAATAAAAATTATTTAGTTTCACCTGACGGCTGTCTGTAATTAAATCTTGCAAGCTAAATTTGATACACTTCCCGGTGTCCGATTGATCTGAAATTCTGCACCCATGTATAACCCCGATGACAATGCAATATTATAAAAAAAAAAAATTTCGATAGGTGGCGCCTGGGTCGCTATATTTTCAAAATTCGCATTTATGGTCCGATTTAGCTGAAATTCGTAACATGTATTGCTACCATGAAAATAAATATTTTTGTAAAAAAAAATTCCGCTAGGTGGGGCTGAGATAGCGGTAATAAAAACTCAAAATCGTAATTATGGACCGATTTGGCTGGTATTTTACGTGTGTGTTACTTAATTAATTTCTAAATGTTAAAAAAAATTGGACCCGCTAGGTGGCGCGTGAGCGCTTTATTTGAGAATTACGAAGGTCTGTTTTCAGTGTCGATTAATTCGTTTTTCAACGAACTTCCCGTTGAGGTAGGATCTTGAAATTTTCATCATCGTTTAGTTTTCTGCCTCCACGCAAGATAACAAAAAAATAATTCCGATAGGTGGCGCACGAGTAGAGATATTCGAAAGTTTTCATTTCCAGGAAATTTTGCTTTTGATATTGTACTAACTTGCAGTTAAGATGGGATTTTGCAAATTTTCATCATCGTTCAGGCTTCGCTAACATAAATAAAAAAATTAGCTTAATTTCAAAAATCCCATTTATCGTTTAGTTTAGTCTTTATTCCAATATCCCAAAGTAACTTTATTAACCACGCGGCTTTATTGTAAAAGATTCTATGGTTTCTGTTGCTGCTAGCAGCTGATTGATGTCGCTGCGACATTATTGCCTCTTGTTGATAAACCGAACTAAAAAGTAAAAAATAAAATTAAAGAAAAAAAAACTTTTTTAAAAATAAGCTTTTATTATTGGTTTATAAAATTAACTAAAAAGTAAAAAATAAATTGACTGTAAAGGAATATAACACTTTATTAGTTCATTGTAACCTTTAAAGATAATTTGGCTTCTTCGTCTGCCACAAAATAATTCCATATTGTACATAATTATATATTTCTATCATTAAAACTTTACACCTAAATTATTAAATCTTCCACATTCATCACATTCCTAATTTTATTAATAATAAGAGCGTTTTAAATTTCGATAGCAAGAAAAGAAAGTCCTGAATGTTCTTAATTATACCATCAAATAGAAAAGAAGGTCCTAAATGTTCTTAATTATACCATCAAAATTTAACACCTGAATGTTCTTAATTATACCATCAAATAGAAAAGAAGGTCCTAAATGTTATATATGTTATACCATCAAAATTTAAGACGCTTTTATTATTAATAAAATTAGGAATGTGATATATACTGGAAGATTTAATAATTTAGGTGTAAAGTTTTAATGTTAGAAATATATAATTATGTACAATATGGAATTATTTTGTGGCAGACGAAGAAGCCAAATTATGTTTAAAGGTTACAATGAACTTATAAAGTGTTATATTCCTTTACAGTCAATTTATTTTTTACTTTTTAGTTAATTTTATAAACCAATAATAAAAGCTTATTTTTAAAAAAGTTTTTTTTCTTTAATTTTATTATTATAATAAGGCCTTATTACGCCGCGCAGTGGGCTGATTTGTATTGAGAGTGGGATAAAATTAAATTTCTCAGAAACGTTTGAACCTACCAATACCAAATTTACACATCGGTATCCTGCTATAAGACTTATCTTTCAGAAAAATTAAGAGTACATCGGTTGTAAGCCACGCCCACAGCTGAAGGATAGACTTTTTTAATTTTTGTAATTGATGAATGTGAATAAAAATTAGAGCTTAATTAAATATTCAGGTAAAAAAATTCAAATGTGTGTTCGTACAACTCCTGCTTGCTAGCGTGATGTAGATTTAGAGTGAAATTTCAAAGGCTCCTACTTTTATAGAGTCTATAGCCCGAATAAAACAATGTTAATTTATGGATATTTCTTGTTAAATTAGGTTCATTTATTAGAGAAAGTTCTGCCTTTTATGAGAGTTGTTATAAGTTTGTAATTTCTTTAGTTAATAATTTGAGAAAGGGATAGTTTTCTCAACTTGTTTTCAAATGGAATTCTCTAATTGGACTCAAAGAAATGAATTCGACTCTGAAAACAAACACCGAAAAAAATAAACCATGATTTTTACAATTTAAAACGCAATGAGATAGTAGTTGATCAGCAAAATGGTCTAAGGAATGAAATAAAAAAAAAAAAAAGTTGTGAAAAAAGTTCAATCATATGATGAAAATTCGCCTAGTTTTCGCGATATTTGCATACATTTTTGACACATAATTTAGGGGGTTTCTATTAGCCATATTTAAGAACAAAATTTGTTAAAATTGCAAAAAAACGAGAAGGGCAGGAAATTGTACCGCTCTAGTAAGTTTTAACGGGTGGATGTTATATACGCAGCTTGGGCAGGATATTTTAAGAAAAAGGGAAAAATGTATAGCTCAGCCTTTTAAGAGAACATTTGAAGGAACTCAAATCAGCTCTTATATCCTGACCAAGAGTGATCTTTAGTTGTTAAAAGTTTAAATGTATATACGAATACTTGAAAACTACGTTTATGAAAAAACTGCAACTTAATCACTTTGTATTTTACACAAAACTTAATTATTTTCACTAATTTCTTTTGATAAATCATGAAACATACCTTCTTCTTGCTGTTGGCTGTTTTTTCGGCCAAAATCGCCTAGGCGTTAAGCGTCATTATGACGCAAGCCAAGATTAGATTAGTGTATGGGGCTGGGCCATTGGGCACCGCGACCAATAGTGCGATCTATTGTGTGACCTATCAGCTTATTGCTGCATGAGGAAGCTCTTTATTAATTTGAGCACCTCCTCAGGTTTTTTATTCCATATCACGAACGGATTGAGAGTGACACCACCTAGGTAGCAAACTCTCTTTCTTGCTAACGCAATGCATTCGCAGAGTATGAGAACCGACGTTTCATCGTCCCGTTCGCAAAGCTTACTCAGGTGATAAAGCAGACCTGTATAATACCCAGTGAGGGTTCTAAGATCCACCCTTCTTAGATTTATGAGCCTGTCGGATGCTTTTTGCGATGGTTCTATAAAGAGTTTGGCCTGCCTCTGTCCTAGGCTGCTAAGCCAATGCTGCCTAAACTGTTTGTCTTCACAGTTGCTTATGGTCTCCCTTACGTTGGCCTTGGTGAGTCCACAGAAAGGTTCCGGACCATAAAATGCTATCAAAACCTAGACGTATTAGACAGGGGGTGCCACAGGGTGGTGTCCTGTCCCCAACACTGTTTAACTTCTATCTATTGAAGATGCCCCCACCACCAGAGGGCGTCACCGTCGTTTCATATGCCGACGACTGTACAATAATGGCGACGGAAAGGGCCCCTATACTGATGAACTCTGTGCCATTCGCCGACCAGTCTTTGACTATGACGCACCCATATGGTCGCCTAACGTGCATAACAACAACTGGACGAAGTTACAAGTCTGCCAAAATACCGCTATCAGAACTGCTACGGGATGTCTCCTCATGACTCCTGAGCCTCACCTCCATCAAGAGGCAAAACTGCTCAATGGAAGAGAGCACGAGGAAATGCTTAGCAGCAAATCCTTCTGCCACAACCCAGCACATCCAAACCGTAATCTTTTGGACACAGATCCGCCCCCGAGAGACATAAGGAGTCATCTCCGTAAGCATTACGACGAGATTCGGCATCATATTACCTTGCCGTGTGATCTGCGGAATCATAAGCGGGCTCTAACCGACATCCACACTGAGTCAGTTAACACTTTTGTTAGATCTCTACCTGTGAATCCTGTTCTAAGCAGTCTTCCCCTCGATATTGCTGAAGAAGAATGCACCTTGCCAAGGGAGACAAGAGTCACCATGAAACAGCTTAGGTACAGTGTAAGGTTAAACTATTACTTATCCAGACTAAATGATACAATTTCAAACACATGCCCTGCATGTGGTAGGACCCCCATGATACCCTACATCTCTTCAATAGACCAATTCAACCTACTCTTCTAACCCCTCTGTCCCTCTGGTCCAACCCTGTTGAAACTGCGCGTTTTCTTGGACTCCCGTTAGAAGAGCTTGAAGAAGATCTTCGGAATGGTCATACACTCTAGGCAGCGCAATGCATTAATAACAACAACAACCAAAAAATTCTGTTAGAGCACCGTGTTTTCCGCTTTTTTGTTGCCGTCATGTCCTTAATGGCCTGGGACCCAACCTAACAACACATTGTTTTTGGCCCCCAGATCATTAAGGGCTGTGACGCACTCATAAACAAGTTTCGAAGTTATTGTGTACGACTGCAAGGCACGTAGGGCGGCCTGTCTGTCCGACATAGTGTAAATTCGCTTAGAGGATAGTCCTCTTCGGAGGCATTCTCTGCCACAGATTTCTATTGCATGGATTTCCGCTTGGAAACTAGTGGGGTAGCTACCCATTGGTACCGATTTTTTGTAGTTTGGTTCATAGATACCAGCTTCCGTTTTACCATCTTCCAGTCTCGATCCATGCGTATACCAAATCTTCGAATCGGATTCAGCATATGGGTTCACTGTTTACCAGAGCACTCGATCTACGATTAAAACCTCAAATTTTCGCACGATCCTGAGCGTAGGAGTTATTGCATCACTTACTTGCAATACAGGATCGTTTATGAAGTTCTTGACTATCTTCATATGTCTTGCCATATTTCCGATTTTTAGATCAGAAATATTTTGAAGTCTCAATACAGCAAGTGTGGCTTCCTTCTCTATCAGAATAGGGAAGGGAGGCATTCCTACAAGGGCACTTAGAGCATCAGCAGGATGCACCTGTTATACCGACACACACCAGCCGATGCAGCTTACTTAATTTAGTTGCTGCTGTTCTTTTAGCAGTCTTAGGCCACCAGACTAGGGAAGCGTAGGTGAAAATTGGCTTCACAACTGCATTAAATGACCAGTACGTCATTTTGAGAGACAGCCCCATGTTTTGCCATAAAGGGTAGTGCAGGCGAAAAAGGCCCTCGTTGCTTTATTTAATGTAGCCTCCAAATGAGTATTCCATGTGAGGGTCTTCTCCAATGTTACTCCTAGGTATTTTGCCTCCGTTGAAAAACTTATGCGGCTGCCTCCTAAGGACGGCTCTAAAAAGGACAGATTTCTTCGCCGCGTGAAAGACACCAAGATTGTTTTGTTTGGGTTAATAGATAGCCCTTTGCTAGCACACCATCTCTCAATGATGCGCAGGGCTTATTGCATGCGGTCGGATATTGTTTCGTCATATATTCCTGTTACGCAGACAGCCAAGTCATCTGCATAGGCCTGAACGTCAAAGCCATTGCCCTTCAAAGGTGAAGAAGTTCGTCTATGACAAGGGTCCAAAGTAGAGGAAAAAGTACACCTCCTTGCGGGCCATCCTCTTGTGGGCACGATTGAGCCAGCACTCCCTCCTATCTCAGAGCTGATTTTTCTTTGCTTTAGCATGGCCAGCACCCAGCGAGTAATCATTGGGCTTCATGGGCGTAGCCTTGTACGGGCAGGTAGGGGCAAATGTCCTAGTTTTTCATTGATTATTGAGAAATTGTCCTCGAAAAACGCAAAAACTAACTTCAATTTTAAAAAACCAAATTCCTCAACATGCTCATAGTAAATTAATCGACCTTTGCATAGATTATGCTGACATTTTCGCTCTCGACACGGACAAAATGACTTTAAAGAATTTTTACGATGAAACATTAAGGGCCACTTGCATAAAATCCGATAACGACTAATCGGTAATTAACTTGACAGCTAACCATACAAAATACGTCAATTAAACTCCGTTTAGCCGTTATCGGATTTTATGGAAGTGGGACTAAGAATGACAGACAACGACCCGGTATATGTTAAAAACTATCTAATGCCATATTCCCAACGTGAGGAAATATATCGCCAAGTAAATAAGTTGTTAGATAATGATTTGATTGAGCCTGCACTGCACGAATGAGGGAAGGTGGGCGAGACTGAACGTAGGGAGGTTCCGTCAAGGGTAAGGATATCCTCATCTGAAAGTTCGGGCCGCAGTAGCCCACTAGGGGCCAAACATGGATCCGGCGGATCCCATAAGGAAGGACCGAAGGGGGGAAGGAGGAGAACTAGAAGGGCAAGACCACCCCAACACCACGCTTGGGCACCCCAGGAGGGCTAGATGATGAAAGACGGAAGGGGTTGAGCGGATAAGCTGTCAGGTGGTATTTGAAATACCTACAATAGGGACTTCCTCCGGATGAGGCTCGGGCAGAAGCCTACCTTCATATGAAGGCGAGCAGGGGGAGAGGTGGGGGGCAGATGGCAGAAGGGCCGAACCCCGCATGGATGGGAGATTCGGGTCCAGGGTGCAACGTGGTGAACAAATCGCACACGCTCCTGGGCGTAGTAGCGAGCACGGGAGGAACGAAGGAAACACCGCTCCCGCTGAAAAGCGGAGAGCCGGGCAATGTATGCGAGAAGATACAACAACAGAAAAAACAGCGGGCATATGATTCCAGCGCCTCGACTTCGGCTGCGGCAGCGGCTGCCAGAGTGGCGCCTGGGTCGGGGGCTCGGCGGGGTGGGCCTGGGCAGCACAGCTACTCGGATGCTACCAGAAGTGTCAGAGTGGCGGTGGTTCCAAGGGACTACCCTGCAGAATTCCTAAGCCAGGAACAACTCGCAAGGCTGCACAACGTCGTGCTGCTAGAAGTCGCCGAGGGATCGGACAGCCCGCTGAATTTCAGTGGGGTGTACTTCAGGCCATGAATGATACTCGTCGACTGCAGGGAGGAGAGTACAGCAGCATGGCTTGAAAGATCAGTTCCATGGTTAGGGGGGTGGACATGTGCACCATTGACGACACGGAGGGGGGACGATATACCCCCTACGCACATGGTCATGAACGAGGACTGGACGATTGAGTTCATGTTAAAGCTCTTACGAGCCCAAAATGCTGGCCTGAACACGCGGATGTGGCGCGTCATTAGCTCCAGTACCGAAGAGGGAGGAATCCGCTTGAACACCGTGGTAGACGAGGGGTCGTTCGAGGCGATCAGGAGTTCGGTCTTCCAGGTGTACTACTGGTATAGCTACATACCAGTAAAACCCTGGAAACAGAAGGTGCCGAACACTGAAGTAGGCAACAATGTGGTGATGCAGAGTGAGCAGGTTTCGGGAGAAGCGGTTGAGGAGGAGGTACCCGAACCCTCACAAAGCTCCACCACAAGCTCGGTAACTGCAGGGTCCAGCATTATCACTTAAGTAGACCCTGCGGTCCCTAGCACTCAGGAGTTGCTGGAGGGCATAGACTTCCGCAACCTGGACCTGGAAAGCAGAGGGGGGGGGGGGGGGAAACACTCGGCTGTCTGGGGTAGACGAGCCGATGGAGGATCAGCAGTGATGGGCCGAGGCGTAACTGCGGTAGCCCAGATTTACTTCCACCACGCGAAAGCAGCTTCGGGTGTATTTGCGAACAAATTCGCACTGGAGGATCTGGGCATAGCGCTGATCCAGGAACCCTGGGTCATCAACGGGCAAATCAGAGGCCTGAGAGGAAAAAAAAACTAATGGCGGCGATATACCAACAGGATATCATAACCTCTATCGAGATTTTTAGCCGAGCTTCTCTTTCCAACTTGTGGTGTGTTGCTTTTGAGTTTTTCCTACAAGTTGGCGGGACCTACAGTTTTTTTGCCGATTCCGAACGGCACTTGCAAAGCAAATTAATTTTTTGCTGAGAAGCTTCTCATGGCAGAAATACACCCGGAGAGTTTGCCAAACTACCCCGTTTAGAAAAATTCTTTTTCTAAATAATTTTTGATGTTACTTTTGCCGGGCATCGAACCGCCACGACTTGGTGTAGAAGGCCGAACACTTAACCGCTACACCACGGCGGCCGGACTGAGAGGAAACAATAAGGTAATTTGGAATCTTTCTCAGGAGAGACCCAGAGCATGCGTGATGCTAAAGAACTCTATTGACTATTTTTGCATTACAGAGTTTATGAACCAAGCTTTAGTGGCTGTGCAAACGGTGATGGAGCTTGACAGTGCAAAGGGGACATCGTGTTTGCTGCGGCCTATTTCGCGGGCGACAACAACAACTTCCCGCCGGAGAGTGTGACAAAACTGGTAGACTACTGCAGGAGGGCAAGACTTCCGCTAGTCATCGGGTGTGATGCCAATGCGCATAACGTGCAATGGGGAAGTACGGACACGAATCACAGAGGTGAGTGTCTTTTAGAGTATATCGTAAGTAATGACCTAAGTATTTATAATATGGGGAACTCAGCCACTTTTGTCACTAGGGTCCGATAAGAAGTGCTAGACATTACCATAGGGAACAATCTGGCCGATGCTCTGGTCTCGAGATAGGAGGTGTCATCTAAACCTTCACTCTCAGACCATCGCATCATCCAGTTTGTTGTAGGGGCAGAGGAGGGGACTAACCTACCCAGGAAAAACCCTAGGAAAACCGACTGGGAAATATTCAATAGCATCATAGAGTTCAACCTTTCTTGCACTGGAAGCAGTAGAAGGGGCACAAGTACTGAGAATCTAGAGGAGAGGGTGAACAGCATCAATCAAGTGGTGATTGACGCTTTAAACACTAGTTGTCGGCATTCCAAGGGCAAGAAATACAAGACCCCATGGTGGTCGAACGAGCTCTCAGCTATGAAATGCAACGTGTGGAAGCTCTTCAAGCGAGCAAGACGCACCGGTCACTGGGTGGATTACACAACACACCTTACGGAGTACAACAAAGCAATCAGAAACACCAAAAGGAACAGCTTCAGGAATTTCTGCGAGACAATTTCTTCCACTCCGGAGGCTGCCAGGCTGCACAAGGCACTAGCCAAGGAGCAAGGGGTAACTAGGATGGCTCTGAAGTTCCCGAATGGCGGGTTCACGAGCAATGAGGTAGAAATAGCAAAAGCCCTGCTGACCGCCCTCTTTCCGGACGCAACAGGGGATCTAGAGGAGATCGAGTCTCAGGGAATAAGACCGACACCACAGAGCTAGTACCTGGCGAAATAAATCTTCTCTGAGAGTGCAGTCACATGGGATATACCCGGTCTTTCTGCAGAAGGGCGGTATACTTGTCCCATACCTGTCCAGGATCATGCGAGACAGCCTAGCATTGGGATATATTCCAAAAATTTGGAGGGGTGCCAAGGTTGTCTTCATACCCAAGGCAGGGAAGAAAGACTATTCATCAGCGAAATCATTAAGACCCATCAGTCTAACTTCCTTCGTTCTCAAAACGATGGGAAAGATAGTTGATCATAAGATCAGATCGAACACTATGAGGTATAGGCCTCTACACGTAGGTTAGCACGCATATAGGGCAGACATGTCAACACAGACCTATATCAGCTGACTACGGAGATAATGAGTGCGTAGAGGTGGTGGTGTGCGCCTTCCTAGACATAGAGGGAACTTTCGACAACACTTCACACGGAAGTGTAAGTCGACACTGGAGAGAAAAGGAGTTCAACAACCCATAATACGGTGGATAGACTTTCTACTCCGTACAAGAATAGCAGAAACCACCGTGGGGGAGGAAAACCTTCAAATAAGAACTATAAGAGGGTGTCCATAAGGAGGAGTTTTATCACCCCTTCTGTGGAGTTTGGTGGTCGACGAACTCCTGCATATACTAACCGACAACGGCATCCGATGCCAAGCGTACGCCGACGATATAGTTATTATGGCAAGAGGAAAGTTTGAGAGCGATATCAGCCAGAGAGCTTTGAACCTAACGAAGGAATGGTATGCAGGTTGGGATTAAACTTAAACTCCAATCATCCCCTTCACAAAAAGAAGATCCCTTACGGGTATGAGAACAGTTACTCTAAATGGGGTACGCCTGGAGGCAGTTTCTAAAGTAAAATACTTGGGGGTCACGTTCGACTCCAAGTTACTATGGAAGAAACATGTTGAAATCACAACATCAAAGGCAACCAAATCTATAATGGTGTGCAGAAGACTCGCGGGCAAATCCTGGGGTTGTAACCCAATGATACTGAGATGGATGTACACCATGATAGTCCGACCCATTATAGTATACGGAGCGGTAGCATGGGCTCCTAGATCAGCTCTAAGCACAGTGAGGAAATCACTCTCTAAGCTCCAGCGGCTGGCATGCGTATGTATTACGGGGGCTATGCGTACCTGCCCGACTGCTGCGATGGAAGTGCTGCTTGATCTGAGCCCACAGCAAATAGTAATTGAACAAGTAGCCAAGCGCACCATGCTAAATATAGCAAAAGAGGGCTTCGGGAAAGGAAAATTCATCTCGTCCGCGGAGGCAGATAAACTAAACAGACAGCTGCCCATCTGTCAACTGCCAAGTGATGACATAGCAAAGGTAGTAGAGTTCGAAAAGAGATACAAAATAGAACTGGGAGACAAGAGTACCTGGGATACCTCGAATGTGGATAGATACAACGAGAACAGGACCCTGGTATGGTACACCGATGGTTCGAAAACTCCAGAAGGAATTGGAGCGGGAATATATAGTCCCCGCACCAATTTGCCAGTCCCCCTTGGAGAATACCCGAGCATCGTCCCAGCAGAAGTAGTTGCTATAAGCCTGTGTGCAGATATAAATCTGCGACGCGGCTACTCCAACGAGAACATCACTATACTAAGTAACAGCCAAGCCGCACTCAAGGCGATATCATCCTGTGAGATAAAATCCTCACTGGTGGTGAAGTGCGTACAGAAACTAAAAGAGCTATTAGCCAGAAATAACCTCAGACTAGCATGGGTTCCAGGCCATGCGGGCATAGAGGGTAACGAAGGAGCGGACCAACTTGCGAGAGCAGCGGCAGCAACAAAGCCCATAGGCCCAGAGGAGTCTGACATGAGAGAAGAACATTGGCGTCAGACGATCGGGTTACGTCAGGCAAAAGCCATGATGGGAGGATATAACACAAAGCGCTTCAAAGAGGTAATAAACCTGTCCAAAAATAGTCTAAGGATTTTAACAGGCGTCCTCACTGGGCATAGCTCACTGGGCAAGGCCCACATGCACAGAGTGCGCATTTCGTCTAGCAGCCTGTGTCGTTTCTGTGACTCAGAGTGTAACGACAATCTCCTAAAGGGTTGCTAAAACAATAAAAAGGAATGGAAATGTAGGTGCATGCGATCAAAGCGGGTCTGCATACCTAGCTCTGCTTCAGCGTGGCTCAGGGAAAAGGGGCGTGGGCTTGCCCTGATGCATGCAGCGAAAGTCGTACACAAAATATAAAGAGTATGCAGATTATTTCCGCTGGGAAATTACCTGCGAAGGATACAAAAAAAATACAAAAAAACACTAAAAGAAATGCAGCGATACAAAAAGAAATGCGATTGAGATTAGTAAGTGGAATTTACAGAACGCAACAACAACATTTTTAGAGGGAAGCATGCGGTGTTGATTCTCCCTCGCTCTTGACCCACCCTACCTGTTAATGGTTCGAATTTTGTACCACTAACCCATTATTACTTTTCTTCAACTTCTTCTATTAGGCACGTTTACAATGCAGTTTCATTTTATTATGAGATAATAAAATAAATGTGGAGAAAACAAATTATTATGGTCAGACTTCTCTATCCAACCTTATTTTTACTTATGTATCTACTCTGAGCCTTAAATACCATTATTTTTACATAGCAGTTAATTTAACTTCCCTAATTCCATTATTTGATTTAAAAGTAATTCATAATAAAGTTCGATAATCGATTAGCAATTGTCAAAAAAAAACAATTAAAACAAGATTATTCATTCGCGACCTCACTATCCAACCTCGTTACAAATCACTAGCATACCTTTTCTATATAGTTAATTTGGATACATACATATGTACAAACGTGCATATAGGTTAGGCATATAAAGGGAAATATTTAATTATTGCGTTTAACTTACCAGCATACACGCAGCATCAGCGTTGGGCACAGCATCGACGATGTTGTAGAGGTGACGTCGAACATGTTAGAATGCTAGTTCGAACGTATTCTAGAGGTTCGATAGGGATGTCGAATAAGTTATTTTCTTACACTCAAACAGATTACTTAATTCGGGATTATCATACTTTCAATGACTAATACATGTAAATAGCACTATGATTTTCCAAGGTCATACGCCTAGAAATATGCAAAGTTTCATAATTGCATATCCTGACTCCAAAAAAAACTATGATCTATAACTTAGTTAATTTTAATGAGAAAAAAACCATTTTTATACCCAGCTGTACTTGTACACAGGGTATTATAACTTTGTTAGGATAACGGTTGGTTGTACAGGTATAAAGGAATCGAGATAGATATAGACTTCCATATATCAATATGATCAGGATCGAAAAAAAATTTGATTGAGCCATGTCCGTCCGTCCGTCCGTCCGTCCGTCTGTCCGTTAACACGATAACTTGAGCAAATAATGAGATATCTTCACCAAATTTGGCATGCGTACTTATTTGGGTTCAGAATAGATTGCTATTGAAAATGGGTAAAATCGGACCATAACCACGCCCCTTTTTCGATATCGAAAATTTCGAAAAACGTATAAAATGGGTTAATTCAATATTAGAAGCAGCTACAATGATAAAATTTGCAATATGTATTGATTTAGATGTTCTAAGGCCGATTTTATACAAATTTTTGAAAAGGGGGCGTGGTACCGCCCACGTATATTTGAAGAAATTTTAAAATTTTGACTCTTAATAACTTCAGAACAGTTTATGCTAGTATAATGAAATTTCGTAGAGGACATACTATTGTTGTGGTAAATTCAGCTATAGAAAATAAACGAAATCGCTTCGCGACCACGCCTACTTTTTCATAAAAGTTATATTGAAAGGAGGTGGAAATATTGAAAAGTCCATATCTAATTAACTGATTTCGCTATAATAATATAATTTGGTACATACATCAACTTTCATATTCTTTACATAATTTTTTCAAAATTTTGGAAAGTGGGCGTGGCACCGCCCACTTATGAGTCAAGCAATTTTTAAATTCGACTGCTAACAACTTCAGAACGGTGTGAGATAGATTTACGAAACTAGGTATACAAAACAAAGAATAACAGCATTTTATGTGCACAGCTGGGTATGTAATGTTCGGTTTCACCCGAACTTAGACTTCCTTACTTGTTCTCTCTAATTTTTTTTTTGGGGTTGTTTTACAAAGCTAACACCTCGCCTTATACATATTATTAATAATTGTTATCATACAAAAAAAATTTTTTTTTTTCTCTGATTACAAAACAATCTAATTTTCAAAATTCAAACCAAAATCAATTTATACACAGCACCAATCCTGCTACTACTGGGACATCCACGTTGGTCGTCATCACTTCATGCACGATCTTTGGTGATCAAAATTCTGGATCAACTCATTGAGACACTTCTCTGCACTTTCGAGTTATGTTGAAAATTTGTATATTGGTCGTCTACGCCCAAAAGTAATTTCAGTTTCTTTACATTTAATAACTCTCTTTTCTTTCGAGTTTTGCGATTTTAGAACGTCAAAATGCCTTGAAGTTTATTTAATTTTTATTTACTTGGCACTTTTCATAGTTTAATTCCGCAGTAACATTTCGGTTTCACCATGGCTTATTAGGTGGCTTTTAATCACTTAGGAAATTAAATACTTTTCAATTGTCTTTCAGCTACATATACATTTTACTTGGGCCTCTTTAGCAAGAGCAATCCCCTAGCCACATTATAATGTTCACGTGTAAACTTTTCTTTTTGTGAAAAATTACATTTTTGCGTGTTTCAGTTTTAAGTGAGTTTTTAACACGTTCAAAGCACTTAAATACACTCATTTAATTTTTGGCGCAACTGAGCACTAATTTTATCGCGTTAAATTTATTCTGGAGTTAGCGAAATACTTGAATTTTAGCGATCCGAATTGGAAAGTCGCGCGGCATCAACTGACTTCTCTGACCATTTTTTCCCGTTTTCAGCGATCATCCTCCTTATATAGCCGTCGGGGTCTTGTTTTTCGATCTATTGTATTAAGTTGATCAACGGTAAAATCATCCGATTTAGCTGTCCTCATGCTTATTATTTTTAATAAATTCCTAACTAAATAGATCTCCATTACTTATGTATGATTGTGCGTACATTCATGTTGCCTAATAAAGTAAGCGAAGGAGGTGAGACATAAAACAACGGAAAAACGCTATGCTGAAGTTTTTATACCCTTTACGACATATGTTACGGGAAATATGGTAATGTCATCTTGGTCCGGTCTTCACGATTTTCACCGCCAATTCTCTTACTATAATTGGTTTAAGAAGTATATATAGGTAGTTTTCTATTAATTAGGATATTTATTTTGAAGATGCTACCGATTAATGTATCCAAATATCTCGCGACGGAGGGTTTTTTTATTTTATTTTTATTTATTTTATTTTATTTTTTTCACGCATACCGGCGCATATGGCGAGGTGTAGACATATGGGTGGTTACTTCCTACTCCCTTCAAATTTTGAAATATTGGGCGATATGTGATATAGCATTGCATTATCATAAAAGGTATAAAGAATTAATGGTTGTTTACTGCCAGGTACAGTTCTTTAGCTAAGCTACGTCATCGATGGAGTGATCGCGATCTGATCTTGCTTTCTTGTTCTCTTCTTTTGTTATTTGCAGGTGGTTGCAGACTTTGTTGATAATTGTTTTTCATCCCGCAAATAAATATGCATAACAGGTAAGTAGGCCGGTGCTCACCTACCCAGGGTCGAATTCAGTTGGTATGTATACCCATCACAAACTCCCCCACCCAGACAAATGCTAACGATGGCTTACGGAAGTTAGCGTTTGAACAAGCTTTTGTCTCATTTGGAAAAATGTTATAATCATAAAAAGAATAAAAAATGTGTATATACGTTGTTGATTTTGTTGTTTGTTCGCCGAGATTCTACCAGATGTCCTTCGCATGATATGTTCCTTTACCGTTTCTTTCGATATCCTCTAGCACATAATAGGAATTTCCTAATCTTTTGACTACCTTGGAACGAATGCCCTTCGGAGCTAGTTTTGCGTTAAAATGCTTTATCAGATTACTTTGTGCAAAGTTTCTGCGTACAACCTCCTGACCAGGTTGAAATTCACGCTGACGTGATCGCAAGTTATAAGATCGAGTATTCTTATCGTGTGCCATTTTTATTCTCCTTTTGACATCTTCGCGAATAAAGCTGAATTCATCTTCTCTCGTCAGTGTAGTAACACCTTCGTTTAGCAAGTTTAGGTTCCTTAAGACCTTGTAGTCTTTTCCATGTGTCAGCATATTTTGGCCAAAAAGAATATAGTATGGAGATTTCTCAAGGGTGTTATGCAACCCATTTCTTAGGGAAGCGTTTGTACTGCCTATATACTTGTCCCAATCTCGTTGATCTTTGCGTATGTATGATCTTAACGCTTCATTTACTGAACGATTAACGCGTTCTGATGCATTTGATTGGGGCGAGTAGACAGCAGTACGTACATGCTTCACTCCAAGCTTGTCTAAAAAGTTGGTAAACTCTTTGGACACAAATTGGCTTCCATTATCTGACACAACAGTCTCAGGAACTCCAAAGCAATCAAATATATTTTCTTTAAGATATTGTATCATCAAGTTCGCAGTAAACTTTTTAAGCGGTTTCAAAAACGTAAATTTGGAAAAATGGTCTAACACTATGAAGATCCCAATATTTCCTTTTTTCGACCGAGGGAAAGGTCCAATAAGATCCATGTATAGGCGCTGAAATGGACGTTCCGTTTCCACCATTTGTCCCATAGGAGGTCTAAGGGTGTAAGTGGGGCTTTTAGATGTTCTACACAGATCGCAACTTAGAACATAATTTCGTATATCTACAACCATTCCGGGCCAATACAAATTCCTGCGAATCCGTTCTAAAGTTTTTGCGATTCCGCCGTGTGCGGATGCGGGTGTATTATGCGCCGCATACATTACGCTTTCTCGTAGCTCAACTGGGACGAATAGTTTCCATATATCCTGTTCTAGTCCTTCGTCACTGCTGAACGACGCACGATAATAAATATATTTGTCGACTACCTTATAATCGGGCATTTCGGTCTGACTTAACTTTTCTCTAAGGCTTTTGTATTCAGCTGACTCGAAAAACTTAGACTCTAGATCGACTTCTGGCATTATTTCTAACTCTATTTCTGCAATATCTATCTCTTCATCTTGAAAAGCTCTTGACAGTGCGTCAGCCACTTTGTTTTCGCTACCTTTTCGATGTTCAATTGAAAAACTAAATCCCTGCAATTTCAGTGCCCATCTGGCTAATCTACCACTCAGATCTTTTTGTCTCATAAGCCATTTTAAACTCGCATGATCGGTTACTACTTTAAATTCCTGTCCTTCTATATAAGGTCTAAATTTCTTAATGGCAAATACTACTGCTAAGCACTCGAGTTCAGTCACAGTGTAATTCCTTTGAGCTCTATTTAGCTTATGGGACATATATGCTATTGGCTTTTCGTGCCCATTTTCATCTGCTTGTGCTAGGAGTGCTCCTACCCCGCATTGACTTGCGTCACATTGCACAATAAAAGGCTTAGAATAATCGGGATGAACTAGTAACGGAGCTGAGGTTAGTTTGCTTTTTATAGAGTCGAAGGCTTCTTGTGCGGTAGTATTCCATACGAACTTCTTCTTTTTCGACAGAAGCTCAGTAAGCGGAAATGTCACACTAGCATAATCTGCGATGAATCGCCGATACCATCCGGTCATGCCCAAAAATTGTCTGATTTTGCGTATGTTTTTCGGAGCTGGATAATCCGAAATTGCTTTTACTTTCTCATCATCAACTGCTAGCGATCCATTGCCTACAATAAACCCTAAATATTTTACTTTGCTCAAACCAAACGCGCTTTTGCTAACATTAATCGTTAACCCTGCTTTTCGCAACAGAGTGGCAACTTCTAGCAAATGACTAATGTGCTCATCGAAAGTCTGAGATACTATCAAAAGATCGTCTAGATATACAAAAACGTGAGTTTTCAGATTATACGGGATAACTTTGTCCATCAATCGGCACATGGTTTGTGGCGCATTACACAAACCAAATGGCATACGTGTAAACTGATACATGGGCCGATTGGGGACAGTAAATGCAGTTTTAGGGCGTGAATCTGGTGCGAGACTAATTTGCCAAAAGGCGTCTTTTAGGTCTATTTTGGAAATACAATGCACAGGTGGCAAACGCGAAAGTAGTCCTTCAATATTCGGTATCGGATATGCATCCTTGATGGTGACTTCGTTCAGCTTTCTCGAGTCTAAGCAGAACCTTGCTTTTCCCGGTTTAACAATTAGTACGCCTGGAGATGACCATGGCGACTCTCCAGCTTCCTCAATCACTCCTAGTTCTAACATTCTATCAAGCTCTTTACAAAGTATCTTCTCCATTGCTGGTGAGATAGGATAATATCTCTGTTTAATCGCAGTTGCGGAGCCTGTGTTTATTGTGTGCTCCACAAGCGTGGTTGACCCCAGTCCTTCCTTCTCATAAGATGGAAACGCCGCTTTCGCCATTTCTAGTTTCCAGCTTTGTTCTGGTGAGAGAGGTAAAGACTCAGCGTCTTCTTTTAGACAAGATAGCTGAAAAAGTGAAGGTTCTGTTGAGACAGTTAGGCCGAAGGATTGCCAAAAATCCATGCCACAAATGACATCATTGGCTACCGAAGGTACTAACAAAAATTCTACTTCTTTCTCCTGATTGTTAAAAGACAATAGTATGGAAATGGTTCCTACAACGTTTTGTTTTCTTCCATCTGCTGTTCTCACACTACCTAAAATTTTCCTGTACTTACAATTGGTATCTGCTATAATAGATTTTGCCAAAATAGATCCTATGCAACTTTTATTTGCCCCACTATCTAATAAGGCCAAGTAATTTTTACCAAAAATATTCAAATTTGCATATGGGCGGATGTCAGAACCATTATAGATAACAGATGATATAACCATCCTCCGCAGTGCCTTTTTGCGTTGCCAGTAAGCACGCATACGTTTAGCAGATCGAGTCATACTACGTTCTTCATTTTCATTTGCAAAAATCTTTGCTCTAATACGTTTATATTCAGCTAGTCGAACATGATATGGTTTAAACGAGAAATGTTTGTGTTTGTCATCCTAATTGCGATTCCTGTTTTTGTGGTGATACAAATATTTTAGTAGAGTTAGGTTCAGAAAAGGGTACGTCAGAGTTTATTTGGACAGGATCGATAATATTATTTTCTTTTCCTAGTTCCGAGGACGATTTGTAGGACGTCCGTCTGATGTCCGGCGAACATCCTTCCTGCCGTTTTCCGAAAGGGTTTTACACTTCGTGCAGTTGGGCTTGTACACGTCTACAGCTCCACATCCATAGCAGAAAATTCTCCGAGCTTTGAGGCAATCTTGGTAACGATGACCTGTATCTTCGCAATTCCAACATTTAAGTTCATTTGCAGTTATTGCCTCAACCTCCATTGGTTGTCCCTCTTCCACTGCTGCGACTTCTCCTTCGTCATTAGAATCGCTCTTGATTTCGAATACTTGCTTTCGCATGGGATATTGTCGTGGACCAGAGACATGAACATCACGGAAAAATTTTTCATGCTTGCGAGCCTCTTTCCGCAACGTAGGAATATCATGTATTTCTAAATGTAGCAATTCGTGTCTTAAATCGGGTTTCAAATTTCGCAATAGAATCTCGACGAGTTCATTTTCACTCAAAGGGAATCGTAATCTATCGCAAATCAACATTACTGAATCGAAATATTCATCGAACAGTTCAGCAGGTTTTTGTTTCCGTCGTCTAACATCATCTTTTATTTCAGAATCTGTAGAGTAGTCTTTGAATTGTCGACGCATTGCATCGCACAACTCGAACCACTCGAGAGTATCGATATGTTGACGATATCTCCAAAACCACTGAAGAGCTTTTCCTTCAAAAATAGAATGTACATGTTTGCATAAAACATCAAAGTTTCCGTTTAGATGTAGGGACGTTAATGTATTTATACGGTATATAAACTGATCAACGGACATACTATCTGTTGAGCCATTAAATCGAACTTGCCAATTTCTGATAAGATTAGATATCTTTTCGTTGGCCAATGTAATATTGCCAATACCTAGGGATTCTGTCCTTCTAGGGTTATTTATCAAACGTCTGAAACTTCGTTCTTCCGACGGTATTTCTCGTGGCCAATCTGCTGCCTCATTAGGTTGCAAGGGCACCGGTGATGGTGTTCTTCTTCGGTTTAAATTTAGACCTTGCATGATATTTTGTAATTCATTGGCAAGAGTGCTCGTAATTTCTTGTCTTAAGTCATTCATGGAGTGAGAAATTATTTCGTGAACTCTCTGCTCAGTCATAACGTTAACATTTAAGGGTTGATTATTAGACCGGCGTTGGTTTCTGGGACTTTGTTCAGAGGTGCGCGTAGTCGCTGTAGCTAATCGAAGCTGTTGATTTCCTTGAACATGTCTTCGCGTATTAGGACGATCTCTGGCAACTGCGCCAGTGCTTCTACTAAGGGTATCGGTAATGGGTTTCAAATCAGATAAAGTGCACGTTTGACGGCAAATGGGACAAGTCTGGTTACTTTCTAGCCAAGTACGGATACAGGCTAAGTGAAACTGGTGCTTACATTTTGTCTCTACCTTATCCGAGCTGGTATGAAAGGTTTCGCTACATATTGTACATATCGTATTGTTCATGGTGTCGGTTCCACCAGTAGCGTTGTCGGGACTGTGTGTAAGCGGCATTATTATGCTCATACAAAAAAAATAATATTTGAGAAAAAAAATTTTCTTAAAAATTTGTATGTATTTTAACTCGATCTCAAAAATAAAAAAATTATGATTCAAGTGTCGAAATTAATACAAAATTATAAAAAAATAATATCTATTATTTCCACTTTTAAATGTTGATTAAAAGTAAAATTTCCTATGATTTCACTTTTAAACAAAAAAATTATAGAAAAAAAATTTATAAAAATGTTTGATGGACTACTCTGTAGAGTATGTTATGGCGGGTAACCTAATGAAAAAATTTTATTTATTCGAAAACGTTGTTGTTGTTGTTTCAAGAAACTTAATTTGCTGGTGATGAAAATATAGAAAAAGCTGCTTTATCACTACTTAGTAGGCATATAGCTGAAATTTTCGCTATAAGAAAAAGGCAGTTTTACATAAATAAAAAAAATTATCTTCAGCAGGGCAAAGGGTTTAATTCAATACAGATCGAATCCAAAACTTCCTCTAAGCTTAGCTGAAAACTTAATAAACTTTGATTAAAATAATTGGTTTTGAAATGCGAACAAGCGGTAATTAATCAAGGACTCTCGATGTAAAAAAAAATCCAGCCTATTCCAAATCAAAAAGAAAAATGATTGTAACTAAATTTTAGTCTAAGCAAAATCCGCGGGAAAAATTCGAAAACGTCCAAATTCTTCATATCCTGACTTCTTTCGCAAAGATTGAAAAATATACATATTCGGTGGAACGAAAGCTTAGATTGTTTTTGGCCCTAAGTTGGTTTTCGGGCTTACATTATTCTAGCAGTATAGTACTTCCGAGCCCCACGTTGGGCGCCAATATTTTTATGTAACGACAATCTCCTAAAGGGTTGCTAAAACAATAAAAAGGAATGGAAATGTAGGTGCATGCGATCAAAGCGGGTCTGCATACCTAGCTCTGCTTCAGCGTGGCTCAGGGAAAAGGGGCGTGGGCTTGCCCTGATGCATGCAGCGAAAGTCGTACACAAAATATAAAGAGTATGCAGATTATTTCCGCTGGGAAATTACCAGCGAAGGATACAAAAAAAATACAAAAAAAAACACTAAAAGAAATGCAGCGATACAAAAAGAAATGCGATTGAGATTAGTAAGTGGAATTTACAGAACGCAACAACAACATTTTTAGAGGGAAGCATGCGGTGTTGATTCTCCCTCGCTCTTGACCCACCCTACCTGTTAATGGTTCGAATTTTGTACCACTAACCCATTATTACTTTTCTTCAACTTACCATAACAACCCTCTACATTTCGCCATCAATAAAGTAAATTACCAAAACGACATATTTCTGACTTCAATAATATGACAAATTTTAATCAATTAACTTTAAATCTACAATTTTTACTTATGTTTCTAACCTAGACCTTAGTATTCCATTGAGTTTTTATATTGGAGAATCTAACTGATATATGTACTTCTATTAGGCACGTTTACAATGCAGTTTCATTTTATTATGAGATAATAAATGTGGAGAAAACAAATTATTATGGTCAGACTTCTCTATCCAACCTTATTTTTACTTATGTATCTACTCTGAGCCTTAAATACCATTATTTTTACATAGCAGTTAATTTAACTTCCCTAATTCCATTATTTGATTTAAAAGTAATTCATAATAAAGTTCGATAATCGATTAGCAATTGTCAAAAAAAAAAAACAATTAAAACAAGATTATTCATTCGCGACCTCACTATCCAACCTCGTTACAAATCACTAGCATACCTTTTCTATATAGTTAATTTGGATATGTGTACATACATATGTACAAACGTGCATATAGGTTAGGCATATAAAGGGAAATATTTAATTATTGCGTTTAACTTACCAGCATACAAGCAGCATCAGCGTTGGGCCCAGCGTCGACGATGTTGTAGAGGTGACGTCGAACATGTTAGAATGCTAGTTCGAACGTATTCTAGAGGTACGATAGGGATGTCGAATTAGTTATTTTCTTACACTCAAACAGATTACTTAATTCGGGATTATCATACTTTCAATGACTAATACATGTAAATAGCACTATGATTTTCCAAGGTCATACGCCTAGAAATATGCAAAGTTTCATAATTGCATATCCTGACTCCAAAAAAAACTATGATCTATAACTTAGTTAATTTTAATGAGAAAAAAACCATTTTTCTCTCTAATTTTTTTTTTTGTGGTTGTTTTACAAAGCTAACACCTCGCCTTATACATATTATTAATAATTGTTATCATACAAAAAAAATTTTTTTTTTTTCTCTGATTACAAAACAATCTAATTTTCAAAATTCAAACCAAAATCAATTTATACACAGCACCAATCCTGCTACTACTGGGACATCCACGTTGGTCGTCATCACTTCATGCACGATCTTTGGTGATCAAAATTCTGGATCAACTCATTGAGACACTTCTCTGCACTTTCGAGTTATGTTGAAAATTTGTATATTGGTCGTCTGCGCCCAAAAGTAATTTCAGTTTCTTTACATTTAATAACTCTCTTTTCTTTCGAGTTTTGCGATTTTAGAACGTCAAAATGCCTTGAAGTTTATTTAATTTTTATTTACTTGGCACTTTTCATAGTTTAATTCCGCAGTAACATTTCGGTTTCACCATGGCTTATTAGGTGGCTTTTAATCACTTAGGAAATTAAATACTTTTCAATTGTCTTTCAGCTACATATACATTTTACTTGGGCCTCTTTAGCAAGAGCAATCCCCTAGCCACATTATAATGTTCACGTGTAAACTTTTCTTTTTGTGCAAAATTACATTTTTGCGTGTTTCAGTTTTAAGTAAGTTTTTAACCCGTTCAAAGCACTTAAATACACTCATTTAATTTTTGGCGCAACTGAGCACTAATTTTATCGCGTTAAATTTATTCTGGAGTTAGCGAAATACTTGAATTTTAGCGATCCGAATTGGAAAGTCGCGCGGCATCAACTGACTTCTCTGACCATTTTTTCCCGTTTTCAGCGATCATCCTCCTTATATAGCCGTCGGGGTCTTGTTTTTCGATCTATTGTATTAAGTTGATCAACGGTAAAATCATCCGATTTAGCTGTCCTCCTGCTTATTATTTTTAATAAATTCCTAACTAAATAGATCACCATTACTTATGTATGATTGTGCGTACATTCATGTTGCCTAATAAAGTAAGCGAAGGAGGTGAGACATAAAACAACGGAAAAACGCTATGCTGAAGTTTTTATACCCTTTACGACATATGTTACGGGAAATATGGTAATGTCATCTTGGTCCGGTCTTCACGATTTTCACCGCCAATTCTCTTACTATAATTGGTTTAAGAAGTATATATAGGTAGTTTTCTATTAATTAGGATATTTATTTTGAAGATGCTACCGATTAATGTATCCAAATATCTCGCGACTGAGGGTTTTTTTTATTTTATTTTTATTTATTTTATTTTATTTTTTTCACGCATACCGGCGCATATGGCGAGGTGTAGACATATGGGTGGTTACTTCCTACTCCCTTCAAATTTTGAAATATTGGGCGATATGTGATATAGCATTGCATTATCATAAAAGGTATAAAGAATTAATGGTTGTTTACTGCCAGGTACAGTTCTTTAGCTAAGCTACGTCATCGATGGCGTGATCGCGATCTGATCTTGCTTTCTTGTTCTCTTCTTTTGTTATTTGCTGGTGGTTGCAGACTTTGTTGATAATTGTTTTTCATCCCGCAAATAAATATGCATAACAGGTAAGTAGGCCGGTGCTCACCTACCCAGGGTCGAATTCAGTTGGTATGTATACCCCTCACAAGAGGACGAAACAGCGGATGACATTCTGTGCAAATGCGATGCAATCTCTAGAAGAAGGCAAAGAATCCTTGGAGCCATGGCTCTAGAGTGCAAGCACCTACGTGAACTAAAGCCGATCCTAAGTACTTTTCGACTTAGATCTTTTCGGGATTCCATCAAATTCCCTTGCATCCTGACTCTGTCGCGACATTACTTCTTTCAGCACTGACCGAGGTGCATTTAGATGGAAAGTACTTCCATTCGGGTTAAATGTAGCACCAAATTCATTCTCGCGAATGATGACCATAGCTTTTACGGGTAAACCACCCAATGTTGCATTTTTATAAGTCGACGATATTATCGGCATAGGTTTTAAATTCTGCGTTTACAATTTTCGAAGATACATTCATGCTTCCGCGTTTATAATGCTTTATCTCACGATTGCAATTAGTTTAGGTTATGAGCATGTTTACAAAGAGTCTAACTTTTTTTATATATTTGGTCTGTTTATATTATTTCACAAGCATCACTTTAATTGTAGTTTCACTTTTTTTAATTTTGCTAGTTTTTCAACAAAATAAATTTTTCAATTGCTTACGAATGACAGAGAATGGAACAATGTCAAGAAAAAGTCACTAGTGAAGGAACTTTTTTAAGTTCGAAGCGATTATTTCGTAGCAGAATACAGGGTGTACATGTGGATTAATAATGTTAATGCAAAAATATTGTAGCATTTAATTGCTTTTGGTGTCAGAATTTGTATGAAAAATTACAAAATAAATCCTGCGTTTTGGGCTTAATGCTAAAATGCAAAATGCTCACTCAGCATGAACAGGCTATTAATCCTAACAAATGAAATTTCTTACGACCAGAAGTAACTTTTCTAGGTCCCAAATGTACAGCAAAGGGTCTGTTACAGTGATGGCATTTTCGATACAATCGTACTTTTTTCGATACTATGGCTGCTAAAAAAGTACTTCAATACGCAAGCCTCATTTTCAGTACGCTCGCGCTTAACTGAAATAAAATTTGTGAATCATCATAAATAATTTTAAAATCGTTTGGCAACTCTCTTTTTAAGTCGCATCACTAAACATCTTTGACTTGTTATCGATATTCATTCTAATTTTATCATCTTCGTTACTTTGAAACCTCAACGTCAAATAACATTGCTTTAACTTATAATCGATTTTCAGGGCAATTTTATCGTCTCAGTTCTTCGAAATCTTGTCCTTGAATTTCGCGGCGTGTTCATTTGCTTGAATGGATAAATTTCTTAAAAAGTGAGTACTATTTTACAAAATAAACAATGGCTAATATTAACTACTTTAATTACAGAATAATATAATATATTATTTAATGTGAAACGTTAGCTTTTTAGTTCTTGTGTACATATAAGGTAAAAGTACCAGTTATTAATCAAGTCCCAGTAGTTGATATATTGTTTTTTATTCGAAAAAATGTCATTGTATAAAAAAAAAACCTTCACGAATTAAAGCCATTTGAATTAGTTAATCGGCTTCTAAAGATCGATTTGTTATGGATAACCAAAGATGAGAGGTCGATGTTTGTGCAAGAGATGATCAATCGCTGGGACAAGTATATCAACCACTAGGACAAAGTACTTTTTATTAACATTTATGAAAATTAACTATAATAAACAGTAGTGAATGTCCCTCCTGTCTGTTATCTGAAGCAGATAATGCAATTCAAACATGTACTAATAATAATACCGTATAAAAAAAAAATTGGCATGAAATAAGCATCATTTTTGCCGGTTATATAATTGGGTACACTTCCCTACACTTTTCACTCACCTTAGCAGAATTTATAATAAATAAACAGTAGGCTGTAGGTTTAGATTTAAATTTAAGTTAAAATATGCTTTATTAGCGGGAGCGCAATACGACTGTGATATACAAAAGTTTATACAATTGTGTTTTGTTTATGATGTGTGGGCGTTTTTGGTGTTGACATTTGGTGTTAGTGTAATTGTGTTAGTGTGCGTGTGAGGTGTGGTGAGATGAGTGGCCGCAAGGTTGCTGGGAAAACGGCGTAGACTACGGCTAAGTTAGCCATCCCGGCCCCCCTAGGCGAGTCATCGGCCTAGCAATCGCTGTAGTTGCTGCAGTGTCTGCACGACGTTGCTTAACCCGGTTGGGCGTCGGTTGCGTTGGCTAAGCGTGCCGACATGGTGATGTTGCTGGGTGGCGGTAACGAGCACCCGGGTGACTCCACGTCTGCTGACGATGATTCGGCTAACAGTAAATAAAAAAATTAGCTTAATTTCAAAAATCCCATTTATCGTTTAGTTTAGTCTTTATTCCAATATCCCAAAAGTAACTTTATTAACCACGCGGCTTTATTGTAAAAGATTCTATGGTTTCTGTTGCTGCTAGCAGCCGATTGATGTCGCTGCGACATTATTGCCTCTTGTTGATAAACCGAAAGTAACTTTATTAACCACGCGACTTTATTGTAAAAGATTCTATGGTTTCTGTTGCTGCTAGCAGCCGATTGATGTCGCTGCGACATTATTGCCTCTTGTTGATAAACAGAACTAAAAAGTAAAAAATAAAATTAAAGAAAGAAAAACTTTTTTAAAAATAAGCTTTTATTATTGGTTTATAAAATTAACTAAAAAGTAAAAAATAAATTGACTGTAAAGGAATATAACACTTTATTAGTTCATTGTAACCTTTAAAGATAATTTGGCTTCTTCGTCTGCCACAAAATAATTCCATATTGTACATAATTTTATATTTCTATCATTAAAACTTTACACCTAAATTATTAAATCTTCCACATTCATCACATTCCTAATTTTATTAATATAAAAGCGTTTTAAATTTCGATAGCAAGAAAAGAAAGTCCTGAATGTTCTTAATTATACCATCAAATAGAAAAGAAGGTCCTAAATGTTCTTAATTATTAATAAAATTAGGAATGTGATATATACTGGAAGATTTAATAATTTAGGTGTAAAGTTTTAATGTTAGAAATATATAATTATGTACAATATGGAATTATTTTGTGGCAGACGAAGAAGCCAAATTATGTTTAAAGGTTACAATGAACTTATAAAGTGTTATATTCCTTTACAGTCAATTTATTTTTTACTTTTTAGTTAATTTTATAAACCAATAATAAAAGCTTATTTTTAAAAAAGTTTTTTTTTCTTTAATTTTATTATTATAATAAGGCCTTATTACGCCGCACAGTGGGCTGATTTGTATGGAGAGTGGGATAAAATTAAATTTCTCAGAAACGTTTGAACCTACCAATACCAAATTTACACATCGGTATCCTGCTATAAGACTTATCTTTCAGAAAAATTAAGAGTACATCGGTTGTAAGCCACGCCCACAGCTGAAGGATAGACTTTTTTAATTTTTGTAATTGATGAATGTGAATAAAAATTAGAGCTTAATTAAATATTCAGGTAAAAAAATTCAAATGTGTGTTCGTACAACTCCTGCTTGCTAGCGTGATGTAGATTTAGAGTGAAATTTCAAAGGCTCCTACTTTTATATAGTCTATAGCCCGAATAAAACAATGTTAATTTATGGATATTTCTTGTTAAATTAGGTTCATTTATTAGAGAAAGTTCTGCCTTTTATGAGAGTTGTTATAAGTTTGTAATTTCTTTAGTTAATAATTTGAGAAAGGGATAGTTTTCTCAACTTGTTTTCAAATGGAATTCTCTAATTGGACTCAAAGAAATGAATTCGACTCTGAAAATAAACACCGAAAAAAATAAACCATGATTTTTACAATTTAAAACGCAATGAGATAGTAGTTGATCAGCAAAATGGTCTAAGGAATGAAATAAAAAAAAAAAAAGTTGAGAAAAAAGTTCAGTCATATGATGAAAATTCGCCTAGTTTTCGCGATATTTGCATACATTTTTGACACATAATTTAGGGGGTTTCTATTAGCCATATTTAAGAACAAAATTTGTTAAAATTGCAAAAAAACGAGAAGGGCAGGAAATTGTGCCGCTCTAGTAAGTTTTAACGGGTGGATGTTATATACGCAGCTTGGGCAGGATATTTTAAGAAAAAGGGAAAAATGTATAGCTCAGCCTTTTAAGAGAACATTTGAAGGAACTCAAATCAGCTCTTATATCCTGACCAAGAGTGATCTTTAGTTGTTAAAAGTTTAAATGTATATACGAATACTTGAAAACTACGTTTATGAAAAAACTGCAACTTAATCACTTTGTATTTTACTCAAAACTTAATTGTTTTCACTAATTTCTTTTGATAAATCATGAAACATACCTTCTTCTTGCTGTTGGCTGTTTTTTCGGCCAAAATCGCCTAGGCGTTAAGCGTCATTATGACGCAAGCCAAGATTAGATTAGTGTATGGGGCTGGGCCACTGGGCACCGCGACCAATAGTGCGATCTATTGTGTGACCTATCAGCTTATTGCTGCATGAGGAAGCTCTTTATTAATTTGAGCACCTCCTCAGGTTTTTTATTCCATATCACGAACGGATTGAGAGTGACACCACCTAGGTAGCAAACTCTCTTTCTTGCTAACGCAATGCATTCGCAGAGTATGAGAACCGACGTTTCATCGTCCAGTTCGCAGAGCTTACTCAGGTGATAAAGCAGACCTGTATAATACCCAGTGAGGGTTCTTAGATCCACCCTTCTTAGATTTATGAGCCTGTCCGATGCTTTTTGCGATGGTTCTATAAAGAGTTTGGCCTGCCTCTGTCCTAGGCTGCTAAGCCAATGCTGCCTAAACTGTTTGTCTTCCCAGTTGCTTATGGTCTCCCTTACGTTGGCCTTGGTGAGTCCACAGAAAGGTTCCGGACCATAAAATGCTATCAAAACCTAGACGTATTAGACAAAGGGTGCCACAGGGTGGTGTCCTGTCCCCGACACTGTTTAACTTCTACCTATTGAAGATGCCCCCACCACCAGAGGGCGTCACCGTCGTTTCATATGCCGACGACTGTACAATAATGGCGACGGAAAGGGCCCCTATACTGATGAACTCTGTGCCATTGGCTGACCAGTCTTTGACTATGACGCACCCATATGGTCGCCTAACGTGCATAACACCAACTGGACGAAGTTACAAGTCTGCCAAAATACCGCTATCAGAACTGCTACGGGATGTCTTCTCATGACTCCTGAGCCTCACCTCCATCAAGAGGCAAAACTGCTCAATGGAAGAGAGCACGAGGAAATGCTTAGCAGGCAAATCCTTCTGCCACAACCCAGCACATCCAAACCGTAATCTTTTGGACACAGATCTGCCCCCGAGAGACATATGGAGTCATCTCCGTAAGCATTACGACGAGATTCGGCATCATATTACCTTGCCGTGTGATCTGCGGAATCATAAGCGGGCTCTAACCGACATCCACACCGAGTCGGTTAACACTTTTGTCAAATCTCTACCTGTGAATCCTGTTCTAAGCAGTCTTCCCCTCGATATTGCTGAAGAAGAACGCACCTTGCACCTCCCGTTAGAAGAGCTTGATGAAGATCTTCGGAATGGTCATACACTCTAGGCAGCGCAATGCATTAATAACAACAACAACCAAAAAATGCTGTTAGAGCACCGTGTTTTCCGCTTTTTTGTTGCCGTCATGTACTTAATGCCCTGGGACCCAACCTAACAACACTTTGTTTTTGGCCCCCAGATCATTAAGGGCTGTGACGCACCCATAAACAAGTTTCGAAGTTATTGTGTACGACTGCAAGGCACGTAGGGCGGCCTTTCTGTCCGACATAGAGGAAATTCGCTTAGAGGATAGTCCTCTTCGGAGGCATTCTCTGCCACAGATTTCTATTGCATGGATTTCCGCTTGGAAAATAGTGGGGTAGCTACCCATTGGCACCGATTTTTTGTAGTTTGGTTCATAGATACCAGCTTCCGTTTTACCATCTTCCAGTCTCGATCCATGCGTATACCAAATCTTCGAATCGGATTCACCAAATGGGTTCACTGTTTACCAGAGCACTCGATCTACGATTGAAACCTCAAATTTTCGCACGATCCTGAGCGTAGGAGTTATTGCATCACTTACTTGCAATACAGGATCGTTTATGAAGTTCTTGACTATCTTCATATGTCTTGCCATATTTCCGATTTTTAGATCAGAAATATTTTGAAGTCTCAATGCAGCAAGTGTGGCTTCCTTCTCTATCAGAATAGGGAAGGGAGGCATTCCTACAAGGGCACTTAGAGCATCAGCAGGATGCACCTGTTATACCGACACACACCAGCCGATGCAGCTTACTTAATTTAGTTGCTGCTGTTCTTTTAGCAGACTTAGGCCACCAGACTAGGGAAGCGTAGGTGAAAATTGGCTTCACAACTGCATTAAATGACCAGTACGTCATTTTGAGAGACAGCCCCATGTTTTGCCATAAAGGGTAGTGCAGGCGAAAAAGGCCCTCGTTGCTTTATTTATTGTAGCCTCCAAATGAGTATTCCATGTGAGGGTCTTCACAATGTTACTCCTAGGTATTTTGCCTCCGTTGAAAAACTTATGCGGCTGCCTCCTAAGGACGGCTCTAAAAAGGACATATTTCTTCGCCGCGTGAAAGACACCAAGATTGTTTTGTTTGGGTTAATAGATAGCTCTTTGCTAGCACACCATCTCTCAATGATGCGCAGGGCTTATTGCATGCGGTCGGATATTGTTTCGTCATATATTCCTGTTACGCAGACAGCCAAGTCATCTGCATAGACCTGAACGTCAAAGCCATTGCCCTTCAAAAGGTGAAGAAGTTCGTCTATGACAAGGGTCCAAAGTAGAGGAAAAAGTACACCTCCTTGAGGGCCATCCTCTTGTGGCCACGATTGAGCCAGCACTCCCTCCTATCTCAGAGCTGATTTTTCTTTGCTTTAGCATGGCCAGCACCCAGCGAGTAATCATTGGGCTTCATGGGTGTAGCCTTGTACGGGCAGGTATGGGCAAATGCACTAACCTAAGCCAAATGTCCTCGAAAAATGTCCTAGTTTTTCATTGATTATTGAGAAATTGTCCTCGAAAAACGCAAAAACTAACTTCAATTTTAAAAAACCAAATTCCTCAACATGCTCATAGTAAATTAATCGACCTTTGCATAGATTATGCTGACATTTTCGCTCTCGACACGGACAAAATGACTTTAAAGAATTTTTACGATGTAACATTAAGGGCCACTTGCATAAAATCCGATAACGACTAATCGGTAATTCACTTGACAGCTAACCATACAAAATACGTCAATTAAACTCCGTTTAGTCGTTATCGGATTTTATGGATGTGGGCCTAAGAATGACAGACAACGACCCGGTATATGTTAAAAACTATCTAATGCCATATTCCCAACGTGAGGAAATATATCGCCAAGTAAATAATTTGTTAGATAATGATTTGATTGAGCCTGCACTGCACGAACGAGGGAAGGTGGGCGAGACTGAACGTAGGGAGGTTCCGTCAAGGGTAAGGATATCCTCATCTGAAAGTTCGGGCCGCAGTAGCCCACTAGGGGCCAAACATGGATCCGGCGGATCCCATAAAGAAGGACCGAAGGGGGGAAGGAGGAGAACTAGAAGGGCAAGACCACCCCAACACCACGCTTGGGCACCCCAGGAGGGCTAGATGATGAAAGACGGAAGGGGTTGAGCGGATAAGCTGTCAGGTGGTATTTGAAATACCTACAATAGGGACTACCTCCGGATGAGGCTCGGACAGAAGCCTACCTTCATATGAAGGCGTGCAGGGGGAGAGGTGGGGGGCAGATGGCAGAAGGGCCGAACCCCGCATGAATGGGAGATTCGGGTCCAGGGTGCAACGTGGTGAACAAATCGCACACGCTCCTGGGCGTAGTAGCGAGCACGGGAGGAACGAAGGAAACACCGCTCCCGAGGAAAAGCGGAGAGGCGGGCAATGTATGCGAGAAGATACAACAACAGAAAAAACAGCGGGCATATGATTCCGGCGCCTCGACTTCGGCAGCGGCAGCGGCTGCCAGAGTGGCGCCTGGGTCGGGGGCTCGGCGGGGTGGGCCTGGGCAGCACAGCTACTCGGATGCTACCAGAAGTGTCAGAGTGGCGGTGGTTCCAAGGGACTACCCTGCAGAATTCCTAAGCCAGGAACAACTCGCAAGGCTGCACAACGTCGTGCTGCTTGAAGTCGCCAAGGGATCGGACAGCCCGCTGAACTTCAGTGGGGTGTACTTCAGGCCAGGAATGATACTCGTAGACTGCAGGGAGGAGAGTACAGCAGCATGGCTTGAAAGAGCAGTTCCATGGTTAGGGGGGTGGACATGTGCACCATTGACGACACGGAGGGGGGACGATATACCCCCTACGCACATGGTCACTATGTTCCTGCCCATGAACGAGGACTGGACGATTGAGTTCATGTTAAAGCTCTTATGAGCCCAAAATGCCTGGCTGGGGAAGACACTCGGCTGTCTGGGGTAGACGAGCCGATGGAGGATCAGCAGTGATGGGCCGAGGCGTAAATGCGGTAGCCCAGATTTACCTCCACCACGCGAAAGCAGCTTCGGGTGTATTTGCGAACAAATTCGCACTGGAGGATCTTGGCATAGCGCTGATCCAGGAACCGTGGGTCATCAACGGGCAAATCAGAGGCCTGAGAGGAAAAAAAAAACTAATGGCGGCGATATACCATATCATAACCTCTAACGAGATTTTTAGCCGAGCTTCTCTTTCCAACTTGTGGTGTGTTGCTTTTGAGTTTTTCCTACAAGTTGGCGGGACCTACAGTTTTTTTGCCGATTCCGAACGGCACTTGCAAAGCAAATTAATTTTTTGCTGAGAAGCTTCTCATGGCAGAAATACACCCGGAGAGTTTGCCAAACTACCCCGTTCAGAAAAATTCTTTTTCTAAATAATTTTTGATGTTACTTTTGCCGGGCATCGAACCGCCACGACTTGGTGTAGAAGGCCGAACACTTAACCGCCACACCACGGCGGCCGGACTGAGAGGAAACAATAAGGTAATTTGGAATCTTTCTCAGGAGAGACCCAGAGCATGCGTGATGCTAAAGAACTCTATTGACTATTTTTGCATTACAGAGTTTATGAACCAAGCTTTAGTGGCTGTGCAAACGGTGATGGAACTTGACGGTGCAAAGAGGGACATCGTGTTTGCTGCGGTCTATTTCGCGGGCGACAACAACAACTTCCCGCCGGAGAGTGTGACAAAACTGGTAGACTACTGCAGGAGGGCAAGACTTCCGCTAGTCATCGGGTGTGATGCCAATGCGCATAACGTGCAATGGGGAAGTACGGACACGAATCACAGAGGTGAGTGTCTTTTAGAGTATATCGTAAGTAATGACCTAAGTATTTATAATATGGGGAACTCAGCCACCTTTGTCACTAGGGTCCGATAAGAAGTGCTAGACATTACCATAGGGAACAATCTGGCCGATGCTCTGGTCTCGAGATAGGAGGTGTCATCTAAACCTTCACTCTCAGACCATCGCATCATCCAGTTTGTTGTAGGGGCCGAGGGGGGGACTAACCTACCCAGGAAAAACCCTAGGAAAACCGACTGGGAAATATTCAATAGCATCATAGAGTTCAACCTTTCTTGCACTGGAAGCAGTAGAAGGGGCACAAGTACTGAGGATCTAGAGGAGAGGGTGAACAGCATCAATCAAGTGGTGATTGACGCTTTAAACACTAGTTGTCGGCATTCCAAGGGCAAGAAATACAAGACCCCATGGTGGTCGAACGAGCTCTCAGCTATGAGATGCAACGTGTGGAAGCTCTTCAATCGAGCAAGACGCACCGGTCACTGGGTGGATTACACAACACACCTTACGGAGTACAACAAAGCAATCAGAAACACCAAAAGGAACAGCTTCAGGAATTTCTGCGAGACAATTTCTTCCACTCCGGAGGCTGCCAGGCTGCACAAGGCACTAGCCAAGGAGCAAGGGGAAACTAGGATGGCTCTGAAGTTCCCGAATGGCGGGTTCACGAGCAATGGGATATACCCGGTCTTTCTGCAGAAGGGCGATATACTTGTCCCATACCTGTCCAGGATCATGCGAGACAGCCTAGCATTGGGATATATTCCAAAAATTTGGAGGCGTGCCAAGGTTGTCTTCATACCCAAGGCAGGGAAGAAAGTCTATTCATCAGCGAAATCATTAAGACCCATCAGTCTAACTTCCTTCGTTCTCAAAACGATGGGAAAGATAGTTGATCATAAGATCAGATCGAACACTATGAGGTATAGGCCTCTACACGTAGGTTAGCACGCATATTAGGGTGGAGCGCATACATATGAATAAAATTTTTTTTTTAGTCTCGGTGTTCTAATAGAGAGGAATTTGTGCTTTATACTAAAAGTAAAATTACTGCAAATTTACAATCATATTAATTAATATCTTCTGCCTCCGCAATGACTTCAAAAATTACCAATTTTATAAAAAAAATTAAGTCATATAAGGTGCTATATTGTGCTATTTCGTGGTAAGAAGGTACAAAATGATAAACAATGCGCGAAATAAACAATTTATTTTTTAAATATTTATTACTTTGAGAATGCACGTTGAAATTTGTGAAATTTAAAAAATTATATAAATTAATTAGCATGAAAATTCTTCTTAGTGTTGAATCTAGGCAACTTGGACTTTATTGCACCTAATCTTGACTTTTTCGTGCACTGCGAAACAGAAGATTCGGTTGTAATCCTCACAGCTCTCTCAACAGCTTGAGTGTGACAGGGAAGCTTTAAAAATAATGATTTGCTCTCACCACCTGATTCGACAATGCTCTGAATTTCTTCTTCAGATAAATTTTTCAACAGTGGCGGTTCTGTTAAGTTTTCCTGCCACTTTATTAAATCAATATACGAAGTAGCATTAAAATTTATCAATGGCACTAGAAAAACTCTAGGTGTTAAAGGGTGACTCATACTGCGCGCCTTTAGTATGCGGCTGGCAGCCAGCTCTCTTACAGGTTTTCTCTCATCTGTTATCATCGCAAGAAGAATGTTTTCGGAATGCGCGAAATAGGCATTTCTTTGAATAACTGGATCTATAATCTTTTTTAAAGTTTCCGGCAGGTATCTGGAAGCTGTAATAACGTTAAACAAATTACGGGTGCCATCTTTGCATGACGGTTTTCTTTTCATTAAAACCCAGGAAGGAAGGAAAAGTAGCCAATGTTATCAAATTTTCCGACGGCTTTTCAGTTGCCACATATAATCGCAGTATTCGGTTGGCGCATGTTGTCCAACGGGCATGTGAAAGTTTACCTGGGGATTTATTTTCTAGGCCTTTTGGGAATACACCCAATTGGACCCATATACGATTTAGGTCCCGAAGTTTGCCCATCGAGATGAAGAAAAAAGTGTCTCAGAGGTAGCTCGTTCATGTGAAGCAAACAAATTAGCCACTGAAGTGGTTGTTTTTCCTCCAGCAGTCTTATAACTCCACCATTTTTCCCAGTGTTAACATTTGTTCCATAACAACCAATGGCCATAATTCTATCTTGAGGAATTTCTTCATGTACCAGAAACCCTGTTATCGCGGTTTGTATTCCATTAGCTGTACCAATCTGAGGTACAACGTATCCTATGTAAATAGATCCCGGCTCTTGAATAAGGGAAATATGTTCCTCTAAAATCGTAGTTCTGTAGCATCTTCCCCCTTTTCTGATAACTTTCCAAGTTTTGTCTTTTCTCCCGTCAAAGTATAATGCAACGAGATCTGTTACTTTTGAATTTTCCGTAAGCTTTTTCCTAATTTTGGATCTTTCTCTTCGCACCTTATGTCTATCAATGACTCCTACATCAGACCCATATCTATCACATGTTTTCGATAACGTGGGAAAATCGACGCGAACAACCTTTTTTATTTCCTTTTCCGGAGCGCTTTTGATAATAGTGTATTCTGAATTTTCTGAATCTGATGATGCCACGGAGGAAGTGCTTGAACAAAATCCGCTAACACTGAAGTATGTGGAGATGTACTTGAGCGATTTTCTCTTTGCTGTTTTCTTTTCAGGGTCTTTTGCAATTTCTTTGCCGCATCGATTCCACCGATTTTCATCATTCGAGACGTTCTTTGATCAATTAGAAAAGTTTGCTCTTCTTTGGGAACCTTTTTATCCTTAGGACAGATGCACTCAGTAAATACTTTGCACTTGCATGTTGCAATATCGAAAAGTATCTTCTCACCTTGCCGAAATCTTTCTAATTTCTCCAGGGACAGCCTCTTGATAGACTTCAGTAGGTTTTTGCACTTTAAGTGATATGTTTTTAACATGTGAATAATTCTCGTTCGTGTTACAGTTGGAATAGATAAAGTTTGCCATATATTTTCAATTCTGCATGTCACAATATCTGCTATCTCCGCAAAAGTTCTCTCCCCAACCGAAGTGGAGTGCAGACGTGTTTTCGTTTACTCTGTGCTATTTTAGTGTCAAACAGTTTTGCTTTAGTTTTTATCATCGATATGCCTTCGCAAATTACTAAACTCTGCTCAGACTGTAATAGCTCAATCAATATGGGCTGTGATATTAAGTGTAAATTGTGTGATAACTTTTACCATAAAAGTTGTGCAAAAATTGATAAAAACTATATTTCAAAAATTCTAAACGAGTATGTGAACATTGTTTTTGTTTGCAATACATGCCTACATTTCTCTTCTAACCCTTATGCTATGTTTTCTCTGTTATCTAAAGAGATTAACTTTTTAAAATGCCAGTTGACTGTTCTATTGAGAAATAATACTAACAATCAACAAGTGAGTGTTGCTAATACTTCTTCAAACAACAATCCGCCAAATTTATTACAAAGCCAGTTCGATGTTTTGCCGAGTGACAACAACAATGTCCCACAATCAATTTTAAGTAAGACGCCACTAAATACTCACTCTAATGATTCTCAGCGGGCATCAACCTCAAAACCGGTTAATATACCTTACAATCTTCGCTCAAATAAAACTGTGCATAATAATCCGAGTGCCAATGCATTTGCCGTGTTGTCTGCAGTTTCTGCTTCTACCTCTGCCACAGCTCACGGCAGCGCAGTTGAGAGTGATGATATTAATGATAACAATGATGCTGATAACAACAACAATGCTGATAACAATGATGCTGGAAAAAATTGGTCGGTCGTACGAAATAGGCATAAGAGGATGGTTGTTGGTCGAAATGAAGTCACAGAACTTGATGTTGTTGCTAAAAAAAAGTGGCTGCATATTTCCTCTTTCAAACCAACAGTAACTGCAGAAAATGTCATATAGTTCGTATCGAAACATTTCGGGATCAATAGTAGTTACATCTCTTGCTGGTCACTAGTAAAAAATGGCACTTCTCTAGAAGACTTAGAGAGAGTGAATTTTAAGCTTGGCGTTTCTCCCGCTTTCTACGATTGCCTCTTCGATGCAAATTCTTGGCCGGCGGGCATTATTATTATGCCGTTTCGGAAATTTCAGCAGCAGTAGTCTAGTTAGTAATAATCGCTTATTTAGTAATAGCTTTAGTGGTGAGTGTAATAAAAACACTTTAAACATTTATTTTCAAAATATCTCGGGAATGCGTACAAAAGCTAACGAAGTTTTTTTATCTACTTCTCGTTGCGAGTTGGATGTTTTTGTAATTGTGGAAACATGGTTAAACAGCAATTTTGCTGATGCAGAATTTTTCGATCCTAATCTATTTCATGTATATCGCAAGGATAGAGACGCATCAAAGACTAATTGCTTAAGAGGGGGCGGGGTTTTAATTGCAGTAAATCGAAAGCTTCGCTCATCGTTAGTCCAGTTGGAAAATGATGACACTCTTCTTGATCAGCTATGTGTATGCACTTTTGGAAATCTAAGCAAAATATTTATTTGTGTATCTTATATTCCACCTTCTAGCCCTGATTCTCTATATGCTGCTCACACAAGCAATATTATGAGCCTTCATGAAGGGAACGAAGACAGTCATATTTGTGTCCTAGGAGATTTTAATCTGAGTAAAATTCCTTGGTCGAATTTTTTGAATAATGGTTTATTAACGCCTACAAATGTTAATAGCTCACATGAAATAAATTTTATTGATAGCCTCTTTAGTATTAATCTCACACAAATTAATTCATTTTTCAATTCTTTGCATAATATCTTGGACCTTGTTTTTGTTGACGAAAATTTAATCACCGAAGTGTCGGAATCCACTTTCCCGATATGTAAATCTGACATGCTCATGTTCCACTTTCTCTCACATTCGAGTTTGTTAATTTTCTATCAAGCTCAACTGCGATCCCCAATAATAGTTTTAATTTCCGTGACGCGGATTTCGACACGCTCAATGAGGAAATTCTCCAAGTGGATTGGCTATCAATTTTCGATTCGAAAAGTGTTGAGGAATGCTTCGATGTTTTTCTGTGCAATATATATGAAATCTTCAATAATAATCTTTCTTTACTCCCCGGGCGGACTCATAAACTTCCTTGGTATTCCAAACGTCTCAAGAAATTGAAGAACCTTAGGAATAAACATTTTAAAATTTATAAATCTTCCAATAACATTCTTCACAAGGAAAAATATTTACTCTATAGTAAAAATTTTAATGTACTTGATAAATTCTTATACAAGCAATATATTTCTAGCAGGGTTCGGAAACATTCACTCTCCTTCACTCACATTCACGAACATGAACATTAAAAAAAAAAATTTGCATTCGCGTTCGTGAATCAGAACGTATAAAAAATCCACACCATTCACGTTCATGAATGCATTCGTGCATCATTCATAAATGCCTTCACGAATCTATATATGCACGTACTTCTTGCCGTTCATTCTTATATATTGGTGCATATGTGGCGTGAATAATTCACGAAGGCATTTAAGAACGTGCATTGAATGCATATTTTGTATGGCATATTCGCAGAGGATTGTAGTAGAAAATTTAAAAATGCTATTGTGAGTATACCGGCAGAAATGTGAACCAAAAAAAAAAAACTTTTGACGGTACTTCTAGGTTTTATTCAGGGATATGAAGGGGACCTTCTTAGGGGCCATTTCTATAATTTTTCGGGACCATTTTGGAATTGTTTTCGGGACCATTTCGGGATTATTTTCAGGACTTTTCGGGATTGTCTTCGGGTCTTTTTCGGGATTATTCCGGGAATTTTTCGGGATTGGTTTTTAATCATTTCGTGATAATTTTGGGATTGTTTTCGGATTATTGCAGGATTGTTTTTGGAACTTTTCGGGATTGTGTTTGGGACTTTTCCTAACCATTTCGGGATGATTTTCGGGCCATTTCATGTTCATAGAGTTCTTAACCATTTCAAGATAAAATTTCGGGATGCAGTTTTGTGCAAGCACACTACCTTAAATTATCATCATCTGCATTTAAATTCAATCATCATCTGCATGCTTACATATGTACCTACATTAGAGTGTACCACCAAAAAAAAGTCGGCCGTACCTCCCCTCATATGAAGTGTACGGCCGACTTTTTTTTGCCTGTAAGCCCGAGACGCTCTAATGTACATGTTCAAAAATTGTTTACGCGAGATTTTTCGGATACACACACATTCATACCTACCTACATAGAACACATGCTATTGTTCTACTAACTAGCCTTGTGGTTTTCCACAAACAAAAAAAAAGCAGAAATGCGAGCGCTGTAATACATATACATGTATGTGGGTATGTACACGAATATACCTACACCCCAGCAAAAAACGAGCACCAAAAACTAAAACGTTTGAAAAAATCTATTCTCAACTTTTTCTCAGATTTTGTTTACATAACAGGATGATTTGTTGAACTATAATAATTAAAACATATTATATAAAATTCAACCGCATAAATGAAAACTCGCGTTTTATTAAAATAGGTATTAGTTTTGCATTATTGGCAAATCTGAATAAATATTTCAATGATAGCAACTGGATTTCGTTCCGTTATGCTCAGTTTGAGAAAGGTTTAGAAAACAATATTTCTCAATTTCAAAATAAAGGAGAATTCCATATCAAAAATTTGCCCTTTAATTTCAGAATGCTATGAGCGGTTATTTGAGATGATTTTGCTAAAACTAAACTTGTCCCTTTTCATACTAAAAAAGGGTATGCAATCAATTGTTTAGTCCTTAATGATTTATAATTTTCTGCATTGTTTTTCCTTTGTAATAAATTGTCTACTAATAACCAGTCTTAAAAGATGTTCCTAACTACCTGCATTGTGTTTGCTGTGGGAAGCGGTAAAATAGCACTAAAAATAAGTAGGTAGTTTTAGCTTAGTTTAAATTGCCTGAATGGTTATACCACGTATGTGTGTTTTCCCATGATAATCGTGTCTTTAAAATATTTTCTTCCATTTATGGATAAATATTTTCTTTTGGTACATTTCCGAAGGCCATACAAAAATCTCAGTGAGTGTACAAAAAGCATAAAGAATAAAAAGCCAACAAGCATCAAAAACTTAAACGTTTGAGGAAACATCTATTCTCAACTTTTTCTCAGATTTTGCTTATATAACCAGATTATTTAATTAAAAAAATATTAAATAAAATTTAACTGCATGAATGAAAGCCCGCTCAGTTTGAGAAAAGTTTGAAAATTCTATATTTCTCAATTTGAAAATAAAGGAAAATTCCACATTAAAAATGTTGCCCTTCACTTTGCGGATGCTATCATCGGTTATTTGAGGTGCGCTTCAGATTTGAGAGTAGGATTTATTCTTAAACGCATCTCAAACTGAGATTTCATTAAAATGTTTGTAGGGAGATAATGGCTATTCGCAAGTAATTGCATCCACGCTGCTATATTAGTTACATTAGTACCAAATTTGGTACATTTTTTCAGTGATAATTTGCTATTATCCATAATGTCATGCGAAGTACTCATTCGTATTTTTATTTTATTTTTTTATTTAAATAAATTAAATTCATGTATCACTAGAGTTCCTATCGTAAGAAAATGGTAATTTTAATGATCTAGACTTAATTTTGCAGTAATAAAATAATTGTAAAAAGTATTTTACTAGGCTTATAAAAATACTTATATCTAGCTAATACTGGCAAATGTCAGTAGATGACATTAAAAAAAATTTCATATTCGGGTAGATTGAGCAGCTTTCTATGTACGAGTATGTAGCATGATCTGTACCTGACATCGTCTTGTGAAGTATTTGAAGGATTCGGTCTTGTTGCGCTCTTGCTACTTGCGAATGCTTGCATACATACATACAAACAATTGAGTTCGTATATCTAGCTACACCCGGGACCTTGGGGAAAGTCCAGTTGTTGCTGTATAAACATTTTAAGATAATAATCAATAAAAATCAAATTCATACAAAAAATGGGCAGAAGGAAGTTTAACTTAGAAGAGTATGTTAAATACAACGAAGAAACAAAAAAAAGCAGATGCTTACTGAAAAATTGCCAACGAGATCTATGTGGAAAGTCAGCAGCAAACATACGACGACATAGTCAACAAGGAACGGCTGTAACCAAATTAAACTGCACACTAGACAAGGCAGGATTTTTAAGATGCTGCGTGGGATTGGTTACAAGGAAAAATATTCCTTTACGAATATTTGATGATCAGGATTACTTCAAAAAGCTTCTAGAGCCCTACGAGCAAAAATTTCGGACAAATGTAAATTCGAAAAATATAGTGACTGCTCTTGAGACATCTAGCAGCCAAATAAAATCCAAAATTGCAGAGCTTGTCAAAAACAAGATGATTTCATTAAAAATAGATATAGCGACTCGTATGGAACGAAGTGTACTGGGAGTCAACATACAATTCATCAGAGACCATAAAATACATATAAGCACGATAGGTAAGTAAAGACATCACATTTTCATTATGATCTTTTTAAGGTAGCAATATGTTTGTACACTGAACCAAAAACGTACATGTTTTTTAAGAACAAAGTTTCATAGAATTTCAAGCTGATATTTCTTAGAATAAAGGAAAAAATCATGGATTCTTAGAAAATTACCTTACAATTTATGAATGAATTCATGCTTTCTGAGGATTTGTTTAGATATTTTAAGAAAAAGTTCTTATTATCTAAGAAATATTTTTAAATTTCTATGAAAAAGTTCTTTGGAAAGGTTTTAATGAGCAATTCTTTAATTCCATGTTCTTTTTCTTTGGATACATGAACTTTTTTGTTTCAGTGTAGTTAAATATTTATGCATTTATATATAAATTATTATATTTGGCAAAATTGCGTGTTTTGACGTCTTTCCAGGAATGATCCAGACTACCAAGCGGCACAGCGCTGAAAATTTGAAGGAAGAAATACTGAAATGCCTCAAGGAATACGGCATTAACATAAACCAGATTTACTCCAACACCACTGATAACGGTGCAAATGTGGTTAAAACGTCTAAATTGTTACAAGCAATGCAACAAGACAATGTTTTAAATGAAGAGGATATCGCAAAAGATGATATTGCAACAGACAAAATACAATCGAATATCGCGTCTGTTTTCTCTGTTGTACGTTGTGCCTCACACACTATACAATTAGCCGCATATGATGTTTTAAAAACAATTGACAATGACATCAAAGAATGCCGAGAAGTTGCAAAAAAGTTACGAACTTCCGTAAGATCAGGCAATAGAGAGATAACTTTGCCTTGTCTCGACAACGCAACTAGATGGAACTCGACGTATTATATGGTTAGTTCCATTATGAATTTACGGGAGTACATAGATAATTTGGATAATGCGTCACAAATTTTTGTCAACTGGTCCTTTGTGGAAACTTTTACAGTGGCCTTTCAACCAATAGCCAATTGTACCCTGAAGCTTCAAAAAGAGCAATATATCATTGGAGACTTTTTTAGAGATTGGCTTACTTGTGAATTAGAGCTTGATAGTTTGGCGTCTTCCAATTTGTTTGCAGAAGCTCTGCTAAAAGCAATGAAAAAGAGAAAGGAAACACTGATGCAAAATAATGCGTTTATTGCTGCATTATATTTGGACCCACGCTTCAATTTCAAGGATACGCCTCTTCTCAGCCATGCTCAAAAGCAAACTGCAGTGGTAAGCATACAATTATTTTTTAAATTGTTATTATTTTTAATTTTTAATATACATACTCTTAACTAAATTTACAGGATCATTTACTTAGGACAAGAGACATGATCGCTAAAATCAGTAAACCTCCAGAGTGCCCGCAGGTTTCCGGTTCTGCAAATATTCAGCAACAATCGGTTTTAGATGAACTTCCGTCCACGTCCAAAGGCAAATATAACCTGCTGACTCTCCATGTCAACTCATTGATAACTGCTCAAGAACCAATCCCACAAGAAGAAATATCTATAAAAGATCAATTGAATAAAATGTGCTATAGGGAAATGGAGCCATTTGACAGCAACATATTGGACTACTATCGTAAATTCTACCGCTGCAATTCAGAGATATTCCAGCTAACGGAAGTTGTTTTGGCGATGCCTGCATCACAGGTTTCTGTTGAGAGAGGGTTCGGTGCTCTTTCTACAATTTTGACAAAACTCAGGACGAAACTTTCTAAAAAATCTCTGCAAAATTTGTTGATGACAAAACTAAACTTTGATCTCCTGAATTTTTCAACCATAGACGTGGATGATGAAAACTAAGCAATTGGTTTTTTTTGTATCCTGAATTATGTACATATTTCAATAAACAATTTTGATGTTAATTTCAAATTAATATAATTTATCTTTTCCTTTAATTGTGGGTAAACTGGCTAAAAACCTAGGTACTATCACTGAAAAAATTATCAAATATGGTACTAATGTAACAATAAAGCAGCATGGATGCAATTACTTGCGAATAGCCATTATCTCCCAACAAACATTTTAATGAAATCTCAGTTTGAGATGCGTTTAAGAATAAATCCTACTCTCAAATCTGAAGCGCACCTCAAATAACCGATGATAGCATCCGCAAAGTGAAGGGCAACATTTTTAATGAGCGGGCTTTCATTCATGCAGTTAAATTTTATTTAATATTTTTTTAATTAAATAATCTGGTTATATAAGCAAAATCTGAGAAAAAGTTGAGAATAGATGTTTCCTCAAACGTTTAAGTTTTTGATGCTTGTTGGCTTTTTATTCTTTATGCTTTTTGTACACTCACTGAGATTTTTGTATGGCCTTCGGAAATGTACCAAAAGAAAATATTTATCCATAAATGGAAGAAAATATTTTAAAGACACGATTATCATGGGAAAACACACATACGTGGTATAACCATTCAGGCAATTTAAACTAAGCTAAAACTACCTACTTATTTTTAGTGCTATTTTACCGCTTCCCACAGCATACACAATGCAGGTAGTTAGGAACATCTTTTAAGACTGGTTATTAGTAGACAATTTATTACAAAGGAAAAACAATGCAGAAAATTATAAATCATTAAGGACTAAACAATTGATTGCATACCCTTTTTTAGTATGAAAAGGGACAAGTTCAGTTTTAGCAAAATCATCTCAAATAACCGCACATTGCATTCTGAAATTAAAGGGCAAATTTTTGATATGGAATTCTCCTTTATTTTGAAATTGAGAAATATTGTTTTCTAAACCTTTCTCAAACTGAGCATAACGGAACGAAATCCAGTTGCTATCATTGAAATATTTATTCAGATTTGCCAATAATGCAAAACTAATACCTATTTTAATAAAACGCGAGTTTTCATTTATGCGGTTGAATTTTATATAATATGTTTTAATTATTATAGTTCAACAAATCATCCTGTTATGTAAACAAAATCTGAGAAAAAGTTGAGAATAGATTTTTTCAAACGTTTTAGTTTTTGGTGCTCGTTTTTTGCTGGGGTGTAGGTATACGCGTGTACATACCCACATACATGTATATGTATTACAGCGCTCGCATTTCTGCTTTTTTTTTGTTTGTGGAAAACCACAAGGCTAGTTAGTAGAACAATAGCATGTGTTCTATGTAGGTAGGTATGAATGTGTGTGTATCCGAAAAATCTCGCGTAAACAATTTTTGAACATGTACATTAGAGCGTCTCGGGCTTACAGGCAAAAAAAAATTCGGCCGTACCTCCCCTCATACGAAGTGTTTTTGAAAAACATTTAAAAAAAATGTTTTTTTTTTGTGGCAACCCTAGATGTTGCCCAATTACATTTTCTTCAAATCTTTGGCCTTTGTTGTCGGATTTTAAAGTTTGACACAGCATTATTTTCGTCTCAAAGAGGAGGTTTTTTCTCAAGAAAGTTCATTGAGCTCATGCGTTTCGTTGTGGTACCACACATTAAAATCTGACAAAAAATGTCGAAGATATGAAAAATATACAATTGGGCGACTTCTAGGGTTGCCAGAAAAAAAATACAACTTTTCTTTTAAAAACACTTCATATGAGGGGAGGTACGGCCGACTTTTTTTTGGTGGTACACTCTAATGTAGGTACATATGTAAGCATGCAGATGATGATTGAATTTAAATGCAGATGATGATAATTTAAGGTAGTGTGCTTGCACAAAACTTAATCCCGAAATTTTATCTTGAAATGGTTAAGAACTCTATGAACATGAAATGGCCCGAAAATCATCCCGAAATGGTTAGGAAAAGTCCCAAACACAATCCCGAAAAGTTCCAAAAACAATCCGAAAACAATCCCAAAATTATCACGAAATGATTAAAAACCAATCCCGAAAAATTCCCGGAATAATCCCGAAAACAATCCCGAAAAAGACCCGAAGACAATCCCGAAAAGTCCTGAAAATAATCCCGAAATGGTCCCGAAAACAATTCCAAAATGGTCCCGAAAAATTATATAAATGGCCCCAAAGAAGGTCCTTCATATCCCTGAATAAAACCTAGAAGTACCGTCAAAAGTTTTTTTTTTTTGGTTCACATTTCTGTCGGTATACTCACAATAGCATTTTTCAAATTTTCTACTACAATCCTCTGCGAATATGCCATACAAAATATGCATTCAATGCACGTTCTTAAATGCCTTCGTGAATTATTCACGCCACATATGCATACATATATGAAGATGAACGGCAAGAAGTACGTGCATATATAGATTCGTGAAGGCATTTATGAATGATGCACGAATGCATTCATGAACGTGAATGGTGTGGATTTTTTATACGTTCTGATTCACGAACGCGAATGCAAATTTTTTTTTTTATTGTTCATGTTCGTGAATGCGAATGCAAAAGAACGTACTTGAATCTTCATAAATGAATAATTCCGAACCCTGATTTCTAGATATGAAAATGAGTTGAAGGAAAACCCTAAAGCCTTCTGGAAATATATACGTTCTAAGAAGGGTTGTTCCAATATTCCGGTCTGGATGTCATATGATGGCGTGTCTTCTGAATGCTTATTGGATTCTGTAAATTTATTTGCTGATTTTTTCAAATCTAACTTTGTTTCATGCACGGGTAACAGTTTCTGTGCCGATATTGAGAAATCGGTCTGTTTTGGGTCTTTGTCAATCTCTGAATTTGATGTAATAAATGGTATTGCCACCCTTAAATCTTCATTAAAATGTGATCCAAACGGACTCTCGTCATTTATATTGAAGAAATGCAGTTTGTCTTTCTGCAAGCCTTTAAAATACATTTTTAATTTTTCGCTGGCGTGTGGTGTTTTCATTGATCGATGGAAAGTGGCCTCAATCACTCCAATTTATAAATCAGGCAATAAAAATAATGTAGCAAATTATAGACCGATCTCGAAACTTTCTACTTGCTCGAAACTTTTCGAGAAATTGGTCAAAGAAAAGTTATACTGATCCATTACCATCTTACAGTGCCCGTTGTGCCCTCATAAGCATGAAGTCACTGGCGTCGAGGCGTGCTATTCATACTTTGATGTTTATATATGATCTAATTTGTGCTTCGGTTAACTGTCCGCAACTTTTAGCTTTAATAAGTTTCAATATCCCGTGCAGAACCCTCCGCACGCAATATCCGTTTCATATCAAGATAATCCGAGCTAATTACTATAATTTTGATCCCATTTCGAGGGCTCTCTCAGAATTTAATAAAATTTTTCATAGTCTTGATCTTGATTTCGCACTTCCGAGATCTTGTTTTGTTTCAAAACTTGCTTACTTTTATGTTTAATGGCATTCGTCTGTATTTTACCTATGCTTAAGATTTGGATTTGCATTTCTAGTTTGTAAGATTTGTATTGCTAGTCTGTAAGATTTCTAAAATCATAGACTGAATAAACTGAATTGAGAAAAGTTGGCTCTTTTGCAGTTTCTAATTGCAATTTCAATTGATGTCTCGTCCATTCATAATGCTTCATCACATCTTCTTAAGTAGGTAAAACGTTATTTTTTATTTCACAAATATCCCCAAAAATAGGAGATTTGAAAACACTTCGAGTTCTTGGCATACCGCGCAACCGATCCGAACCAAGAAAAATAGTACTGACAACGACCCGTCCAGTGAAATATATTTTTCCGTGCTTACCAATGCGGGTTAGGAATACAAATCTGAATTCACTTTTTTTTTTATTGAAACAATAAGACGACGGATTGAGATTTTTGCGAATTTACTACGATTGGGCGCCCACACACTTTCAAGAAAATTTTTTTAACGATGACTATTTTTGCACTACCTCAAATATTTTCATTATCGTTCACCTCGCCTACTATTTGCTGTTATGAAAACTTTGATTGAAATGATGATGATGATGATGATGATGATGAAAACTTTGTAACAAGTGTTTCATGGGACAAAGCGCGTTACTTTATCAAAGTATTTCTAAATATACATAGATCTATTATATCAGCAAACGATTTTTGATAAAAAAAAAATTTGGAGTATTTAAATATCGTGCAAACATATCGGGCCACAACCGCAAAAAAAAAAACAAATTTAAGAAAAAAAATAGATGTAATGTATGAAATTTTCGCTTGAGCGGAAATTGCTTAACTCATAAAATTTCATGGGTTTAGCCCAAAACTCTGACATTTGGGCACCCGAAGCATAAAACTAGAGGCTGTCGACTCTAACAATGAAAGATCTTTTGGCGGCTATGCCGGCTGTATACCTGTGTACGAGTATAGAGTCGAAAACTAGCTATTTTTTATTAAATCAATGCCGATGCGGAGGCAGTTGCTCGCAACCGAATTGAATAATATTTTGCATGGCTTAACTTAAGCCCAGAAGGCTTCAAAATCTGCTATTACATTACGGTTTGATACAAAAAAAATTTTCACTCCACGCTAACGCATATAGGGCAGACAGGTCAACTGACACAGACCTATATCAGCTGACCACGGAGATAATGAATGCGTAGAGGTGGTGGTGTGCGCCTTCCTAGACATAGAGGGAACTTTCGACAACACTTCACACGGAAGTGTAAGTCGACACTGGAGAGAAAAGGAGTTCAACAACCCATAATACGGTGGATAGACTTGCTACTCCGTACAAGAATAGCAGAAACCACCGTGGGGGAGGAAAACCTTCAAATAAGAACTATAAGAGGGTGTCCATAAGGAGGAGTTTTATCACCCCTTCTGTGGAGTTTGGTGGTCGACGAACTCCTGCATATACTAACCGACAACGGCATCCGATGCCAAGCGTACGCCGACGATATAGTTATTATGACAAGAGGAAAGTTTGAGAGCGATATCATCCGGAGAGCTTTGAACCTAACGAAGGAATGGTGTGCAGGTTGGGATTAAACTTAAACTCCAATCATCCCCTTCACAAAAAGAAGATCCCTTACGGGTATGAGAACAGTTACTATAAAAGGGGTACGCCTGGAGGCAGTTTCTGAAGTAAAATACTTGGGGGTCACGTTCGACTCCAAGTAACTATGGAAGAAACATGTTGAAATCACAACATCAAAGGCAACCAAATATATAATGGTGTGCAGAAGACTCGCGGGCAAATCCTGGGGTTGTAACCCAATGATACTGAGAGAGATGGATGTACACCATGATAGTCCGACCCATTATAGTATACGGAGCGGTAGCATGGGCTCCTAGATCAGCTCTAAGCACAGTGAGGAAATCACTCTCTAAGCTCCAGCGGCTTGCATCCGTATATATTACGGGGGCTATGCGTACCTGCCCGACTGCAGCAATGGAAGTGCTGCTTGATCTGAGCCCACAGCAAATAGTAATTGAACAAGTAGCCAAGCGCACCATGCAAAATATAGCAAAAGAGGGCTTCGGGAAAAGGTAGTAGAGTTCGAAAAGAGATACAAAATAGAACTGGGAGACAAGAGTACCTGGGATAACTCGAATGTGGATAGATACAACGAGAACAGGACCCTGGTATGGTGCACCGATGGTTCGAAAACTCCAGAAGGAATTGGAGCGGGAATATACGGTCCCCGCACCAATTTGCCAGTCCCCCTTGGAGAATGCCCGAGCATCTTCCCAGCAGAAGTAGTTGCTATAAGCCTGTGTGCAGATATAAATCTGCGACGCGGCTACTCCAACGAGAACATCACTATACTAAGTGACAGCCAAGCCGCACTCAAGGCGATATCATCCTGTGAGATAAAATCCTCACTGGTGCTGAAGTGCGTACAGAAACTAAAAGAGCTATCAGCCAGAAATAACCTCAGACTAGCATGGGTTCCAGGCCATGCGGGCATAGAGAGTAACGAAGGACCAACTTGCGAGAGCAGCGGCAGCAACAAAGCCCATAGGCCCTGAACATTTCCTAGCGATCGGAGAACACACGGTAAAAGAAATGCTCAGGAAAGAGGAGTCTGACATGAGAGAAGAACATTGGCGTCAGTCGATCGGGCTACGTCAGGCAAAAGCCTTGATGGGAGGATATAACACAAAGCGCTTCAAAGAGGTAATAAACCTGTCCAAAAATAGTCTAAGGATTTTAACAGGCGTCCTCACTGGGCATAGCAGGCTCAAGGCCCACATGCACAGAGTGCGCATTTCGTCTAGCAGCCTGTGTCGTTTCTGTGACTCAGAGGACGAAACAGCGGATGACATTCTGTGCAAATGCGATGCAATCTCTAGAAGAAGGCAAAGAATCCTTGGAGCCATGGCTATAGAGTGCAAGCACCTACGTGAACTAAAGCCGATCCTAAGTACTTTTCGACTTAGATCTTTTCGGGATTCCATCAAATTCCCTTGCATCCTGACTCTGTCGCGACATTACTTCTTTCAGCACTGACCGAGGTGCATTTAGATGGAAAGTACTTCCATTCGGGTTAAATGTAGCACCAAATTCATTCTCGCGAATGATGACCATAGCTTTTACGGGTAAACCACCCAATGTTGCATTTTTATATGTCGACGATATTATCGGCATAGGTTTTAAATGCTGCGTTTACAATTTTCGAACATACATTTCGAAGATACGTTCATGCTTCCGCGTTTATAATGCTTTTAGCTCACGATTGCAATTAGTTTAGGTTATGAGCATGTTTAGGTAGGTAGGTAGAAGTGGCTGCCGCAAAGGCACACCTAGGCCAGTAATAAAAGGCCCGTTGTGATACCACCAAACACTAGGAAAGTCAATCCCGGGGCCCGGCCATATGGAAAATCCCAGTGCTGTCGGGACTCTCCATATAGCCGAAACCCGGGACTGACACTCCTAACCGACACCGCTACCCCTCCTCGAACCATTTTGATAACTTGATGAATGCCATCAAGTCCTTAATGTCTAGCTCCGCGACCTGGCTTAAGCTAACCAGGAAGGGAACTCCCAGAGAGCGCCTTCTCGCTCCGCTTAAGGCCGGGCAGTTGCAGATGAGGTGCTCCACCGTTTCCTCTTCCTCATCATCTTTGCAACTCCTGCAGCATCGTCGGTAGGGAACGCCTAGCCTTGCTGCGTGCCTACCAATAAGGCAGTGCCCGGTTAAAACACCTATTAATATGGAGATTTCCTTCCTTTTTAGGGCGTATATGTGTCTAGATCTTTTAAGATCGCATTTTGGCCAGGTTTGCTTGGATATCCGGCACCCTGGGGCTTGTACCCATCTTTCGTTGGCTTCGCGGAGTGTATGCTCCTTCAGCATTAGCTTGCACGTGGCAAACGGCATACCTATGCGCTCTTTATCTTGAAGAATCTGCTTGGTCGTGCCCTGCCTGTGTCCCGGGGCCCATGTGAGGTTCACGCGGTTCTGTTGGGCCATCTCTTGAAGAGATCGACGACAGCTGAGCGTCAGTTCAGAGTTGAACGAGTAAGAGCCAAGGGATTTGATGGCCGCTTCGCTGTCGCTGAAAATACAGATATCCTGTCCGATGGTACATTCACCTATCCAAGTCACGGCGTCCATGATTGCAGAAACTTCAGCCTGGAAGACGCTGCAGTGATCAGGTAGTCTAAAGGAGAGTTCTAGGTCCAAATCCCTTGAGTAAACCCCTCCTCCGACTCTGCCGTCTAACTTCGAGCCGTCGGTGTATATACAAGTGCCGCCATTAGTGGCGGGACACCGATCTATGTTCTCCCAGTCTTCCCTGCTGGGAATGTTTATTCTAAAACAACAATCTCCGACTGTTGTGGTCGCACACCGATCTGTGCTCAGAGGGAGAAAGCTGTAAGATCTTAGAATACAGGAGTGTCCAATAGTGCTTGCGCCCCAGACGGACGTTTCCCTTAGACGCACAGCCGATGCTGCTGCTGCCCGGTACCCTTCCAGATCGAGTGGCAAAAAGCCAAGAATGGCCTGGAGAGCTTCATTGGGCGTTGTTCTTAACGCCCCGCTTATACAGATCATGCTCGATCTGTGGACTTTTCCTAACAGATTTAGGTTTGTTGCCTTTCCCAGCGCAGGCCACCATACCACGACTCCATACAGCATAATTGGCTGGATTATCGCAGTGTAGATCCATCTGCAAATTTTGGGCTGAGCCCCCATTTTTTGCCAATGGCTCTTTTACACGTGTAAAGTACAATGCACGCTTTCTTCTGGCGCTGGATGACATTCTCCTTCCAGTTAAGCTTTTTATCTAGAACTGTGCCTAGGAATTTGGCTTTGTCAGCTAAGTTCAGGCGCACGCCATCTAGTTCTGGTAGGTTCAGCGGTGGTATCTTGTACCGCCTGGTATAAAGGACAAGCTCCACCTTTCCCGGGTTGATGCTAAGTCCGCAGCGAGAGGACCATGAAGAAACTTCTCGCAGTGCTACTTGCATCAAGTCACACAGGGTTTGTGGGAATTTGCCCCTATATGCAATAGCTAAATCGTCTGCATATGCCACTATCTTCCCGCCCCCCCCCCCCACCTTGTGTCTCGTAGCAGCGAGTTTACGGTGAGGTTCCATAGGAGCGGGGAGAGAACACCACCCTGAGGCGTTCCTCTTGTGACATAGCAATAATCCGAAAACAATCCCAAAATTATCACGAAATGATTAAAAACCAATCCCGAAAAATTCCCGGAATAATCCCGAAAACAATCCCGAAAAAGACCCGAAGACAATCCCGAAAAGTCCTGAAAATAATCCCGAAATGGTCCCGAAAACAATTCCAAAATGGTCCCGAAAAATTATATAAATGGCCCCAAAGAAGGTCCTTCATATCCCTGAATAAAACCTAGAAGTACCGTCAAAAGTTTTTTTTTTTTGGTTCACATTTCTGTCGGTATACTCACAATAGCATTTTTCAAATTTTCTACTACAATCCTCTGCGAATATGCCATACAAAATATGCATTCAATGCACGTTCTTAAATGCCTTCGTGAATTATTCACGCCACATATGCATACATATATGAAGATGAACGGCAAGAAGTACGTGCATATATAGATTCGTGAAGGCATTTATGAATGATGCACGAATGCATTCATGAACGTGAATGGTGTGGATTTTTTATACGTTCTGATTCACGAACGCGAATGCAAATTTTTTTTTTTATTGTTCATGTTCGTGAATGCGAATGCAAAAGAACGTACTTGAATCTTCATAAATGAATAATTCCGAACCCTGATTTCTAGATATGAAAATGAGTTGAAGGAAAACCCTAAAGCCTTCTGGAAATATATACGTTCTAAGAAGGGTTGTTCCAATATTCCGGTCTGGATGTCATATGATGGCGTGTCTTCTGAATGCTTATTGGATTCTGTAAATTTATTTGCTGATTTTTTCAAATCTAACTTTGTTTCATGCACGGGTAACAGTTTCTGTGCCGATATTGAGAAATCGGTCTGTTTTGGGTCTTTGTCAATCTCTGAATTTGATGTAATAAATGGTATTGCCACCCTTAAATCTTCATTAAAATGTGATCCAAACGGACTCTCGTCATTTATATTGAAGAAATGCAGTTTGTCTTTCTGCAAGCCTTTAAAATACATTTTTAATTTTTCGCTGGCGTGTGGTGTTTTCATTGATCGATGGAAAGTGGCCTCAATCACTCCAATTTATAAATCAGGCAATAAAAATAATGTAGCAAATTATAGACCGATCTCGAAACTTTCTACTTGCTCGAAACTTTTCGAGAAATTGGTCAAAGAAAAGTTATACTGATCCATTACCATCTTACAGTGCCCGTTGTGCCCTCATAAGCATGAAGTCACTGGCGTCGAGGCGTGCTATTCATACTTTGATGTTTATATATGATCTAATTTGTGCTTCGGTTAACTGTCCGCAACTTTTAGCTTTAATAAGTTTCAATATCCCGTGCAGAACCCTCCGCACGCAATATCCGTTTCATATCAAGATAATCCGAGCTAATTACTATAATTTTGATCCCATTTCGAGGGCTCTCTCAGAATTTAATAAAATTTTTCATAGTCTTGATCTTGATTTCGCACTTCCGAGATCTTGTTTTGTTTCAAAACTTGCTTACTTTTATGTTTAATGGCATTCGTCTGTATTTTACCTATGCTTAAGATTTGGATTTGCATTTCTAGTTTGTAAGATTTGTATTGCTAGTCTGTAAGATTTCTAAAATCATAGACTGAATAAACTGAATTGAGAAAAGTTGGCTCTTTTGCAGTTTCTAATTGCAATTTCAATTGATGTCTCGTCCATTCATAATGCTTCATCACATCTTCTTAAGTAGGTAAAACGTTATTTTTTATTTCACAAATATCCCCAAAAATAGGAGATTTGAAAACACTTCGAGTTCTTGGCATACCGCGCAACCGATCCGAACCAAGAAAAATAGTACTGACAACGACCCGTCCAGTGAAATATATTTTTCCGTGCTTACCAATGCGGGTTAGGAATACAAATCTGAATTCACTTTTTTTTTTTATTGAAACAATAAGACGACGGATTGAGATTTTTGCGAATTTACTACGATTGGGCGCCCACACACTTTCAAGAAAATTTTTTTAACGATGACTATTTTTGCACTACCTCAAATATTTTCATTATCGTTCACCTCGCCTACTATTTGCTGTTATGAAAACTTTGATTGAAATGATGATGATAATGATGATGATGATGAAAACTTTGTAACAAGTGTTTCATGGGACAAAGCGCGTTACTTTATCAAAGTATTTCTAAATATACATAGATCTATTATATCAGCAAACGATTTTTGATAAAAAAAAAATTTGGAGTATTTAAATATCGTGCAAACATATCGGGCCACAACCGCAAAAAAAAAACAAATTTAAGAAAAAAAATAGATGTAATGTATGAAATTTTCGCTTGAGCGGAAATTGCTTAACTCATAAAATTTCATGGGTTTAGCCCAAAACTCTGACATTTGGGCACCCGAAGCATAAAACTAAAGGCTGTCGACTCTAACAATGAAAGATCTTTTGGCGGCTATGCCGGCTGTATACCTGTGTACGAGTATAGAGTCGAAAACTAGCTATTTTTTATTAAATCAATGCCGATGCGGAGGCAGTTGCTCGCAACCGAATTGAATAATATTTTGCATGGCTTAACTTAAGCCCAGAAGGCTTCAAAATCTGCTATTACATTACGGTTTGATACAAAAAAAATTTTCACTCCACGCTAACGCATATAGGGCAGACAGGTCAACTGACACAGACCTATATCAGCTGACCACGGAGATAATGAATGCGTAGAGGTGGTGGTGTGCGCCTTCCTAGACATAGAGGGAACTTTCGACAACACTTCACACGGAAGTGTAAGTCGACACTGGAGAGAAAAGGAGTTCAACAACCCATAATACGGTGGATAGACTTGCTACTCCGTACAAGAATAGCAGAAACCACCGTGGGGGAGGAAAACCTTCAAATAAGAACTATAAGAGGGTGTCCATAAGGAGGAGTTTTATCACCCCTTCTGTGGAGTTTGGTGGTCGACGAACTCCTGCATATACTAACCGACAACGGCATCCGATGCCAAGCGTACGCCGACGATATAGTTATTATGACAAGAGGAAAGTTTGAGAGCGATATCATCCGGAGAGCTTTGAACCTAACGAAGGAATGGTGTGCAGGTTGGGATTAAACTTAAACTCCAATCATCCCCTTCACAAAAAGAAGATCCCTTACGGGTATGAGAACAGTTACTATAAAAGGGGTACGCCTGGAGGCAGTTTCTGAAGTAAAATACTTGGGGGTCACGTTCGACTCCAAGTAACTATGGAAGAAACATGTTGAAATCACAACATCAAAGGCAACCAAATATATAATGGTGTGCAGAAGACTCGCGGGCAAATCCTGGGGTTGTAACCCAATGATACTGAGAGAGATGGATGTACACCATGATAGTCCGACCCATTATAGTATACGGAGCGGTAGCATGGGCTCCTAGATCAGCTCTAAGCACAGTGAGGAAATCACTCTCTAAGCTCCAGCGGCTTGCATCCGTATATATTACGGGGGCTATGCGTACCTGCCCGACTGCAGCAATGGAAGTGCTGCTTGATCTGAGCCCACAGCAAATAGTAATTGAACAAGTAGCCAAGCGCACCATGCAAAATATAGCAAAAGAGGGCTTCGGGAAAAGGTAGTAGAGTTCGAAAAGAGATACAAAATAGAACTGGGAGACAAGAGTACCTGGGATACCTCGAATGTGGATAGATACAACGAGAACAGGACCCTGGTATGGTGCACCGATGGTTCGAAAACTCCAGAAGGAATTGGAGCGGGAATATACGGTCCCCGCACCAATTTGCCAGTCCCCCTTGGAGAATGCCCGAGCATCTTCCCAGCAGAAGTAGTTGCTATAAGCCTGTGTGCAGATATAAATCTGCGACGCGGCTACTCCAACGAGAACATCACTATACTAAGTGACAGCCAAGCCGCACTCAAGGCGATATCATCCTGTGAGATAAAATCCTCACTGGTGCTGAAGTGCGTACAGAAACTAAAAGAGCTATCAGCCAGAAATAACCTCAGACTAGCATGGGTTCCAGGCCATGCGGGCATAGAGAGTAACGAAGGACCAACTTGCGAGAGCAGCGGCAGCAACAAAGCCCATAGGCCCTGAACATTTCCTAGCGATCGGAGAACACACGGTAAAAGAAATGCTCAGGAAAGAGGAGTCTGACATGAGAGAAGAACATTGGCGTCAGTCGATCGGGCTACGTCAGGCAAAAGCCTTGATGGGAGGATATAACACAAAGCGCTTCAAAGAGGTAATAAACCTGTCCAAAAATAGTCTAAGGATTTTAACAGGCGTCCTCACTGGGCATAGCAGGCTCAAGGCCCACATGCACAGAGTGCGCATTTCGTCTAGCAGCCTGTGTCGTTTCTGTGACTCAGAGGACGAAACAGCGGATGACATTCTGTGCAAATGCGATGCAATCTCTAGAAGAAGGCAAAGAATCCTTGGAGCCATGGCTATAGAGTGCAAGCACCTACGTGAACTAAAGCCGATCCTAAGTACTTTTCGACTTAGATCTTTTCGGGATTCCATCAAATTCCCTTGCATCCTGACTCTGTCGCGACATTACTTCTTTCAGCACTGACCGAGGTGCATTTAGATGGAAAGTACTTCCATTCGGGTTAAATGTAGCACCAAATTCATTCTCGCGAATGATGACCATAGCTTTTACGGGTAAACCACCCAATGTTGCATTTTTATATGTCGACGATATTATCGGCATAGGTTTTAAATGCTGCGTTTACAATTTTCGAATATACATTTCGAAGATACGTTCATGCTTCCGCGTTTATAATGCTTTTAGCTCACGATTGCAATTAGTTTAGGTTATGAGCATGTTTAGGTAGGTAGGTAGAAGTGGCTGCCGCAAAGGCACACCTAGGCCAGTAATAAAAGGCCCGTTGTGATACCACCAAACACTAGGAAAGTCAATCCCGGGGCCCGGCCATATGGAAAATCCCAGTGCTGTCGGGACTCTCCATATAGCCGAAACCCGGGACTGACACTCCTAACCGACACCGCTACCCCTCCTCGAACCATTTTGATAACTTGATGAATGCCATCAAGTCCTTAATGTCTAGCTCCGCGACCTGGCTTAAGCTAACCAGGAAGGGAACTCCCAGAGAGCGCCTTCTCGCTCCGCTTAAGGCCGGGCAGTTGCAGATGAGGTGCTCCACCGTTTCCTCTTCCTCATCATCTTTGCAACTCCTGCAGCATCGTCGGTAGGGAACGCCTAGCCTTGCTGCGTGCCTACCAATAAGGCAGTGCCCGGTTAAAACACCTATTAATATGGAGATTTCCTTCCTTTTTAGGGCGTATATGTGTCTAGATCTTTTAAGATCGCATTTTGGCCAGGTTTGCTTGGATATCCGGCACCCTGGGGCTTGTACCCATCTTTCGTTGGCTTCGCGGAGTGTATGCTCCTTCAGCATTAGCTTGCACGTGGCAAACGGCATACCTATGCGCTCTTTATCTTGAAGAATCTGCTTGGTCGTGCCCTGCCTGTGTCCCGGGGCCCATGTGAGGTTCACGCGGTTCTGTTGGGCCATCTCTTGAAGAGATCGACGACAGCTGAGCGTCAGTTCAGAGTTGAACGAGTAAGAGCCAAGGGATTTGATGGCCGCTTCGCTGTCGCTGAAAATACAGATATCCTGTCCGATGGTACATTCACCTATCCAAGTCACGGCGTCCATGATTGCAGAAACTTCAGCCTGGAAGACGCTGCAGTGATCAGGTAGTCTAAAGGAGAGTTCTAGGTCCAAATCCCTTGAGTAAACCCCTCCTCCGACTCTGCCGTCTAACTTCGAGCCGTCGGTGTATATACAAGTGCCGCCATTAGTGGCGGGACACCGATCTATGTTCTCCCAGTCTTCCCTGCTGGGAATGTTTATTCTAAAACAACAATCTCCGACTGTTGTGGTCGCACACCGATCTGTGCTCAGAGGGAGAAAGCTGTAAGATCTTAGAATACAGGAGTGTCCAATAGTGCTTGCGCCCCAGACGGACGTTTCCCTTAGACGCACAGCCGATGCTGCTGCTGCCCGGTACCCTTCCAGATCGAGTGGCAAAAAGCCAAGAATGGCCTGGAGAGCTTCATTGGGCGTTGTTCTTAACGCCCCGCTTATACAGATCATGCTCGATCTGTGGACTTTTCCTAACAGATTTAGGTTTGTTGCCTTTCCCAGCGCAGGCCACCATACCACGACTCCATACAGCATAATTGGCTGGATTATCGCAGTGTAGATCCATCTGCAAATTTTGGGCTGAGCCCCCATTTTTTGCCAATGGCTCTTTTACACGTGTAAAGTACAATGCACGCTTTCTTCTGGCGCTGGATGACATTCTCCTTCCAGTTAAGCTTTCTATCTAGAACTGTGCCTAGGAATTTGGCTTTGTCAGCTAAGTTCAGGCGCACGCCATCTAGTTCTGGTAGGTTCAGCGGTGGTATCTTGTACCGCCTGGTATAAAGGACAAGCTCCACCTTTCCCGGGTTGATGCTAAGTCCGCAGCGAGAGGACCATGAAGAAACTTCTCGCAGTGCTACTTGCATCAAGTCACACAGGGTTTGTGGGAATTTGCCCCTATATGCAATAGCTAAATCGTCTGCATATGCCACTATCTTCCCGCCCCCCCCCCACCTTGTGTCTCGTAGCAGCGAGTTTACGGTGAGGTTCCATAGGAGCGGGGAGAGAACACCACCCTGAGGCGTTCCTCTTGTGACATAGCGTGAAAGATCAACTGTTCCCAGTGAAGAAACTATTTTCCTTCCCTTTAGTAGTTGATCAATTAGTCCAATAAGAGACCTATTTATGCCCAGGTTTGTTAAAGCAGTGTTAATAGCCTCCGGCCTTATATTGTTGAAAGCCCCTTCGATGTCCAGAAAGGCCACGAGACAGTACTCCTTTTCGTGCAATGATTTTTCAACAATAGAGACTAGGCTGTGGAGCGCAGTTTCCGTTGATTTACCTTTGGTGTAGGCATGTTGATAGCTAGAAATAAGGTTGCTATCAATAGTAGAGGAGAGATAATCGCTAATTATCCTCTCGAAGGTTTTAAGTGCAAAAGACGAGAGACTGATCGGTCTGTAGTCTTTAGGCTCATAGTGTGAGGCCTTCCCAGCCTTTGGAATAAAGACTACCGTGGCGCTTCTCCAGGAGCACGGAATGTAATTAAGAGCCAGGCAGGCTGAAAAGAGAACAACCAGCCATTTAGCTGATATTTCCAGCGTGTTTATAAGTTGTGCGGGGAAAATCCCGTCTGGCCCAGCTGCCTTGAACGGCTCAAAGCTTTTGATTGCCCACCTTACCCTTTCCTCCGTAATGGGTATGTTTACCGCCAGGTTTGTTGCAGATGCTACAGGTGCATCATACAAGTTCCCCGGAAAGTGTGTGTTCAGGAGCAGCTCCAGGGTTTCCCCTTCCGTGCTGGTCCAAGATCCGTCAGGCTTCCGTAAATAGCTAATGGCTGTTTGAGTTTTTGATAGCACTCGTCTAAGTCTCGCTGTATCATCGACTTTTTCGACCCCGGTGCAGAAATTTCTCCACGAAGTTCTCTTCGCTTGCCGTAGAGCCTTTTTATAGGCCCTCAGTTTAGCTTTATATTCGAGCCATTCAGGCTCCGTACCGATGCTCTTGGCCTTGTTAAATTGCTTCCTGCATGATATACGGAACGAATCCAGGTCGTAAGACCACCAGTGGGGTCTATGTTTGCCGCGTGGTTTTGGTACTGGGCAGGCCTGCTCTAGGGCATTTGAGAGCGCCGTTGTAAAGGTCGTTACCAGATCATCCAGTTCTCCCACTGATGAGGGGGCTTGTGGAGGTAATACTGGTAGGTCCCTAGCTTATATTTGGTTATGTAGCTGCCAGTTAGTGTTGCGTGGATTTCGTTTCATAACTGGCTGCTCAACAATAAAGTCTAACACAATTTCTATGTACCGATGGTCAGAAAATGAATGCTCATCAAGAACACGCCATTTTCTGACCCACTCATAAGCGCCTTCGCTACAAACAGTGAGGTCTATAACCTCCCTACGAGCTTTAGTTATAAAAGTAGGCTCGTTACCCACGTTACAAACCACCAGGTTAGTTGTTAGTAGGTAGTGAAACAGAGACTCGCCCCTAGCGTTAATATCGGAGCTTCCCCACTGGACGTGATGAGCATTAGCGTCAGCTCCAATAATAAGATGGCCCGTACAGAAATTATCCACCAGATCTTTCACCTCCTTTTGTGGAGGAGGTTCTTCGGCGTCATAGGGCATATAGACCGACGCCATCGTTAGGCTGGTGCTGCCGACTGTTAAGCTGACAGCTGTAACGTCACCATTTGAGTAGTTGGGTAATAGAAAGGTGTTTAGCTCAGACTTTACCAAAATACAGGTTCTGACCTTGCCCTCATCATTGGCTTGGATGAGCTTGTACCCCATAGTCCCCAATCCACAGATCCTAGAGCTATTGACCCAGGGCTCTTGGATAAGGACCACGTCTACGTCGCCTTTAGAAAGACGACTGCTTAAAACAGCCGAGGCTGCTTTAGATTTGTGCAGATTTATCTGAAGCACCACCAACATGAGAGAGCTCAGACATCCCTGCCGCCAGCGTGTCGTCGAGGTCTGGCCTGTTCCGGGGGCTGTCTCTCAACGAGGAGTTGTTCAGAGCACCTGCACGATTTGGCGTGGCGGGAACCCTGCCGTCTGAAGCAGCATCAACGTTAGTGTGCTCAGGTTTAGCCACGATCGTGACGTCGAGGCCTTCTTCGTCAAGCAGGTTTTCTTCTATCGCCGAGTTGTTCGCAGCACCATCGCAATTTGACGTGGCGGATAACATACTTTCCGCGTCGGACTCCTCTGCTTCCCCTTCCGATGCCTCGATCCCCGAGTCCTCCGGAGCGTCCGGAATAGCAGCGCGCTGTGCATCGCCACGGTATACGTGGATCACGATCTGACCCAAGCCGTAATGCACTCGTCCGTTGCACCGTTTAAGGGGCTCGAGCGCCTCCTTATTCAGAGTGATAACCACCTGTCTATTGGGCAGGAATCCATGCCCTTGCCCTTGGCCGAGCAGGAATGTCCTTCCAGTCGACGACATCTAGTCTTGCCCCTGGGTAGACTTCACCCAGTCTTGCAACTGCTGCCTTTTACAGTGCGACAGTTCTTGCATCCTCGCACGCGAATATTTTGATCTGACCTTGGTGCCAGCCCGCGTCAGTACCTCGCGGCGGACTACCCGGAGACTCACGCATTAAGTGGAGGAGGGCCCTGCCCATTTCATTCCGGACATACAGCCACTGGTCTTTGGGGATGGACCAACGGTCGTTACCTCGGTCAATGAAACCTATAAGGATTCTGTCCTTGGTTACTTCAGCAAAGCTGAGTTTTCCCACTACGGGGTTGACCTGATGCCGCTTCGGATGGGGGTCTACCTCTCCGTCCGATCTCTGGCGTTTGAAAGGATTACCGTTCACCCTCTTAGGCACATAGGGCCTCTGGAAATTTGGTATCAGAGCTTTCGCTTCCTCCACCATCTTCCTTTCTTCCGGCGACAGCTTCTCCTGCGATGCTCCCTCATATTTTTTAAGGATCCTTGCGGCCTTTCTTTTATCCCAGTACGCAAAGCGTCGGGGAGATGCCTCTTTGGAGGGATTCAGACTCGTAGTTGCCATCGCGGTCTCTCCCTTTGCGGCGTCGTCCTTCTCTTTCGAAACTCTGAAACCAGGTCGTGAGACCATTGCCCCAGATGTGAAGAGATTGGGTTTCGTACCAGCGCTTGATGGAAGTTTAGCTTCCGCCGTTTTCTGCTTGACTGCGTAGGCAGCCGCACTGCTGCTTGCTCCCATCAAGTCACTCTTACTTGATAGCAGTTTGGGGGATGACTGACCCGTAGTTTCCATCGCTGTCGGCCTCCCAGTTAACTTTGAGGCGGAGTTTGTCCTCCGGCGTTGTGTTTTCGCTTGCTCCAGCATAGTTCTTCTCTGCTGCGGAGTAAACGAAGTCGTTAATTGCTTTGTATTTTGTGTGTTCTTCATCTTGTTCGTACGACCCCTCGCCGGACAAGGCCAGCTTAGGGCCAAGGGTAGTGTAAGGGGAAGTGTGTCGTCCGCCGCGGCAGAGCCCCATACCGCGGTAAGACCATAGTTACTCCCTGAGGCGGCCCGGTATCAGTGAGGCTCCGTTCGACTACAGCCACGATTTGCCTACCGGCTGCAAACGTCCAATGGGCACGGTGTCGCATAACACCCTGGATTGGGAGGGAAAAGTTTTGCACATTTATATAGCGAGCCGCTTGCTTCAAGACAGACGCCCGCTTACAGCCGCACCTCTTGGTGTACAGACGCTGCGAAAAAGACCCCGGTGAGCCCTTAAACCAAGTATGTCAGAGTGGCCCCCCCGGGGCTCCCTCTCTTTCTGCCGCGAGCCTAGGTAGCTCAACGTTGCCCAGAGTGCACGAACGAGGACGCAAGAGTCGGGATTAAGCGCGGTCACTCAGCAACCACACCCCATTACACTCCTATGAGCATGTTTACAAAAAGTCTAACTTTTTTTATATATTTGGTCTGTTTATATTGTTTCACAAGCATCACTTTAATTGTAGTTTCACTTTTTTTAATTTTATTTGAACACACGCACCCGAATTTGCTAGTTTTTCAACAAAATAAATTTTTCAATTGCTTACGAATGACAGAGAATGGAACAATGTCAAGAAAAAGTCACTAGTGAAGGAACTTTTTTAAGTTCGAAGCGATTATTTCGTAGCAGAATACAGGGTGTACATGTGGATTAATAATGTTAATGCAAAAATATTGTAGCATTTAATTTCTTTTGGTGTCAGAATTTGTATGAAAAATTACAAAATAAATCCTGCGTTTTGGGCTTAATGCTAAAATGCAAAATGCTCACTCAGCATGAACAGGCTATTAATCCTAACAAATGCAATTTCTTACGACCAGAAGTAACTTTTCTAGGTCACAAATGTACAGCAAAGGGTCTGTTACAGTGATGGCATTTTCGATACAATCGTACTTTTTTCGATACTATGGCTGCTAAAAAAGTACTTCAATACGCAAGCCTCATTTTCAGTACGCTCGCGCTTAACTGAAATAAAATTTGTGAATCATCATAAATAATTTTAAAATCGTTTGGCAACTCTCTTTTTAAGTCGCATCACTAAACATCGTTGACTTGTTATCGATATTCATTCTAATTTTATCATCTTCGTTACTTTGAAACCTCAACGTCAAATAACATTGCTTTAACTTATAATCGATTTTCAGGGCAATCGTCTCAGTTCTTCGAAATCTTGTCCTTGAATTTCGCGGCGTGTTCATTTGCTTGAATGGATAAATTTCTTAAAAAGTGAGTACTATTTTACAAAATAAACAATGGCTAATATTAACTACTTTAATTACAGAATAATATAATATATTATTTAATGTGAAACGTTAGCTTTTTAGTTCTTGTGTACATATAAGGTAAAAGTACCAGTTATTGATCAAGTCCCAGTAGTTGATATATTGTTTTTTATTCGAAAAAATGTCATTGTATAAAAAAAAACCTACACGAATTAAAGCCATTTGAATTAGTTAATCGGCTTCTAAAGATCGATTTGTTATGGATAACCAAAGATGAGAGGTCGATGTTTGTGCAAGACATGATCAGTCGCTGGGACAAGTATATCAACCACTAGGACAAAGTACTTTTTATTAACATTTATGAAAATTAACTATAATAAACAGTAGTGAATGTCCCTCCTGTCTTTTATCTGAAGCATATAATGCAATTCAAACATGTACTAATAATAATACCGTATAAAAAAAAAAAATTGGCATGAAATAAGCATAATTTTTGCCGGTTATATAATTGGGTACACTTCCCTGCACTTTTCACTCACCTTAGCAGAATTTATAATAATTAAACAGTAGGCTGTAGGTTTAGATTTAAATTTAAGTTAAAAAATGCTTTATTAGCGGGAGCGCAATACGGCTGTGATGTACAAAAGTTTATACAATTGTGTTTTGTTTATGATGTGTGGGCGTTTTTGGTGTTGACATTTGGTGTATGTGTAATTGTGTTAGTGTGCGTGTGAGGTGTGGTGAGATAAGTGGCCACAAAGTTGCTGGGAAAACGGCGTAGACTACGGCTAAGTTAGCAATCCCGGCCCGCCTAGGCGAGTCATCGGCCTAGCAATCGCTGTAGTTGCTGCAGTGTCTGCACGAAGTTGCTTAACCCGGTTGGACGTCGGTTGCGTTGGCTAGGAGCGTGCCGACATGGTGATGCTGCTGGGTGGCGGTAACGAGCACCCGGGTGACTCCACGTCTGCTGACGATGATTCGGCTGCCTTGTTGTGCGTCGAGGTTGCGAGACGCGTGGTGGTTGCGATCGGTGTTGCATGTTGTTGCGTGGCGGTGGTGCCACGGGGGCGCTACATCTGGCGTTCCGGTGCAGGGGCATGTGGTGTAGCCTGTCGCACAGCTGGCACAACACTTGAGAGGTGCACGCTTCAGTGGTGTGCCACAAGGCCAAGCAATTTAGGCAGTAGCCGTGACCTTGCGCTATCTGCTGCCGTTGCTGTGGTTGCATAGCTTTGAATATAGCGCACAAACGCAGAGCGTGTGGACGGCGACATAAAGGGCAACGCACGCCATGTACCGCTACAGGATCCCTTGGGATCGGCTCTACGGTGTCCGCGGTGTCGGACCCATTCGTAGCCCAACGTGTTTCAGGCGATGGTGCAGTTGTTGCACGAAGAGCTTTGGCGCGAAGAGTTGCAACGGGTGTTGCACGTGCGCGTGGCACGGTGACCGCTAAGCGGATGGTTGGTGTCGGGGCGACTTCCTCAATTTCCATGTTTGTAGACATCTGTTTAGAAGAGATAATCAACTTTAGTGTCTTGTAAAGTGGGGTGCTTAATTTGAGCACTACATTTGTGTATTTATATATGTATTTCTTATATAAGGCTTGATCATTGTATATATGATAAGCGGTTTTATTTACGACGCGTGTAAGTATTCATGATTTCGAGTAATCTAGTCATTCGAGCTACCTCTTTAGGAGTACGGTATTAACTTCAAGTAGCAGCATCGCTTGGGTGGATGAATTGCTCTCTATTGGCATTAGCGGTATTAGACTCGGTTGGTAAAAAGCATCGTTTTCGATGCGGGCTAGCCGCCATTCGGTAGGTGGGAGACAGTCTTCATGAATTAGGACGCATTCTCCAATTTTTTAGCTTATTCAGTGTTTTTCCACCGATATCTTTTATGGAGGTCTTTGAGATATTCCTCTTTCCATCGGCGACTAAATTCATGATGGAGAATTTTGATTCGTTCCCATCGATTTATGAGGGAGAGTGCGTCCACGTTTGGATCTGGTATAGCCAGAAGTGGAGCTTCTCTAAGAAAATGCCCAGGGGTGAGGGCTGTAAAGTCGGAGGGATCTTGCGAGAGCGCTGATAGCGGCCGTGAATTTAGAACGGCTTCAACTGGTATGAGTAGCGTTGTGAACTCTTTAAATGTAAATTTATGATTGCCAGCGGCTTTCTTAAAGTGTGTTTTAAAGCAGTGTTCGTTCACTGTTATAGTAGCGAGTTTGCGTGGACTCGATTAGGGCTATTTTTGCCCGCAGTAATTCTTGGTGCGGTAGGCATAGCTTTATGTATTGGATATTCCTTGCACTTTGTTCTTTAAGCGATTTACAAACATATATGCTATCACCCTTAAGGCTCGGGGGAACGACGAAAATCGCTCTAGGATATCCGTGTCCTCCAGAGTGGCATGAAAGCCTTCGATTCTTCGACTTTCTGGGGCTATGATATTTCGTGCAGGTGATTTTGGCCACGCTTCTTGTGGTTCTACTAGCCAGCTTGGGCCGTTCCACCAAAGTGTGGTGGTTGTTAAGTGCAATGGTTTGCAGCCTCTTGTGCCAAGATCCGCAGGGTTAGCAGCACTGGCAACATGCCGCCAAGTTTCTGGTCCTACTAAATCAATAATTTCAGCTGTGCGGTTTGACACATATGTTTTCCACGTATGTGGTGGTTTTTCTAACCATGCTAGGACGATTTCTGAATCGGTCCATAAATACAATTTCCTATTGCTCAGTTCTGCCATTGTGCTGACTTCGCACATAAATCGCTGCGCAGTATGCTTTTTCAGAAGCGTTGCAGAAGCCATGTAGTTTGACTTGGTGATCAGGGGCGAAATTTACCCACCGAGGTATTTGTATCTCGGATATAGTATGCAGGTTGTTTGCAAATTGGGACCATTTTATTAAGCGGAGTGGTTTAACCACTTCGTCCCAATCGGTTCCATCTAGCCATAATTCTTTTCCTGAATCATAATTGGCGCAAGCCATCCGGCGGGGTCGAAAAGAGGATAGAATTTGCCTTTTAGTTTTTGCGGATTTTGCAGATATCGACTCAAGAGTGTATGAAAATTGGTCTGATATTGCATTCCATTGCATGCCCAAGGTTTTGGTGGTGCTCTCTTTTTCAAATTTTAGAAAATTGGTGTCTAGCAGATTTTCCTTTTTTATATTTGCCAGTATTTCTGGATGATTGGAAGTTATCTTTTTTAATGGAAACCCTGCTGAGTCGAGGGCTTCGATAACTTGAGCTACTGATTTGCACGCTAAAGGAAGGCTATGGCTTCCCGACAGTATGTCGTCTACGTACGTTTGAGAGCTAAGCACCGGGGCGGCTAGAGGTAATTCGGACTTTGTATCTTTTGCCAGTTCGTGTAATGTACGAATGGCTAGGAAAGGGGCGCAGTTTACGCCGAAAGTCACCGTTTTTAGTTTGTAGTCGCGTATTGGACTACTAGGTGAATTGCGAAATATAATTCGCTGGTAATCTTGGTCGGCTTCATGTACTAGGATTTGCCTGTACATTTTCTCGACGTCACCATTGAAAACGTATTTAGTAGTATAAGTAGCATTAAATCTGGTTGTAATGTTGGTCCCGTGTATAAAACATCGTTAAGGGAGTTACCTGAGCTTGTGCATTTAGATGCATTAAACACCACTCTTACTTTTGTTGTAAGTTTTTCCGGTTTTATAACCGCGTGGTGTGGAAGATAAAATGAGGCGTGTTTGCCTTTTGTAATTTTTTCATAGGAATTTAATGATTCCATATGATCAAGTTGTAGATACTCCTCAAGAACATTGTCGTATGAGGTTTTTAGCTCGCCTTTTTTAAGTAGGTTTCTTTCCATACTTAGAAACTGCTGTAGAGCTGAGGTTCGTGAGTGACCCAAGGCGAGTGTATCAGGAAATTTTTGTTTAAATGGTAGTCGTACGACGTACCGCCCGTTCTCTGATCTTGTAGTTGGGGCTTTGTAGAAGTCTTCACAATACTTATCGTCAGTTGTAGTAACGGGAATTGGAGGGAGTTCTTCGACTTCCCAGTTGTTGGAGATTTTCTCAACACAGTATTATTTGGGGGATTAGATCGCTTCCCAATAATATGTCGATTTGATCGGGGGTATGGCAGATGGGATCGGCAAGTTTAAGATGTTGAAACTTTGCCAGTGCTCGCTATTTATATTATAGCTTAGGAGCATGTTTGTCAGTCGCGGCGGAACTATAGCTTGTGCTTTTATTCTTTGATCCGCATTTGAAGACATCAAGGTAATGAGGCAGATTTTATTTGAGTTTGTACTACTCTTCCACCCATTCCTGAGATTTCAAAGTTGGCTGATTTGGTTGGTAAATTTAAGGTTTGTTGTCGATGCTATAAAAGATCGCTGTGATCCTTGATCGATTAAGGCCCTTAGCTTAAATCGTTCTCCTCGGTGTTCGATGGAGACGATTGCTGTAGGTAATAAAGTTTTGCTTTCATTTTCTGAATGAAGCGTTTGTATTCTGGCTGCTTTTGAGCAGCATGGTTGTTCTTGACAACTTTCAGGACTTTCTGTTTCGATATTTTCAGGACTAGCTGTTGCCGCTAGTCCAGTGGTTCTATTGAAAGTTCGACTATTTTGAGAGTTATTGTGATTGTTTATATGGAGCATCGAATGGTGTCTCTCTTGGCAATATGAGCACTTGCATGTACTGGGACATATATGTACTGTGTGCCTTAGCGTGTCCGCACACGGAGCGAATCGTCGTAGACGCGTATTAGACTCTACATTCGATTTTTGTACGCTTTGTTGCTGAACACGTATATTTGCATGAAGAGTTGCACACGAATCGGCAGCTGCATGAAAGTGGCAAAGCATGAAAGCTACATGCTGCTCAGCGTATGACAATGGTGGTCGCCAGGCGTCGTACGCTTAGAAAAGAGGAAGAATAGGAATTTGTTTACATTTTTCATTTTCGATTTTTGTGTGCCGTGGCTTTGCTTTCTTTTTTTCAATTCAATTAATTGTTTATTTTTAAAGAAAAAATAGAAATTTTTCAAAATTTGCAGAATCGGAGAAAAGATGTACGTCCATTACTGTGAAAACGTGTTAATTAATATTGCAATTTGACAGTTCTTTAAGTGCTTTTTTTCTGCAGCGTCGTGTGAAGATCTTGAGACGCAGGGAAATTCGTTATCAGTGAAATGACAAGTACGCGTCTATGACGATCCTCCTCGTCTGCGGACTGGCTTAGAGTGGTCCAAAATTTTTTTTTTTTGGAAAATCTAAAACGCTACCCCGAAATATGGTTCCTTGTGACAAAAAAAGAGCCTGCAATTTTTTTTTTTTTTTACCGTTGTGTGTTCACAGAAAAAAACTTACACTAGTGTACACCCGTGGTACCCGGGTACCTCGGTACATATGGACTTGAATTAAACAATATATATGGTCATAATGCATCCGATAGGCCTTAAAAAATACGAATGAGGAGAATATACCTAACTAAAACTTGCTCAGTCAATTTTTCCATGATTTTGTTTCGTTTTACTGCAATCTGTATCATAATCAACAATTATTCATACCATGCTTAGCTGAAATTTGAAAATAAAATCATCAGTCGGGATAATAGTATGCCATGACAAATTACTTAAGCGTTTGATTTATGTAAGTATGTCAAAAGTTTAGTAGGCGATCAATAAAATCTAAATTTTGAGATTTTTTTCAAATAAAAAGATAGTAGGCCATGGAAAATAGCTAAAGAAGTTAAAATAGACCAGTAGGAGGATGCCACGATAAAATATAAAATCAAAAACAAGGAAGGCCATGAATTCTGTTATTCTATTTTATAAATAATTGCGAAATTTTAGTTTAGTACTGCGCCTGTAGTTAACACGTAAAGAGTGATCCTAGTTTTTGTAAAAACATTTGCGAAGTGTAGAAAAGGTGTGTACCTAACGAGTCTTATAGAATACATAAATATCAATATATACGTGTAGTTAAATTTACAGTGAATTAAATGAAATAACCTATTTCAGTGACTATGGCCTCAGAAAAGAAAAAATTCAATTCAAAATGCTACGAAGAGCAGCAACAATCCCTTGAAGCTTTGCTCGCCGAGATTTTGTCAAGCGATGGGGATGGTCAGAAGACGGCGATGCGATCGAATCAAATGAAATAGCTTCGGATGTTGAAAGTTTGAATGGTGATAACATTAGCGTTGAATGGCATGATTCAGAAGACTCCTCCACAGATGAGGAGAGTGCAGAGGGAGTTGAGTTTGAAGATGTAGCAGTTGCTACAAGTGTTATGTATGGGAGAGACAATACCGGCTGGGATATAAACCCTTCTCCTCAAGTGAATATAGGAATGCATAACATTCTTCGCCAGAAAGCTGGTCCGAGTCGAGGGACTAAAAATCTTTCAATAAAGGACACCTTTAAAACCTTTTTCGACGAAAGCATGTGCAGTATAATTACTCGAGAAACCAACCGAAAGGCTCGAGCCGTTTTACGTGCGGATGAAAAAAAAAGATTGGAGAGACCTAACTGGCATTAATCGATTTAAGGAAATCACAAGATTTCTTCGTTTAGATAACGCTACCACTAGATTAGAGCGATCTCAAAGCGACAAAGCTGCACCCATATCGGAAATATTTATGTTACTCAACGCAAACCTGAGTGCTAATTAAAACCCTTCCGATTGCATTACCGTTGACGAGCAACTGTTCGGATACAGGGGTCGAACGCGTTTCACCCAATATATCCCCTCGAAGCCCGCCAAATACGGAATAAAGGTTTGGTTGGCTTGCGATGGGCGCACCTCGTTTCCTCTTCAAGGCCAAATTTACAAAGGAAAAGAAGGACCGAATCGCGAAGTCAACCAAGGAGAGAGAGTAGTCGTAGATTTAGTTGGAAAGTATAAATACACTGGGCGAAATATCACATGTGACAATTTTTTCACAAGTCTGTCGTTGGCACGATTCCTAAAGTCTTCACGACTCTCTCTAGTCGGAACTCTAAAGAAAAACAAATCTTACATTCCACTGGAGATGAAGGCAAATAAATCAAGAGAAATATTTTCATCCCAGTTTGGCTACTCAAATGATAATATTATGATGTGCTCATATGTGCCCAAGAAAAATAAGTCTGTCATAATGTTATCAACACTTCACACCAAAAACGAGGTATCCCATAACTCAAGCAAGAAACCGGCTGTGATTGAGTCCCTGCAGTCAACTTAACTAGTTTTATACTAATCAAATACCAGTCAGCCAGGCGGCCTCAACTAGTTCGAGTTCTGTAATTTTTCCATATTAGCAACTGGTATTTTTAACAGGGCGATGTCCTACGAGATGGCAATTGTCCTTCTCTGCATCAGCATCATACCAATTGGCTGACTAGTCAGCCTCTGCATCAGGAATATACCAGTTGATATACTTGTTATTATACACATCAGTATAATACCATTTAAGATACTAGTTCGTATATACGTCAGGATCGTACCAGTTGAAAGAATAGTTCATATATACATCAGAATCATACCAGTTGGCAGACTAGTTCATATATACATCAGCATCATTACAGTTAAAAGACTAGTTCATATATGCATCAGAATCCTACCAGTTAACAGACTAGTTCTTATATGCATCAGAATCATAACAGTTGGCAGACTACTTCTTATTTGCATCAGAATCATACCAGTTGCCAGACTAGTTCATATATGCATCAGAATCATATCAATTAACAGACTAGTTAAAAAAATCATCGCAATCATACCAGTTGACATACCAGTTCATTTATGCAACATAATCATATCAGTTGACATACTAGTTCAAATTTGCATCAGAAATATACCATTTGACATACTAGTTCATATATGCATCAGAATCTTACCAGTTGACATACTAGTTCATATATACATCAGAATCATACCAGATGACATACTGCTCAGTCTATACGGCAGGACATACTAATCATTATGCCCATTCAGATCGTACCACTTGTCATACTAGTCCACGAATTTGACATTCATTCCAGTTGGTATACTAGTCGGTCTATGCACCAGTATCATAGTCAGCCTCTACATCAGCAATATATTATTATTATTATTATTATTATTATTATTATTATTAAACAAGTTTTTGTACAACTAAGAACTTAAAGTATTTTATATGTACATCATCACATATTAAAATCCTATAAGGATCTATTACAATTACAAATAGGAATGGTATTTACTTAAACTAAGTTTACAATAATGAGATAGATAGGTAGTAATAAAGCGAGAAAGAGATAGTGAAAGAAGGATACAGAAATCAGTAAGAGTATTTGTATTCAGTATATGGAGGAGATATCCACACTGCTAAAGTAATTAAGTAAAACACTTTTGAAGTTTCCCTTATTTAGCCCGAACTTAACTGACTCGGGAATAGAGTTCCAAAGTCTTACGGCACTAATAAAAAACATTCGGCTAGAAGTTAGATACCTGAATTTAGGAACAATTAATTTATTATTCCTCTGCGACCTGGTTAGTTGGAGCTTGTCGTATAAATACCTGGGAGCTTTCCACTCTAGCAATTTATATATATACATGCAATTTCTTGCAGCCAAGTAATTCAAAATATGGCATCCCAGAATTTTATCACTCCAGGGTGATATGTGATCATATCGGCCAATTCCATACACATACCTAGTTACATTATTGAAAGCTACATTAATTTTATTGGCTGAGCTAGCGTCAATCTTACTATAAACTAACTCAAAGTACGTAAAGTAGGGTAGAATTAGCTGAATTGCAAGTTTCCGACGTGTTTCCTGTGGAATGAAAGCTGAAGAGACTCGCAAGCTACGCAGTGTACCATATACAACACTAACTACTTTATTTATTTGGTCGCAACAAGTTAACTTATTGTTCAAAATAAATCCAAGTTTTTTACCTTTTCAGTAGTTTTAAGTGATTGAGAACCGATCATTAAAGATGGAATGCTTGAAACGTCAAGTTCGTATTTATGTATTGGCATAACGTACGACTTTGTAGCATTAAGACACAATCCGCTTTTTTTTTTCCCAACACAGAATAGAACTTAGATCATAAAACATAAGTCTTCAACGAGTCCAATACGATTTGAAAGGTATAACTGGATGTCATCAGCATATGCGTGTACATTGACATATTTGCACACAGAAAATACATCATTGATAAACATACTGAACAGGAGAGGACCAAGGACTGACTCTTGGGGGACACCAGCTTGTATAGTCTTAAACTGCGACAATGAAGTCTCTACTCTAACTCTCTGTACCCTACCATGTAGGTAGCTAGCTAGGACTCTAATGGCGCTATCAGCAAAGGCAAACATATTCCGAAGCTTCCAGCACAGTAGATCGTGGTTGACCAAGTCAAATGCCTTTGAAAAATCTAACAAACAAAGAATCGTTAAGTCCTCATTATCAAAAAGTATTCTAATATCGTCCATGATTTTAATCATGGCAGTGACACAACTATGTTTTGACCTAAAGCCAGACTGTAAAGGAGATAGTAAGTTCTTTTCATGAATAAAGCGCGAGATTTGCTCAGCCATTATAGATTCGCACACTTTTGAGAACGAGGGTACGATGCTAATCGTTCTGTAGTCCGAAGGATCAGTAGAGAGTGGTTTCTTTGGCACAGGCACAACTATTGCTTTTTTCCAGTCAGTCGGAAAACATCCACTTGTAAAGCAGTGGTTGATAATGTGGGTAAGAGGGTTCACTATAAAAGGAAGCAGAATTTTAACAAACTTTAACGAAATTCCATCATTACCAACCGCATTCGACTTTATAGACATTATAGATCTTGGCACGTCACTCTCACTAACTGCGTTAAACTCAAAACCATCAGAGATGGATGCGGGAACCATAGGCAGATTTTCATTTGAGACAGGGCTAGAACTGTCACTCGAACTTATAAAAAAATTGTTTAATACATCAGGGTCAATATCACATTTTACTTTATTTTTCCCATGTACTCGTAGAGTTTTGAGGTTGCGCCATATCTCTTTAGATGAAAGAGAGGGATTCAGCTTGTTGTAGAAAAACTTTTTTTTGGCCTGTCTAATTACAGAGGTAGCTTCATTGCGAGCAGATTTGAACATAAGCCAGTTTATTCTTTAGAAAGCAGCGACTAATTGTTTTTACCCAAACACGAAAAAGCATCTGTAAATTACAAGGTAAAAAAGAAGCACTTACAAGAGAAAAAGAAAAGCAATTATCCTCTTCTGCATCAGCACCAAACCAATTAGTATACTAGTCAGCCTCTGCATCAGCATTATACCAGTTGATATACTAGTTCATACACAGCCAAAAATGAGCTAAAGGCTCTGAGTTCGATTCTCGTTAAAGTTAACACAAGTTTTTTTTTCTATATTTTTAAATTATGTTGTTTATTGTATTTTTAATTTAATTATTGAATTCAACTTGCAATGGCTCCTTTCAAATTCCGCGTTCGTCAAGTTTGATTATTTAGGGGAAGGCACAATTGCATTCAACTTTGTAGGATCCACTTTCGTACAAGGTTTTGTTACCGGGTCCGGCGTTTAAGTTCTCTCGAAATAGAGATCATAGGCCTAAAGATCCGCTGGGTACGCTGGCATTTTTCTCTTCGACTGAGCTCGCCGGATTGGGGTGGGTTAATGGATCATGCCGATGGTGTATTACCGCAGAACAATAATAAAAAAAATTCGTACCCATGTGCTGCACAAGATGTTATGTGCCTGTGTGTATCCCCCCGAGTATCCATCCAAGATATGCTGCCGCTGTCTGCGCGGTTTGTCTCCATGAAACCGAGACTGGCCTTTCCGCTGTAGCTATCCCTCCCAACCGTTGTTGACCATGACCAACTTTGGCCAACCCCTGTTATGCCACTAGTCCTTCTGTCCGTCTGTCAAGTTTCACCTAATCACCCCTTTTTCATCCCCCATTCAACACACTATTTTTAGGCTTTAGCAATTCATATTTAATCTCATCACTTATCCACTAATATACAACAATGCGTTATTTTCATAACGCTCTTTATCTAAACTGACTTCGTCAATTATCGGCTCTTCATTGAGCACTATTTTAAAAATAAAAATTTTAAACTCAAGCTTAACTGCTTGGTTTGGATGTTCGTATACACCCTACTGAATGGTTATATTTATGCTTTATGCTAATGTGTATGTGCATGGTCACATATCATAAATGGTTAAATATATAATTTATTAAAGATATAATACTATGTCACGTTAATTAGCGCAAATCAAGAGTATACAAAATAATTTTATGATTCTTAGACGTATGTATAAATCCCCCAAAATTGTATACAAATTCAAATAAAGATAGGGATATATATTGTTTACGTTTTTATGTTGCGCAAGCTTCGCAACAAGTATATTTCATTTGACTATTGCTCGCTGTGTCTCTGATACCATTGGCATCAATGTTACTAGCAGCAGTTGGCTTGTAAACATTCCCGAAAGAAACTTTTCATGTTATTAACCGCAGACTCTTTGTTGCCTGCTTCATGTTGCCAAACCACTATGCTATATGATTACATACCAATGTGCGAGCAACATTGACCATAACCTACCTCAACAAAACAATACTTCATATATACATACGTATGTATGTATATACCCAATTGCTCTGCCTGCGCAACTCGTGTGAGCTACCTAGCAAATGGAAGAGTGATTGGTTTTGGGTGATGATCCCCTCTTATGGGATTTTATGAACTAAATATCCTACAGCTGTTTCCCTAAGGCGCCCTGGTAATCAGCTAACTGGCTCTGCGCTTAATCAGCACCTCTATATCAACTCAACTACCCCAAATCCTCCCTCTGTCCGTGCTAAGGCACTCTTAACAAATCTGGGTATGAATATATACGTGGTAAATAATGTGTGAAACATATACATAATACATGTGTTGATTATCTGATTGTCTAATACTATATATATGTAACAGAAAAACGCAGGAACTTGTGATTCCAGTGTGCCACTCTAATTAGTGGGATTAATTCCACTCGGTTAAGCAACTACTGATCACTCCAATTGCGTACATATACACAACAATAACGATTCTCAGCTCTTACGCTTCTCTGCTACACATCAAAACACTTAAATATATATGTGCGAATGTTTAAATCTTCCTTCTCTTGTTCCGGGAGCAGAACGACTGCTCACGCTCATGTATGCTTGTGCGTGCAATATCATCCACTGTCACCGGCAGCTCGCTAGCGCCATCGACAGCCGGTTCCGAATCTGGTTGCTCACTACCCTTCTTCTTTCACAGTGATTTGACTAGCGCACATATATGTATAAGACAGAGTGTGGAATACCATCCACTATCGCCCGTGCACGTATGTGTACCAATCGCAATGGAATTGTGGACTGTGGCCACTAAACCTACGCGGTGCGCTCGGAAAGCGCGTATTCAACCGCAGTTTGCTTCAATGCCAATAACTATACAATTTAGCACTCACCCCGACTTTGCTGATCGCACATGCGATCGTACACGCACTTACACTTCTCCCTGTGAGGTTTATATGTGCGGCTCCTGTTGGAATGGTTAATGGTATTTAGTTGTATCTACGTTTGTACGCTCACTGACGCGGCCGTTTAATATTCCTGGTGATTGATAGGGTCGCCGCTGGTGGCCGTTGCCGCTCTAGTATGCGGGACTTTTTCCATAAAATGTTGTTGTGCTGGAAGCTGCTTTTGTTGTGGATTACGTTGCTATCGTGGAGAACTATGAATGTTCAGCCGTCGTGATGATGGACAAACGTTTTTTCACTGCTCCGCAGCTTCGGTACCATGCAAATTTAGTTTTCGCACTTTATCCGCTTAATCCTTGATCGTTAGCTGATACTTATGATTGCTGCTTACGAATTACGTATAGTTACGCTGCAGGTACCTGCCTATTTAGTAAAATTGGCATCATTAGTTTACTTGCAATTTTTATTTAATTTTATATTTCGTGCTTACCTGTTCGATGTTGTTCGTTCGGCCGCTCGTGAAAGAAAAGGCCGGAAATCGGACAACATGAACTAAGGTGCGCCAGACATTTGCACAAAGAGAGGGTTCGCAAATTTTCAGCTTTTTGCAAGCCGTGCACGGTTGCATTGGCAGACCGAATTGACTTTAAAATCGTATTCCTAATAATACATTTACACTTTTCGTAACAGGGCGAGCTAATCGACGAGTCTTGATGATTTCGATGAGCTCGAAAAACGAAATAATACGAACATTTATAAATTCGAGTGGGGCTCCAACCCACGTCCCTGAGCTATACCTTGATATCCTTCGCGTGAAACACTCCCATACTTCTGCCCCTCATGTCTGACAACTCGTACAGACACTGGCCGACTCGTCGTGTAACTACTGCTTTATCGAACTTGGGAGCCAGTTTGGCGTTGAATCCTTTCGCTGCATCACTCTGTCGAAAGCTTCTGCGGTATACAACTTGACCCACGGTATAACTTATTGGTCTAGAGCGCGTATTGTATGCTTTCCGGCCCTTTTCATGTGCTATCTGCAAGCTCTGGTATATCCTATCTCTCAGCAGTCGGAGCCGGAGATCCTTTGGCATTAGCTCCACGTCTGAGTCCGTTATCTGATCCAGCTTCCGTAGCAACGGGTATGAGTCTCCGTGCTGGACCATGCTCTGCCCAAATGCAGCTCGGTAAGGCTCCATCCGAATCGCCTCGTGAACCGCGCTGCGAAGTGCAAAGGCTGCTTTCGACACGTGTGTGTCCCACGTTCTCTGGTCTTCCTCTTCGATGTAGGATCTAATAATCCCCAGCATGGATCTATTGATTCTCTCCGCGGCATTCGCCTGTGGCGAATACACAGCCGTTCTCACATGCCTGACACCGTAAGCTTTGAGGAAGTCCTGAAATGCGTCTGAAATAAACTGTCGCCCATTGTCTGAGTGCACTATCTCCGGTACTCCGAAAACATGGAACACTTCGCTTTCTAGGTACCGGATAACCCCTTTGGCCGTGGCACTCCTCATGGGTTTTAACAATGGGAATTTTGTAAAATGATCAAGAACTACGAAAATATAACAATTGCCGTCTCGCGAACGCGGATAGGGTCCACAGAAATCGATATATAGGCGCTGAAATGCTCTTTCGGTCTGTGTTCGAACTCCCATGGGCGGCCGACTCACCCTGTTTGACGCTTTGGTGCATTTACACATTTCGCAGTTTCCTATGAACACGCTCACTGCCCGAGCCATTCCCGGCCAGTAATATTTCGACTGTAAACGATGGACGGTTTTTGAAATGCCTCCGTGGCCAGCCGCCATTCCGCTATGCATTCGGCGTATTAAGGTTTCTCTCAGCCCTTCCGGCACCCACACCTTCCAGATACTGTCTTCCAGTTCCTCGCCCCTTCTAAATCCTGTCCGCTTGAACACTACATTGTCTACCACCTTCACGTCTGGTACCCGATCTACGTTCTCCTCTATCGCCTTCACCAGCTGCTGGTAATCCTCCGTCAGGAACTCCTGGTCATCCAGCGACAAATCAATCTCGAGCCCTACTCCGTCGATCTCATCCATATGTACTCGGCTCAGCGCATCCGGCACGATGTTCTTTGCTCCTTTGCGATGGACTATTGTAAAGTCAAACGCTTGGAGCTTAAGACTCCACCGAGCTAATCGACCGGAGAGATCGCGCTGGCTCATTAGCCATTTGAGGCTCATATGGTCGGTTATGACCGTGAATGGAGTACCTTCGATGTAGGGTCGAAACTTCTTTATGCTGGTCACCGCTGCTAAGCACTCCAGCTCGGTGATCGTGTAGTTCCTCTGGGCCGCGTTCAGCTTCTGGGATATAAACGCAATGGGTCGCTCTCTTTCCTCGTCATCCAGTTGAAACAGAACTGCTCCGATGCCGGTAGTAGAAGCATCACATTGTATATAAAAATGTTCTGAAAAGTCCGGGTTCACGAGAACCTTCGGTGAAGCTAGGGCGTCTTTGAGCTGTTCAAAGGCCGTCACGGCTTCAGGCGTCATGCTAAACTCCTTTCTTTTCTTCAAACAGTCCGTCAGCGGTGCGGAAACACTGGCGAAGTTAGGGATAAACCGCCTATACCAACCAGTGAGTCCGAGGAAACGCCGCAACTGCTTGAGGGACTGTGGTACCGGAAAATCTAGCATGGCCTGTACTTTTCCGGGATCCGTTCGAAGTTCGCCCTGGCCAATGATGTACCCCAGATACTTAATCTCTTTCTGGCAAAACTTCGACTTTTGTAAATTTATGGTTAAACCTGCTTTGGAGAGACATTCAGCCACTTCCGACAGGTGCTGAACATGGGTTTCGAAGTCCGGTGAGCACACAAGTAAATCGTCGATGTATACGAACACATTATCCCTCAACCGGGACGGAATCACGCGGTCCATCAACCTGCATAGTCTTTGGGCGGCGTTGCAGAGCCCGAACGGCATTACTCGAAAATGATAGAGTGGGCGTCCTGGGACCGTGAATGCCGTCTTCTCGCGCGATTTCTCCTCTAACGGGATCTGCCAAAAAGCATCCTTTAAATCGATACCCGTTAGGAAGAAAGTGTCATGCAACCGGCTGAGGATACCCTCAACGTGTGGAGTCGGGTATGCGTCTTTCTTGGTGCGCTCGTTGAGTTTGCGCATGTCTACGCAAAGCCTGTTTTTTCCCGGCTTTTGCACCAACACGATTGGGGAACTCCATGCACTATTACTTTCTTCGATCACCCCGAGGCTGAGCATGCGGTCTATTTCCTCGTATGCACACTTTTGCTTCACGGGTGACATCGGGTAATATCGCTGTTTAACGGGCACAGTCTCATCATAAACCTCGATCTGATGCTCCATTAGATGGGTTTTCCCCAACCCCAGCTGTGCTGAGGATGGAAAAAGCGATTTAACATGTTCTAACTTCTTGAGCTCTTTGGGAGTCAAATCAACCATTCCCGGTTGATCGACGTTTACTTCCGAGACCACTTTGGGAAGTAGGCCGAATGCCTCCCAGAAGTCTATCCCCAGATAGAGTTCCTGTTTCAGACTCGGTACCAAGTAAAATGTTATCGTCGCGGATTTTCCTCTCCACATCACATTCAGGTCCGTCCTCCCCGTTATGGCCTGTCCTTTGCCATCCGCAGTCTTAAGTTCTTCATGGACTGTGTGGATTCTCTTCCCGCTGAATTTCCGTATAGCCGTGGAGCCCAAACAGCTAACTGAGGCCCCGCTGTCCAGCAGTCCTGTCATCGGCTCGCCTTCCACTGTCACCTCTGCGTATGGTCTTCGATCTCCGTCGCTCCGGATTATAGTCGCCGCAATCGCCCGTTTCCGTTGTCTGTGTTCCCTGTCCTTTCGTCGTAGCTCCTCAATTTTCTTGTGGCTTCGAGGTCTGGTCCTTGAGTTTCGTATACGGAGGTGGTTCGCCGGCGATCCGAAGATCCTCCTTCGCACTTCCTGATATCGTCTCTCCTTCTCTTGCCAGATCTGGTCCAACGTCTTTCCTTGTTTGGGACGTGGCTTGGCGTCCGCCGTTTGTCTTTTTAAAATTGTCCTGTCTATTAATGGTTTTCCGGGAGCTTCTTCTCCTGGCTCGATTTCCCGGTGTTTCCGCCAGGGAAGCGGTTTTCCTGCTTGCACCTTTCGCACATTGCAATCTTTGCTCCTTCCTGGTCACATTTGTAGCAACGTAAATCATGGAAGTGAGAGTCGCACTCTTTTGCGTCCTGCTTCCGCCTCGTCGTCTGGTCCGTTGGTTTCCCAGAGCCTCCATGCCTGCTGGAACCTCGATCTCGTCTTTCAAAGGCTTCCAGCGCGGGCTCCGTACTTCTGTCCATGTCCTCTTCTTCCGACCGCAGATGGATTTCTTCGACGTCCCTCTTCTTCGCGAATTTCCGTTCATAATCTTCAAAATGTTTTTCTGCTCGCCTGCACTGCGACTTCAGCTCCGCGAGCGTCGTTATCTGGCAACCGAATATGATGTTCTTAATCCTCGACTTGAGATTCCTCCGCATGAGGTCCACCAAGCTTGACTCCGGCATCTGCGATTTCATGGTCAGTGCCATTCCTCTCACGCACGCGTAATAATCGTCGAACGACTCACGATGGTCCTGCCTTCTCTCGTTCATGGCGATCCGGATCTCCTCGTCGCAGTCTGCCTTTCGGAAGTGGTCCAGGAGTGCTTCTCTGAGGTGGCTGAATCCGTCTCCCTCCTCGCTTGCGTGCTCCTCCATGTAAAGCCAAAACCACTCTTGTGCGGCTCCGGTCAATAACAGGTGAAAGCTCGCGTACAAGTCGTTGGATGAGACGCCATGACGCTTCTGTAAGGTTTCGACCCTAAACAAAAATCGCTCGATTGGAATAGCCTTGTTACCGCCATCATATTTTAGCCCCCAGTCCCTAATGGTCTTAAATTTAGATTTGTTACTGTCTGAACAGGTGCGCCTGTTTGGCGTGGATGGGGTGAAAAGCCTACGACCAGTTCCTAAGGGATCCTCGACCGCTTGCCTTCCAGCTTCCCTGTTATTGTCGATGCCGTCCGATGCTGAAGAACCGTTGGAGTTCACCGGATGATTCGGCGCGATTGTGTGTGTATTTTCGCGATGTTCCTCGACCGTCGAGATGCGCTCCCCCAAGGACCTTATGTCCTTTCGTATCGGATTCATAGCCTCTCTTATAGCCTCCGCCGTTGCGCGATTCACATCCGCCTGGTATGAAAAAAACATTGATTCGAACTTCGCTAAGAGTTCGCCCCCCACTTTGTCCGCTATAGTCGCCTGTGGCGAATCAATTTCCCCCACTGGGATAATTCTCTGTCTCGACCGAGTACCGGATATCTCTGGCGGCCTTTCTTTTGAAAACGACCGCTCATCCTCCGCCCCGCTTCGCAGATCTTCTATTGACCCAGAAGCATTACCTCGGCTTCCTGCCTTCTGACTATTTCTAGTCTTCCTTTTACTCTTTCGAGTCATCATTAAATTCGTTACTTATTTTGTAAATTTGTATATATTTATATGTAGGTGTACTTTGCACACGCGCTCGTATGTCCAACCAACAAAAAAATATAAAAGAAATAAATGTCAAGATGTTTTGTACTTCTCTTTTGATATGAGAACGCTAGAAGTGTGTAATTCGATTAACGCAGAATTGATGTGTGTGATGAACTGGGATTTCGGATGACTAGGTTCCACTACTGTCCTACCTAGTCCTGTCCCCTCCTTATTGTCCTAAAGTCTTCTCCCCATTCTCGCATCCACTACCACCAGGATTTGACCCTCATCCTAGTGGGCTGGACTCTTCATCCTTCAAGAAAGTGTCCCCGCGAAGCTACCTCATGCAAACGTGGCGTATACCCATAGGCAGTAGCCGCCTCACGTATAAGAACCTTACTCTACCGCAAAATCTACCTCATGAAAGTCAGACACACTATCCGACAGTCAGTAGCCGATTCCGCCCTTCACAAAAGAAAGTTATTATTTTTGTCATCGTCAACACATTTGTGAGGCATAAGTACTGCCATCCAAGCTGCTAACGACGATCCCCCCATTTACCCCCTTTAGATGTACGTCCCTGTCTGACGAACAGCACACCCTGATCTGGACTTCTCAAAAAAAATTGATGGTTGTTATTTTCTAATATTTTTGGAGCCACTTTTGGGCCCCACGTTGGGCGCCATTTCTTATATTGTTACCGGGTCCGGCGTTTAAGTTCTCTCGAAATAGAGATCATAGGCCTAAAGATCCGCTGGGTACGCTGGCATTTTTCTCTTCGACTGAGCTCGCCGGATTGGGGTGGGTTAATGGATCATGCCGATGGTGTATTACCGCAGAACAATAATAAAAAAAATTCGTACCCATGTGCTGCACAAGATGTTATGTGCCTGTGTGTATCCCCCCGAGTATCCATCCAAGATATGCTGCCGCTGTCTGCGCGGTTTGTCTCCATGAAACCGAGACTGGCCTTTCCGCTGTAGCTATCCCTCCCAACCGTTGTTGACCATGACCAACTTTGGCCAACCCCTGTTATGCCACTAGTCCTTCTGTCCGTCTGTCAAGTTTCACCTAATCACCCCTTTTTCATCCCCCATTCAACACACTATTTTTAGGCTTTAGCAATTCATATTTAATCTCATCACTTATCCACTAATATACAACAATGCGTTATTTTCATAAAGCTCTTTATCTAAACTGACTTCGTCAATTATCGGCTCTTCATTGAGCACTATTTTAAAAATAAAAATTTTAAACTCAAGCTTAACTGCTTGGTTTGGATGTTCGTATACACCCTACTGAATGGTTATATTTATGCTTTATGCTAATGTGTATGTGCATGGTCACATATCATAAATGGTTAAATATATAATTTATTAAAGATATAATACTATGTCACGTTAATTAGCGCAAATCAAGAGTATACAAAATAATTTTATGATTCTTAGACGTATGTATAAATCCCCCAAAATTGTATACAAATTCAAATAAAGATAGGGATATATATTGTTTACGTTTTTATGTTGCGCAAGCTTCGCAACAAGTATATTTCATTTGACTATTGCTCGCTGTGTCTCTGATACCATTGGCATCAATGTTACTAGCAGCAGTTGGCTTGTAAACATTCCCGAAAGAAACTTTTCATGTTATTAACCGCAGACTCTTTGTTGCCTGCTTCATGTTGCCAAACCACTATGCTATATGATTACATACCAATGTGCGAGCAACATTGACCATAACCTACCTCAACAAAACAATACTTCATATATACATACGTATGTATGTATATACCCAATTGCTCTGCCTGCGCAACTCGTGTGAGCTACCTAGCAAATGGAAGAGTGATTGGTTTTGGGTGATGATCCCCTCTTATGGGATTTTATGAACTAAATATCCTACAGCTGTTTCCCTAAGGCGCCCTGGTAATCAGCTAACTGGCTCTGCGCTTAATCAGCACCTCTATATCAACTCAACTACCCCAAATCCTCCCTCTGTCCGTGCTAAGGCACTCTTAACAAATCTGGGTATGAATATATACGTGGTAAATAATGTGTGAAACATATACATAATACATGTGTTGATTATCTGATTGTCTAATACTATATATATGTAACAGAAAAACGCAGGAACTTGTGATTCCAGTGTGCCACTCTAATTAGTGGGATTAATTCCACTCGGTTAAGCAACTACTGATCACTCCAATTGCGTACATATACACAACAATAACGATTCTCAGCTCTTACGCTTCTCTGCTACACATCAAAACACTTAAATATATATGTGCGAATGTTTAAATCTTCCTTCTCTTGTTCCGGGAGCAGAACGACTGCTCACGCTCATGTATGCTTGTGCGTGCAATATCATCCACTGTCACCGGCAGCTCGCTAGCGCCATCGACAGCCGGTTCCGAATCTGGTTGCTCACTACCCTTCTTCTTTCACAGTGATTTGACTAGCGCACATATATGTATAAGACAGAGTGTGGAATACCATCCACTATCGCCCGTGCACGTATGTGTACCAATCGCAATGGAATTGTGGACTGTGGCCACTAAACCTACGCGGTGCGCTCGGAAAGCGCGTATTCAACCGCAGTTTGCTTCAATGCCAATAACTATACAATTTAGCACTCACCCCGACTTTGCTGATCGCACATGCGATCGTACACGCACTTACACTTCTCCCTGTGAGGTTTATATGTGCGGCTCCTGTTGGAATGGTTAATGGTATTTAGTTGTATCTACGTTTGTACGCTCACTGACGCGGCCGTTTAATATTCCTGGTGATTGATAGGGTCGCCGCTGGTGGCCGTTGCCGCTCTAGTATGCGGGACTTTTTCCATAAAATGTTGTTGTGCTGGAAGCTGCTTTTGTTGTGGATTACGTTGCTATCGTGGAGAACTATGAATGTTCAGCCGTCGTGATGATGGACAAACGTTTTTTCACTGCTCCGCAGCTTCGGTACCATGCAAATTTAGTTTTCGCACTTTATCCGCTTAATCCTTGATCGTTAGCTGATACTTATGATTGCTGCTTACGAATTACGTATAGTTACGCTGCAGGTACCTGCCTATTTAGTAAAATTGGCATCATTAGTTTACTTGCAATTTTTATTTAATTTTATATTTCGTGCTTACCTGTTCGATGTTGTTCGTTCGGCCGCTCGTGAAAGAAAAGGCCGGAAATCGGACAACATGAACTAAGGTGCGCCAGACATTTGCACAAAGAGAGGGTTCGCAAATTTTCAGCTTTTTGCAAGCCGTGCACGGTTGCATTGGCAGACCGAATTGACTTTAAAATCGTATTCCTAATAATACATTTACACTTTTCGTAACAGTTTTTTAAACGTAAAGCGAAGCGAAATTTTAGCAAATGCGCAAAGGCGAGGCGCGCATTGGTCAAAGTTTAATGTAATTGGGGCTTTGGAGTTGTATTTTTAGGTAAGGTAAATTAAGGTTAAGTTAGTCATCCACTGCGGAGTTCCGGTACCACATATGTATATATAGATAAAAGTAAGTCTTATTTTTACATCATACACTCGAGTTAAAGGAGCATTGTTAGAGTTAATTTATATTGTTGTTGTCAATATACTCAAGTTTATGCCGCAACGTAAAAAATTGGCGGTTATATACCAACAGGTTGTCATATCCTCTAACGAGACTTGTGCCGAACTTCTCTTCCAACTTATGGCGTTTTCTTTTCTAGAAAAAGTGTTGCCCTGTAGATTTTTCTCAGCTCTCTCTAAGACTTATAGGTTCATTTCACAAAATAATACCTCATAGTAGGCAGAAGGACACTACTATCTAAAATTAAGCCATTTGGATAGGCTCTAAATTGCCGAGGACAAAAGTTACAGTTTAAGAGGGCAACATTAAGGCAACATTTTGTCGAGAAAAGAAAACGCCATTATAGTGTGCTGCTTTGATTTTTTTCCTATAAGTTGGCGGGACCTAGTTTTTTTTTTTAAATTTACAAATCTGTGACTGTTCAAACAGTTGAATGCAGTTAGGTTAGGTTAGGTTCAAGTGGCTGCCGCAGAGGCCAGTTTTGAAAGGCCCGTTGTGATACCACCAACACTAGGAAAGTAGGTCCCGGGACCCGGCCATATGAAAAATCCCTGAGTTTTTGGGATTTTCCACATTAGCAGAATCCCGGGACTGACACTCCTAAACCGACACCGTCACTCCTCCTCGAACCACTTAGATGACTTTATGAAGGCCATCAAGTCCTTTATGTCCAGTTCAGCGGTCTGGTTTAGGCTATCCAGGAAGGGAACTCCCAAAAAGCGCGTTCTCGCGCCGCTTAAGGCCGAGCAGTTGCAGATGAGGTGCTTCACCGTTTCCTCTTCCTCATCATCTTTGCAGCTCCTACAGCATCGTCGATAGGGCACACCTTCTGCGTGCCTACCAATAAGGCAGTGCCCAGTTAGATCACCTATTAATATGGAGATTTCTCTCCTTCTTAGGGCGTGGATGCCTCTAGATCTTTTATAATCCCATTTCTGCCAGGTTTGTTTGGATGTCCGGCACTTGGGGATTGTTGCCACCTTTCGTTGGCTTGGAGTACACACTCCGTCAAGCCAACGAAAGGTAGCAACAATCCCCAGGGTGCCGGACATCCAAACAAACCTGGCCAAAATGGGATCATAAAAGCTCTAGAGGGATCATAAAAGATCTGAATGCAGTTACTTCAACAAAAAATACCGTTCAAACAACCAAAATTTGGTCAACTTCAGGATAACAGCACGAGATGGTTGATTTTGCCAGTGCCTTTTTACCAGTGCCTTTTTCTGTATATATACACAAGAAATATAGCAGTTGACATACTAGATAATATATACATCAGCATCATATTTATATTTAACAAAACAAGAAAAAGCATCTGTGAATTACAAGAGAAAAAAAGAAGCAAACCAAAAATTTCAAATAATGTTTGCATAGTAGCATGTACCTACTGCATAGACTTTTTCTGACTACACCTTTTTCAGTTTATATTCATTAATTTCTATTTGATATTCAGAAAAATAAAATTGACATTCAGAAAATTACAATTGATATTCAGAAAACTTTCTGAATATAAACTGAAAAAGGTGTAGTATGATTTCAACCCATACTTGCATACTAGTACGAACCAGGATTTTTCTGACTAGTATGATTTCGCCCAGCAAATTATAGTTGTATACTAGTATGTTTTCTGGTTAGATTGGCATTGATTGGTTTAGGGGTAATCAACAAAGAACTAGTATAAAAACATCCATAAAATGTATAGTAAACGAGCTAGGTGTCTGCTGAGTAGTTTGTAATTGATTAGTTTGAAGGTAGTCAGAAATTAACTAGTATGAATACACCACAAAATGTTTAGGCGTAGAACTATAATGTTGCTAAGTAGTTTGGCATTGACTGGTTTAAAGCTAATCAGAAATGAACTAGTAAGAATATTATTATTTGAGTTTGTACTACTCTTCCACCCATTCCTGAGATTTCAAAGTTGGCTGATTTGGTTGGTAAATTTAAGGTTTGTTGTCGATGCTATAAAAGATCGCTGTGATCCTTGATCGATTAAGGCCCTTAGCTTAAATCGTTCTCCTCGGTGTTCGATGGAGACGATTGCTGTAGGTAATAAAGTTTTGCTTTCATTTTCTGAATGAAGCGTTTGTATTCTGGCTGCTTTTGAGCAGCATGGTTGTTCTTGACAACTTTCAGGACTTTCTGTTTCGATATTTTCAGGACTAGCTGTTGCCGCTAGTCCAGTGGTTCTATTGAAAGTTCGACTATTTGAGAGTTATTGTGATTGTTTATATGGAGCATCGAATGGTGTCTCTCTTGGCAATATGAGCACTTGCATGTACTGGGACATATACATATGTACTGTGTGCCTTAGCGTGTCTGCACACGGAGCGAATCGTCGTAGACGCGTATTAGACGCTACATTCGATTTTTGTACGCTTTGTTGCTGAACACGTATATTTGCATGAAGAGTTGCACACGAATCGGCAGCTGCATGAAAGTGGCAAAGCATGAAAGCTACATGCTGCTCAGCGTATGACAATGGTGGTCGCCAGGCGTCGTACGCTTAGAAAAGAGGAAGAATAGGCATTTGTTTACATTTTTCATTTTCGATTTTTGTGTGCCGTGGCTTTGCTTTCTTTTTTTCAATTCAATTAATTGTTTATTTTTAAAGAAAAAATAGAAATTTTTCAAAATTTGCAGAATCGGAGAAAAGATGTACGTCCATTACTGTGAAAACGTGTTAATTAATATTGCAATTTGACAGTTCTTTGAGTGCTTTTTTTCTGCAGCGTCGTGTGTAGATCTTGAGACGCAGGGAAATTCGTTATCAGTGAAATGATCCGCCTCGTCTGCGGACTGGCTTAGAGTGGTCCAAAATTTTTTTTTTTTGGAAAATCTAAAACGCTACCCCGAAATATGGTTCCTTGTGACAAAAAAAGAGCCTGCAATTTTTTTTTTTTTTTACCGTTGTGTGTTCACAGAAAAAAACTTACACTAGTGTACACCCGTGGTACCCGGGTACCTCGGTACATATGGACTTGAATTAAACAATATATATGGTCATAATGCATCCGATAGGCCTTAAAAAATACGAATGAGGAGAATATACCTAACTAAAACTTGCTCAGTCAATTTTTCCATGATTTTGTTTCGTTTTACTGCAATCTGTATCATAATCAACAATTATTCATACCATGCTTAGCTGAAATTTGAAAATAAAATCATCAGTCGGGATAATAGTATGCCATGACAAATTACTTAAGCGTTTGATTTATGTAAGTATGTCAAAAGTTTAGTAGGCTATCAATAAAATCTAAATTTTGAGATTTTTTTCAAATAAAAAGATAGTAGGCCATGGAAAATAGCTAAAGAAGTTAAAATAGACCAGTAGGAGGATGCCACGATAAAATATAAAATCAAAAACAAGGAAGGCCATGAATTCTGTTATTCTATTTTATAAATAATTGCGAAATTTTAGTTTAGTACTGCGCCTGTAGTTAACACGTAAAGAGTGATCCTAGTTTTTGTAAAAACATTTGCGAAGTGTAGAAAAGGTGTGTACCTAACGAGTCTTATAGAATACATAAATATCAATATATACGTGTAGTTAAATTTACAGTGAATTAAATGAAATAACCTATTTCAGTGACTATGGCCTCAGAAAAGAAAAAATTCAATTCAAAATGCTACGAAGAGCAGCAACAATCCCTTGAAGCTTTGCTCGCCGAGATTTTGTCAAGCGATGGGGATGGTCAGAAGACGGCGATGCGATCGAATCAAATGAAATAGCTTCGGATGTTGAAAGTTTGAATGGTGATAACATTAGCGTTGAATGGCATGATTCAGAAGACTCCTCCACAGATGAGGAGAGTGCAGAGGGAGTTGAGTTTGAAGATGTAGCAGTTGCTACAAGTGTTATGTATGGGAGAGACAATACCGGCTGGGATATAAACCCTTCTCCTCAAGTGAATATAGGAATGCATAACATTCTTCGCCAGAAAGCTGGTCCGAGTCGAGGGACTAAAAATCTTTCAATAAAGGACACCTTTAAAACCTTTTTCGACGAAAGCATGTGCAGTATAATTACTCGAGAAACCAACCGAAAGGCTCGAGCCGTTTTACGTGCGGATGAAAAAAAAAGATTGGAGAGACCTAACTGGCATTAATCGATTTAAGGAAATCACAAGATTTCTTCGTTTAGATAACGCTACCACTAGATTAGAGCGATCTCAAAGCGACAAAGCTGCACCCATATCGGAAATATTTATGTTACTCAACGCAAACCTGAGTGCTAATTAAAACCCTTCCGATTGCATTACCGTTGACGAGCAACTGTTCGGATACAGGGGTCGAACGCGTTTCACCCAATATATCCCCTCGAAGCCCGCCAAATACGGAATAAAGGTTTGGTTGGCTTGCGATGGGCGCACCTCGTTTCCTCTTCAAGGCCAAATTTACAAAGGAAAAGAAGGACCGAATCGCGAAGTCAACCAAGGAGAGAGAGTAGTCGTAGATTTAGTTGGAAAGTATAAATACACTGGGCGAAATATCACATGTGACAATTTTTTCACAAGTCTGTCGTTGGCACGATTCCTAAAGTCTTCACGACTCTCTCTAGTCGGAACTCTAAAGAAAAACAAATCTTACATTCCACTGGAGATGAAGGCAAATAAATCAAGAGAAATATTTTCATCACAGTTTGGCTACTCAAATGATAATATTATGATGTGCTCATATGTGCCCAAGAAAAATAAGTCTGTCATAATGTTATCAACACTTCACACCAAAAACGAGGTATCCCATAACTCAAGCAAGAAACCGGCTGTGATTGAGTCCCTGCAGTCAACTTAACTAGTTTTATACTAATCAAATACCAGTCAGCCAGGCGGCCTCAACTAGTTCGAGTTCTGTAATTTTTCCATATTAGCAACTGGTATTTTTAACAGGGCGATGTCCTACGAGATGGCAATTGTCCTTCTCTGCATCAGCATCATACCAATTGGCTGACTAGTCAGCCTCTGCATCAGGAATATACCAGTTGATATACTTGTTATTATACACATCAGTATAATACCATTTAAGATACTAGTTCGTATATACGTCAGGATCGTACCAGTTGAAAGAATAGTTCATATATACATCAGAATCATACCAGTTGGCAGACTAGTTCATATATACATCAGCATCATTACAGTTAAAAGACTAGTTCATATATGCATCAGAATCCTACCAGTTAACAGACTAGTTCTTATATGCATCAGAATCATAACAGTTGGCAGACTACTTCTTATTTGCATCAGAATCATACCAGTTGCCAGACTAGTTCATATATGCATCAGAATCATATCAATTAACAGACTAGTTAAAAAAATCATCGCAATCATACCAGTTGACATACCAGTTCATTTATGCAACATAATCATATCAGTTGACATACTAGTTCAAATTTGCATCAGAAATATACCATTTGACATACTAGTTCATATATGCATCAGAATCTTACCAGTTGACATACTAGTTCATATATACATCAGAATCATACCAGATGACATACTGCTCAGTCTATACGGCAGGACATACTAATCATTATGCCCATTCAGATCGTACCACTTGTCATACTAGTCCACGAATTTGACATTCATTCCAGTTGGTATACTAGTCGGTCTATGCACCAGTATCATAGTCAGCCTCTACATCAGCAATATATTATTATTATTATTATTATTATTATTATTATTATTAAACAAGTTTTTGTACAACTAAGAACTTAAAGTATTTTATATGTACATCATCACATATTAAAATCCTATAAGGATCTATTACAATTACAAATAGGAATGGTATTTACTTAAACTAAGTTTACAATAATGAGATAGATAGGTAGTAATAAAGCGAGAAAGAGATAGTGAAAGAAGGATACAGAAATCAGTAAGAGTATTTGTATTCAGTATATGGAGGAGATATCCACACTGCTAAAGTAATTAAGTAAAACACTTTTGAAGTTTCCCTTATTTAGCCCGAACTTAACTGACTCGGGAATAGAGTTCCAAAGTCTTACGGCACTAATAAAAAACATTCGGCTAGAAGTTAGATACCTGAATTTAGGAACAATTAATTTATTATTCCTCTGCGACCTGGTTAGTTGGAGCTTGTCGTATAAATACCTGGGAGCTTTCCACTCTAGCAATTTATATATATACATGCAATTTCTTGCAGCCAAGTAATTCAAAATATGGCATCCCAGAATTTTATCACTCCAGGGTGATATGTGATCATATCGGCCAATTCCATACACATACCTAGTTACATTATTGAAAGCTACATTAATTTTATTGGCTGAGCTAGCGTCAATCTTACTATAAACTAACTCAAAGTACGTAAAGTAGGGTAGAATTAGCTGAATTGCAAGTTTCCGACGTGTTTCCTGTGGAATGAAAGCTGAAGAGACTCGCAAGCTACGCAGTGTACCATATACAACACTAACTACTTTATTTATTTGGTCGCAACAAGTTAACTTATTGTTCAAAATAAAATCCTAAGTTTTTACCTTTTCAGTAGTTTTAAGTGATTGAGAACCGATCATTAAAGGTGGAATTCTTGAAACGTCAAGTTCGTATTTATGTATTGGCATAACGTACGACTTTGTAGCATTAAGACACAATCTGTTTTTTTTTACCCAACACAGAATAGAATTTAGATCATAAAACATAAGTCTTCAACGAGTCCAAAACGATTTGAAAGGTATAACTGGATGTCATCAGCATATGCGTGTACATTGACATATTTGCACACAGAAAATACATCATTGATAAACATACTGAACAGGAGAGGACCAAGGACTGACTCTTGGGGGACACCAGCTTGTATAGTCTTAAACTGCGACAATGAAGTCTCTACTCTAACTCTCTGTACCCTACCATGTAGGTAGCTAGCTAGGACTCTAATGGCGCTATCAGCAAAGGCAAACATATTCCGAAGCTTCCAGCACAGTAGATCGTGGTTGACCAAGTCAAATGCCTTTGAAAAATCTAACAAACAAAGAATCGTTAAGTCCTCATTATCAAAAGGTATTCTAATATCGTCCATGATTTTAATCATGGCAGTGACACAACTATGTTTTGACCTAAAGCCAGACTGTAAAGGAGATAGTAAGTTCTTTTCATGAATAAAGCGCGAGATTTGCTCAGCCATTAAAGATTCGCACACTTTTGAGAACGAGGGTACGATGCTAATCGGTCTGTAGTCCGAAGGATCAGTAGAGAGTGGTTTCTATGGCACAGGCACAACTATTGCTTTTTTCCAGTCAGTCGGAAAACATCCACTTGTAAAGCAGTGGTTGATAATGTGGGTAATAGGGTTCACTATAAAAGGAAGCAGAATTTTAACAAACTTTAACGAAATTCCATCATTACCAACCGCATTCGACTTTATAGACATTATAGATCTTGGCACGTCACTCTCACTAACTGCGTTAAACTCAAAACCATCAGAGATGGATGCGGGAACCATAGGCAGATTTTCATTTGAGACAGGGCTAGAACTGTCACTCGAACTTATAAAAAAATTGTTTAATACATCAGGCTCAATATCACATTTTACTTTATTTTTCCCATGTACTCGTAGAGTTTTGAGGTTGCGCCATATCTCTTTAGATGAAAGAGAGGGATTCAGCTTGTTGTAGAAAAACTTTTTTTTGGCCTGTCTAAGTACAGAGGTAGCTTCATTGCGAGCAGATTTGAACATAAGCCAGTTTATTCTTTAGAAAGCAGCGACTAATTGTTTTTACCCAAACACGAAAAAGCATCTGTAAATTACAAGGTAAAAAAGAAGCACTTACAAGAGAAAAAGAAAAGCAATTATCCTCTTCTGCATCAGCACCAAACCAATTAGTATACTAGTCAGCCTCTGCATCAGCATTATACCAGTTGATATACTAGTTCATACACAGCCAAAAATGAGCTAAAGGCTCTGAGTTCGATTCTCGTTAAAGTTAACACACGTTTTTTTTTCTATATTTTTTAAATTATGTTGTTTATTGTATTTTTAATTTAATTATTGAATTCAACTTGCAATGGCTCCTTTCAAATTCCGCGTTCGTCAAGTTTGATTATTTAGGGGAAGGCACAATTGCATTCAACTTTGCAGGATCCACTTTCGTACAAGGTTTTTTAAACGTAAAGCGAAGCGAAATTTTAGCAAATGCGCAAAGGCGAGGCGCGCATTGGTCAAAGTTTAATGTAATTGGGGCTTTGGAGTTGTATTTTAAGGTAAGGTAAATTAAGGTTAAGTTAGTCATCCACTGCGGAGTTCCGGTACCACATATGTATATATAGATAAAAGTAAGTCTTATTTTTACATCATACACTCGAGTTAAAGGAGCATTGTTAGAGTTAATTTATATTGTTGTTGTCAATATACTCAAGTTTATGCCGCAACGTAAAAAATTGGCGGTTATATACCAACAGGTTGTCATATCCTCTAACGAGACTTGTGCCGAACTTCTCTTCCAACTTATGGCGTTTTCTTTTCTAGAAAAAGTGTTGCCCTGTAGATTTTTCTCAGCTCTCTCTAAGACTTATAGGTTCATTTCACAAAATAATACCTCATAGTAGGCAGAAGGACACTACTATCTAAAATTAAGCCATTTGGATAGGCTCTAAATTGCCGAGGACAAAAGTTACAGTTTAAGAGGGCAACATTAAGGCAACATTTTGTCGAGAAAAGAAAACGCCATTATAGTGTGCTGCTTTGATTTTTTTCCTATAAGTTGGCGGGACCTAGTTTTTTTTTTTAATTTACAAATCTGTGACTGTTCAAACAGTTGAATGCAGTTAGGTTAGGTTAGGTTCAAGTGGCTGCCGCAGAGGCCAGTTTTGAAAGGCCCGTTGTGATACCACCAACACTAGGAAAGTAGGTCCCGGGACCCGGCCATATGGAAAATCCCTGAGTTTTTGGGATTTTCCACATAGCAGAATCCCGGGACTGACACTCCTAAACCGACACCGTCACTCCTCCTCGAACCACTTAGATGACTTTATGAAGGCCATCAAGTCCTTTATGTCCAGTTCAGCGGTCTGGTTTAGGCTATCCAGGAAGGGAACTCCCAAAAAGCGCGTTCTCGCGCCGCTTAAGCCGAGCAGTTGCAGATGAGGTGCTTCACCGTTTCCTCTTCCTAATCATCTTTGCAGCTCCTACAGCATCGTCGATAGGGCACACCTTCTGCGTGCCTACCAATAAGGCAGTGCCCAGTTAGATCACCTATTAATATGGAGATTTCTCACCTTCTTAGGGCGTGGATGCCTCTAGATCTTTTATAATCCCATTTCTGCCAGGTTTGTTTGGATGTCCGGCACTTGGGGATTGTTGCCACTTTTCGTTGGCTTGGAGTACACACTCCGTCAAGCCAACGAAAGGTAGCAACAATCCCCAGGGTGCCGGACATCCTAACAAACCTGGCCAAAATGGGATCACAAAAGCTCTAGAGGGATCATAAAAGATCTGAATGCAGTTACTTCAACAAAAAATACCGTTCAAACAACCAAAATTTGGTCAACTTCAGGATAACAGCACGAGATGGTTGATTTTGCCAGTGCCTTTTTACCAGTGCCTTTTTCTGTATATATACACAAGAAATATAGCAGTTGACATACTAGATAATATATACATCAGCATCATATTTATATTTAACAAAACAAGAAAAAGCATCTGTGAATTACAAGAGAAAAAAAGAAGCAAACCAAAAATTTCAAATAATGTTTGCATAGTAGCATGTACCTACTGCATAGACTTTTTCTGACTACACCTTTTTCAGTTTATATTCATTAATTTCTATTTGATATTCAGAAAAATAAAATTGACATTCAGAAAATTACAATTGATATTCAGAAAACTTTCTGAATATAAACTGAAAAAGGTGTAGTATGATTTCAACCCATACTTGCATACTAGTACGAACCAGGATTTTTCTGACTAGTATGATTTCGCCCAGCAAATTATAGTTGTATACTAGTATGTTTTCTGGTTAGATTGGCATTGATTGGTTTAGGGGTAATCAACAAAGAACTAGTATAAAAACATCCATAAAATGTATAGTAAACGAGCTAGGTGTCTGCTGAGTAGTTTGTAATTGATTAGTTTGAAGGTAGTCAGAAATTAACTAGTATGAATACACCACAAAATGTTTAGGCGTAGAACTATAATGTTGCTAAGTAGTTTGGCATTGACTGGTTTAAAGCTAATCAGAAATGAACTAGTAAGAATATTATTATTTGAGTTTGTACTACTCTTCCACCCATTCCTGAGATTTCAAAGTTGGCTGATTTGGTTGGTAAATTTAAGGTTTGTTGTCGATGCTATAAAAGATCGCTGTGATCCTTGATCGATTAAGGCCCTTAGCTTAAATCGTTCTCCTCGGTGTTCGATGGAGACGATTGCTGTAGGTAATAAAGTTTTGCTTTCATTTTCTGAATGAAGCGTTTGTATTCTGGCTGCTTTTGAGCAGCATGGTTGTTCTTGACAACTTTCAGGACTTTCTGTTTCGATATTTTCAGGACTAGCTGTTGCCGCTAGTCCAGTGGTTCTATTGAAAGTTCGACTATTTTGAGAGTTATTGTGATTGTTTATATGGAGCATCGAATGGTGTCTCTCTTGGCAATATGAGCACTTGCATGTACTGGGACATATACATATGTACTGTGTGCCTTAGCGTGTCTGCACACGGAGCGAATCGTCGTAGACGCGTATTAGACGCTACATTCGATTTTTGTACGCTTTGTTGCTGAACACGTATATTTGCATGAAGAGTTGCACACGAATCGGCAGCTGCATGAAAGTGGCAAAGCATGAAAGCTACATGCTGCTCAGCGTATGACAATGGTGGTCGCCAGGCGTCGTACGCTTAGAAAAGAGGAAGAATAGGCATTTGTTTACATTTTTCATTTTCGATTTTTGTGTGCCGTGGCTTTGCTTTCTTTTTTTCAATTCAATTAATTGTTTATTTTTAAAGAAAAAATAGAAATTTTTCAAAATTTGCAGAATCGGAGAAAAGATGTACGTCCATTACTGTGAAAACGTGTTAATTAATATTGCAATTTGACAGTTCTTTGAGTGCTTTTTTTCTGCAGCGTCGTGTGTAGATCTTGAGACGCAGGGAAATTCGTTATCAGTGAAATGATCCGCCTCGTCTGCGGACTGGCTTAGAGTGGTCCAAAATTTTTTTTTTTTGGAAAATCTAAAACGCTACCCCGAAATATGGTTCCTTGTGACAAAAAAAGAGCCTGCAATTTTTTTTTTTTTTTTACCGTTGTGTGTTCACAGAAAAAAACTTACACTAGTGTACACCCGTGGTACCCGGGTACCTCGGTACATATGGACTTGAATTAAACAATATATATGGTCATAATGCATCCGATAGGCCTTAAAAAATACGAATGAGGAGAATATACCTAACTAAAACTTGCTCAGTCAATTTTTCCATGATTTTGTTTCGTTTTACTGCAATCTGTATCATAATCAACAATTATTCATACCATGCTTAGCTGAAATTTGAAAATAAAATCATCAGTCGGGATAATAGTATGCCATGACAAATTACTTAAGCGTTTGATTTATGTAAGTATGTCAAAAGTTTAGTAGGCTATCAATAAAATCTAAATTTTGAGATTTTTTTCAAATAAAAAGATAGTAGGCCATGGAAAATAGCTAAAGAAGTTAAAATAGACCAGTAGGAGGATGCCACGATAAAATATAAAATCAAAAACAAGGAAGGCCATGAATTCTGTTATTCTATTTTATAAATAATTGCGAAATTTTAGTTTAGTACTGCGCCTGTAGTTAACACGTAAAGAGTGATCCTAGTTTTTGTAAAAACATTTGCGAAGTGTAGAAAAGGTGTGTACCTAACGAGTCTTATAGAATACATAAATATCAATATATACGTGTAGTTAAATTTACAGTGAATTAAATGAAATAACCTATTTCAGTGACTATGGCCTCAGAAAAGAAAAAATTCAATTCAAAATGCTACGAAGAGCAGCAACAATCCCTTGAAGCTTTGCTCGCCGAGATTTTGTCAAGCGATGGGGATGGGTCAGAAGATGGCGATTCGATCGAATCAAATGAAATAGCTTCGGATGTTGAAAGTTTGAATGGTGATAACATTAGCGTTGAATGGCATGATTCAGAAGACTCCTCCACAGATGAGGAGAGTGCAGAGGGAGTTGAGTTTGAAGATGTAGCAGTTCCTACAAGTGTTATGTATGGGAGAGACAATACCGGCTGGGATATAATCCCTTCTCCTCAAGTGAAAATAGGAATGCATAACCTTCTTCGCCAGAAAGCTGGTCCGAGTCGAGGGACTAAAAATCTTTCAATAAAGGACACCTTTAAAACCTTTTTCGACGAAAGCATGTGCAGTATAATTACTCGAGAAACCAACCGAAACGCTCGAGCCGTTTTACGTGCGGATGAAAAAAAAAGATTGGAGAGACCTAACTGGCATTAATCGATTTAAGGAAATCACAAGATTTCTTCGTTTAGATAACGCTACCACTAGATTAGAGCGATCTCAAAGCGACAAAGCTGCAGCCATATCGGAAATATTTATGTTACTCAACGCAAACCTGAGTGCTAATTAAAACCCTTCCGATTGCATTACCGTTGACGAGCAACTGTTCGGATACAGGGGTCGAACGCGTTTCACCCAATATATCACCTCGAAGCCCGCCAAATACGGAATAAAGGTTTGGTGGGCTTGCGATGGGCGCACCTCGTTTCCTCTTCAAGGCCAAATTTACAAAGGAAAAGAAGGACCGAATCGCGAAGTCAACCAAGGAGAGAGAGTAGTCGTAGATTTAGTTGGAAAGTATAAATACACTGGGCGAAATATCACATGTGACAATTTTTTCACAAGTCTGTCGTTGGCACGATTCCTAAAGTCTTCACGACTCTCTCTAGTCGGAACTCTAAAGAAAAACAAATCTTACATTCCACTGGAGATGAAGGCAAATAAATCAAGAGAAATATTTTCATCACAGTTTGGCTACTCAAATGATAATATTATGATGTGCTCATATGTGCCCAAGAAAAATAAGTCTGTCATAATGTTATCACAAAACCGGCTGTGATTGAGTCCCTGCAGTCAACTTAACTAGTTTTATACTAATCAAATACCAGTCAGCCAGGCGGCCTCAACTAGTTCGAGTTCTGTAATTTTTCCATATTAGCAACTGTTATTTTTAACAGGGCGATGTCCTACGAGATGGCAATTGTCCTTCTCTGCATCAGCATCATACCAATTGGCTGACTAGTCAGCCTCTGCATCAGGAATATACCAGTTGATATACTTGTTATTATACACATCAGTATAATACCATTTAAGATACTAGTTCGTATATACGTCAGGATCGTACCAGTTGAAAGAATAGTTCATATATACATCAGAATCATACCAGTTGGCAGACTAGTTCATATATACATCAGCATCATTACAGTTAAAAGACTAGTTCATATATGCATCAGAATCCTACCAGTTAACAGACTAGTTCTTATATGCATCAGAATCATAACAGTTGGCAGACTACTTCTTATTTGCATCAGAATCATCCAGTTGACAGACTAGTTCATATATGCATCAGAATCATACCAATTAACAGACTAGTTAAAAAAATCATCGCAATCATACCAGTTGACATACCAGTTCATTTATGCAACATAATCATATCAGTTGACATACTAGTTCAAATTTGCATCAGAAATATACCATTTGACATACTAGTTCATATATGCATCAGAATCTTACCAGTTGACATACTAGTTCATATATACATCAGAATCATACCAGATGACATACTGCTCAGTCTATACGGCAGGACATACTAATCATTATGCCCATTCAGATCGTACCACTTGTCATACTAGTCCACGAATTTGACATTCATTCCAGTTGGTATACTAGTCGGTCTATGCACCAGTATCATAGTCAGCCTCTACATCAGCAATATATTATTATTATTATTATTAAACAAGTTTTTGTACAACTAAGAACTTAAAGTATTTTATATGTACATCATCACATATTAAAATCCTATAAGGATCTATTACAATTACAAATAGGAATGGTATTTACTTAAACTAAGTTTACAATAATGAGATAGATAGGTAGTAATAAAGCGAGAAAGAGATAGTGAAAGAAGGATACAGAAATCAGTAAGAGTATTTGTATTCAGTATATGGAGGAGATATCCACACTGCTAAAGTAATTAAGTAAAACACTTTTGAAGTTTCCCTTATTTAGCCCGAACTTAACTGACTCGGGAATAGAGTTCCAAAGTCTTACGGCACTAATAAAAAACATTCGGCTAGAAGTTAGATACCTGAATTTAGGAACAATTAATTTATTATTCTGCGACCTGGTTAGTTGGAGCTTGTCGTATAAATACCTGGGAGCTTTCCACTCTAGCAATTTATATATATACATGCAATTTCTTGCAGCCAAGTAATTCAAAATATGGCATCCCAGAATTTTATCACTCCAGGGTGATATGTGATCATATCGGCCAATTCCATACACATACCTAGTTACATTATTGAAAGCTACATTAATTTTATTGGCTGAGCTAGCGTCAATCTTACTATAAACTAACTCAAAGTACGTAAAGTAGGGTAGAATTAGCTGAATTGCAAGTTTCCGACGTGTTTCCTGTGGAATGAAAGCTGAAGAGACTCGCAAGCTACGCAGTGTACCATATACAACACTAACTACTTTATTTATTTTGTCGCAACAAGTTAACTTATTGTTCAAAATAAATCCAAGTTTTTTACCTTTTCAGTAGTTTTAAGTGATTGAGAACCGATCATTAAAGGTGGAATGCTTGAAACGTCAAGTTCGTATTTATGTATTGGCATAACGTACGACTTTGTAGCATTAAGACACAATCCGCTTTTTTTTTTTCCAACACAGAATAGAACTTAGATCATAAAACATAAGTCTTCAACGAGTCCAATACGATTTGAAAGGTATAACTGGATGTCATTAGCATATGCGTGTACATTGACATATTTGCACACAGAAAATACATCATTGATAAACATACTGAACAGGAGAGGACCAAGGACTGACTCTTGGGGGACACCAGCTTGTATAGTCTTAAACTGCGACAATGAAGTCTCTACTCTAACTCTCTGTACCCTACCATGTAGGTAGCTAGCTAGGACTCTAATGGCGCTATCAGCAAAGGCAAACATATTCCGAAGCTTCCAGCACAGTAGATCGTGGTTGACCAAGTCAAATGCCTTTGAAAAATCTAACAAACAAAGAATCGTTAAGTCCTCATTATCAAAAAGTATTCTAATATCGTCCATGATTTTAATCATGGCAGTGACACAACTATGTTTTGACCTAAAGCCAGACTGTAAAGGAGATAGTAAGTTCTTTTCATGAATAAAGCGCGAGATTTGCTCAGCCATTAAAGATTCGCACACTTTTGAGAACGAGGGTACGATGCTAATCGGTCTGTAGTCCGAAGGATCAGTAGAGAGTGGTTTCTTTGGCACAGGCACAACTATTGCTTTTTTCCAGTCAGTCGGAAAACATCCACTTGTAAAGCAGTGGTTGATAATGTGGGTAAGAGGGTTCACTATAAAAGGAAGCAGAATTTTAACAAACTTTAACGAAATTCCATCATTACCAACCGCATTCGACTTTATAGACATTATAGATCTTGGCACGTCACTCTCACTAACTGCGTTAAACTCAAAACCATCAGAGATGGATGCGGGAACCATAGGCAGATTTTCATTTGAGACAGGGCTAGAACTGTCACTCGAACTTATAAAAAAATTGTTTAATACATCAGGGTCAATATCACATTTTACTTTATTTTTCCCATGTACTCGTAGAGTTTTGAGGTTGCGCCATATCTCTTTAGATGAAAGAGAGGGATTCAGCTTGTTGTAGAAAAACTTTTTTTTGGCCTGTCTAATTACAGAGGTAGCTTCATTGCGAGCAGATTTGAACATAAGCCAGTTTATTCTTTAGAAAGCAGCGACTAATTGTTTTTACCCAAACACGAAAAAGCATCTGTAAATTACAAGGTAAAAAAGAAGCACTTACAAGAGAAAAAGAAAAGCAATTATCCTCTTCTGCATCAGCACCAAACCAATTAGTATACTAGTCAGCCTCTGCATCAGCATTATACCAGTTGATATACTAGTTCATACACAGCCAAAAATGAGCTAAAGGCTCTGAGTTCGATTCTCGTTAAAGTTAACACAAGTTTTTTTTCTATATTTTTTAAATTATGTTGTTTATTGTATTTTTAATTTAATTATTGAATTCAACTTGCAATGGCTCCTTTCAAATTCCGCGTTCGTCAAGTTTGATTATTTAGGGGAAGGCACAATTGCATTCAACTTTGTAGGATCCACTTTCGTACAAGGTTTTTTAAACGTAAAGCGAAGCGAAATTTTAGCAAATGCGCAAAGGCGAGGCGCGCATTGGTCAAAGTTTAATGTAATTGGGGCTTTGGAGTTGTATTTTTAGGTAAGGTAAATTAAGGTTAAGTTAGTCATCCACTGCGGAGTTCCGGTACCACATATGTATATATAGATAAAAGTAAGTCTTATTTTTACATCATACACTCGAGTTAAAGGAGCATTGTTAGAGTTAATTTATATTGTTGTTGTCAATATACTCAAGTTTATGCCGCAACGTAAAAAATTGGCGGTTATATACCAACAGGTTGTCATATCCTCTAACGAGACTTGTGCCGAACTTCTCTTCCAACTTATAGTGTGCTGCTTTGATTTTTTTCCTATAAGTTGGCGGGACCTAGTTTTTTTTTTTAATTTACAAATCTGTGACTGTTCAAACAGTTGAATGCAGTTAGGTTAGGTTAGGTTCAAGTGGCTGCCGCAGAGGCCAGTTTTGAAAGGCCCGTTGTGATACCACCAACACTAGGAAAGTAGGTCCCGGGACCCGGCCATATGGAAAATCCCTGAGTTTTTGGGATTTTCCACATAGCAGAATCCCGGGACTGACACTCCTAAACCGACACCGTCACTCCTCCTCGAACCACTTAGATGACTTTATGAAGGCCATCAAGTCCTTTATGTCCAGTTCAGCGGTCTGGTTTAGGCTATCCAGGAAGGGAACTCCCAAAAAGCGCGTTCTCGCGCCGCTTAAGCCGAGCAGTTGCAGATGAGGTGCTTCACCGTTTCCTCTTCCTAATCATCTTTGCAGCTCCTACAGCATCGTCGATAGGGCACACCTTCTGCGTGCCTACCAATAAGGCAGTGCCCAGTTAGATCACCTATTAATATGGAGATTTCTCACCTTCTTAGGGCGTGGATGCCTCTAGATCTTTTATAATCCCATTTCTGCCAGGTTTGTTTGGATGTCCGGCACTTGGGGATTGTTGCCACTTTTCGTTGGCTTGGAGTACACACTCCGTCAAGCCAACGAAAGGTAGCAACAATCCCCAGGGTGCCGGACATCCTAACAAACCTGGCCAAAATGGGATCACAAAAGCTCTAGAGGGATCATAAAAGATCTGAATGCAGTTACTTCAACAAAAAATACCGTTCAAACAACCAAAATTTGGTCAACTTCAGGATAACAGCACGAGATGGTTGATTTTGCCAGTGCCTTTTTACCAGTGCCTTTTTCTGTATATATACACAAGAAATATAGCAGTTGACATACTAGATAATATATACATCAGCATCATATTTATATTTAACAAAACAAGAAAAAGCATCTGTGAATTACAAGAGAAAAAAGAAGCAAACCAAAAATTTCAAATAATGTTTGCATAGTAGCATGTACCTACTGCATAGACTTTTTCTGACTACACCTTTTTCAGTTTATATTCATTAATTTCTATTTGATATTCAGAAAAATAAAATTGACATTCAGAAAATTACAATTGATATTCAGAAAACTTTCTGAATATAAACTGAAAAAGGTGTAGTATGATTTCAACCCATACTTGCATACTAGTACGAACCAGGATTTTTCTGACTAGTATGATTTCGCCCAGCAAATTATAGTTGTATACTAGTATGTTTTCTGGTTAGATTGGCATTGATTGGTTTAGGGGTAATCAACAAAGAACTAGTATAAAAACATCCATAAAATGTATAGTAAACGAGCTAGGTGTCTGCTGAGTAGTTTGTAATTGATTAGTTTGAAGGTAGTCAGAAATTAACTAGTATGAATACACCACAAAATGTTTAGGCGTAGAACTATAATGTTGCTAAGTAGTTTGGCATTGACTGGTTTAAAGCTAATCAGAAATGAACTAGTAAGAATATTATTATTTGAGTTTGTACTACTCTTCCACCCATTCCTGAGATTTCAAAGTTGGCTGATTTGGTTGGTAAATTTAAGGTTTGTTGTCGATGCTATAAAAGATCGCTGTGATCCTTGATCGATTAAGGCCCTTAGCTTAAATCGTTCTCCTCGGTGTTCGATGGAGACGATTGCTGTAGGTAATAAAGTTTTGCTTTCATTTTCTGAATGAAGCGTTTGTATTCTGGCTGCTTTTGAGCAGCATGGTTGTTCTTGACAACTTTCAGGACTTTCTGTTTCGATATTTTCAGGACTAGCTGTTGCCGCTAGTCCAGTGGTTCTATTGAAAGTTCGACTATTTTGAGAGTTATTGTGATTGTTTATATGGAGCATCGAATGGTGTCTCTCTTGGCAATATGAGCACTTGCATGTACTGGGACATATACATATGTACTGTGTGCCTTAGCGTGTCTGCACACGGAGCGAATCGTCGTAGACGCGTATTAGACGCTACATTCGATTTTTGTACGCTTTGTTGCTGAACACGTATATTTGCATGAAGAGTTGCACACGAATCGGCAGCTGCATGAAAGTGGCAAAGCATGAAAGCTACATGCTGCTCAGCGTATGACAATGGTGGTCGCCAGGCGTCGTACGCTTAGAAAAGAGGAAGAATAGGCATTTGTTTACATTTTTCATTTTCGATTTTTGTGTGCCGTGGCTTTGCTTTCTTTTTTTCAATTCAATTAATTGTTTATTTTTAAAGAAAAAATAGAAATTTTTCAAAATTTGCAGAATCGGAGAAAAGATGTACGTCCATTACTGTGAAAACGTGTTAATTAATATTGCAATTTGACAGTTCTTTGAGTGCTTTTTTTCTGCAGCGTCGTGTGTAGATCTTGAGACGCAGGGAAATTCGTTATCAGTGAAATGATCCGCCTCGTCTGCGGACTGGCTTAGAGTGGTCCAAAATTTTTTTTTTTTGGAAAATCTAAAACGCTACCCCGAAATATGGTTCCTTGTGACAAAAAAAGAGCCTGCAATTTTTTTTTTTTTTTTTACCGTTGTGTGTTCACAGAAAAAAACTTACACTAGTGTACACCCGTGGTACCCGGGTACCTCGGTACATATGGACTTGAATTAAACAATATATATGGTCATAATGCATCCGATAGGCCTTAAAAAATACGAATGAGGAGAATATACCTAACTAAAACTTGCTCAGTCAATTTTTCCATGATTTTGTTTCGTTTTACTGCAATCTGTATCATAATCAACAATTATTCATACCATGCTTAGCTGAAATTTGAAAATAAAATCATCAGTCGGGATAATAGTATGCCATGACAAATTACTTAAGCGTTTGATTTATGTAAGTATGTCAAAAGTTTAGTAGGCTATCAATAAAATCTAAATTTTGAGATTTTTTTCAAATAAAAAGATAGTAGGCCATGGAAAATAGCTAAAGAAGTTAAAATAGACCAGTAGGAGGATGCCACGATAAAATATAAAATCAAAAACAAGGAAGGCCATGAATTCTGTTATTCTATTTTATAAATAATTGCGAAATTTTAGTTTAGTACTGCGCCTGTAGTTAACACGTAAAGAGTGATCCTAGTTTTTGTAAAAACATTTGCGAAGTGTAGAAAAGGTGTGTACCTAACGAGTCTTATAGAATACATAAATATCAATATATACGTGTAGTTAAATTTACAGTGAATTAAATGAAATAACCTATTTCAGTGACTATGGCCTCAGAAAAGAAAAAATTCAATTCAAAATGCTACGAAGAGCAGCAACAATCCCTTGAAGCTTTGCTCGCCGAGATTTTGTCAAGCGATGGGGATGGGTCAGAAGATGGCGATTCGATCGAATCAAATGAAATAGCTTCGGATGTTGAAAGTTTGAATGGTGATAACATTAGCGTTGAATGGCATGATTCAGAAGACTCCTCCACAGATGAGGAGAGTGCAGAGGGAGTTGAGTTTGAAGATGTAGCAGTTCCTACAAGTGTTATGTATGGGAGAGACAATACCGGCTGGGATATAATCCCTTCTCCTCAAGTGAAAATAGGAATGCATAACCTTCTTCGCCAGAAAGCTGGTCCGAGTCGAGGGACTAAAAATCTTTCAATAAAGGACACCTTTAAAACCTTTTTCGACGAAAGCATGTGCAGTATAATTACTCGAGAAACCAACCGAAACGCTCGAGCCGTTTTACGTGCGGATGAAAAAAAAAGATTGGAGAGACCTAACTGGCATTAATCGATTTAAGGAAATCACAAGATTTCTTCGTTTAGATAACGCTACCACTAGATTAGAGCGATCTCAAAGCGACAAAGCTGCAGCCATATCGGAAATATTTATGTTACTCAACGCAAACCTGAGTGCTAATTAAAACCCTTCCGATTGCATTACCGTTGACGAGCAACTGTTCGGATACAGGGGTCGAACGCGTTTCACCCAATATATCACCTCGAAGCCCGCCAAATACGGAATAAAGGTTTGGTGGGCTTGCGATGGGCGCACCTCGTTTCCTCTTCAAGGCCAAATTTACAAAGGAAAAGAAGGACCGAAACGCGAAGTCAACCAAGGAGAGAGAGTAGTCGTAGATTTAGTTGGAAAGTATAAATACACTGGGCGAAATATCACATGTGACAATTTTTTCACAAGTCTGTCGTTGGCACGATTCCTAAAGTCTTCACGACTCTCTCTAGTCGGAACTCTAAAGAAAAACAAATCTTACATTCCACTGGAGATGAAGGCAAATAAATCAAGAGAAATATTTTCATCACAGTTTGGCTACTCAAATGATAATATTATGATGTGCTCATATGTGCCCAAGAAAAATAAGTCTGTCATAATGTTATCACAAAACCGGCTGTGATTGAGTCCCTGCAGTCAACTTAACTAGTTTTATACTAATCAAATACCAGTCAGCCAGGCGGCCTCAATTAGTTCGAGTTCTGTAATTTTTCCATATTAGCAACTGTTATTTTTAACAGGGCGATGTCCTACGAGATGGCAATTGTCCTTCTCTGCATCAGCATCATACCAATTGGCTGACTAGTCAGCCTCTGCATCAGGAATATACCAGTTGATATACTTGTTATTATACACATCAGTATAATACCATTTAAGATACTAGTTCGTATATACGTCAGGATCGTACCAGTTGAAAGAATAGTTCATATATACATCAGAATCATACCAGTTGACAGACTAGTTCATATATACATCAGCATCATTACAGTTAAAAGACTAGTTCATATATGCATCAGAATCCTACCAGTTAACAGACTAGTTCTTATATGCATCAGAATCATAACAGTTGGCAGACTACTTCTTATTTGCATCAGAATCATCCAGTTGACAGACTAGTTCATATATGCATCAGAATCATACCAATTAACAGACTAGTTAAAAAAATCATCGCAATCATACCAGTTGACATACCAGTTCATTTATGCAACATAATCATATCAGTTGACATACTAGTTCAAATTTGCATCAGAAATATACCATTTGACATACTAGTTCATATATGCATCAGAATCTTACCAGTTGACATACTAGTTCATATATACATCAGAATCATACCAGATGACATACTGCTCAGTCTATACGGCAGGACATACTAATCATTATGCCCATTCAGATCGTACCACTTGTCATACTAGTCCACGAATTTGACATTCATTCCAGTTGGTATACTAGTCGGTCTATGCACCAGTATCATAGTCAGCCTCTACATCAGCAATATATTATTATTATTATTATTAAACAAGTTTTTGTACAACTAAGAACTTAAAGTATTTTATATGTACATCATCACATATTAAAATCCTATAAGGATCTATTACAATTACAAATAGGAATGGTATTTACTTAAACTAAGTTTACAATAATGAGATAGATAGGTAGTAATAAAGCGAGAAAGAGATAGTGAAAGAAGGATACAGAAATCAGTAAGAGTATTTGTATTCAGTATATGGAGGAGATATCCACACTGCTAAAGTAATTAAGTAAAACACTTTTGAAGTTTCCCTTATTTAGCCCGAACTTAACTGACTCGGGAATAGAGTTCCAAAGTCTTACGGCACTAATAAAAAACATTCGGCTAGAAGTTAGATACCTGAATTTAGGAACAATTAATTTATTATTCCTCTGCGACCTGGTTAGTTGGAGCTTGTCGTATAAATACCTGGGAGCTTTCCACTCTAGCAATTTATATATATACATGCAATTTCTTGCAGCCAAGTAATTCAAAATATGGCATCCCAGAATTTTATCACTCCAGGGTGATATGTGATCATATCGGCCAATTCCATACACATACCTAGTTACATTATTGAAAGCTACATTAATTTTATTGGCTGAGCTAGCGTCAATCTTACTATAAACTAACTCAAAGTACGTAAAGTAGGGTAGAATTAGCTGAATTGCAAGTTTCCGACGTGTTTCCTGTGGAATGAAAGCTGAAGAGACTCGCAAGCTACGCAGTGTACCATATACAACACTAACTACTTTATTTATTTGGTCGCAACAAGTTAACTTATTGTTCAAAATAAATCCAAGTTTTTTACCTTTTCAGTAGTTTTAAGTGATTGAGAACCGATCATTAAAGGTGGAATGCTTGAAACGTCAAGTTCGTATTTATGTATTGGCATAACGTACGACTTTGTAGCATTAAGACACAATCCGCTTTTTTTTTTTCCAACACAGAATAGAACTTAGATCATAAAACATAAGTCTTCAACGAGTCCAATACGATTTGAAAGGTATAACTGGATGTCATTAGCATATGCGTGTACATTGACATATTTGCACACAGAAAATACATCATTGATAAACATACTGAATAGGAGAGGACCAAGGACTGACTCTTGGGGGACACCAGCTTGTATAGTCTTAAACTGCGACAATGAAGTCTCTACTCTAACTCTCTGTACCCTACCATGTAGGTAGCTAGCTAGGACTCTAATGGCGCTATCAGCAAAGGCAAACATATTCCGAAGCTTCCAGCACAGTAGATCGTGGTTGACCAAGTCAAATGCCTTTGAAAAATCTAACAAACAAAGAATCGTTAAGTCCTCATTATCAAAAAGTATTCTAATATCGTCCATGATTTTAATCATGGCAGTGACACAACTATGTTTTGACCTAAAGCCAGACTGTAAAGGAGATAGTAAGTTCTTTTCATGAATAAAGCGCGAGATTTGCTCAGCCATTAAAGATTCGCACACTTTTGAGAACGAGGGTACGATGCTAATCGGTCTGTAGTCCGAAGGATCAGTAGAGAGTGGTTTCTTTGGCACAGGCACAACTATTGCTTTTTTCCAGTCAGTCGGAAAACATCCACTTGTAAAGCAGTGGTTGATAATGTGGGTAAGAGGGTTCACTATAAAAGGAAGCAGAATTTTAACAAACTTTAACGAAATTCCATCATTACCAACCGCATTCGACTTTATAGACATTATAGATCTTGGCACGTCACTCTCACTAACTGCGTTAAACTCAAAACCATCAGAGATGGATGCGGGAACCATAGGCAGATTTTCATTTGAGACAGGGCTAGAACTGTCACTCGAACTTATAAAAAAATTGTTTAATACATCAGGGTCAATATCACATTTTACTTTATTTTTCCCATGTACTCGTAGAGTTTTGAGGTTGCGCCATATCTCTTTAGATGAAAGAGAGGGATTCAGCTTGTTGTAGAAAAACTTTTTTTTGGCCTGTCTAATTACAGAGGTAGCTTCATTGCGAGCAGATTTGAACATAAGCCAGTTTATTCTTTAGAAAGCAGCGACTAATTGTTTTTACCCAAACACGAAAAAGCATCTGTAAATTACAAGGTAAAAAAGAAGCACTTACAAGAGAAAAAGAAAAGCAATTATCCTCTTCTGCATCAGCACCAAACCAATTAGTATACTAGTCAGCCTCTGCATCAGCATTATACCAGTTGATATACTAGTTCATACACAGCCAAAAATGAGCTAAAGGCTCTGAGTTCGATTCTCGTTAAAGTTAACACACGTTTTTTTTTCTATATTTTTTAAATTATGTTGTTTATTGTATTTTTAATTTAATTATTGAATTCAACTTGCAATGGCTCCTTTCAAATTCCGCGTTCGTCAAGTTTGATTATTTAGGGGAAGGCACAATTGCATTCAACTTTGTAGGATCCACTTTCGTACAAGGTTTTTTAAACGTAAAGCGAAGCGAAATTTTAGCAAATGCGCAAAGGCGAGGCGCGCATTGGTCAAAGTTTAATGTAATTGGGGCTTTGGAGTTGTATTTTTAGGTAAGGTAAATTAAGGTTAAGTTAGTCATCCACTGCGGAGTTCCGGTACCACATATGTATATATAGATAAAAGTAAGTCTTATTTTTACATCATACACTCGAGTTAAAGGAGCATTGTTAGAGTTAATTTATATTGTTGTTGTCAATATACTCAAGTTTATGCCGCAACGTAAAAAATTGGCGGTTATATACCAACATGTTGTCATATCCTCTAACGAGACTTGTGCCGAACTTCTCTTCCAACTTATAGTGTGCTGCTTTGATTTTTTTCCTATAAGTTGGCGGGACCTAGTTTTTTTTTTTAATTTACAAATCTGTGACTGTTCAAACAGTTGAATGCAGTTAGGTTAGGTTAGGTTCAAGTGGCTGCCGCAGAGGCCAGTTTTGAAAGGCCCGTTGTGATACCACCAACACTAGGAAAGTAGGTCCCGGGACCCGGCCATATGGAAAATCCCTGAGTTTTTGGGATTTTCCACATAGCAGAATCCCGGGACTGACACTCCTAAACCGACACCGTCACTCCTCCTCGAACCACTTAGATGCCTTTATGAAGGCCATCAAGTCCTTTATGTCCAGTTCAGCGGTCTGGTTTAGGCTATCCAGGAAGGGAACTCCCAAAAAGCGCGTTCTCGCGCCGCTTAAGGCCGAGCAGTTGCAGATGAGGTGCTTCACCGTTTCCTCTTCCTCATCATCTTTGCAGCTCCTATAGCATCGTCGATAGGGCACACCTTCTGCGTGCCTACCAATAAGGCAGTGCCCAGTTAGATCACCTATTAATATGGAGATTTCTCTCCTTCTTAGGGCGTGGATGCCTCTAGATCTTTTATAATCCCATTTCTGCCAGGTTTGTTTGGATGTCCGGCACTTGGGGATTGTTGCCACCTTTCGTTGGCTTGGAGTACACACTCCGTCAAGCCAACGAAAGGTAGCAACAATCCCCAGGGTGCCGGACATCCAAACAAACCTGGCCAAAATGGGATCATAAAAGCTCTAGAGGGATCATAAAAGATCTGAATGCAGTTACTTCAACAAAAAATACTGTTCAAACAACCAAAATTTGGTCAACTTCAGGATAACAGCACGAGATGGTTGATTTTGCCAGTGCCTTTTTACCAGTGCCTTTTTCTGTATATAACTAATAATGGCGGCGATATACCAACAGGTCATCATAACCTCTAACGAGATTTTTAGCCGAGCTTCTCTTTCCAACTTGTGGTGTGTTGCTTTTGAGTTTTTCCTACAAGTTGGCGGGACCTACAGTTTTTTGCCGACTCCGAACGGCACTTGCAAAGCAAAAATGAATTTTTTGCTGAGAAGCTTCTCATGGCAGAAATACACCCGGAGAGTTTGCCAAACTACTGCCGAGGGGCGACCCCGTTTACAAAAATTCTTTTTCTAAATAATTTTTGATGTTACTTTTGCCGGGTATCGAACCGACACGACTTGGTGTAGAAGGCCGAACACTTAACCGCTACACCACGGCGGCCGCCATCTGTATATATACACAAGAAATATAGCAGTTGACATACTAGATCATATATACATCAGCATCATATTTATATTTAACAAAACAAGAAAAAGCATCTGTGAATTACAAGAGAAAAAAAGAAGCAAACCAAAAATTTCAAATAGTGTTCGGCCTTCTACACCAAGTCATGGCGGTTGGATGCCCGGCAAAAGTAACATCAAAAATTATTTAGAAAAAGGATTTTTCTAAACGGGGTCGCCCCTCGGCAGTAATTTGGCAAACTCTCCGGGTGTATTTCTGCCATGAGAAGCTTCTCAGCAAAAAATTCATTTGCGTTGCAAGTGCCGTTCGGAGTCGGCAAAAAACTGTAGGTCCCGCCAACTTGTAGGAAAAACTCAAAAAGCAACACACCACAAGTTGGAAAGAGAAGCTCGGCTAAAAATCTCGTTAGAGGTTATGATAACCTGTTGGTATATCGCCGCCATTAGTTTTTTTTTTTTTTTAGTTTGGCATTGAATGGTTTAAAGCTAATCAACAATGAACTGGTATACATATGCCACAAAATGCATAGTCAATGAACTATATTGTTTGCTGAGTAGTTTGGCCTTGACTGGTTTGGAGCTAATCAGCAATGAACTAGTATAAATACACCACAAAATGTATAGTCAATGAACTATATTGTTTGCTGAGTAGTTGGGCATTGACTGGTTTAAAAGTGATCAGAAATGAACTAGTATGAAGACACCACAAAATGTATAGTCAATGAACTATATTGTTTGCTGAGTAGTTGGGCATTGACTGGTTTAAAAGTGATCAGAAATGAACTAGTATGAAGACACCACAAAATGTATAGTCAGTGAACTATATTGTTTGCTGAGTTGTTTGGCACTGACTGGTTTAACGCTATTCAGCAATGAACTAGTATGCATACGGAGTGTAATGGGGTGTGGTTGCTGAGTGACCGCGCTCAATCCCGACTCTTGCGTCCTCGTTCGTGCACTCTGGGCAACGTTGAGCTACCTAGGCTCGCGGCAGAAAGAGAGGGAGCCCCGGGGGGGCCACTCTGACATACTTGGTTTAAGGGCTCACCGGGGTCTTTTTCGCAGCGTCTGTACACCAAGAGGTGCGGCTGTAAGCGGGCGTCTGTCTTGAAGCAAGCGGCTCGCTATATAAATGTGCAAAACTTTTCCCTCCCAATCCAGGGTGTTATGCTATACCGTGCCCATTGGACGTTTGCAGCCGGGAGGCAAATCGTGGCTGTAGTCGAACGGAGCCTCACTGATACCGGGCCGCCTCAGGGAGTAACTATGGCCTTACCGCGGTATGGGGCTCTGCCGCGGCGGACGACACACTTCCCCTTACACTTCCCTTGACCCTAAGCTGGCCTTGTCCGGCGAGGGGTCGTACGAACAAGATGAAGAACACACAAAATACAAAGCAATTAACGACTTCGTCTACTCCGCAGCAGAGAAGAACTATGCTGGAGCAAGCGAAAACACAACGCCGGAGGACAAACTCCGCCTCAAAGTTAACTGGGAGGCCGACAGCGATGGAAACTACGGGTCAGTCATACCCCAAACTGCTATCAAGTAAGAGTGACTTGTTGGGAGCAAGCAGCAGTGCGGCTGCCTACGCAGTCAAGCAGAAAACGGCGGAAGCTAAACTTCCATCAAGCGCTGGTACGAAACCCAATCTCTTCACATCTGGGGCAATGGTCTCACGACCTGGTTTCAGAGTTTCGAAAGAGAAGGACGATGCCGCAAAGGGAGAGACCGCGATGGCAACTACGAGTCTGAATCCCTCCAAAGAGGCATCTCCCCGACGCTTTGCGTACTGGGATAAAAGAAAGGCCGCAAGGATCCTTAAAAAATATGAGGGAGCATCGCAGGAGAAGCTGTCGCCGGAAGAAAGGAAGATGGTGGAGGAAGCGAAAGCTCTGATACCAAATTTCCAGAGGCCCTATGTGCCTAAGAGGGTGAACGGTAATCCTTTCAAACGCCAGAGATCGGACGGAGAGGTAGACCCCCATCCGAAGCGGCATCAGGTCAACCCCGTAGTGGGAAAACTCAGCTTTGCTGAAGTAACCAAGGACAGAATCCTTATAGGTTTCATTGACCGAGGTAACGACCGTTGGTCCATCCCCAAAGACCAGTGGCTGTATGTCCGGAATGAAATGGGCAGGGCCCTCCTCCACTTAATGCGTGAGTCTCCGGGTAGTCCGCCGCGAGGTACTGACGCGGGCTGGCACCAAGGTCAGATCAAAATATTCGCGTGCGAGGATGCAAGAACTGTCGCACTGTATAAGGCAGCAGTTGCAAGACTGGGTGAAGTCTACCCAGGGGCAAGACTAGATGTCGTCGACTGGAAGGACATTCCTGCTCGGCCAAGGGCAAGGGCATGGATTCCTGCCGTCCCTGCAGAACCCGAGAATATTCTTGAGATGCTGCAGGTCTGGAATCCGTCTCTCCCGACGCAGGATTGGGGCGTCAATCTGGTCGATGATGTGGTTGGGCCCAATAGACAGGTGGTTATCACTCTGAATAAGGAGGCGCTCGAGCCCCTTAAACGGTGCAACGGACGAGTGCATTACGGCTTGGGTCAGATCGTGATCCACGTATACCGTGGCGATGCACAGCGCGCTGCTATTCCGGACGCTCCGGAGGACTCGGAGAAAGAGGTATCGGAAGGGGAAGCAGAGGAGTCCGACGCGGAAAGTATGTTATCCGCCACGTCAAATTGCGATGGTGCTGCGAACAACTCGGCGATAGAAGAAAGCCTGCTTGACGAAGAAGGCCTCGACGTCACGATCGTGGCTAAACCTGAGCACACTAACGTTGATGCTGCTTCAGACAGCAGGGTTCCCGCCACGCCAAATCGTGCAGGTGCTCTGAACAACTCCTCGTTGAGAGACAGCCCCCGGAACAGGCCAGACCTCGACGACACGCTGGCGGCAGGGATGTCTGAGCTCTCTCATGTTGGTGGTGCTTCAGATAAATCTGCACAAATCTAAAGCAGCCTCGGCTGTTTTAAGCAGTCGTCTTTCTAAAGGCGACGTAGACGTGGTCCTTATCCAAGAGCCCTGGGTCAATAGCTCTAGGATCTGTGGATTGGGGACTAAGGGGTACAAGCTCATCCAAGCCAATGATGAGGGCAAGGTCAGAACCTGTATTTTGGTAAAGTCTGAGCTAAACACCTTTCTATTACCCAACTACTCAAATGGTGACGTTACAGCTGCCAGCTTAACAGTCGGCAGCACCAGCCTAACGATGGCGTCGGTCTATATGCCCTATGACGCCGAAGAACCTCCTCCACAAAAGGAGGTGAAAGATCTGGTGGATAATTTCTGTACGGGCCATCTTATTATTGGAGCTGACGCTAATGCTCATCACGTCCAGTGGGGAAGCTCCGATATTAACGCTAGGGGCGAGTCTCTGTTTGACTACCTACTAACAACTAACCTGGTGGTTTGTAACGTGGGTAACGAGCCTACTTTTATAACTAAAGCTCGTAGGGAGGTTATAGACCTCACTGTTTGTAGCGAAGGCGCTTATGAGTGGGTCAGAAAATGGCGTGTTCTTGATGAGCATTCATTTTCTGACCATCGGTACATAGAAATTGTGTTAGACTTTATTGTTGAGCAGCCAGTTATGAAACGAAATCCACGCAACACTAACTGGCAGCTACATAACCAAATATTAGCTAGGGACCTACCAGTATTACCTCCACAAGCCCCCTCATCAGTGGGAGAACTGGATGATCTGGTAACGACCTTTACAACGGCGCTCTCAAATGCCCTAGAGCAGGCTTGTCCAGTACCAAAACCACGCGGCAAACATAGACCCCACTGGTGGTCTTACGACCTGGATTCGTTCCGTATATCATGCAGGAAGCAATTTAACAAGGCCAAGAGCATCGGTACGGAGCCTGAATGGCTCGAATATAAAGCTAAACTGAGGGCCTATAAAAAGGCTCTAAGGCAAGCGAAGAGAACTTCGTGGAGAAATTTCTGCACCGGGGTCGATGATACAGCGAGACTTAGACGAGTGCTATCAAAAACTCAAACAGCCATTAGCTATTTACGGAAGCCTGACGGATCTTGGACCAGCACGGAAGGGGAGACCCTGGAGCTGCTCCTGAACACACACTCTCCGGGGAACTTGTATGATGCACCTGTAGCATCTGCAACAAACCTGGCGGTAAACATACCCATTACGGAGGAAAGGGTAAGGTGGGCAATCAAAAGCTTTGAGCCGTTCAAGGCAGCTGGGCCAGACGGGATTTTCCCCGCACAACTTATAAACACGCTGGAAATATCAGCTAAATGGCTGGTAGTTCTCTATTCAGCCTGCCTGGCTCTTAATTACATTCCGTGCTCCTGGAGAAGCGCCACGGTAGTCTTTATTCCAAAGGCTGGGAAGGCCTCACACTATGAGCCTAAAGACTACAGACCGATCAGTCTCTCGTCTTTTGCACTTAAAACCTTCGAGAGGATAATTAGCGATTATCTCTCCTCTACTATTGATAGCAACCTTATTTCTAGCTATCAACATACCTACACCAAAGGTAAATCAACGGAAACTGCGCTCCACAGCCTAGTCTCTATTGTTGAAAAATCATTGCACGAAAAGGAGTACTGTCTCGTGGCCTTTCTGGAAATCGAAGGGGCTTTCAACAATATAAGGCCGGTGGCTATTAACACTGCTTTAACAAACCTGGGCATAAATAGGTCTCTTATTGGACTAATTGATCAACTACTAAAGGGAAGGAAAATAGTTTCTTCACTGGGAACAGTTGATCTTTCACGCTATGTCACAAGAGGAACGCCTCAGGGTGGTGTTCTCTCCCCGCTCCTATGGAACCTCACCGTAAACTCGCTGCTACGAGACACAAGGTGGGGGGGGCGGGAAGATAGTGGCATATGCAGACGATTTAGCTATTGCATATAGGGGCAAATTCCCACAAACCCTGTGTGACTTGATGCAAGTAGCACTGCGAGAAGTTTCTTCATGGTCCTCTCGCTGCGGACTTAGCATCAACCCGGGAAAGGTGGAGCTTGTCCTTTATACCAGGCGGTACAAGATACCACCGCTGAACCTACCAGAACTAGATGGCGTGCGCCTGAACTTAGCTGACAAAGCCAAATTCCTAGGCACAGTTCTAGAAAGAAAGATTAACTAGAAGGAGAATGTCATCCAGCGCCAGAGGAAAGCGTGCATTGCACTTTACACGTGTAAAACAGCCATTGGCAAAAAATGGGGGCTCAGCCCCAAAATTTTCAGATGGATCTACACTGCGATAATCCAGCCAATTATGCTGTATGGAGTCGTGGTATGGTGGCCTGCGCTAGGAAAGGCAACAAACCTAAATCTGTTAGGAAAAGTCCACAGATCGAGCATGATCTGTATAAGCGGGGCGTTAAGAACAACGCCCAATGAAGCTCTCCAGGCCATTCTTGGCTTTTTGCCACTCGATCTGGAAGGGTACCGGGCAGCAGCAGCATCGGCTGTGCGTCTAAGGGAAACGTCCGTCTGGGGCGCAAGCACTATTGGACACTCCTGTATTCTAAGATCTTACAGCTTTCTCCCTCTGAGCACAGATCGGTGTGCGACCACAACAGTCGGAGATTGTTGTTTTAGAATAAACATTCCCAGCAGGGAAGACTGGGAGAACATAGATCGGTGTCCCGCTACTAATGGCGGCACTTGTATATACACCGACGGCTCGAAGTTAGACGGCAGAGTCGGAGGAGGGGTTTACTCAAGGGATTTGGACCTAGAACTCTCCTTTAGACTACCTGATCACTGCAGCGTCTTCCAGGCTGAAGTTTCTGCAATCATGGACGCCGTGACTTGGATAGGTGAACGTACCATCGGACAGGATATCTGTATTTTCAGCGACAGCCAAGCGGCCATCAAATCCCTTGGCTCTTACTCGTTCAACTCTGAACTGACGCTCAGCTGTCGTCGATCTCTTCAAGAGATGGCCCAACAGAACCGCGTGAACCTCACATGGGTCCCGGGACACAGGGACATTGAGGGAAACTGTAGGGCAGACGAACTTGCCAGGCAGGGCACGACCAAGCAGATTCTTCAAGATAAAGAGCGCATAGGTATGCCGTTTGCCAAGTGCAAGCTAATGCTGAAGGAGCATACACTCCGCGAAGCCAACGAAAGATGGCTACAAGCCCCAGGGTGCCGGATATCCAAGCAAACCTGGCCAAAATGCGATCTTAAAAGATCTAGACACATATACGCCCTAAAAAGGAAGGAAATCTCCATATTAATAGGTGTTTTAACCGGGCACTGCCTTATTGGTAGGCACGCAGCAAGGCTAGGCGTTCCCTACCGACGATGCGGCAGGAGTTGCAAAGATGATGAGGAAGAGGAAACGGTGGAGCACCTCATCTGCAACTGCCCGGCCTTAAGCGTAGCGAGAAGGCGCTCTCTGGGAGTTCCCTTCCTGGTTAGCTTAAGCCAGGTCGCGGAGCTAGACATAAAGGACTTGATGGCCTTCATCAAGTTATCAAAATGGTTCGAGGAGGGGTAGCGGTGTCGGTTAGGAGTGTCAGTCCCGGGTTTCGGCTATATGGAGAGTCCCGACAGCACTGGGATTTTCCATACGGCCGGGCCCCGGGATTGACTTTCCTAGTGTTTGGTGGTATCACAACGGGCCTTTTATTACTGGCCTAGGTGTGCCTTTGCGGCAGCCACTTCTTCCTACCTACCTACCTAGTATGCATACGCCACAAAATGTATAGTCAATGAACTAGAATTTTCGCTGAGTAGTTTGGCATTGACTGCTTTTAAAACTAATCAACAATGAACTGGTATGCATATGCCACAAAATGGTTAGTCAATGAACTAGTATGTTTGCTGAGTAGTTCGGAATTTGATTGCAGGGGTACTACAACAACACAAAAGGGGGCGTGGACACCATGGACAAGATGCTGGGTACTTACACATGCAAACGAAGAACGCAAAGATGGCCAGTGGCTTTTTTTTACAACATTATTGGCCTTGCTGAGTAGTTTGGCGGCCGCCGTGGTGTAGCGGTTAAGTGTTCGGCCTTCTACACCAAGTCGTGGCGGTTCGATGCCCGGCAAAAGTAACATCAAAAATTATTTAGAAAAAGATTTTTCTAAACGGGGTCGCCCCTCGGCAGTAGTTTGGCAAACTCTCCGGGTGTATTTCTGCCATGAGAAGCTTCTCAGCAAAAAAAAAAAATTAATTTTCTTTGCAAGTGCCGTTTGTAGTCGGCAAAAAACTGTAGGTCCCGCCAACTTGTAGGAAAAAACTCAAAAAGCAACACACCACAAGTTGGAAAGAGAAGCTCGGCTAAAAATCTCGTTAGAGGTTATGATAACCTGTTGGTATATCGCCGCCATTAGTATTGACCTTGCAGGCTTGATGAAAGCCACGAATTCTCGCCGAGGTTTCCTCAAACAGCTTGGAAGAGAATTAGCAATCTCCGAAGTGGAAAAGAGATCACGAATTCCAAATGTATATAAAAACTTTGCAACAAGAATCGGGATAGAAGCTTTGTTAGGTCACCCAATAAATAACGAAATAGCTGCTCCTGTGAACCGCAAAAGAGATGAAACCGGCCGTTTGCCAGTTATTGGAAACTGTGCAATGTGCCTTATTTCCCCAAATAAGAAACGCCGTAAGACTAGACAGCAATGTTCTGAATGCAACCGCCCGATTTGCAATGCCCATACTGTAGCCGTTTCAAATTATACCAATTGTGCCAATTAACAATCAAAATGTATTTAAAACTTAATAAATAAATAAACACATAGATAATATTTACTAAATATTCTTACTTGAAATAAGCATTCTTTAATTACTTTTCACAAAAACAACCCACATTTTACTTTAAGTTGTCATAATATATATGGAGGTACCCGGGTACCACGGGTGTACACTTAGCGGTGAAAAATCAAAAGTGTAGAAAACAGATAGGAAGGAAAAAGAATAATTATTTTTTTCTTGTTGTTTTCTGTCCAAAAAACCCAGCTTAAGGCATATTATGAATATAAAGTTTGTCTTCCAGTGTTTTATATCAGAAAAACGTAAAATAAACCCATTTGGTTACCCGGGTACCACGGGTGTACACATAACGGTTAAGGTGCTTTAGAGGTCGCGCTACTCCTTTTTATAAAAAAAATGAGATGCTTGCAAATTTAATTTAATTTTAACATGTTTAAGTGCAGTAAAAATTTGCGTTTTTGTGTGTTGTTTTTCTGTTTTCATTGACGAATATTCCTGCAATTCAATAGCCTTCTTGGATGAGTAGAAAGGGTTTAACTCCTGAAAGTATGTTTCGAAATTGAAAACGGAGCAACTAAAACGCCTACACTGACCTCATTGCGCATTGGTTTTTTGGATATATTTCGCATCTAGAAGGTTTATGACATCGCTGATTATGAATCCGATGTCAGTTTTTTTAAATTCAAAATCGCGGGTCCAATATGGCGGTGATTTTTTTGAAAACTAATTGAATTTTATTGAAACTTGGTACTCGGGGGTTTATGCGTTGTCTGATTACGAATCCGATATCGTTTTTTTTTTTTATTAAAAATGGCGGATCTAATATGGAGGTGCATTTTTGAAAACTAATTCGACTGTGTGAAACTCGTCACTGATGGAGTTATGACATCGATTTATATGAACTAGTATCGCTTGTGATCGAAAATTCGACCAATAAAACTTTAGAGGGTCGAGGAGTCGCTAGCCCCGTACCCCCATCCTTAAATTTCGGGAACGCCCCTGAAAATATACCGTCAGTTTTTTCAATTTCCTTTCCATCGGTGCATATTTCATTTATATATATTAACTAGTATATACCCGCGGCCTTGCCCGCCCCTGCGAAGTTCCCTTTCAACATTTTAGATAAGAATTCGGTTGCGAAGTTCACCAAGTTAGGTAGATTGATGAAATAAAAAACTTTTGGAAGATCAATTATTTGTCTATGTTCCTAGAGTTTTGAAAAAATAGTATGTATTGAAAAACGGTTTTCAAAAATTTTACTTAAATATATGTACATATCCTTGAAATCGATCTAAAGTGAGGTTTCTAAAGTAAATATGGCTTTGGCTTTAAGTATTGATATTAATGTCTTACAAAGCTTTTATCGAATAGTTTATCTAAATTTCAAACTTTGATATTTATATAATACTAGCTGACCCCGCAGGCGTTGCCGTGCCTAAAATTGTGTCTTTGAAATCAAAATTTCTATAACCGATAGTTTGTTAATCAGCGCACATTTTTTACCAAAAAATATATATTTTTAAAAGTTTCAGAATAATTTTTACCATCTGTCTTTTTCTAGTTGAAAATCCATTTTTTCTTTGGGGGAGGGGGGGGGGGGCTTTTCTTTTCAAAATAGAAAAAAAAATCAACTACTTACTGTTCCTTTTAAAAAAAAAAGAATTGAATAAAAATAAAAAAGTTTCAACTATTTTTTCAATTAAAATTTTTTTTTTGTTTTTTGGGAATTTTTTTGGATATTCTTCGATTCTGGCCGGAGAACAATCTGAATTCTTGAGTTATAAGTGTTTGTACTAACGCCACTTTCTTTTATATATATAGATAACAAAAATTCGCACCATACAAAATCTATCGGAAATTTTTTTTTTTTTTTGGGATTTTTTTTGGATATTCTTCGATTCTGGCCAGAGAACAATCTGAATTGGTGTCCATCATCCAAATCGGTGCAGGCGCTCTTGAGTTATAAGTGTTTGTACTAACGCCACTTTCTTTTATATATGAGCCGGTTAAAGCACAAGTGGTCTAAGTCCAGTTTTCGTTTTTTTTAGTTAGGACTGCCATTATGTAGGGAAAAATGTGTTCTATATAACACGCTAACGGGATAACTCCTAGTTCCCATAGAAACCTCGTAAAAAGCACAACTCACTTGTGCAGTAAATGCTTTCCAGATTTGTTGAGAGCACAAGTGGTATATTAGAGTAATTTACTGTGGGGTTTTCTAAAATTACAGAATTTTTAGAATTTTTCTGAGTATGCAGTTTTGTAGGCAAGTCAATTTCACTATAAGCAAGCTAAAAGTAGCGCAAAAATGTTTATGGCCGTTTTGCAAATTTTTAAGGATTTTTTTTCTTTCTGTTATATAATTGGATATATTTTAATAACCAAATTTTAGAAATACCATCTAGGTACCAATATTTTCTTGATTTAGTGTATGTGGTTTTAATAACTTTTATTTGAAATATAGTCAAATCTATAATAAAGTGCATAAGGTAAAGTTTTATAGTTTACGCAAAGTGCATGAGAGATAATAAAAGGTCGAAAAAAGTAAAAAAAAAAAAATAAAAAATTGGGACAGTTTTTGCAGAATTTCTACGAAAAATTTAAGTACGCAGTTTTATAGCCCTTTCAATTTTAGTATACCAATGTGCAAGTTTGAACTAGCTCAAAATTTGCCCTGAATTATAAGAATTTTGTTTGTAGGGGGTGTTTAGCAATTTCTTCCATACAACACAAGAAAAAAATAAATTTTTTATGGAAGAAATTGCTCAGCACCCAATACAAAAAAAATTCTGATAATTCGTCGGAAATTTTGAGGTATTTCAAACTTGCACATTGTTATACCAAAATTGAAAGGGCTATAAAACTGCTCACTCAAATATTTCGTAGAAATTCTGCAAAAAGGACCCCAATTTTTTTGTTTTTTTTTTCCTTTTTTTCGACCAGTTTGTGTAAACTTTGAAAGTTTAACTTATGCGTTTTCTATTAAAAGCACATATATGTTACGACTAAACCCAATTACAAGCTGTCCCAGATTTCTTTTGGTTAACTGTATGAAATTGGAGTGTCATTGATAATTATTTTGTTTGTGCTCTAAACAAAATGTTAAAACCGTTTAGAGCACAAGTGGTCTAAGTACTTTGGGGTACTCGAAAAACCCAAATTTATGAATAAAACGTTTTGAAAACATTAAATTATTTTAAATATAACCTTTTTCTGAAGTTTTATAGAAAAACATATTGAAAAAGTTCAATCCTGATTTTTATATCCAACTTTTAGCAAACCCTTTAATATCTAGAAACAAGAATAAGTGGACTTAGACCACTTGTGCATTGAGGGGCTCATATATAGATTATTGAATACTGAAGCATTTACCAAGGGTATTTAAAATTTTCAAAATTCCCATCAATGGGGAAAGGTAGATTGATTAAATAATTGGAGGTTTTCGGGCGATCACGTTTGACCAATAACTCAGTTATCGATAAATATATCGAAATACATATATCGAAGTCCAAAAGGAACCTGCGGCCTTTCCCTTTCCTTTGTTACCCATATTGTAGAGCAATTTTAAAGTTTTTGGGCAATCACATTTTCACCGATAACTCAGTTATCGATAAATTTATCGAAATAATCCAAAGTCCAAATAAAACCTGGAGCTTTCCCTTTCGTTTGATACTCATATTGTAGGGCAATTTTAAGGTTTTTGGGCAATCACATTTTTATACCCTTCTTGAACATGAAATGGTATTATAACTTTGGTCCGATGTTTGTAAGTATGAGAAGAAGAAGAGATAGACCCACTAATAAGTATACCGTTATGATCAGGACGATGAGTTGATTCGATTTAGCCATGTCCGTCTGTCCGTCCGTTTGTCCGTCTGTTTGTACGCAAACTAGTCCCTCAATTTTAGAGATATCTCGATGAAATTTGGTAGGGAGGCGTTATTTTATATGAGAATAATCATTCCTCGGAGCCAGCAAGATCGGACCAAAACCACTCATAGCTCCCATAGAATCGATTGTTCCGATAAATGGATTTCGGGCTATAACTTCTGTAATTAAAGAGCTAGTAACGTGAAATTTTCTAGGTATTGATGTTTTCATATGCGAAATATCGATGTTGAAAATCATTGAGATGGGATAAATATTTCATATAGCTCCCATACAATCGATTGTTCCGATAAACGGATTTTGGGCCATAACTTCTGTAATTAAAGAGCTAGTAACGTGAAATTTTGTAGGTATTGATGTTTTCATATGTGAAATATCGATGTTGAAAATCATTGAGATGGGATAAATATTTCATATAGCTCCCATACAATCGATTGTTCCGATAAACGGATTTCGGGTTATAACTCCTGTAATTATAACGCTAGGAACGCGAAATTTTGTAACTATTGCTATTTTTATACGCGAAATATCGATGTTGAAAATAAATGAGATCAGATAAATATTTCACATAGCCACCCATACAATCGATTGTTCGGATAAACGGATATTGGGCTATAACTCCTATAATTATATATGTAGGGTCGTGAAATTTCGTAACTATTGCTCTGTTAGAAAGTGGAATGTCGATGTTAAAAATCAATGAGATTGGACCAACAAAACACATCGCCCCCATATAATCGATAGTTCCGACATTTTCGGTATGAGCTAAAGTTAAATTCACACAGGCTGTACTGGGGATCGAACAGTGAAAATCGTGACGCTTATTCATGAAAGGTATATTGCCTTCGGCACAGCCGAAGACAGCTTTCCTTACTTGTTATTAATAACTCAGTAATCGGTAAATTTATCGAAATATATCGAAGTTCAAATGAAACCTTTCGTTTAATACCCATATTATAGGGCAGTTTTAAGGTTTTTGGGCAATCACATTTTCACCAATAACTCAGTTATCAATAAATTTACCGAAATATATAGAAGTCCAAATGAAACTTGGGACCTTGGGCAATCACATTTTTATTGATAACTCAGTAATCGGTAAATTTATCGAAATATATCGAAGTCCAAATGAAACCTGGGGACATCCCCTTTCGCTTGGTACCCTTATTATGGGAAAATTTTAAGGTTTTTGGGCAATCACATGTTTACCGATAACTCAGCTATCGATAAATTTATCGAAATATATCGAAGTCCAATTGATACCTGGGGCCATCCTCTTCCCTTTAATACCCTTATGGTGGGGCAGTTTTAAGGTTTTTGGGCAATCACATTTTCATCGATAACTCAGTTATCGATAAATTTATCGAAATGTATTGAAGTCCAAATGAAACCTGGGGCCATGCCCTTTCGTTTGATACCCATATTGTAGGGCAATTTTAAGGTTTTTGGGCAATCACATTTTCACCGATAACTCAGTTATCGATAAATTTATCGAAATATATCGATGTCCAAATGAAATCTGGGGCCATTCCCTTTCGTTTGATTCCCATATTGTAGGGTGTTTTTAAGGTTTCTGTTCAATAACATTTTCACCGATAACTCAGCTATCGATAAATTTATCGAAATTTATCGAAGTCCAAATGAAACCTGGTGTCATCCCCTTTCATTTGATACCCATAATGTAGGGTAAATTTAAGGTTTCTGGGCAATTGCATTTCGACTGATAACTCAGTTATCGATAAATTAATCGAAATATGTCGAAGTCCAAATGAGACCTGGGACCTTCCAATTTTGTTTAATGCCCATATTGTACGAAGTTTCTGCACCTCTATGAGAAATTGCATAAGTTTAGATCAAGTGTACTCAGATTTATATGGAACAACAAAAAAATCGAAAAGTAACGGTCCCTAGCATGGCCGGACCCCCCAAAATTTATCTAAAAAATAGCCTATACCTCCTTCCAGACTATTAGCTGTCTGCCTACCAAATTTCAACAAAACCCGTCTTGCCATTCTCACGTTATTGAGGAACAGAAGTAAACGTCTGGACATCCAAACATCGCTACATTCACATTTATAATATTAGTAAGATATCTCTACATATTATAAAACAAAGTCACTTTTTCTGTCTGTTTTTCCCCTTGAATGCTTAAATCTTGAAAACTAAGCAACGGATTTTTATGCGGGTTTTTTTAATAAATAGATTGGTTGAAGAGGAAGGTTTATGTCATTATAACGTGAAGAATCTCTACATATTTTAAAACAAAGTCACTTTTTCTGTCTGTTTTTTCCCTTGAATGCTTAAATCTTGAAAACTAAGCAACGGATTTTTATGCGGTTTTTTTTAATAAATAGATTGGTTGAAGAGGAAGGTTTATGTCTTTATAACGTGAAGAAATATATAAAGGGGGCGTGGCAATCGGACAAAATGTGGTAAAAAACCATACATTTTTTGTTTACACAGCCATAAATCCTAAACGAATCCACCGATTAAAATGAAACTTACTTGAAGTTAAACTTTGAAATATTTACTTTCGTTCTGCATAAAAAAAAGTTGTTTCATATCTTATTTAACCAAAATTGTTTAAACAAAAACAGCACTTTTTCCAAAAAAGCTGTTTGGTTGTTTGTTCGCTGTTAAACGAATGAGCCATTAGAACTTGACAGCGAATAAACACACAAACAGCGTTATGAATGAGGTGGGGTGAGATCGTATGGTGAAAGAACGCTGTGTGTGTTTGTTCGCTGTCAACCGATTATGCGGGAATCTCACCCCACCTCATTAATGTTGAATTAGATCGTATGGTGAAAGAACTCGATACGTATGTATGTAAGTACATATGTACGAATCTCTCGCATAATTAAATTTCGGACGTATGTATGTATGAATGTATTTTCAATTCATGGCCTTATTGCCGTACTGAATTCCATGTAATTTACATTTTTCCGTGCGAAGCCGGAGCGGGTTGATAGTAAGATATATAACATATAAGATGCCAGTTTTGCCAAACTTGCATAGGAATCCGATGTCAATAAATACGCCACATGAAAACCTTAAGGAACCTCCTGTGAGCGAACCGTTTGACCGATTGTACAGAGTTTCTTAATCCTGACTAAGTTATTTCGCTCGCTTGTGGATAATTTTGTAAATTTCAAGTAGCTATGTTGTTCAGATGTGAACGATTCGTTTTTTGGTGAAGTTTTTGTTGTTTGAATTATAGTTACTCCTGTTATTGGAAAATATTGCAAAGGCCTTTTGAAATTATTACCGCTTATTATTTCCTTATATAATTTGTATAAGTACTTAGAATATTTTTGTAAGGTATTGTTACTCTATAACTATTATCGCAATTTTTTGTTGGGTATGTCAGACCGATTACCCAAATGTAGTTATATTTAAGTATGTTTGAATGTTTATAAGTTAGTGGGGGTGACTTTTTGCCTATAAATAGGTACAAAGCTAGTTTCAATGCAATTAAGTGCAAGGAGCTTTGTTGTTTATATTTTGATTTTTTTTTTTTTCTTTTGGGATGCTGGACTATAGCTTTTTCCCTAATTTGTGTGTCCGTATATTTTTTTTTTGTTAATATGTAATCAGGTAGTACTTTTACTAGGAGAACAGAAAGTAGCTTCCCTAATAATTTAAAATATTTTTAGTTTCTTTTTCTTTCTTCTTACTGCTTATTTTGTTAGTGCAATCCTGCCTTTGCTTGACTTACATATGTGCACAAGGGAATGCAAGCTAACAACACGAAAAATAAGCAGAAGTCCGCGGTGAGATTTTTTAGTTGCATACGTATTTTTTGTAACACTTTTGTGCGGGACTGTATGAAACTTATGTACCTAAATATGTAGAATGGTCGGAATTTGACCGGGGTTAAAATTTTTATATATATGTATTTTTTGCCAATATTAAATATTTGAATATATGTATGTATATATTTTTATGTGAAACAGTTTGATTTTGGGTAATACGAATTTATGGAAAAAATTCGTAGAAATACCAAATGAACGTCTTAATAATTGGAAATCATACAACTCACCGGTTTTTTGCAAGGGTTAAGGGGGAATTTACTTATCTTTGTTTGATAATATATATTTAATGTTGTTGTTATTGCTGTTGTTTTTTTTTAATTCCTTCCCTCCTTTTTGCGTTCATATGTTCATCTGCAATTTGTTTTAAGTATTTTTATATATTTATATTTAGACTGTAGTTTTTTGTTGCTGTATTTTGTTGGTCGGCCCGATGAAATTGTTAATTTATTTAGTTTTTTTTTTGTTTTGTTCGTGCAAGTAAAGTTAATTTATTTTTTTTTTTGTTCACCCTAATATGGTGTTTCACTTGTGCACGTTTTGTTTTTGTAAATTTTGTTTCCAACTTCTTTTTTGAACTTTAGTTTGTTTAATTTCAATATATTTTCTGACTGTCCATATGTTTTGCGCCTTTTTTTTTTGTTGTGGACTTTATTTAATATGGTTAACGTGTTTTCCATAGGTGCTGTTCAGTAAGGCGAAGATGGACCATATATAATTGGGTATGCTTCACTTCACTGCACTCACCTTGACTTTAAATAAATATAGGGAAATGACTTTAATTTTAAATTCGAATTTAGTTTTAATTAGCGGGAGCGCAAATATGATCGTGTGGCGGGTGCAATAGTTTATACAATTGTGTTTTGTTTATGATGTGTGGGCGTTTTTGGTGTTGACATTTGGTGTATGTGTAATTGTGTTAGTGTGCGTGTGAGGTGTGGTGAGATGAGTGGCCGCAGGGTTGCTGGGAAAACGGCGTAGATTACGGCTAAGTTAGCCACCGGTAATAACGAATCAAATCTTCGCCTTCTTCCTAACTGATCAACCACCGGTACTTTTACCTTAACTATAGTTTTGTATAAAAACCAACCAAAAATGTGAATTTGTTTACTGAAATTGAAGTCATTTTTAATAAAACATTATATTAATCATTTTTATACGTACTAGTACTAGTACAAGGGTATATTAATTTTCTTCACATAACGGTAGTTTGTAACGGCACAAAATAATCGAGATAGATATAGAGTTCTATATATGAAAGTTCTTAGTTAGAAAAGAGGATTTCATGCAGGCATGTCCGTCCGTCCGACTGTGTACACGATAACTTGAGTAAAAATTGAGATATTTGCATGAAATTTTATATAAGGGTTACTCTTTGGCCAAGGTAGATTGCTATTGAAAATGGGCGATATCGGATGATAACCTTTTTCGATATCGAAAATCACACAAATTAACATATCTCGGTGACTGAAATGGCTAAAATGATGTAATTTTATAGGCGAATCCAACCGGCCATACTCTTATGATTTTTCCAAAAAAATTTTATAGTGGGCGTGGCACCGCCCACTTTTAAGTGTGGAATTTTTGAAAATTTGACTGGTCGTAACTTTTAAACTAATTAAGATAGAACGATGAAATTTGGAACAAGGCATACTAGTATCGTTGGGAGTATATGTGATGAAATTGGATAAAATCGCCCCAACCATGCCCACTTTCGATATCGAAAATTTCGAAAAACACACAAATTGAGATATCTCGGTAACTGAAATGGCTAAAATGATATAATTTCATAGGTCATATAGGCCCTGGTCATCCTCTTATGCTTTCTCCATAAATTGTTTATAGTGAGCGTGGCACCGCCCACTTTTAAGGGTGGATTTTTTGAAAATTTGACTGGTCGTAACTTTAAACCGGCTAAGATAGAACGATGAAATTTGGCACAACGCATACTGGTATCGTTGGGAGTTTATCTGATGAAATTGGATAAAATGGCCCTCCAACCATGCCCACTTTCGATATCGAAAATCACATAAATTGAAATAATTCGGTAACGGAAATTAGGTAAATCCTCCAATGGCCTAATGATTGTTATCCCGTTCTTAAAAATACCGCTGGGTATTTAATATTCGATTCACCCGAACTTAGACTTCCTTACTTGTTTTCTTTAAATTTGACGTTGGAAGAATTCGATACTATGACATTGGATTTATTACTATTTTGGGCCGGTTTTCGATACCATACTCTTGAGACCAAATGCCATCACTGGTCTGTGTTCACAGACTCTGTTACCAGATGACTCAAAAATTAACGCTATTAAAAAGTACACAAACCCGACCGATAAGGATGCGGTTCGACGTCTCGTCGTATTTGCTAATTACTACAGGTGTTTTATACCTTATTTTGCGTCACTGGCAGCCCCTTTAAATCGTTTAAACAGAAAAAGAGTTGAATTTATTTGGAATGTGAGTTCGAAAGATCATTTTTATCATTAAAAGCAGCTTTGTCAATACCAAAATTGCTACAATACCTAGATTTTATTAAACAATTTATTATTACAGTTGTCGTACAAAACTGAATTATTAAAAAAATGTTTTAGAAGCCTGCGTGGCTAAAGAATGTATTTATTTTAAACTAAATTAAATTAAATTGAAAAGAATTCACTGATGTTGATCAATTGATGTTTCCATTCAATTTTCCAGTTGAGCATAGAGTTGCATTTTGAAACTTGAATATTTTATGAGCTAAGGGTGTGGTTATACTTTGGTGTCGTTTCGACTTTGAAGATTAAGTGACATCCCACCCCCTGGTGAATCCTCAGTGGGATTCACGCTTTCTTAAACAAATTTTGTCTTCGTTGTCGCATGGGGTCTGGGTTGAATTCGTACATCCCGTAATGATTTCGATCAAAAGTTTGATTTGGCAGATCTAGTTGTTTGATGGTATACATATTCTTCAGTTAGAATGAGGCATCCTGTCTAAACAATTTACTTATCTGATGGACAACCACGTGCGATTGTTCCGTGATTTGTTTGTTGTATACCATTGTAAAGTGAGTGAAATACTACGACCTTTGCAACCAAGATCGTTGGCAATATCTTCTTCTAAAAGCGTTATCGATGAACCATCATCGAACATTGCGTATACTGTGATACTTCCCTTAGGATTTGTAAGAACTACAAAATAATAAATAAACACTCACCATGATTATCATTGTGACAGTTTAACAAATGCTTATCGTTTTCTTTTTCTCAAGTTGTGACTAAAGATGATTGATTATTAAGATTAGTTGGTTGTGCAAGAGAGTATGGTGCATTCGCGTGCACCCTTCGATTCCACACTCAGACGTGGATCGGCATTCACTCGAACCACGACCTCGTTGCAGGCAGGCGAAGCAAATATGATTGGCCTTTACTAGTTTCCACTCATTGTTTATTCACAGTGCCATGAATTCTGAACAGATGCTCAACTTATGAGACTCATTGCAATTTACGCAAAGGTGTGACAGTTGCTTTTGTTGTTGACTGACATTTGCTTCATTACTGTGTAACATTCTTCTTGGAAAGCTTGTTGATGGACGACTGGAGTGTGGTTGCACGCCTGATGGAATGTTGGTGTGTTGTTGTAAATATATATGGCATACGACTGACGACTTTGGCGAAATCAGTCAACCAATCGGAAAAGTTTCAATGGTTGAGTGTGGTGACAGACTGGCTGCATGACGGCTCCACTCAAATAGCTTTGACGCCGGCAGCTTGAGCACTAATTCTTCTAAAAGCGTTGGATTATGTAAATGCTGTTGGCAACCAGATGCTTTCAGAAAGGCGACGATATTTCTAGCTTCATTGGAGAAATCCACTATTAGTTCCAGGCGGTTCTCTGAAATGACAGGAAATTATTGAATCTTTTTCAATTGTACACGTATAAACAATTCTTGGCGACCGAAATTGAATGACAATTCCTCAATAACTTGCGATATTATCGGGATAGATTAACAAAGCTGCTACAATACGTTTTGCATTACCCTGTAATGCTTTCTGAAGCGTCATTAAATTTTGGCGATTATTATACCCAAACTCCCCTGTAGTATGTTGGTAACTTGCACTGAACAGAGGCCAATCCCTGGATTACCATCGAAATAAGGTAGTGGATACAACTTAGGAACTACATTATCCACGTACGAAATCACACCAGTGCGTGAGGCGGTTGATGATTGTGGCAAGTTTTGTGGCGGGGATGTAGCATTTGGAATTTGCATGGATGTACCTGGAGACTGTGCTGGCATTGTTGTTGTATGAGATGATTTAAAATGCTGCGGAACTTTTAACTCCGGGGGCGGATTATTCATATTTACCATACCAGTAGAAGTAAATGTATGGGGTATAAGAGTAGGTCGCCTCCCCGTCGGTGCACCCTGGGTAACGCTAAATGACCTACATGGCCTACACGGCTAGTTTCTACGTATTGCCGGTTCAACGAGAACGGTACCAGTACTTGGAACGCACCCATCATACCGAAACGGCCCGGGCCGTGTTTATATCGACCCGGCGAAGAGCAATATACGTGGGGTGACCCTGTCTGACATTTGGGCAGGGCTACACCTCGTTACAACAACAACCACAACAACATAAATGTGTATAATAATCCCGTCGTTGTGATATCCCTTGACAGCTCTGCTGTGGTTGCGCCAGCGGTCATTTTCTAGTAAATTCTCTGACGCGGCAATACAACTGCTAGCGGTCATTGCGACTGCTCTACGAATCTCTCCATTTTCACGACGAAGATCATTTACTGTTTCTTTCTGTAAATTAATGCTTTCTAACAGCGATGCTAGCTGAACTTGAGAAATAACACAATTTTCAGATTGTTCAGCACCTGTTTGTGGCATTTCGTTTTTTCCACAATTGTATCGTCCGAAATGTCTGAAGGACCCGAACTCACCTTCATTTCTGTCAAATAACTTATCTCTTTTATTTTCTTTTTTCTTTTGTGATCATTTACTGACGGCGACTTTGCTTTGTATCCCAACAAACATCGAGCACCAAACACTCAAACGTTTGAGAAAACATCTATTCTCAAATTTTTCTCAAATGTTGTTTATATAACAGGATTATTTGTTGAACTATGTTAATTAAAAAAATATTATGTAAAATTTAACTGCATAAATGGAAACTCGCTTTTTATTAAAATGGGTATTTGTTTTGCATGATTGGCATCTCTGAAAAAATATTTCAATGAGAGCATGTCTATAGGGTTGCCAGACGTCCTTCTTTCGGAAGGACATGTCCTTCATTTTATTCCAACGTCCTTCCCTGTCCTTCCAAAAGAAAAAGTGTAGAAAGGTCCTTCTTTTTAAGTTTTGTCCTTCTTTTTCCTTTTTTTGCTAGGGTCTTGAGATTAGTATCTAGTTATTCTAAAATAAAATGAGCTACAAAACTGCATACTCGAAAAAATCTAATTTTTTTTTTTTTGATGAGATTCGTCGAGTTTCGTGAATTTTTTTGGAGTTTTGCTCAAAATTTTAAGTGCAAAATTTTAATGTATTTTCATCTATATTTTCATGAACAATTATAGAAATTTTTATTTATATTTATTTATTATCTATGCATTTATTTTTTTTTCTTTGCATTTAAATGTGAATACGTGGTAAATTTATGTATATATTAGACTGGGCCAAAAATTAAAAATTTCTTTTTTTCCCAAAAATTATATTGATTTTCTTTTTAAGAAAGGTGAAAAAAATTACTGTAATTTTTTCAGATTTTTGAATTAAAGTCTAGAGGTCTATCATCGCTAGTTTAGATTTTACAGACATTTGGTATAAAAACGACAAACCATTGTTGTAAAACATCATTTATCTGAACATACTTTTGAAGGAAATCGAATTCCCTACAAAATTTGCATTGACCAAAATTTTCTCAGACTAGCCGTTTTCTAGTATTCTACCCTCAAATATTAGCATGTTTTTTCGATTTCCCATTTATTCTTTCAAAAATTGTCAAAAATGCAAATATCCATGTACAACAGAGAAATATACAGATTCTTAAAGGAAATAGAGTGGGCTACAAAAAAGGCAAAACAACTTTCTTTGTTACTTTTTCAAAACTTGTTTAGTATTAAATAGAAAAAAAAAATCATATTTCCGTATTTTTTTGGTGTTTTTGATCCGATTTTTTTAATAGATATTCTACAGATTATTTTTCATTATATGATCAATATTATAACCAAAAATATACATTTCTCATATACGTTCAAACATATTTTTGCATAATAAAGCCATTCTCTTCGAAGGTGTAGTTTTACAGTCTTCAAATGGCGCAGCCGCAAAAAACACAAAAAGGCGACAGACCTGTGAACTCAATACATTAATTTTCATGTATTTTGGCGAGCTAAATCCAAATCAGTGATCAGAATTAGCCTAACAGGTCGCAGTTCTTCTCTAACCTAACAAAACCATCACAAAATAATATTGGACTTTCTTGCAAGGTAAGGGCCGAACCTCGGTCCCGTTGTTGGATTCTGACATCGAATTCGGATTCAGCAGCCAATTTCCCTCAAGAATATGTATTTAGTTTTATTCAATGTTGATTTTTTCATGTTTCGCAAATTTTCAAACCAAAATCGGGAAATCCAAAAAACATTTCAGTCTAAGCAGCTTTTATAGGGAATTCAATTCCCTACAAAAATATGTTCAAGTAAATGGTATTTTTCAACAGTGATTTGTCGTTTTCATACCAAATTGGACGTGAAGTCTGTAAAATCTAAACTGGTGATGATAGACCTCTAGACTTTAATTTAAAAATCTGAAAAAGTACAGTAATTTTTTCACCTTTCTTAAAAAGAAAATCAATATACCTAATTTTTGAAAAATATGAAATTCTTTTTTTTTTTTTTTTTATACCAAAGTGGAGGTTAAGTCTGTAAAATCTAAAGTAGCGATGATAGACCTCTAGCCTTTAATTTAAAAATCTGAGAAATTAATTTTTGAAAAAAACGAAAGTTCTTTTTTTTTGGCCCATTCTACTATATATGTTTGATGTAGAACTTTCTCTTTTCTGGTCGACCATGATTTTTAATGTTTCTAAAAATATTTTAATATGAAAGGCCAAACAAGAGCAGTTAGAAAAAAATGTTCGCATTTGTTGTTGTTTGGGAATTTCTCAGTCTTTAAAAATTTCATAAATATCAAATGCATTTCTACCATTAACCTTCGTCTTTTGGTAACGTAGATTACCTTGTTTGTACCTACAATATATTTGAAAACGATCTCAAATATGAGAATAAATATATGTTCGCTTTTTGTTAATTTAAAACAATAGGGGATTCGCCAAGTCTTGCAAACGATGCACGGATTGTACGGATTTCACGGATTGTAAAGTCACAACAACCAAATACACGCAAAAAAATATATGCAATCCGTGCAATTTATACAAAGCTCTAAACTATGTATATATTAGTGCAAGAATTGTAGGAAATAAGAAGGCAACCCTGTATTTCTCTCAATCCTCTAATTTTTCTCACAAAAAGTAAAAGTAATTGTCAGCGCCAACGTTGTTTCAGAAAACTAGTAAAAATTTGCTCAGTTTTTGACGTTTGTTATCGATGTTACAGCAAACTCAGTGAGGGATGCTCTCGTAGTCTTGCATATTTTGGCGTAGGATCCATACATTTCGTGCAATCCGTGCATTTGGCAAGACTTAGCGAATCGCCCTAATAAATTGTCCAAAAAAACCGTCCTTTTTTTTACGTGTGTCCTTCTTTTTTTGTATCGAAATAGAAAAATCCTTCCTTTTCCACTTCAGAATCTAGCAACCCTACATGTGGATTCCATTTCGATCCACTCCGCTCAGTTTCAGAAACGTTTGAAAATTCTGCCGTTCTCAATTTCAAAAACAGGGAAAATCCCATATTAAAAATGAGCCTTTTAAGTTGAGAATGCTATCAACGGTTATTTCGCCTCAAATTGAAAACGAACGTTTGAGATTTGAGAAGATGACTGGTTCTCAAATGCATCTCAAATTGAGATTAGCTAAAAATGTTTGTTGGGATAAGACTGTGCGGCCTAGTTGTGCAGTAACGGGTGTGTATGTGTGATACTGTGCGTTCAACGATTCTGCTACTGCGGCAAGGCGATGTAGGTATAGTTGTATGTGGGATTTGAATTCACTGAAATTCTTGATGCTGCTACTGAAGCAATGATGTTTGACGGCTACTGAAGCGTTGAAAGGCTTATTTGCCCTTGAGAGTTCACTGAAATTCTTATGTAATAATTTGACAACTGATGCTGCTATAGAAGCAACCATGTTAGACGACTTCTACGAATTCGCCTTGTTTAGAATTCACTGAAAGTCTGACGAAATAATGAGGCGACTGATGCTGCTACTGAAGCAACGGCGTATTTTCCTTTTGTTGGTTTTCTCTGAAAGCAATTCGGTAAACTTATGTCGGCCAAAACTGAATTATTAAAGAAATTGTTTTACAGGACTGCGTGGCTAAAAAATGTATTTATTATAAACGTTGATTAGTTGAACAAAATTAAATTGAAAAGAATTCACAAGAGCGCATACAAGTGCGCGTTACCGGATTGGTACTTTCTCTATGTTCAACTGATGTGTCAATTCAATTTGAAACTTGAATATTTTATGAGCTAAGGGTGTGGTTATACTTTAGCGTCGTTTCGACCTTGAAGATTAGTGACAACAGTTGATGCTTCAACAAATGGATGAATTGATAGAATTGGGACTTTATTGTAAAATCCGACCATAGACCGCTAGTATATCTATTCAATATAAAATACCCCTCTTCAAAACTTTCGAGAATTAGGTTTGAACTAGCGGAATATAATTTCACTATTGTTTATATTAAAGGTAAATCTAATGTAGGCGCTGATGCCCTTTCACGCATCACAATCGATGAAATTAGAGAATCTAACAAACAAATTTTAGCAGTACAAACAAGGGCGATGGTAAATCGAACAAACAACAAAAACACACTTAAGAAAAACGACGAAACAATAGAAAAACTACAAATTTACATATTTTTGCGCGTATAAAACATAAAAAATTCGAGTTACTTAGTTTTGAGGTTGCTAACGAAATAATATCTTTAGAGAAATTACTTTCGAGGCTTAATTTAGAAGCCAGTAAACGCAAAATTAAGCAAATAGAATGGCCAAAAAATGATTTATTTTTTAATCTCTATACTATTATAAATTAAAAAGATCGCTGAAATAAAATACTAAAATTTTTAGAAATTAGTTTAACAGATCCAGTTGAAACTGTGGCAGACGATAACAAAAAACTTAAGTTGATGACAATTTACCACGATGACCCTATTTCAGCAGGCCATTGTGGTACCAAAAAACTTTACGAACTAAGAACAGAATTTTATTGTAAGAACATGACTCGCGATATAGCAAAATATGTAAAAAGTTGTAATAAATGTCTTCTGAACAAGGTGAAAGCAAAAACAAAAGAAAATCTTTTTTTAAAGCCCACACCTTGTTAACCATTTGATGTATTAGTAACCCTGTAGGGAAAATCTCTAGTTCAGAGCTAGTTCGCTTCTAGTGCGTTCCGAACCAGTACTAGTTCGCGAACTAACTTTTTTATATGAAATCAACTGGCGAATTTAACATGGCGATGTCCTAGGCTGGAACTAGTACAAAATTCGACAGTTTGGATCTAGTTCGTTTATTGGTACTATTTCTATAGTTCTTAATTCTACAAATTACATCTAGTTCTTTAATGGGCACACTTTCGTTGGTTCCAAACCAGACTAAAGCTCCACACATTTACACTAGTACGATTTTATCCCATTCTACGATAGTTCGGAACTAGTCCATTTCAAACCCTACATACAAAAACAACATTAGGGGTCTTCTTTTTAAATTTTTTTCATAAAAAAGCAGGAAATTTACACACTATTGTCAAAATTAGAAAATTTTCTTTCAAAATTTTTTTCATGAAACATCAAAATACGTTTTTGTTTTTAAATTTTGCTATTTTGACAATGGTGTGTTAATTTCTGGTTTTTTTTATGGACAAAAATTTAAACAGAATACCCCTATTATTTCAGTTATAAAAATACAAAACTTTAACAGTTTATTATTATTCATTCAAATAAAAAATAACGTTATTTCAGAAAAAAAACATTAAACTTAAACAATTTCATTTTTGGTTTGAGATACTAATCTAGAGCTACTAGATATACATTATTTAACACTAAAAAAAAAAAAAAAATATTTCAGTCTGTATCATTTAATAATAGCAAGTAAAAAAATTAAATTTGAGGCCATCAGTTCGCAACCTTTGCTTTAAAATGCCTTTTCTTTTGAAGCTGCATGGACTTTCTTAGCTGGCTCTTTGGTTCCGGACCGTTTATAGATTCTACAAGGAAACAATTCTTATTATGGCCATTATTTCGACATTACGGATAAGTTTATATTACCTATTAGCGCAGCATAAAAATGTTTATAATCCTTCAATCTCTTTTTCCCATGGGTTCCGTCGATATTGAAGGGGATGACTATCTCGTTACTTAAAATGTGTTTTAAATTTTTTTTAATGCAGTTTTGATGCAATTTGGACATTGCACTTATCTAAAGTTGAATAAAAATGATACAATTTATGTTTTAATAAAGCTAGGTAAATACTAAATTAATTCAAAACTTACATATAAATGACTATTCCCTGGAGTAATATCTTCATTGATTTTCCCCAAATCCAAGTTGGAGTTAATTGGAAAAAACGTCCTCAAATCAATCCGCTCCTTTTCCTTTTCAACCAGCTTGCCTACTGCCACTTTTTGCTCAGCCCATGCAGACGTCGAAACATCTGCCAAATTGGTAAATTTTGCGTCCAACTTATTCACTGATTCTGAAAACGAATAAATACAAATATATTAGAAGATCAGTTTAATTAAAGGGGAATCACGATTATAATAAACGTATACCAATACACCCTAGGTGTCTTAGGCATTTCCAGTCTCAAAATAAAACGTTGACATGGTACGTTTTGCAGTAATGCGCTAAGGTCACCTATTGCTTGGTTGAAAGGAAAATGTGGAACTTTTGAACGTGTTTTAGCAGTTGTACTAAAGGAAACAAATATCCGTAATTGTCTACTTTAGCTGCCAACTGCTTATAAATTAGCTAAAATTATGGGAGGGGTCTCAAAAGACGGGATTTGGCCTCAGGATCACGAAACCGGAAGCTCTTTTTTAACATTTTGCTTCTCTGAAGAGATATTTGCAATCAAAGTTGCAAGTTTTCATGTGGGTGTTGTAATTACATTAGACTGCACCTAAAAACGTCCAAAAAATGGGTACCGTGGCATGTTGCCATGGTTCTGGCAACCACCCGGACTTGAGATGGCGTAGCCCAGGGTTATTTTTTATAAGAGCGGCCGAAGGCGCCCAGCTCAAGAAGGTGTTCTGCACGTAAATACCATGGATTCCGCCCCAATTTTAATTTATTAGCAGTTGACAGCTAAAGTAGACAATTACCCAAATATCTACTGTGGATCGCGTAGCCGGTATTATACCGCGAACACCGATTGGTTAGCACTCGGAGGCTACTGTGAGCAATTAGTACAATGGACACTCTTTTTTGAAGGCGCGGTGCACTAATGAAAAAGTTAATGTTTTTTTTGTCACAACAAAAAGCAAATATGTTCAATAATAGAGAATTGTGCAATATCAGAGAAGGAAGTCGGTAAGGTATATCGATTTAATTCAGGGTTGTTGATTCCGATAAACTAAATAAAAGGCTGATCCAGTTACCTTGGATATTTTTCAAGTAGCTCATAACTTCATTCCATTTGGTATCATCGGAGGAGGCAGGCATATCTGAAATTTAAAATGATATGTTATAACCGTGTACGGGATTGAATGTATGCAATTAAATATCTTAAATAGTACTCACTTTTTACGGGGTCGATTTCTTTGAAAACTACTTTTTTAATATTGCGCGACATTTCTACTAAATTAAATATTATTACTTTCGATTAAAGTTTCACAGTTTTCAAATGTTCACAATTTCTCAAGTTTCACAATTTCTACAACGCAATATTCAAACGACGCTAGCAAAATGGTGACGGAATTCTTTCATCTGAACATATGCGCAATATATATCGATAAACAAAACATAGTTCGATGTATTATGGATATATTGGCTGTGTGTTAATCGTTATTTGTTTTCGTCAGAGTAAAATGAGGTGAACAAATTTTCTATGGTGAACGAATATTTGCCATTTTGCTGTGCCAAACAAATAGGTAAATTTTGACAGTAGTAAATTTAGACGTATGGAAAAAGCACGTGCAAAAGCAAATATTCTGTGAATAAATTTACGTGGTTTTCAGCATATTTATTGCTTTATTTTAGCATTCTCTTATATTTTAGCGTTTAATAACGCGTGTACGCATAAATTCTTGTGAAATTATATGATTGTCAATAGGAAATGCATCTCTGTGCTCACATATATGGTTGTCAAAATTTCACCTAGCCCCATGGGTTACGGTAAATTCTGACGTTCATATTCACCACGATAACTGTCAGAATTCACCATCGCACTGTCAAAATTTACGATTTTCAACCGTTTGGGACTGGGCCATTATCATTATGTATGTTCGATAAACGTACTAGAGTGCAAGAAAACACGTTCGATGAATATGTTTAGCACTAAACCATTTGGTAAATTAAATCAAAATTACATTTGGGCACTCCTTTTGCAATTTTATGTGTTTTTAGCAGGAATCGCCATAAAATCATTCTAACAGATTCGATTTCGGCTTCCGATAGTTATCAATATTTGTTATTTTGACGAAATATCGACTTGCAATTACAATACCATGATGTCCGTTTATTTCTTGCACGAAGTCACTCCAAATCGTTTTTTTTGCTTTGTTTTTCGTACATCAACACCATTTGAGTGACTTTGGGTTAAATCGACGGACAAGAGAACATACCAAATGTTTATTTACGTTTGTGCACACCTGAATTTCTGAATATTGTTTTAGAATAATAATAATGAATGAATAAGTTTTAGTTTGCTGCTGACTGAAAAAGTAAGTTAATTGTAATGAATTAGTTGATATTAACTAGGGTTTAAATTGAAATTATTTCTTTTAATATTGCAGCGTCTCTGTAAAGACAAAATCCAAAAGGGTGAGAGTTGGGTAAACTACCAGAAAGCTAGAGCGGCTGATCATAAACAATTAATTGGACCTGTTGGCAAACTTTTATAGATTGGTGTTGGTGATGTAAACAATTGACCCAAATGAGAAGAGGGAACCAGTCAACGCTAACCGGAATGTGTGTCTGATTTATTGGATAGCTTCAGGGTATATGCTCATCTTACGATCAATCTAACAGATATCCCTAAGGCTACGCTCACATTGCAACCGACTTTTGCCGTCCGGCAGCAAATACACATCCACACACATGTGTTTTAAATGAGCTACCCGAATGTAAACAAACTTTGGCCGCCCGATAAAACAGAACGCGCTCGAATTTCTCTGATGATGTCGGATGAAAAAGTCGGTTGCTGTGTGAGCGTAGCCTAAGGTGAAGATAACGTGTAAATAAAGGGTTGGCTTTACAACAACGCACCATGTTTTGGAAAAGAGATACGTCAAAAAAATAAAAAATGCCGTGGATTAAAGCTTTCTCATTTGTGAGATGTACGACCCCCTCTATCATTCTGCAAAGGCATTATCCCCAAAGCATGGCGTATTGTTGTAAAGTTTTACCAAAAAGCTCTTTTTACAACTTATTTTTGCAACTCAGGGCCTGAGTGCCTCCTTATTATACATATTAATAATACTTATTTCACTATGTTGTTGAATTACAAACAAAAACTCCATCTATTGTAAAACATTAAGCTTATTCGTTTATACCTAGTAAAGCTTGTATACAATGTAAGCCCCGCAAACACAATTTACGAGGCGGATAAGCATAGAAAAGAATATAAATCAAATACAAAACCTTAAATTCAAATACGAATCCAAATGCCTTTTAATGATTCCTCAAACGCTGGTTTCGAACTGGTGAAAATGTTATCACTAAGGTAGTAGTTATTATTGGCCACTTTATATCTAGTTCTGAACCTGAAATTTGTTCACTAGTGCCTGAGTTCCCTTCAGGGAACTAGTGAAAATGTATTCACTAACGTACTAGTTATTATTGGCCACTTTATATCTAGTTCTGAACCTGAAATTTGTTCACTAGTGCCTGAGTTCCCTTCAGGGAACTAGTGAAAATGTATTCACTAACGTACTAGTTCTTATTGGCCCACTTTATATCTAGTTGTGAACCTGAAATTTGTTCACTAGTGCCTGAGTTCCCTTCAGGGAACTAGTGAAAATGTAGTCACTAACGTACTAGTTCTTATTGGCCACTTTATATCTAGTTCTGAACCTGAAATTTGTGCCACTAGTGCCTAAGTTCCCTGCAGGGAACTAGTGAAAATGTATTCACTAACGTACTAGTTCTTATTGGGCACTTTATATCTAGTTCTGAACCAGAAATTTGTGTCACTAGTGCCTGAGTTCCCTGCAGGGAATCGATACAATAGGACCCCTACCTAAGTCCAAATATGGTGATAAAATCGCACTTACTATGATTTGTGACATGAATAAATATTTAGTAACAGTAGCTATACCAGATAAGTCTGCAAAAACCATTGCATCTGCAATTTTTGAAGGCTCTATTTTAACATATGGTGTAATGAATTCCATAAAATCAGATTTAGACACAGAGTTTAAAAAATGAACTAATTGCTGAAATAACCAAACTGTCAAACCTAAAAGATGATTTTCAACTGCATACTATCACGAAACTGTTCGTACGGTTACGTGCATATCTTAACGAAACATTTTCGGATTGGTATGTTTACTTAGGTTATTTTAAATTTTTACACAAACCCACAACAAGCACACTTTTCGACAATAAATTTTCTCCATATGAATTAGTATTTGCAAAAAAAGGCAACTTTGCCAAATGAATTACAAAAAGATAAAAGCGATCCAATATATAATGTCGAAAACAATGGCAAAGAAATCAAATTTAGAATGCAAAAAACACATGAAATGGCACAAAATCTAATAAATAAAAACAAATTGCAAACTAAAAATATTTATAAGACGGCTCGTCCGTTAGTAGTTAAAATTGGCGATAAAGTCCTATTACAAAAAGAACCAAGCCACAAACACGAAAATATGTATCAAGGTCCATTTATTATAAAGAAAATTTATGAAGCTAAAGGGCTGGTTTCCTCGAAAGCGGTGACGCTATATAGCGTCCGTTACATAGCGGCGAAGTACGTTGTCAAAAATACTGCCATGTAAAAGTAATTGAGTGTAAAGTAAGAAGACGGTGAAGTTCACCGTAATGTAATATACACAGAGCCAAAAAGTTCACCTATAATCAAAGAGATCGACGTCTAAAAAAGCTTTTTGGCCGGGGAGAGCGAGTGGGGACAAATTTGAAGAAATTTGTGCTAGGAAATCTTCTAAATTTTAGCTTGAATTTCTTCTCAAATTTATTGAAAAGGATATCGGCTAAAAACAATACAAGGAGTTAGCTTCTTATTTATGAATTTTTTATGTACTTTTGTCAAAAGTTAGAAGAAATCTGCTTGTTTTTATGAGAAAACCTGTTTAAAGTAAATTAATGAGAACATCCTCTTATTTTCTCTAGATTCATATTGAATTTATTGAAAAGGAAAACTATATATTTTTAGAAGATCCATTATTAATTCAAACTAGTATATCCCGTGGTCGAAATTCGACCAATTTAAAATAGTTGAACTTATTCAAACATCTGATCAACTTTTTGTCATTAGCTGCCTTTAGGCCCGTGGCCGAACCTCGAGCAACTTAAATGTATACATTAAAAACTCATCTATAGGCAAAATGAGGGCATCAAAGAAGTTAAAAAATAGTGGCTGTTATTATATAATAAAAATATTAAATTACAGCAGCCCTTTCCAAAATTATCTATGGCAAATGCCATGCAAATATTTGGATTTCGAGATTTTATGTTGCACTTGAATAATCGGATGATGAGATTGTGCTTAACAAATAGCCACTAATTTATGCGATCGCTTTGAGCATCTGAAGAACAAAAAAATATTAGGTTGAAAATTAAGTAAATTGTAATAGTTAAGATTAAAGGTTTTTTAACATAAAACAACATAATTAAAAAAAAAAGGAATATTCCGCAACCGGGTCTTGCACCTGTGCACACCGTATTCTATACGCTCACCGCCGCGCCATTACCTTATGCACAAATCAGTTATCAAATTCTGCAATTAGGCTTTATGAGAATCAGAATTTAAAAATTAACAATATACCAACAACAAAGTTAGACTATTAATATAAATAATGGACCGAAGTACCCAATGAGCGAGGGAGTGAAAATAATTTCTCTAATAATAGGAGGAGCTTATTGAGTGAAATTCATTTCAGAGGGGGTAAATTAGAAATTCTGGTTAGGTCAAAAAAAGTTTGAGGATTTTCTAGCTTTTTTCTTTAACCATAACTTAGCAATATTTAAGACACTTTATATGGATTTTTTATTTGATTTAAAGAAAAAATATATATTAATTTTTGTATTCATTTTGGTCTAGACTTGTTTGGGGCTCGGGTTGCAAATCTGCCCTTTTAAAAGTTAATATATATGTACATATGAATAGAAATCAGTTCTTGCCTTCAGTAAAATTTAAGACGACCGCTAACCACTTGACTTAGTTCAAAATTAAAGTACATATTAAATATGTTGTCGATTTTTATATTTTAAATAGGGAGTCTGTCAGCAACTTTGTCTCAAACGGTAGAAATCACTAAAATTTATAGAAGTAATCTACAGAAGTCCGATAAATAGACTACTGTATTTGATAAAATTTCGCAACTTCGATCTTATATCATCAAAAATTAGACAAAAAAACCCAAATTGAATAAGCGGTTATCGCATTTCTATAATGGGTGGTATGTATGCATATGCTTTCCGTCAAATAAAAATATTCAGAAATTTTTTTTCTCGAAAATAGAGATCACAAACATAAAATTTTTAAAAAACTCAAGATAAGAAATATTTATATATTGAAAAAATAAAAACAATTTTCAATGACAAAAAAAAAAAAAAAAAATGGGGCCGATAGCTCTACTTGAACCATTAACCGCTCGACCACTACCCCCGACGCTTCCCACTGGGCTATCGCTTTATGTACAAATTGATTGTCAGATAACCAATTCAAGTGGCATGAGAAAATTTCATTCGCTTATTACAGATAAATGAAGCAGGATTGTTTATATATTAGATAATTTTCAACATCGATATTTCACATATAAAAATAGCAATACGTCCAAAATTTCACGTTCCTACGTGTTTAATTACAGGAGTTATAGCCCAAAATCCGTTTATCGGAACAATCAATTGTATGGGAGCTATGTGAAATATTTATCCCATCTCGATGATTTTCAACATCGATATTTCACATATAAAAATATCAATACCTCCAAAATTTCACGTTCCTACGTGACAGACAGACAGACAGACAGCCAGACAGACAGACGGACATGGCTAAATCAACTCATCTCGTCATCCTGATCATTTCGGTATACTTATTGATGGCTCTATCTCTTCTTCTTCTCATACTTACAAATATCGGACCAAAGTTATAATACCATTTCATGTTCATGAAAGGTATAAAAAAAAGTATTCGAAATTGGTCAAATCGGGAAAAATCTAGCCTGTTGAGAAAACCATAACTTAGAAATATTTAAAAAGACATTTTAAATTGATTTTTTATTTGATTTTTGAAAAAAAAAGGTAGGTACCTATATTTATATAAAAAAGAAAAATGTATTCAAAAGTGGTCAAATCGGGCAAAATCTAGCCTTTTGCAAAAACAGTTTAAGGTTTTTCTATCTTTTTTCCTTAACCATAACTTAGAAATATTTAAAAAGACATTTCATATCCATTTTTGGTGTGATTTCTGAAAAAAATGTAGATATATTGATTAAAAAAAAAGTTATTCAAAAGTGGTTAAACCGGGCAAAATCTAGCCTTTTCCAAAAACATTTTGAGGGGTCTCTTGCTTTTTTCCTTAACCATAACGTGGAAGTGTAATGGAGTGTGGTTGCTGAGTGACCTTGCTCAATCCCGACTCTTGCGTCCTCGTTCGTGCACTCTGGGCAACGTGAGCTACCTAGGCTCGCGGCAGAAAGAGAGGGAGCCCCGGTGGGGCCACTCTGACATACTTGGTTTAAGGGCTCACCGAGGTCTTTTTCGCAGCGTCTGTACACCATGAGGTGCGGCTGTAAGCGGGCGTCTGTCTTGGAGCAAGCGGCTCGCTATATAAATGTGTAAATCTTTTCCAAAACCCCGAAAACGGGTTGTGCGCTGGGTTTGGGACCCGCCACGTAAAAACCAATTCCAATGAAAAGAACAAAAATCAAGCCTCGGATGAGAACCCCCTTTAATGTTGACGACCCGGCAAAACGAATTATGGACTACGAGAAGGATATTAGGGCATGTACGTGGAATGTCCGGACCCTTTCTAGGGAGCGTACCGCTGCCCGACTGGTTGATGTCCTCGCGAACGCAAAGGCTGACATCACCGCCCTGCAGGAAATGCGATGGACGGGGCAAGGAAAGACGGCCATCGGACCTTGTGACGTATACTACAGTGGCCAGACACGCGGCAAAGCGCGTGGTGTAGGATTCGTGGTGGGAAAGAGACTTCGCCGCCAAGTACTAGCGTTCACCCCCGTGGACGAGCGTCTCGCTGCGATCCGCATCAAAGCGAAATTTTTCAACATAACATTTATCTGCGCCTATGCGCCGACTGAGGAGACGGACGACGCAGAGAAGGACTCCTTCTACGATAAACTTGAACAGACTTATGATCGCTGCCCCCAACATGATATCAAAATCGTGCTCGGCGACTTTAATGCGAAGGTGGGCAAGGAAGGAGTCTTTGGTCCAACAGTTGGAAAATTTAGTCTCCATGATATAACATCCCCCAACGGCACTAGGTTGATTGATTTCGCCGCTGCTCGCAATATGGTCATCAGTAGTACCAGGTTCCAGCATAAACGAATACACCAAGCCACATGGCTGTCTCCTGATCAAAGAACAAGAAACCAGATTGATCATGTCATGATCGACGGCAGACATAGCTCCACCGTTCTGGACGTGCGTACCCTTCGTGGTCCCAATATCGACTCGGACCATTATCTTGTTGCAGCCAAGATACGCACACGCCTCTGTGTAGCAAAGAAAGTGCGCACAGTAACGGAAGGAAAGTTTGACGTCGAGAAGCTGCGCACGACACAGACAGCTGACAATTTCTCCACTCGACTCTCACACCTGCTATCGGAGAGCAATCCTCGACCTAACGATGCAACCGAGCAATGGAAGCATATCTCTCACTCATTACGTACCGCCGCTGAGGCCACTATAGGGTTCCAGCGAGCCCGCAAAAACAACTGGTACGATGAGGAATGCAGCACTGCCTCGGACAAAAAGGACGCTGCCTACAGGGAGACGTTGCGAACGGGCGCAACCCGCAGTGTATGGCAACGCTATCGTGAGGCAAAGAAGGAAGAGAGACGCCTTTTCAGAAAAAAGAAACGTGAGGCCGAAAGGCGTGAGTGTGAGGAGCTTGAGATGCTGGCTGACAGGAATGATGCCCGAAAATTCTATGAAAAGATCCGGCGGATGACGGAAGGTTTTAAGACCGGGGCAAGTTCCTGTAAGGACAATAATGGCGACCTGGTAACCGACGTACAGAGTGTACTTAAATTATGGAGGGAGCACTTCTCCTCACTGCTAAATTGCGAGGGAGACGTCGAACCCGATACCCCAATCCCTGACGATGGAAAAGTCGTCCCACCACCTGACTATGATGAAGTGAGGATAGCTATATCCCGGCTCAAAAACAACAAAGCGCCTGGAAAAGACGGACTACCCGCCGAGCTGTTCAAACACGGAGGCGAAGAGCTGGTAAAAAGAATGCATCAGCTCTTATGCAGAATATGGTCAGACGAGTGCATGCCTCCAGATTGGAATTTAAGTGTGCTCTGCCCAATCCACAAGAAAGGCGATCCCGCTAACCGCACCAACTACCGCGGAATCAGCCTTCTTAATATCGCATATAAGGTTCTTTCTAGCGTATTGTGTGAAAGACTGAAGCCCATCGTAGACAAGCTGATTGGACCTTATCAGTGTGGCTTTAGACCTGGTAAGTCTACCATCGACCAGATTTTCACGATACGCCAAATCCTGGAGAAGACCCATGATAAAAGAATCGACACACACCATCTCTTTGTCGATTTCAAAGCCGCTTTTGACAGCGCAAAAAGGAGTTGCCTGTATGCCGCCATGTCTGAATTTGACTTCCCTGCAAAGCTTATACGGCTTTGCCAAATGACGTTGAGCAATACTAACAGCTCCGTCAGAGTTGGGAAGGACCTCTCTGAGCCATTTGAAACCAAACGAGGCTTCAGACAGGGCGACTCCCTTTCGTGCGATTTCTTCAACCTGATGCTGGAGAAGATAATTCGAGCAGCAGAGCTAAACCGCAATGGTACAATCTATTACAAGAGCGTGCAATTGCTGGCGTATGCCGATGATATTGATATCATTGGCCTTAACAACCGCGCCGTAAGCGCTGCCTTCTCTGGACTGGATAAAGAAGCGAAAAAAGTGGGTCTTGCGGTCAACGAGGACAAGACGAAGTATTTGCTGTCATCAAAGAAAGAATCGGCGCACCTGCGCCTTGGCAGCCACGTCACTGTTGATAGTTACAAATTTGAAACTGTGAGGGACTTCGTCTATTTGGGAACCAGCATTAACACCGAAAATAATATCAGTCTAGAAATCCAACGGAGAATCACTCTTGCGAACAAGTGCTACTTTGGACTGAGTAGGCAATTGAGAAGTAAAGTCCTCTCTCGAAGAACAAAGATCACGCTCTATAAGTCTCTCATCATACCTGTCTTGATGTATGGCTCAGATTCATGGACAATGTCAAGAGAAGATGAGATGGCCCTTGGAGTATTTGAGAGAAAAGTTCTCCGGAAGATTTATGGTCCTTCCCGTGATGCCGACGGCGAGTATCGAAGGAGATTTAACGATGAGCTGTACGAGCTTTACGCAGATCTGACCATAGTCCAGCGAATTAAAGCCCAAAGGCTCCGCTGGCTGGGTCACGTCATGCGAATGGACAAAGAAGCTCCAGCCCAGAAGGTTTTCCAATCGTCACCCGAATTCGGCAGCAGAGGAAGGGGGAGGCCTCGACTGAGATGGAAACAACAGGTGGAGGATGACTTGAACTCCCTTGGGGTTTCCAATTGGCGTCAGTTATCGATAAAAAGGAATGACTGGCGTGCTTTGATAGGCGACGGCCAAAATCGCTTAGGTGGTTAAGCGCCAATAAATGATGAATGATAACGTGGAAATATTTAAAAATGCATTTTATATCGGTTTTTGATTTGATGTTTGAAAAAATGTAGGTATATTGATTTAAAAAAAAAATTATACAAAAGTGGTCAAATCGGGCAAAATCTAGCCTTTTGCAAAAACAGTTTCAGGGGTTTCTAACTTTTTTCCATAACCATAACTTAGAAATATTTAAAAAGACATTTTAAATCGATTTTTGATTTGATAAAGAAAAAATGTTGGAATATAAATTTAAAAAAAATATTCAGGTATTAGGTATTTTTTTTTTTTTTTAATTTTATTCAAAAGTGGTCCAAGTTTGTCTAGACTTGTTTGGTGTTCGGGTTGTAAATCTGAATGAATAGAAATGTTGTTGTTTTTAGATTAAGACGACCGCTAACCACTTCGTTTAGTACAAAATTTAAGGATCTATGAAAAGTATTATCGATTTTTATATTTCAATAGAAAAATCACCAAAATTTAAAGAAATAATCTACCGAGGTCCGATAAACAGTTCCATATGTTTAAAAAAAATTCGAAATTTCCTGCTTATATCATAAAAAATGAGAGCATTTAAACCTATCTATATAAATCTTAATTTCTGGAAAAACTTACCAAAAAACCCAAATTGTATAAACGGTTACCTTATTTCTATAATGTAATATATATATTTATGACATATGGCTGTCCGTTAACCCTCTAGTGCATAGTACCGCCTGTAGGCGGGGTTTACAAAATTGTTTAATTAATATACATTTTTTAAGACTTTTAAAATAAATTGTATGCAGAACTGTTCAGAATATCTTACCCTTCATTTACGTGCAGTTTATTTTGTAATTCAATTGCTTAATTTGGACATTTGTCAGTTTGAAGTTGTAAATGGTGCGATTTGCATGATTTTAATTATTTGTGCTTAATGTGAGTTTTAAAAAATTAATTAAAAATAGTTTAAAGTTATTTAGAGTGCAAGAAAAAATATAATACTATTTTAAACACTGTTCTTAACAAATTCTAAACATTTTTGGGGAAAAAAGTTATAGCAGAGAGGTAAGTAAGGCAATTAAAGCAACCCCGGCTTGAGGCGGACTTATGCAGTTATGTGTTTTTTTTTTACTACTTTTTGCTGAAAAAGCTCAACATACATACTAGTTCGCGAATTTTCTAAATTTGTATTTTTCTATTAGAAATGATCCGATTGAACAAGAAAAACTTAACTGATGATGAAATTGAAAAGGTTTTTGCACAAGTACCGTCTGATAATGACTCGTCTGAGGACGAGTGCGAGGACGAACTCAATGTAGATTTTGATCTACCAGAGGACCCCGTGATTGACGAAATGTTGAATTCGTCTGACACCTTGAGAGATGCAATTGATGTAAGCTTCAATATAAGCGATTATGAGTCATCGTCTGCAAAACTCACAAATTCTGGTGAGGCAACCGATGCAGCTTCTCCGGTTCTTCCATCCGTAATCGTCGCACTCAAAATATTACAGAACTGGAATATGAGGAAAACGGCCCCAATAATCCATCTGGAAGTATGTTTAGTGGCATTCCTAAAAACATTCGAAATGACATGCCGGCCGTGATAGGAATTTTATGAAAGAAAATCCACCTACAACGCCATGTCAACGAGCTGGTGTTTCGTGGTGACAGAGATATACCAGATTTTCTCAAAAGTTTAAGAACGCCATATGGATCAACTTATTTCAATTTTTTCTTTTTTCTTTCTATCCCAACGTGTTGTTGTTGAAGGGTACGATGCGCTTTGGCGACTTATAAACGGTTCTGTACCCACATAAGTAGAGAGGAGACGAACAGGTCTTGTATCGTACCAGAGAACACTGGTCACTTCAACTCCACAAACTGCTCCAACATACTCTTCACAAAATCCCCGACTTACTTTTTTTTCTGGAGCTCGGCATCGTTAGAAAGTTTAATGTTTGGAACGCGATTCGCTCGTACTGTACCCAATCCGTGAATTCCTCGGCTTTCCAAATAAACTAATAAGCCAACTGAGGTGTAGAAATTATCGAAGTATACGATATGATTAATATGGTCCGGTATATACTTTGATAATCTTACAACGACGTTAGAAGCAGCTCCAAGATCAGGACGCTCAGGAAAAACTAGATTGTCTCCAGCGCCGCAATACAGTTCGAAGCTGTATGAAAAGCCCGTATAGTCACAAAGAACAAATAACTTCGATCCGCACTTATGAGGTTTTGCCGGCATATACTGCTAAAGGGTTTTCTTTGCATTTTCGAAAAACATATTTGTTCATCGACACAAAGGCGCTGAAGCATTAGAATAGACCCAAAACGCTCATTGAAATGTTGAATAAGAGGTCTTGCTTTATACAACGGGTCATATCCAGGTTCCCCTTTTTTAGCAAGTAATGAATTGTCGTTGAAGTGAAGTTTTGACCGGAGCTCCTCAAACCGATTACAGGTCATTGCCAATCGTATGGGCTCCAAAGAATATTGCCCCCAATATGCGCGTGAATTCGGGTACCGGAAGACTGACATGAAAAACAATATGCCTAAAAATTTCAGAAGTTCCACTTCGTCGGTTTTAAACTTGGTAGAAATGTCATTTTGGGCTGCATAAAGATTCATTTGGGTAGCTAAAGTCTGGACGAAGAAACTGTATTGAGGAATAGTAAAAATCAAAATTCCGATAGTCTATATAATTGCAAATCTTTACAAAAAAATTAGAAGACTCCTGGAATTTTGCGATCGATTTTTAGTAACTTCCAGGTTAGTTAGAGACTTGAAACTTTACACATTTGTCACAACCCGATGGCAATGCAATCCCTCATCAAAACAACTCCGGTAGGTGGCGCACGGATCGAGATATTTCGAAAACTAATTTGAAGTTGAGAATTTTGTGATCGACTTTTGACCAACTTCCAGGTAACCTAGGAACTTGAAACTTGGCATTAAACCACAGTGACACTACAAATAGTAAAAATCAAAATTCCTATAGATGACACGCTGGTCTATATAATTGCAAATCTTTAAAAAAAAAAAAATTAGAAGACTACTGGGCTTTTGCGATCGATTTTTAGTAACTTCCTGATTAGTTAGAGACTTGAAACTTTACACATTTGTCACAACCCGATGACAATCCCTCATCAAAACAATTCCGGTAGGTGGCGCACGGATCGAGACATTTCGAAAACTAATTTAAAGTTAAGAATTTTGTGATCGACTTTTGGCCAACTTCCAGGTAACCTAGGAACTTGAAACTTGGCATTAAACCACAGTGACACTACAAATAGTAAAAATCAAAATTCCGATAGATGACACGCTGGTCTATATAATTGCTAAACTTTAAAAAAAAAATTAGAAGACTACTGGACTTTTGCGATAGATTTTTAGTAACTTCCAGATTAGTTAGAGACTTGAAACTTTACACATTTATCACAACCCGATAACAATGCAATCTCTCATCAGAACAATTCCGGTAGGTGGCGCACGGATCGAGATATTTCGAAAACTAATTTGAAGTTGAGAATTTTGTGATCGACTTTTGACCAACTTCCAGGTAACCTAGGAACTTGAAACTTGGCATTAAACTGAGGCAACAGTGACAATACAGATAATAAAAATTGAAATTCCGATAGATGACATCCTGGTCTAAATAATTACAAATCTTTAAAAAAGAAATTAGAAGACTCCTGGACTTTTGCGATCGATTTTCAGTAACTTCCAGATTAGTTACAGACTTGAAACTTTACACATTTGTTTGAACTTGGCTATTTGGCGATCGACTTTTGACCAACTTTCTGGTAATCTAGGAACTTGAAACTTAGCATTTAGTTAAAGGAACCGTGACAGTACCATATTTAAAAATCAAATTTCCGATAGGAATCACCAAAACTAAAAATAAAATAATAAAAAAATTTTAAAGACAACCTTTATATGAATACTGTCAAAAAGCCTCAGGAAATTTGTCGTTAAACAACTCTGTAGGGAAAATCTCTAGTTTAGAGCTAGGTCGCTTCTAGTGCGTTCCGAACCAGTACTAGTTCGCGAACTTTCTTTTTTACATGAAATCAACTGGCGAATTTAACATGGCGATGTCCTAGGCTGGAACTAGTACAAAATTCGACAGTTTGGATCTAGTTCGTTTATTGGTACTATTTCTATAGTTCTGAATATAAATGAAATACAAAAACTTAAATTCAAATACGAATCCAAATGCATTTAAATGACTCCTCAAACGCTGGTTTCGAACTAGTGCAAATGTAATCACTAACGTACTAGTTCTAATTGGCCTCTTTATATCTAGTTCTGAACCAGAAATTTGTGTCACTAGTGCCTGAGTTCCCTGCAGGGAAAGACATGGTTTCGGTGTTTTTGGTTTTGAAATTTTAGTCATACTAATTGTAATCAATTTTTGAGATTTGAAAATATAAAGGTGGAGTGCACGTTGCCAAACTAAGGCAAACAATTTTTGAGAGCCTTAATAGAAGTTCGGTTATCGACAAAGCATTTAAAGCCTATTAATTGCACTTCACCTTTATATTTTCAAATCTCAAATCTTAATCGTCGTTTGGTAGAAGATACCATCTATTATATATACTTAAAAAATTAGCAAAATCGGTTTGACCAATCGTGAGAAAATCATTAAAAAGTGAGGAATTTCGAAAAGTGTTGATAGCTATAACTTTGAAAATAATTCGAATTTCGAAAAACTGGCCCAAACGTATTTCTTTTTGTTGTTGTGAACTATACAAAAAAGTTTCAGGAAGATAGTACAACTTCGAAAAAAAGTGGCTCACTTCACAAAATTCAACTCGTATACAATTTTTAGTACATTTCTAGCTTCAGTCAAATTTGCATGGAATTTTTTTACTACAGATCGATGGCTAAACTTTTTTACACATCTTGTCCTTTATCCCCAAACTTCCAATAATGCATTTGGAGGGAAGAGAATTAGAATTTTAACCCCTGAACTATCCCATATTGCATGTTTTTAGAAATTTTAAAACAGTTTTTTCTCAGTTTTGCTCCAACCAACCATTGCAAAAATGTTAGTAAAATTAAAATGCAATATTATTATTAAACTGTGGTTAATATCCTACCAAACGATGCATAGCTTACCATCATTTTGCAAGTATTTAATTTGACCATTAAAAAATGAAAAATAAAAAATTAACTTCGACTTATTGAAAGTCCTTGAAAGGACACTCGCAGGTACAACATTTATATGGGCAATTTACTCCTGACTCCAATATGAATAAAAGCCAATAAAGACATATTCCATTTTTTGTGGGTGTTCTAATATATATAGATTATATAATCAATATTATAACCAAAAATATACATTTCTCATATACGTTCAAACATATTTTTGCTTAATATATGCTTTCTCTGCGAGGGTGTAGTTTTACAGTCTTCAGATGGCGCAGCCACAAAAAAAAAAAAAAAAAGTTAACGGATCTGTGAACTCAATACATAAATTTTCCCGTCTGTTGGCAAGCTAAATCCTAATCCATGATCAGAATTAGCCTAACAGGTCCCAGTTCTTCTCTAACGTAACAAAACCATATAAAAATAATATTGGACTTTTTGCTAGGTTAGGACCGAACCTCGGGCCCGTTGTTAAATTCTGATATCGAATTCGGCAGCCAATTTCCCTTAAGAATATGTATTTAGCTTTATTCGATGTTGATTCTTTCATGTTTCGCAAATTTTCAAAATCGGGAAATCCAAAAAACATGCCAATGTTTGAAGCTAGAATACTAGAAAACGGCTAGTCTGAGAAAATTTAAGTCTAGGCAGCTTTTATACGGAATTCAATTTCCTACAAAAATATGTTCATATAAATGGTTTTATTCAACAATAATTTGTCGTTTTTATACCAAATTGGAGTTTAAGTCTGTAAAATCTAAACTAGCGATGATAGACCTCTAGACTTTAATTTAAAATTCTGAAAAAATTTACAGTAATTTTTTTTCACCTTTCTTAAAAAGAAAATCAATATAATTTTTGAAAAAAAAACGCAATTTTGAATTTTTGGCCCAGTCTAATCTATCTATATATGGCTGTTTCCTTGGAAACTAATATATTTCACATCGACTTTTTGTGAAATGTCAATGTTACGACAAATGACTTTTGAAAGTGTATACAGTGTAAATGGGGTATAAGAAATAGCCCCTTATTCGTATTGCGCTTCTTCACTTCTTCAAATATCGGAAACAGGCATTTTAAACATCGAAAACATATAGTTTTGCTACGAGTATGACATAAACTGCTTTGAATGCAAGTAAATTATTCAGTTTCATATTTAGAGTGCCCTTAACCCCTTATGAAGACACCTGTTTGCTGGAAATTGAAACAATCATTTTTGAAGTTAACTTCTTAGATCGAGAGTAAAATTTGATTGAGAGTAAAATTTGAGAAAATGGATGACGATGAAACGAAAGTTATGGCACGGAAATAGAAATTGTAGCCCACTTTCAGGCGTATGTTGCAGAATTTCAGGCGTAGGCGTTTTTCTTATATCTCGGGAACCGCTCAACCGATTTGGATAAAATTTGGCATTATAGATAGTATGACTCATTCTAAGATTATATGCGTGGGTTTTGCCACTTGGGGCAGTTCACAGGTTTGTCACTTATTGCAATGTTTCTTTACATATTGAGCAAGATATGCCAATATGGGTATTAAATGAAAGGCATTTTCAACCGTATTCCAAATATGGAAATTTCAAGTAGGGTTGCCACCTAACCGCATTTTATTTATTTCAAATATGAAAATCTCAAGCAGGGTTGCCTCCTAGGGTTGCCACCTAACCGCATTTTATATATTTTTCTCTATATCTCGGGAACCGCTCGACCGATTTGGATAAAGTTTGACATTATAGATAGTATGATTCACTCTAAGATTATATGCGTGGGTGTTGCCACTTGTGGCGGTTCACAGGGTTGCCACCTATCTCAATATTTTTTAAATATTGAGCAAGATATGCCAATATGGGTATTATATGAAAGGTGTTTTCGGTCGCATTTCAAATATAACAATTTCTACCAGGGTTGCCAGCTAGGGTTGCCCCTTATTTTTCCTTATATCTCGGAAACCGCTTTGTCGTTTTGTATTAAATTTGGCATTATTAGTAGTATGATTCATTCTAAGACTATATACATGGCGGTTGCCACTTGGGGCGGTTCAAAGGGTTGCCACTTATCAATTTTTTTTTAATATTGAGCAAGATATGCCTTTATGGGTATCAAGTGAAACGTGTTCCAAATATTTAAATTTCAAAGCAGGCTTGCCACCTAGTCTTCCTATGTTTCTTCGTACAACTCTCTTTCCTATCTCCCTCCCTTTTGCTCTTCATTGCCATCTTTCCTTCTACCACGCTCCTCTTCCTCTATATCCCATTCGCATTGGCCCCTGTTAATTTACGCCTAATTCTACCCATGTACCAAATTTTAAGGAATACGCACCATATATAAGATATTTTCGAATGGATCGTTTCTCTGGTCCACTTCCCGGAAGTAAGATATTGAGAATCTAAACCATTCTCGAATACATCTTATTCAATTTTTCACGTGTACTGACTACACGCGGTTTTTTTTTTTTATTTATTTGTGTTTAATTAAATATTTAACCAAAAATTTATTAATTAATGGTATCAAAAAGAAATGTTTGGCCGCAGTCTCAATACTGGACATTAATGGGATGAATAGTTTTGCCGTTTAAGCGAAACTTCGCGGAATTTTGGTTAAATTTAAATTCAGACTTTATATTTTGCGATATATTATATGAACAATATGCCCAAGTCGTTTTATTCGTGTATTAACACTAAATAATAGTTAATACACAAATATTTAATATTAGAAAATAAGTGAATCGTTAAAAAATTGATTTTTTTTCGTCGATCTCGGATTTGCCGCTTCGTCAGTTTACCGGCGAGTTTTATGAGAAGGTTGACCATTATTTTCTGGTAACAGATCACTATTTTCACTAATATGAACTATAAATGATGACAGATATTTCATGGTGTTTCATTTTACATATACCTGTAAAAACAATTGTATCAAAATCAGTAGAATAAAAAGTTGTGACATTTTAGGGTTGTGACATTTCATGTTTAATCTATTTTAATTTTAATATGGCTTGATATTTTTGCACTTCCCATAGAAATTAGATGTATGCCACCAAGGTCTACATGTGTTCTAATTTTCAAGGAAAGGTACTCCTAGTTTAGAAGAAAATCTGTGGTAAAGTTGTGACATGATAAAGTGTGACACATCTATTAACAAAATCTTCCCAGCCCGTCTTCGAAATGGAACCTGCTCTAGCACAGTTTGAAGCTGACTTGGAGATCAAAGTTTAGTCCCTATAGGCAAATTTTGCTTTGATCAAAATTTATAGCATTCAACACCAATAAAAGTACATGAGCTCAGCAAAGGGACACTATAAATTGTGACTTTATTTTATTTTTAATTAAAAGTAGTAGTAGTGATTAAATTTTTCACTTAATTTATATGACTCGATGAGATCTATTATAAGACTGCATATCAGTTTATGTAAAAAAATGTCGGTTTGTTATAAGTTTTTTACATTAAAGAAATGGTGTTCAGCCGTCACGCAAAAACTCGAAAACGGCTGAACCAAATTATATACTTCCTTTCGGGGGTTTGTTTGTTATTACCACGTGCAGGTCATGTTATAAAATCAGAACAAAATATTAGGGGGGCGTGGCCATACACATTTTTTCTTCAAGGTGAATATCTGTAAAAGAGTTTAAGGTAGGGACCTGGAAATTAGTACAGAGCTATAGAATAACAGCAACATTCCCACCCATAAAACTGGGGTTTAACCACAAAGGGGGCGTGGCACCTCCTATAAGATTGAAATACTTCATAGTCCATAACACAAGCCGGCAGACACCTCTATTTTTAAACTTACGCTGCGTGGAATCGCGTCCATTCCACCGGCTCCATAATTAATATCCTAAAATATCTCCGAAACCAATTGGAATATTTCAATTACCTAATAAACAGTCAACTCAAACAAAGTTTGTCATTATACTATCGGTTGCTGCGCGGAATCGCGTCCATTCCACCAGCAAATCTCATATCGCTCCCAGGACTGCGGAAGTATGTTGATCTGAATCGCGTCCATTCCGACAATATATACGAGTTTTCCAGTCAGCCCCTAATGACGGCTACGTGTAACTTTAAATGTGTGGACTTGGGACTCTGCCTTTACAACTATCAAGTTTGGTTCCTAACGATTTCTACTCACAACTTTAAAGCACGGCCTCTACAACTTTCCTGCTAGCTGCACATAATACTATAAATAGCACTAAAATTTAAAAATGCCCCCTATATTTTTTTCTGCTGAGAATGGAAACTAAGTCGACCCCTATTTTTATTTCACCACAGTGGTAAATTTTTTGAGTTATGAATTTTTGAATTTTGGGCATTTTGAAAATTGAATTTTTTCATTACTTTCTAGTTCGTGAACCAATTGACGGAATTTGATCAAATTTTAGGACTGGCCTAATGAATGTTAGATCTATCTAAGAAAAAAACCTAAAATTTAAAATTAATTTTTTTTAAATTTTTAATTGAGGAAAAAGAGTATATTTGATTTTCGTTTTTTTTTTTTAATCATAAATTGGTCTTTTAATAATTTTCAATAAAAATTTCAGAGTGGTCATTTAAATGGTTGTGGAGTTATACGAAGTTATGTATAACGTTACGTGAACTAGTGATCGCAGGGTAGGCCAAAATGTACATAAATTCGTATAACTCAACAACCGTTTAAATTACCATTCTTTTTTTTCTGAAAATTATTAAAAGACCAATTTATGATTAAATAAAAAAAAGGAATTCAAAGATATTCTTTTTCCTCAATTACAAATTGTTTATAAAAATTTTGTAAAAAATTAAAAAAAAAATAATTTTTTAATTTTAGGGTTTTTTAGATAGATCTAACATTCATTAGGCCAGTCCTAAAATTTGATCCAATTCCGTCAATTGGTTCACAAACTAGAAAGTAATGAAAAAATTCAATTTTTGTAGTATATCGGAGCATGTCACTAACAACAACAAAGCCACACGCCGACTTCTAAATGTTTGGCTGTGGAATGTAAACATTTTGCAGAGTCAACGTATTCATAATTACGTTCACTTTCCCACGAGCCCCAAATATATAAGCGGCACTAGCTATAGAGTTTCATATCGCCTTTCATACGCTAGCACCATATGTGTGAATGTGCGCGACTACATTGCTAGCAGCCCCACGCTTAGTACATGTGTGCGTGCGTATGTAACGGCATTACTTGTAGCTGCGAGCTGTCTATGTTTGTATGTATGTTACTGACTGCACTGAGCTGCACTGTATGAACACATAGAATTAGAGTAAATATGTATTTTAGTAAATAAGAGTTTTAGAATTAAGAATTATTATAAATAAGCTGAAAGATCACTAAATAAAGGAATTGCTGCTCTGCCACGCAACTGGCAACATAAGTCATTTGTATTTAGATTCTTTATGGCGATCCTGCCTTGATACTGACGGCAAATATTGCTCTCTTAGCGATCTGCCGGATTTCAAAGGCAGGAAAACCAGGATAATAAAATTAGTATTTCATTAAATTATCCTGCCGTCCAAATTCGGCAGGAATAAAGTAACATAATTTTGAACGAGCAATTTCTTGAATCGGAACTATTGATCAACATAACTAAATATGCGAGGATATCCGAGAAAAAAAAAAGAATTGTTGGCATAACAGAGGGGAAGTATCCAAAGATTTAATGAATTATTGCCCGAACACGTTGTAATGACATCCGAGGAAAAACAAGGATTGTTGGCATAACAGAAAGGAATTATCCAAAGAACTGGCTTATTAAAGGGACCACAAAGCATCAATCCACTAAATAATTAAGTATAAGAAAAAAAAATTTTTGTTTAAATTATGGCTGGCCTAACGGCCGCTTAAACTAGAAGGGCACCAAATAGTTGCCGTTTCGCTTTGTTTTTTTTTATCCAAATTTTTTTTATCGGTTGATATGTCCTCGAAAGGGGTCATACCAACTGAAGCTGAATGTGAAGAAGCGTATATTATGTTAGAAGAGTTAATAAAAGAGCTCGAAGAAGAATATGGGAAAATAAAATTAGTTAATGCAATAATGTGGTTAAAAATTTTTCAAAAAACAATAGAGTCAAGTGAAATAAGTTTGTAAAAAAAAAAAAAAAAAAAATTTTTTGGTACGTTAGTTTAGTTACTTGCAATCTATTTCCATGGATTGTGCATTGCCTTAAGATCTTGACTACGAGGCAATAAATAAAATTGTTGAAGATTTAGAGCGTGAAAACGCAGACGTTGCCCGAAAGTCGAGATCACGTAATATATGCAGCAATAGACATAATCTAAATTGTTCGAAAAAATTCTGCTCCTTCATAGGAATGGAAAGAGAACCCACAATTGAAGATCTTTTGTATCCTTCCACTTTGGTAGAAGAATTGTGTAAATTTATAAGAAAAATGGGCGGTAAAAGCATTTATGACTAAATAAAAATAAAGATTTAAACAAGAAAAATTTGGTATTGAATTTTTTTTTGAAAAAAAAAATATATAAAAGAAAAAAGAAGAGTAAGTAAAAAGACCATTTCCATTTATCTATCTAACTCCTGATATGGGCGGAAAAACTTCTAAAGTGGTTACCCCAAATGCGGATGTAGTCAATAGCATTAAAATTATTGACCATTCTGAAGCTTTAGAATTCATAAAAATCCTGCTTCTGATTGTGACGATCTGCACTTGTATCAGTTTGTTCCTCAAGATATATTCAGCCCACAATAAATTTTTAAAAAAGAAATACCAGTGCCGAGCAGACGATCTGAACAAAGTTTAAGTAATAAATAAAAATTTTAACATAAATGGAAAAGTGGGACGATAATTTGAAGGAGCTTTCTGACGAAAAAACAAATGCAGAAAAGTCATATATATGTGTTTGTAAAAATACAAAAATTAAAATTGAAACGATAAAGAAACATTTGAATATCATTTTATTGTCATTGAATAATAGTGGAAAAATAATAAAAAGAACTAATTTATCAAAACCTCATGAAAAAGAAGCATACCAAATTTTTTCGTCTATCAGAGACAAATTGGTGTATTCATTGTCTAGATATGAAATTGACTTCGATGTGCCACAATCCTATCAAAAAGAGATTGAAATAGATTTTGACGCAAAATTACTGGAAGATAGTTCAGAAGAGGAACTAGAAGAAGAAAAAATAGTTCATTCTGATAAATTTATCCCGACTGAGACTATCGAGAAACAAGAAACATTTTCTCAAACAAACATTGTCGCCCAAGTAGAACAAAATTTTCAAAAAGACACCGAAATCGCGCAATCAGCGACTTCATTTATTAAAACTGCGTCATCGATCTTACCTGAGTTCGATGGCAAACCGGAAAACTTATCGAGTTTTCTGGATGCCCTTGATATCCTCGAACAAATCAAAGAGGAACATGAGGCTTTAGCAGTGTCCATGATAAAAACTAAGCTGAAAGGCACAGCTAGAAATTTGATAAGCGCTGAAGAGTCAATACAGGAAATAAAACTAAAATTAAAAAATAAAGTAAAGGGTGAGTCAGTTGAAGTTATAACAGCGAAACTCCTGAACATCCAACAGCGCAGTAAGACTGCTAATCAATATACTGCAGAGATTGAAAAATTGACAAAATCACTAGAGGGAGCATACATATCTGATGGCTTAACAACAGACCTAGCCACCAAATATGCTACACAAACTGCTGTAAAAGCTATGTGTAAAAATTGTTCCAATGATAAGGTGAAAACAATTATGCAAGCTGGAACGTTCACTTCGATGAACGAAGCTATATCCAAATTCACCAACAGCTGCACAGAAATAACCGGAAACCCTAATTCATTGTTGCACATACGCCAACAAAATTATTTTCGCGGTAATTTCCGCAGAAGTTACCAAAATAACTCTTACAGAGTGTTATGATACCATAGACCAAGTGTGACGACATCACAATCAAACGAAAGAAAAAGGAGTAATGCTTGTGGCAAGGTGCATTGGGCACGGTGTGTGCACTGGAGTGTAGGCCCGGAGCTTCAGCTTCGTGGTATTCGATAACGCGATCAATACACCACATTACCCTCCTCAGTCAATGGCCAAACAGTATAATTCATATTTGCACACAGCGAATTTCATATACAACAAAAAAAAAAAACAATGAACCTAACCGTTGCATTTGCTTGCCACACTTCACTTATATATACTTTACACTTACCTCTTACGCCTGGCAGCTCATCTAAGGAGATTTGGTGGCTGCCGCTGAACCCGCCCTACCATTGGCCTCATTGATGTTATCGAGGCCCCAAATACATTACCATCAACTCCCAGGTATCAAACCAAGAAAAAAAACAACTAATTATCCATAATTATATTATTATTAATCGAACAAATTCAAACCATTGTAATACAAAATTTGTCTTACTTTAGTAGTTAGCCTACGCGTAAGTATAAAAATTTATTTATTATTTTCATAGAAATTTAACTGATATTCCAAAGGAACGTTTTAAAAAAATGGGAGAACTATAATAAGTCCCGGCAACACCCTCAAGTGTATCTTTAAATTTACATACAAAATTTTATTTAAATGTACATATGTATGCAAATATGTCTATGCTGATATGCACATATTTATGTGCGAAGAAGCACAAATAATAATTAGAAAATTCAAAGAAAACCAACTCTATGTTGAACATACATATGTTCATACATACATACATATGTAGACAGACAAAAAAATAAAAATATATATTTACGTGTGAAACTACAAATATTGGCAATAAATAAAAATTATAAATATGTTCATATATACATATGTAGGTATATATGTGTTCGTGGGATCAGGGAGTCAACACAAAAAAAAAACCAAATCAAAAATAATTGACATATCTATGCCTCATCTACACCTAGCTTTGAAGGCCTTCTCGCGGGCTAAATAGAGACTTCGAAGATTCCCTAATCCTGGTTAGAATTTTTCGCCAATAATAAAAAAAAATATTAACAAAAAAGGAAATACTTAAAAATAGGATAATTTACCAAGCTACGGCAACCATAATAATTTTTAAGCAAATGAGTATCAAAGTGTATGCAACAAAAACAAAATATATGGTTGAGGTGTGCTTCAAACTACTTCATACAAAAATTCTCTCAAACATGTCCACTGCTTTTTCTTCAATTCTAATTACACCAAAGGTACATGTTTTATCGCTTGCTGTACAACAACAACAACAAGCTTAGCACAAGCTGCCGTAGCTTATCCCCTAGTTCTTAAATTTTATGAAAAAAACTTCGATTTCTGTGGTTTTGGTTTTTTTTTTTTTTAAATGTGACCTAATCCTTGTAAAGGTGAAAACTGCTACTAAATTTGGGTGGATGGATGAAGATTCGGTGCATTTAGGACGCATTCTGGCCGGGATTGACAGGTTTAGCTAATTTGTAAGGGACGAAGTAGGGGGTTGCTTGTGGTTTGCACAAGCAACCCACATGCATACGGTGATAAAATTGTTGGTGGATAAATTAATGGACAATGTGGTGTGGCAAAATCTACAAAGAAAAATACACCGCAGATTTATAAAACTATTCCCTCGTGAAGGGTGGATACCTTGCCGCGGTACGAGGGCTTAAGTCGATAGCCACAGGGCTACGCTGCCCTTGTGATCATAGCTCCGTACGGCACTTCATCACGAGAGCAGCCTAGCCTCTCTGGCGCGACGACAAAGATCTTCCCCCTCCCAATCCAGGGTGTTATGCGAAACCGTGCCCATTGGACGTTTGCAGCCGGGAGGCAAATCGTGGCTGTATTTGAACGGAGCCTCTCTGATACCGGGTCGCCTCAGAGAGTAAGCATGGCCTTACCGCGGTACGGGGCTCTGCCGCGGCGGACGACACATTTTCCCCTGCTCTTCCCTTGACCCTAAGCTGGCCGTGTCCGGCGATGGGTCGTACGAACAAGATGAACTCAAATTATCCAAATAAAAACGATAAACCTAAAAAACAAACAACGCCAAATTTCACTCCTCAGCAAAGGAGAGCTATGGAGGAACAGGCGAGAAAGCAACAACAACGCCGGAGGACAACCTCCGTTCCACAATCAAGGGGGGGATCGACAGCGATGGCAACTACGAGTCGGTCAACCAACCCTCTATCGACTAAGATTGACTTGATGGGAGCTAGCACCAGTGCGGTTGCCAACGCAACTAAGCGGACAACGGCAGATGCTAAACTCCCATCAGCCGCTGATATGAAAACCAGTATCTTTACGTCTGTGGCAGCGGTCTCACGACCTGGCATCGGAGTTTCGAAGGAGAAGGAAGCTGCAACTGAGATTTCGGCAAGGAGAGCGACCGCGATGGCAACTACGGGTCCGCACTCCCAGGAGACATCTCCCCGCCGCTTCACATACCACGAGAAAAGATTGGCTGCAAAGATCCTGAAGAGGTATGAAGGGGTACCGCAGGAATCGCTGTCGCCGAATTCCAGTAAATCGGTAGAGCTAGCGAAAGCTGTGATACCGGATTTCCAAAATCCTTACATGCCAAAGAGGTTAAAAGTTAACCCTTTCAAGCGCCAGAGATCGGACCTGGAGTTGACTCCCCCTCCCAAGCGGCATCAGAATACCCCTGGAGCGGGCAAACTAAGCTTTGCTGAGGTAACCAAGGACAGGATCCTTATAGGCGTCCTGGACCGAGGCAATGACCGCCTGGCCATCCCTAAGGACCGGTGGCGTTACGTGCGAAATGAACACGGCAACATTCTTCTCAATGTTGCTCCAGAGTTTCCGGGTAGTTCGGCGCGAGTAACGGATGCGGGTTGGCACCAGGGTCAGATTAAATTACTCGCATGCGAGGATGCAAAAACCGTAGCACTGTACAAGGCAGCAGCTGCTAAGCTGGGTGAAGTCTACAAGGGCGCAAAGATAGAGGTCGTCGACTGGAAGGACATTCCAGCTCGTCCAAGGGCAAGGGCGTGGATTCCGGCCATCCCTGACGAACCCGAGAGAATTCTCGGGATGCTACGGCTAATGAATCCGTCCCTGCCAACGCATGACTGGAGTGTCAATCTGGTCGGGGATGCGGTAGGGCCCGACAGACAGGTGGTGTTCACCATGAATAAAGAGTCAATCGAGCCCCTCAAAAGGTGCAATGGCCTAGTACACTACAGCGTAGGCCAGATCGTTATCCACGTATATCGTGGTGATGCTCAGCGCGCTGCCTTCTCGGCTGCTCCGGGGGAACCGGAAAACGAATTACCAGAAGAGGAAGCGGAGGATTCCGATGGCGATAGTGCTGTGAACAACTCGGAGATGGAGGACAGCCTACAGGACGAGGAAGCCCTCGACGTCACGGTGGTAGCAGCCAACGCTGAGCGATTAACATCTAACGCTGCAGACAGCAAGACTCCTGCAACGCCATATCGGGCAGTTAATCGGAACAACTCGTCGTTGATAGGCAACCTCCGGGATGGGGCAAACCTCGACGATATGGGGACGGTAGGGAAGTCTGTGCGCTCTCATGTTGGTGGTGCTTCAGATTAATCTGCACAAATCTAAAGTAGCTTCGGCTGCTTTAAGTAGTCGTCTTTCTAAAGGCGACGTGGATGTGGTCCTCATCCAAGAACCCTGGGTCAATAGCTCGAGAATCTGCGGATTGGGGACTAAGGGCTTCAAGCTCATTCGAGCCAGCGAGGAGAGCAAAGTCAGAACGTGTATTTTGGTCAAGTCTGAGTTGAACTCCTTTCTCCTACCTAACTACACCAATGGTGATATTACCGCTATCAGTCTAACGGTCGACAGCACCCGCCTGACGGTGGCGTCGGTCTATATGCCCTACGACGCCGAAGAACCCCCACCACAAATGGAGGTGAAAGACCTGGTGTCAAATTTCTGCACGGGTAATCTTATATATGTCCAATGGGGGAGCTCCGACATCAATGCCAGGGGCGAGTCTCTGTTTGATTACCTCTTAACAACCAACCTGGTGATTTGCAACGTGGGTAATGAGTCTACTTTTATCACTAAGACCCGCAGGGAGGTCATAGACCTCACTCTCTGTAGTGAAGGCGCTTATGAGTGGGTCAGAAAATGGCGGGTTCTGGAAGAACATTCTTTCTCCGACCACCGTTACATAGAAATGGTTTTAGACTTTATTGTAGAACAACCAATCATGAAACGCAATCCACGTAACACTGATTGGCAGTTACACAATGAAATATTAGACAGAGACCTCCCAGTACTGCCCTCACAAGCCCCCTCATCAGTAGAGGAGCTGGAGGATCTTGTTACTACATTTACATCGGCCCTCTCAAATGCTCTAGGACAGGCTTGTCCAGTGCCAAAACCACGCGGTAAACACAGGCCACATTGGTGGTCCTACGATTTGGACTCGCTCCGAATATCATGCCGGAAACAATTTAACAAGGCCAAGAGCTTCGGCTCTGAGCCTCATTGGCACGAATATAAAGCTAAACTAAGGGCCTACAAAAAAGCTCTGAGACAGGCGAAGAGAACCTCGTGGAGAAATTTCTGCACTGGCGTCGAAAAGGTCGACGACACAGCGAGACTTAGACGAGTCCTCTCGAAAAGTCAAACAACCATCAGCTATTTGCGAAAGCCTGACGGATCCTGGACCAGCACGGAAGAGGAAACCCTTGAGCTGCTCTTGAATACACATTTTCCGGGGAATCTGCATGATGCACCACTAGCACCTGCAACAAACCTGGCAGTAAATATACCCATCACTGAGGAAAGAGTAAGGTGGGCAGTTAAGAGCTTTGAACCGTATAAGGCTGCCGGGCCGGACGGGATTATCCCCGCGCAGCTTATAAACACGTTGGAGACATCAGCTAAATGGCTGGTATTTCTCTTCACAGCCTGCCTGGCTCTCAACCACATTCCGGGCTCCTGGAGAAGCGCCACGGTAGTGTTTATCCCTAAGGCTGGGAAGGCATCCCACTACGAGCCAAAAGACTACAGACCGATCAGTCTCTCGTCCTTTGTACTAAAAACCTTTGAGAGGATATTAAGCGACTACCTCTTAACGACTATTGATAGAAACCTTATCTCTAGCTATCAGCATGCATACACCAAGGGTAAATCAACAGAAACCGCTCTGCACAGCCTAGTGTCTGTCATTGAGAAATCGCTGTGTGAAAAGGACTACTGTCTCGTGGCCCTCCTAGACATTGAGGGGGCTTTCAACAATATAAGCCCGGAGGCTATCAACTCCGCTCTAACTAATCTGGGAGTAGATAGACCTCTAACTGGTTTAATTGACCAACTTTTAATGGGAAGGAAAATAGCTTCTTCACTTGGTACGGTTGAGTTATCACGCTATGTCACAAGGGGAACACCCCAGGGTGGTGTTCTTTCCCCGCTTTTATTGAACCTCACAGTCAACTCGTTGCTACGTGACACAAGCTGGGGGGGCGGGAAGATGGTGGCATACGCAGACGATTTAGCTATTGCATTCAGAGGCAAGTTCCCACAAACTCTGTGTGACCTGATGCAAGTAGCACTGCGAGAAGTTTCGACGTGGTCCTCTCGCTGCGGACTTAGTATCAACCCAGGGAAGGTGGAACTTGTCCTCTTCACCAACCGGTACAAAATACCGCCACTAAGCCTACCAGAACTAGATGGCACGCGCCTGGGCTTGTCGGATAAGGCCAAGTTTCTAGGCATAGTTCTGGACAGGAAATTGAATTGGAAGGAGAATGTTCTTCAGCGCCAGAAGAAAGCTTGCATCGCTCTTTACACCTGCAAAAGAGCCATTGGCAAAAAATGGGGGCTCAGCCCTAGAGTATGCAGTTGGATCTACACGGCAATCATTCGCCCAATCATGCTTTATGGAGTCGTCGTATGGTGGCCTGCGCTGAGCAAGGCAACATACCTGAATCTGTTGCGGATAGTCCATAGATCCAATATGATCTGTATAAGCGGTGCGCTAAGGAGAACGCCCAACGAAGCCCTCCAGGTCATTCTGGGCATTTTGCCACTTGATCTGGAAGGGTTTCGGTCAGCGGCGGCATCAGCTCTGCGCCTAAGAGAAACCTCCAGTTGGGCTGCGGGTACTATTGGACACTCCAGTATTCTGGAATCTTACAGCTTTCTCCCTCTAAGCACAGATCGTTGTGCGACTACTACAGTCGGGGATAGCTGTTTCAAAATAAACATTCCCAGCAGAGAAGACTGGGAGAGGACGGATTGGTGTCCCGAAACAAATGGTGGCACTTCCATATACACCGACGGCTCGAAGTTGGACGGCAGAGTTGGAGGAGGCGTTTATTCAAGGGATTTGGACCTTGAGCTCTCCTTCAGACTACCTGATCATTGTAGCGTCTTCCAGGCGGAAGTCTCGGCAATCCTGGACGCCGCGGCCTGGTTAAGCAAACGTGTTATCGGAGAAGATATCGCTATTTTCAGCGATAGCCAAGCGGCCATCAAATCCCTTGGCTCATACACGTTCAACTCTGAACTGACGCTCAGCTGTCGTCGATCTCTTCAGGAGATGGCCCAACAGAACCGCGTAAACCTCATATGGGTCCCGGGACATAGGGACATTGAGGGAAACTGTAAGGCAGACGAGCTTGCCAGGCAGGGCACGACCAAGCAGGTTCTTCAGGATAAAGAGCGCTTAGGTATGCCGTTTGCCACATGCAAACTAATGCTGAAGGAGCACACACTCCGTCAAGCCAACGAAAGATGGCTGCAGTCCCCAGGGTGTCGGATATCGAAACAAACCTGGCCAAAATGGGATCTTAAAAGGTCTAGACGCATTTATGCCCTAACTAGGAGGGAAATCTGCATATTGATAGGGGTATTAACCGGTCACTGCCTCATTGGTAGGCATGCAGAAAGGCTAAGTGTGCCCTACCGACGATGCTGCAGGAGTTGCAAAGATGATGAGGAGGAGGAAACAGTGGAACACCTCATCTGCAACTGTCCGGCTTTAAGCGGCGCGAGAACGCGCTTTTTGGGAGTTCCGTTCCTGGATAGCCTAAGCCAGATCGCGGAACTGGACATAAAGGACTTGATGGGCTTCATAAAGTCATCTAAGTGGTTCGAGGAGGAGTAACGGTGTCGGTTTAGGAGTGTCAGTCCCGGGATTCTGCTATGTGGAAAATCCCAACAACTCAGGGATTTTCCATATGGCTGGGTCCCGGGACTGTGGTGGTATCACAACGGGCCTTTCAAAACTGGCCTAAGTGTGCCCCTGCGGCAGCCACTTGAACCTAACCTAACCTATAAAACTATTTAGGGAATTTTTGACCACAAATTGCTAGGGAAAAGGGGCCTATAACATGGGATTTAAAATTTCATTTTCACTTACCCGTAATATAAATGGCTGTACTGGAACTTGTACCCAAGATTTGGTTTAAGTAATTTACCGGAATTCTACTTATTAAATTTGTTATTACGGATTTTATTCGCTAGTGTAGTTTGGGTGGACAAATTTACTGACTTTTACAGCACTCCGAACCGTATGTACATATACATTTACAAATAAATTACCGCGGCCACTTAATTTTTTCGGTGATGTTGCTTGTTGAGATGTCCAAAGGAAAAGAAAGATATTTCCTGACGGAAGTGCTATTAGACCCCCCATGCGGGTGTATGTATATGTCAAAATCAGCTGTTTTGGACAGAAGCTGTGTTTATTGGGGTTTTGGGAGTTGGAACAGTGGTGGCAAGAACAAAAGTTTACAAAAAAATGATTTTTAAAGCAAAGGGGAATAGAAAAATAAAAAAACGAATCCGCGGCCTCGCACTACGGTACACATCCCCCCACCCAGAGAGTTGGTGCGGTGTGGCCTAGTTGCTATCCCGAATGTCTTTTCTGTGATAGATTTCTCTTCTGCCTGTATCAATATCCTCCAGCTCGTACATGCAATTGCCTTTTATCGCCAGCACTTTGCATTTCACAAACTTTGGGGCCAGTTTTGCCGAGAATTTCTTTACGGCATCGCTTTGGACAAAGTTTCGCCGAAACACAAAATCGCCAATTGCGAACCGTTTATCAGAGCTTCGCAGATTGTATCGTTTTGACGAATTTTCAAATGCTGTTGAGATATTTTCAGCGATTTTTTTTCTAATGAGCTTTAAGTTGTCACTTCGCTTTCTTAATAGTTCATAATCACCTGCATGAGAAATCATCTGCTGCCCAAACAACGCAAAATACGGGGATACACCGATTGTTTGGTGGTATGCACTTCGAAGTGTTTCAGCAATTTCAGGGATATTCCTGTCCCAGTGTGACTGATCCTTTTTAAGGTAAGCTCTTACACCTGCGATGATTGAGCGGTTCACACGCTCGCTTGCATTGGCCTGTGGACTATATAGGGCCGTGTAAACATGTCTTATCCCACGGGCCGACAACAAACTATTAAATTGCGTAGATCTAAATTGCTTTCCATTGTCACTCATTACAATTTCGGGGGTTCCGAAGACACTAAAGACGTTATCTCGTAGGAAGTCGCATACAACTGAAGTGTTGAACTTTTTAACAATTTTAAAAGGGGAAACTTTGTTAAATGGTCTAATACAATGAATATTCCTATGTTTCCTTGCTTGGATCTGGGGTAAGGTCCAAGAAAGTCTACATACAATTTCTGAAACGGTCTTTGTACCGTGTATTGGGCGGACATTGGTGGTCTTAGCGTTACATTGGGCGATTTGCTTTGCTTACAAGTTTCACATTGGCTGACGTGATTCTTGACATCAACTGTCATATTTGGCCAATACAAATTATTTCGCAATCGCTCCAATGTTTTCGCAATCCCACCATGAGATTTATTTGGCGGACTGTGGGCATTTTGAGATTTGGGAATCCAAAGCTTCCAGTTAAATGATTCCCTCTCCGGATTGCCATCAGGATGTTCGGTCCTTTTATAAAGGAGGTTGTCGATTACCTGTAGGTCAGGTAATCTGCTATCATTCTCACGGACATGACTTATCAATTTTTGATAATCTGCGGACAAAAACTCGGACGACTGTAAATCTACTAACGGACGGATCTCTATTTCACGGACTTCACCTACTTCTTCGAAATTTTGGCGTGACAGACAATCAGGTACTACGTTGAGTGAGCCTTTCCTATGCTCAATATTAAATTTGAAACCTTGCAATTTTAGAGACCAACGCGCTAGTCGGCTGGATAAATCAGTTTGTCGCATAAGCCACTGCAAGCTTGCGTGGTCAGTAACTATAGTGAACTCTTGTCCCTCTACATAAGCTCGGAATTTCTTCAAGCTAAGCAAAGCGGCTAGACATTCGAGCTCTGTTACACTATAGTTACTTTGCGCTTTATTTAACTTTTGGGAAAAATATGCTATAGGGACTTCATCATTTTCGGCGTTCTTTTGGACTAACACCGCACCAACTCCTAGTTTACTCGCATCACACTGGATTATAAATGGTTTGCTATAATCTGGACTAGCCAAAACTGGTGCCGTACAAAGTTTTTCTTTCAGTGTGTTGAATGACTGCTGAGCCTCGTCATTCCAGTCAAAACTCTTTGATTTCTTAAGCAAATTCGTGAGTGGGCTTGTCAATGCAGCAAAGTTGTCCACAAATCGGCGATACCAACCCGCCATTCCCAGGAATCTCCTAACCTGCTTGACATTCGTTGGAACTGAGTATTGGGTTACGGCAGAAATCTTCTCGGGGTCGGTGCGTATAGTTCCGCTGCCCACAATATATCCCAGATATTTAACTTCCTTTATACAGAATTTACTCTTGTTGACGTTTATGGTCAATCCTGCTTTCCTTAAACGCAAAGCAACTTCAGCTAAGACGGACATATGTGTCTCAAAATCTTCCGACACAATTAAAAGATCGTCTAAGTAGACAAATACTAGGTTTCTCAAATTTGGAGGTATTACGCGGTCCATCAAGCGACAGAGTGCATGTGGGGCGTTACAAAGACCGAAAGGCATAACACGGTATCGGTAAAGCGGACGATTAGGGACGGTGAAACAGGTGTAATCTCGGGACTGTTCGGCAAGGGGAATTTGCCAAAAGGCACGCCGTAAATCAAGAGAACTAATAAATTTCGCCTTGGGTATTCTGCTCAGAATCCCATCAATATGAGGAAGGGGATAAGCGTCCTTAACGGTAACGCTGTTTACTTTTCGTGAATCCAGACACAGATGGACTTTACCTGGCTTTTTCACTAACACCACCGGACTGGACCATGGACTATTCGGAGCTTCCTCGATTACACCTAACTTAATCATTTCATCAATTTCGGCATGTACGAGTTTCTCGACAGCTGGTGAAATTGGAATATATCTCTGATTTATCGGACGGACATTGGGTTCGAGTTGGATCTCGTACTCCAATAAAGACGTTCTTCCCAAGCCTTCTTTTTCAAAACTTGGGAATCCATTTTTAATAAAATCTAATTGCTGTTGTTGCTCAACATTCAAGGAAAGAGAGTTGTCGTCGAACGCACAACCCGGGTCAAAGGAAATCTCAGATACGATATTAGGAGCGATCCTGAATTTAATCCAGAAGTCGACTCCCAATATCAAATCTTGGGACATACTGGGGACAACGAAAAATGTTATCACCTCTGATCTATCTTTATATTGAATGGTAAGGTCCATAGTACCGAAAACAACTTGAGTTTTGCCATCAGCGGTACAAATTGGAATTTTGTGCTTTCGCAACTGCTGTTTGGCAACCTCTTTTGCCAGCAAACCTCCTAAACACGACACTTGCGCTCCGCTGTCTAATAAGCCTAGATGATCCCCACCTAGTAATTTAACCCTGGCATATGGTCGCAAGTCATTTTCTCTGTGCTGTAGTAAACAAATAACCGTTTTTAAATTCTTTCTGTTTGCTTTTACTTTGGTCAAAAAGTTTTTCATCCGTATGGAAGAACGCTTTGGACCATTGGGTATATCGCAACTTGAACTAAATATTCTGTTCCTTACCTCATTATATCTTTTCAAACGTACGTCATATGGTATTATTTCTTTTAGTAATGTATTAGCGTGAAAATGGGAGTCACCAGGGCGTATACTTGATTTTGCGACACTGGTTTGGTTTTGCGTTTGTATAGTTACGTTATCGCTGTTTAGCTCTTGCTGTCGTGGCGAGGTATCTGTCGTGATTCCTCGCTCACTTTGCAGTTTCCCGGATTGCATTTGGGACATTTGGGTCGATAGGTGTTGGGCGCGCCACAGCCGTAGCAAAACACAGTTCGGTCTTCAAGGCAGTCATAGTATCTATGCCCATCTTTATTGCAATTCCAGCAACCCGGTTTTAGTTTCGTAGCTGGCTGAGAAGCTGCGTCTACTTCTGCGAATTCTGTTGGCGTCATATGTTCATCAAAATCGGACTCAAGGTATGTTTCATTTACCTGTCGCCTGGGTATTTGTCTGGGGTTATTGGCTTGTGCAAAAGGCGTTGCCTTAGCAAGCTCGTTGGCAAGACTTTCACCTTTCAGACAGAGTCTGCGCAACTCTGCCAAAGAATGGATAGGGACGAAGACCAGCTGTTGCCGAATAGGTAGGTAGGTTCAAGTGGCTGCCGCAGAGGCACACTTAGGCCAGTTTTGAAGGCCCGTTGTGATACCACCAACGCAAGGAAAGTCAGCCCCGGGACCCAGCCATATGGAAAATCCCTGAGTTGTTGGGATTTTCCACATAGCAGAATCCCGGGACTGACACTCCTAAACCGACACCGTTACTCCTCCTCGAACCACTTAGATGACTTAATGAAGCCTATCAAGTCCTTTATGTCCAGTTCCGCCATCTGGCTTAGACTATCTAGGAACGGAACTCCCAAAAAGAGCGTTCTCACGCCGCTTAAAGCCGGACAGTTGCAGATGAGGTGCTCCACCGCTTCCTCCTCCTCATCATCTTTGCAACTCCTGCAGCATCGTCGGTAGGGCACACTTAGCCTTTCTGCATGCCTACCAATGAGGCAGTGACCGGTTAATACCCCTATCAATATGCAGATTTCCCTCCTAGTTAGGGCATAAATGCGTCTAGACCTTTTAAGATCCCATTTTGGCCAGGTTTGTTTCGATATCCGACACCCTGGGGATTGCAGCCATCTTTCGTTGGCTTGACGGAGTGTGTGCTCCTTCAGCATTAGTTTGCATGTGGCAAACGGCATACCTAAGCGCTCTTTATCCCGAAGAACCTGCTTGGTCGTGCCCTGCCTGGCAAGCTCGTCTGCCTTACAGTTTCCCTCAATGTCCCTATGTCCCGGGACCCATATGAGGTTTACGCGGTTCTGTTGGGCCATCTCCTGAAGAGATCAACGACAGCTGAGCGTCAGTTCAGAGTTGAACGTGTATGAGCCAAGGGATTTGATTGCCGCCTGGCTATCGCTGAAAATAGTGATATCTCCTCCGATAACACGTTTGCTTAACCAGGCCGCGGCGTCCCGGATTGCCGAGACTTCCGCCTGGAAGACGCTACAATGATCAGGTAGTCTGAAGGAGAGTTCAAGGTCCAAATCCCTTGAATAAACCCCTCCTCCAACTCTGCCGTCCAACTTCGAGCCGTCGGTGTATATGGAAGTGCCACCATTTGTTTCGGGACACCAATCCGTCCTCTCCCAGTCTTCTCTGCTGGGAATGTTTATTTTGAAGCAGCTATCCCCGACTGTAGTGGTCGCACAACGATCTGTGCTTAGAGGGAGAAAGCTGTAAGATTCCAGAATACTGGAGTGTCCAATAGTACCCGCACCCCAACTGGAGGTTTCTCTTAGGCGCAGAGCTGATGCCGCCGCTGACCGAAACCCTTCCAGATCAAGTGGCAAAATGCCCAGAATGGCCTGGAGGGCTTCGTTGGGCGTTGTCCTTAGCGCACCGCTTATACAGATCATATTGGATCTATGGACTTTCCGCAACAGATTCAGGTATGTTGTCTTGCTCAGTGCCGGCCACCATACGACGACTCCATACAGCATGATTGGGCGAATGATGGCCGTGTAGATCCAACTGCATACTCTAGGGCTGAGCCCCCATTTTTTGCCAATGGCTCTTTTGCATGTGTAAAGAGCGATGCAAGCTTTCTTCTGGCGCTGAAGAACATTCTCCTTCCAATTCAGTTTCCTGTCCAGAACTATGCCTAGAAACTTGGCCTTATCCGACAAGCCCAGGCGCGTGCCATCTAGTTCTGGTAGGCTTAGTGGCGGTATTTTGTACCGGTTGGTGAAGAGGACAAGTTCCACTTTCCCCGGGTTGATACTAAGTCCGCAGCGAGAGGACCACCTCGAAACCTCTCGCAGTGCTACTTGCATCAGGTCACACAGAGTTTGTGGGAACTTGCCTCTGAATGCAATAGCTAAATCGTCTGCGTATGCCACTATCTTCCCGCCCCCCCAGCTTGTGTCACGTAGCAACGAGTTGACTGTGAGGTTCCATAAAAGCGGGGAAAGAACACCACCCTGGGGCGTTCCCCTTGTGACATAGCGTGATAACTCGACCGTACCAAGTGAAGAAGCTATTTTCCTTCCTCTTAGAAGTTGGTCAATTAAACCAGTTAGAGGTCTATCTACGCCCAGATTAGTTAGAGCAGAGTTGATCGCCTCCGGGCTTATATTGTTGAAAGCCCCCTCAATGTCTAAGAAGGCCACGAGACAGTAGTCCTTTTCACACAGCGATTTCTCAATGACAGATACTAGGCTGTGCAGAGCAGTTTCTGTTGATTTACTCTTGGTGTATGCATGCTGATAGCTAGAGATAAGGTTGCTATCAATAGTCGTTGAAAGGTAGTCGCTTAGTATCCTCTCAAAGGTTTTGAGTACAAAGGACGAGAGACTGATCGGTCTGTAATCTTTTGGCTCGTAGTGGGATGCCTTCCCAGCCTTAGGGATAAACACTACCGTGGCGCTTCTCCAGGAGCCCGGAATGTGGTTGAGAGCCAGGCAGGCTGTGAAGAGAAATACCAGCCATTTAGCTGATGTCTCCAACGTGTTTATAAGTTGCGCGGGGATAATCCCGTCCGGCCCGGCAGCCTTATACGGTTCAAAGCTCTTAACTGCCCACCTTACTCTTTCCTCAGTGATGGGTATATTTACTGCCAGGTTTGTTGCAGGTGCTAGTGGTGCATCATGCAGATTCCCCGGAAAATGTGTATTCAAGAGCAGCTCAAGGGTTTCCTCTTCCGTGCTGGTCCAGGATCCGTCAGGCTTTCGCAAATAGCTGATGGTTGTTTGACTTTTCGAGAGGACTCGTCTAAGTCTCGCTGTGTCGTCGACCTTTTCGACGCCAGTGCAGAAATTTCTCCACGAGGTTCTCTTCGCCTGTCTCAGAGCTTTTTTGTAGGCCCTTAGTTTAGCTTTATATTCATGCCAATGAGGCTCAGAGCCGAAGCTCTTGGCCTTGTTAAATTGTTTCCGGCATGATATTCGGAGCGAGTCCAAATCGTAGGACCACCAATGTGGCCTGTGTTTACCGCGTGGTTTTGGCACTGGACAAGCCTGTCCTAGAGCATTTGAGAGCGCCGATGTAAATGTAGTAACAAGATCCTCCAGCTCCTCTACTGATGAGGGGGCTTGTGAGGGCAGTACTGGTAGGTCTCTGTCTAATATTTCATTGTGTAACTGCCAATCAGTGTTACGTGGATTGCGCTTCATGATTGGTTGTTCTACAATAAAGTCTAAAACCATTTCTATGTAACGGTGGTCGGAGAAAGAATGTTCTTCCAGAACCCGCCATTTTCTGACCCACTCATAAGCGCCTTCACTACAGATAGTGAGGTCTATGACCTCCCTGCGGGTCTTAGTGATAAAAGTAGGCTCATTACCCACGTTGCAAATCACCAGGTTGGTTGTTAAGAGGTAATCAAACAGAGACTCGCCCCTGGCATTGATGTCGGAGCTCCCCCATTGGACATGGTGAGCATTAGCGTCCGCTCCAATAATAAGATTACCCGTGCAGAAATTTGACACCAGGTCTTTCACCTCCGTTTGTGGTGGGGGTTCTTCGGCGTCGTAGGGCATATAGACCGACGCCACCGTCAGGCGGGTGCTGTCGACCGTTAGACTGATAGCGGTAATATCTCCATTGGTGTAGTTAGGTAGGAGAAAGGAGTTCAACTCAGACTTGACCAAAATACACGTTCTGACTTTGCTCTCCTCGCTGGCTCGAATGAGCTTGAAGCCCTTAGTCCCCAATCCGCAGATTCTCGAGCTATTGACCCAGGGTTCTTGGATGAGGACCACATCCACGTCGCCTTTAGAAAGACGACTACTTAAAGCAGCCGAAGCCACTTTAGATTTGTGCAAATTAATCTGAAGCACCACCAACATGAGAGCGCACAGACTTCCCTGCCGTCCCCATATCGTCGAGGTTTGCTCCATCCCGGAGGTTGCCTATCAACGACGAGTTGTTCCGATTAACTGCCCGATGTGGCGTTGCAGGAGTCCTGCTGCCTGTAGCGTTAGATGTTAGTCGCTCAGCGTTGGCTGCTACCACCGTGACGTCGAGGACTTCCTCGTCCTGTAGGCTGTCCTCCATCTCCGAGTTGTTCACAGCACTATCGCCAAGAGACGTGGCGGATAACATGCTTTCCGCATCGGAATCCTCCGCTTCCTCTTCTGGTAATAGGTTTTCCGGTTCCCCCAGAGTAGCCGAGAAGGCAGCGCGCTGAGCATCACCACGATATACGTGGATAACGATCTGGCCTACGCTGTAGTGTACTAGGCCATTGCACCTTTTGAGGGGCTCGATTGACTCTTTATTCATGGTGAACACCACCTGTCTGTCGGGCCCTACCGCATCCCCGACCAGATTGACACTCCAGTCATCCGTTGGGAGGGACGGATTCATTAGCCGTAGCATCCCGAGTATTCTCTCGGGTTCGTCAGGGATGGCCGGAATCCACGCCCTTGCCCTTGGACGAGCTGGAATGTCCTTCCAGTCGACGACCTCTATCTTTGCGCCCTGGTAGACTTCACCCAGTTTAGCAGCTGCTTCCTTGTACAGTGCTACGGTTTTTGCATCCTCGCATGCGAGTAATTTAATTTGAGCCTGGTGCCAACCCGCATCCGTTACTCGTGCCGAACTACCCGGAAACTCCGGAGCAACGTTGAGAAGAATGTTGCCGAGTTCATTTCGCACGTAACGCCACCGGTCCTTGGGGATGGCCAGACGGTCATTGCCTCGGTCAAGGACGCCTATAAGGATCCTGTCCTTGGTTACCTCAGCAAAGCTTAGTTAGCCCGCTCCAGAGGTATTCTGATGCCGCTTGGGAGGGGGAATAAACTCCAGATCCGATCTCTGGCGCTTGAAAGGGTTAACTTTTAACCTCTTTGGCATGTACGAATTTTGGAAATCCGGTATCACAGCTTTCGCTAGCTCTACAGATTTACTGGAATTCGGCGACAGTGATTCCTGCGGTACCCCTTCATACCTCTTCAGGATCTTTGCAGCCAATCTTTTCTCGTGGTATGTGAAGCGGCGGGGAGATGTCTCCCTGGAGTGCGGACCCGTAGTTGCCATCGCGGTCGCTCTCCTTGCCGACATCTCAGTTGCAGCTTCCTTCTCCTTCGAAACTCCGAGGCCAGGTCGTGAGACCGCTGCCACAGACGTAAAGATACTGGTTTTCATATCAGCGGTTGATGGGAGTTTAGCATCCGCCGTTGCCCGCTTAGTTGCGTTGGCAACCGCACTGGTGCTAGCTCCCATCAAGTCAATCTTATTCGATAGAGGGTTGGTTGACCGACTCGTAGTTGCCATCGCTGTCGATCCCCCCTTGATTGTGGAACGGAGGTTGTCCTCCGGCGTTGTTGTTGCTTCCTCGCCTGCTCCTCCATAGCTCTCCTTTGCTGAGGAGTGAAATTTGGCGTTGTTTGTTTTTTAGATTTTTCGTTTTTATTCAGATTATTCGAGTTCATCTTGTTCGTACGACCCATCGCCGGACAAGGCCAGCTTAGGGTCAAGGGAAGAGTAGGGGAAAATGTGTCGTCCGCCGCGGCAGAGCCCCGTACCGCGGTAAGGCCATGCTTACTCTCTGAGGCGACCCGGTGTCAGAGAGGCTCCGTTCAAATACAGCCACGATTTGCCTCCCGGCTGCAAACGTCCAATGGGCACGGTTTCGCATAACACCCTGGATTGGGAGGGGGAAGATCTTTGTCGTCGCGCCAGAGAGGCTAGGCTGCTCTCGTGATGAAGTGCCGTACGGAGCTATGATCACAAGGGCAGCGTAGCCCTGTGGCTATCGACTTAAGCCCTCGTACCGCAGCAAGGTATCCACCCTTCACGAGGGCTGTTGCCGAATACGTGGCCGCAAATTGTACTTCATTATTTCAAGCAGTTCTATTTCCGACAGGGGAGTTTCAAGGGGTTCCGCGATTTTCAAGATGGCATTACGAAATTCATCAAAACCTTCGCTTTGGCCCTGCTTCCGAGCGCGAATCGATTCCTTTATCTCAAAATCGCTCTTATGCTGCTGAAAATTAGTTCTTAAAGCTTGGCACAAAGCTGGCCAGGTTACACGCTCGACTGACCTGCGATACCGCCAGTACCAATCCTTAGCTTCGTTAGTAAAAAGGCTTTGGATATGCTCACATAAAAGATTAAAATTACCGTTGAGGGTATCGATAACGAGTAGCTCTATCCGGGATAAAAAACTATCAACGGACAAACGCGACGTGCCGTCAAACTTAACGTCCCAACTAGAGATCAGTTGGGCTATCCTACCGGTATAGGGAAGGGTTGAAACATCGCTAAACCGAAATTGGTCAATATTATGGTTAAAATTTAAGTTACTCTGGCTGAGCAAGGGAGGTGCATCTCTGGGCCATACTGGTGAAGACCTATTAGGGGGGAGTTGGGCTGAAGAAATATTACCAGGTTGACTACTGTCGTTTGCAACAGGGACTGGTTGTATAGGGTTAATATTCAATCTTTCTAGGAAGTTAGATAAAGAGCTTTCTATTCTCTGCTCTACCATATGGGCTACGCGCTCTTCCATGCCTTCAAAAGCAGTTTCCGACCTTGCGGAAACAATAGCAGCGACCATGTTCCGTATACGCGTATCATCATCGTTTCCTGATGTTGCTTCGCCACCATGTGCTCCAGCGACTTGTACGTTGTTGGCATTTTCCAATCCTGTTTGCAGCTCTCGCTGCGATTCATCACTAACTCTAGGTGGGTTATTGTTCCCACCGGTACTACCCGAGTTTCCTTGCATCATGGCTTGAAATCTGGTATTAACGCTTGGGGTTTGGTAGAATTCTCTACTACTACAAGGGGCTCTGCACAAGGGGCAGAAGAATTATTCCTTAGCCAGGACAATAGGCAGTTCCTATGAAAGCGGTGTTTGCAGGTAGTAACGAGCACGTATTGCCTATTCGAAATCTGCTTTCTACACACAATACAGTGAGTTTGCAAAGGTGTGTGCTCGCCACTATGACGTAGTGACATATTTATTCCCAGTAAAAAAAAATGATAATAGTTTCGCTTCAAAAAAAAACAAGGAAGAAAAAAAAATAATAGAAACCGATTATGACCACGTTTCGAACTTGGTTCGGTTACGCAACGAAATCGAAAAAAAAATTTTATGTCAACAACAAAAAGTTTTATAAAAAAAACAATTTAAGTTTCTATGTATGTATAGGTATCAAAAAAAAAAAATCATCAAAATATTTTGGTTTGAGACCATGGGAGTCTCTGTTGTGGTAATGTGGCATGAAGTTAAAAGTGGTAAAGGAGTCTCATTGTGCTGTGGCATGCAACATTATGGGGAAGAAATATCGGTTGCGAATTGTTCTAAATTGTTCAATTTCCGAAATTTTCTAAATCTTTCCCCAAACTATGAAAACAAAAAAAATATTTATTGAGCTTGGCATCTCGAAGTTGAGTTTGAGATGTAATAATTATTTGGAAACATGAATATCTTTTCTCTTGTTCTGTACCTGACGTGCACCCCTGGTAAGTCAACTGGCATTAAGCCTTAGTGACAAATTTCCAAAAAAAAAGGTATATCAGGCAATTAGGTACAAAAACAAAAAAAAATGCTATGCTCAAACAATTTCCTGAATACGAAATCTTAACGCGGGTCGAATCTTGGGGCATCTAGCCTGTAGGATCGTCAATTCCTTCGAAAATGATTCGCAGCCAGACAAAAAAATTGCTTAAACGCAACATCAAACCAAAAAAAAATCTAAATTTAAAAATGTTGAAATTGAAAAATTAAAGCGGACAGACGAGCTGATTCCAAGAGGGAATCGTGAATGTGAAACCACGACGTGAAAACAAAAAGTTTTCCTGTAATCGGGCCCCACGTTGGGCGCCATTTTATCTGTTATGATACCATAGACCAAGTGTGACGACATCACAATCAAACGAAAGAAAAAGGAGTAATGCTTGTGGCAAGGTGCATTGGCCACGGTGTGTGCACTGGAGTGTAGGCCCGGAGCTTCAGCTTCGTGGTATTAGGATAACAATTAACCTAACCGTTGCATTTGCTTGCCACACTTCACTTATATGACCCCTTTACACTTACCTCTTACGCCTGGCAGCTCATCTAAGGAGATTTGGTGGCTGCCGCTGAACCCGCCCTACCATTGGCCTCATTGATGTTATCGAGGCCCCAAATACATTACCATCAACTCCCAGGTATCAAACCAAGAAAAAAAAACAACTAATTATCCATAATTATATTATTATTAATCGAACAAATTCAAACCATTATAATACAAAATTTGTCTTACTTTAGTAGTTAGCCTACGCGTAAGTATAAAAATTTATTTATTATTTTCATAGAAATTTAACTGATATTCCAAAGGAACGTTTTAAAAAAATGGGAGAACTATAATAAGTCCCGACAACACCCTCAAGTGTATCTTTAAATTTACATACAAAATTTTATTTAAATGTACAAATTACCGGCTTGCTGTGCACAAGACGGAAAAAAAGATTTTTTCTGGTCGTAAGACCTTTATTGCTTCATATAAATGTTAATACTAACTTAATTCTACTTTTCCTCTCTTAATTATACCCTAAGTCTACCTGTGTCAGCGGTTTGTTGATTGGTGCTTGGATCGGCGCATGCCGGATGTTGTTGCCAAATATTTAGGCCGCTGGGTTAATTTAATCGGCGCATGGCGAATGTTATTGCTGATTTTGCTGAGTGCGCGTCTGGCTAATTCTCAATAATTGTTTACTACCCTTATTGCTGACTTGGTGCTATAGTTTTGGTGTCAGCTTGGGTTACAACTTAGCTGGTGTTAACTCTTCCGCCGCCAAAAACAAACGTCCTCGTTTGTTTGAACTAAGATATTGTGACCTTTTGAGTATCGGCCTCACTGGTTTTCTCATTGTAGCTCGATAGCTCTGGTTCTGTTTTGACTTGATAATCAAACCTGCTAATGAACGTTAGCGAAAAATTTGTTATTAGAGCTGCTGTGTGGGTTGTTTTCAGTGCAGACAACCGCTTATTGTTATTGATGTGGAGTTCTTTCATCATTTCTAAGCTTAAAATTTCTTCTTCCTTGTTTCAGGGGATATTTGATTGCAGTATAGCAGGCAGGGGTTTGCTGGTTAGTATCTCGTTAAAAGAGTATTTTTGGTTATCGATTATAACCGTAGAATTGTGGAATTGGACAGCATATGACCCTTCAATGGTTATTTTTTGGCTGTCAATTTCAATTGTACCTTTGTACTGGTTTAGTAGGATTATTCCGGGTGAGATGTTTTCTACTGAAGGGATGTGTTGATTGTTGACTAATGTGCACTCTGCTGGTTTGTTCTTGAGTAGTTGTGGGACACAGGTAGTGTTACTAATGTCTATAATATTCCTATGATTACAAATTCTAATATTGTTGTTTTCTCTACATTTTAGTTTAATCGCAAATATTTTATTGTCATTACAAGTTATAATGTCCTCAAAAGGGATTTTATTAACATACTTTTTCTTTTTAATTGGTTTAATTAGAATTGATTCACAAATTTCATCATTTGTCAATGGTATACCTACTATGTAAAATAACATTGTATCATTTGAAGCTATTTTTATATTCGCAAGTTCTAACGATTCCTCAACGCTATTTAATGCAAGGTTATTTCTTAAAATTACAGATTTAACTATCTCCAATTCCTCATTTGACAAAATATAAGAATTGACAATTCCGGCTTTAGCCCAATGAATTGCATAGTCTATATTAATGATTTCTTCTTTTATAACTCTAAGTTTGTATTTTAATTCTATAGCAACATTGTGCTGTATGTCCTCGCTTGATTGGACAGCTTTCAAAATTTTATTAGAAACGGCTGTTATTTTATTTACCCTATCAAAAATTATTTTATTTATCGTTACTTGATTATTGTTATTGTCTATTATATGATTTATTTGGCTCTCTATTGTAACCAGGTCATCGTGATCGGGATTTCCCGCGATCCATTTCCAGGTTTTTCCTATTGCGTCTATAGATTTCTTAAATCTTTTGGGTTTCAGCCTATTTAGATAAGTTTGTGTTAAATTTAATTCGTTAGTAAGGATGGGTAAAAGGGAATTTTCGTTAGTAATTTTGGTTTTTATGGTAGTGGCTATTTCATTTAATGCATTTTGACACGCATCTAGATCAACTTTGTGTATTATCCTGTAGGTTCCGGTTTGAATTTTCGTCAGTCCTGTCTCGAATGTTGCTAATTGTGAGTTCGTATAGTCTATAATCTTAAAGTCTGCGTACACTGAATGTACGAGGAGTCTGTAAAAAAAAGGTGAGAAGAGAAAAAAAAAAAAAAAAAAAATGTTGAAAGATTAGTAGTTCTAGGTCTTGATGTTACTCTTATGGACTGTCCGTCCTTTTCCCGTTATTACCACGCTAGATTTGTCTTCCTTTATTATTTCTTTCCTATATCTAGCGGTAAGTTTAGATCCTAGTCGTTTATTTATCCTGACGTAAATTATGTCACCAGGGGAATATGTTTTCATGGGTTGTCTTGTTTTGTTATGGGTTTCTAAGTCTTTCGCTTGTCTTTTCCTAAGTACGTCTATGTTTTCTCTGCGTGCGTTTTCGTATTGTTCGGGGTCTATTGAGACTCGTCTGCCAAAAAATGTCTCTATCGGTCGTTTTCCTGTTGCGGAGTGTATGGTGTAGTTGTATTCGTATGTGGATCTGTCTAAAAGTTCTTGGAACGAGCGATGAGTTTGTTCTGTTTTAAGACAACGCATAATTTCGGAAAGGGTGGAGTGGAATCTTTCCACCTGACCGTTGACTGTGCTTGCGTAAGGAGGTGTTTTAAATATTTCAATTCCAAGTTGATCTTCAATCATGAATTGGATGGAAGCTGAGTTTAACGATTTCTCGTTGTCGATGACTATGGTTTTCGGTACTCCGAAAGCAAAGATTATTTCCCGTAGTGGTTCTCTAATGTCTTCTATTGCCCTTGATTGTATTAATTTAACTTGTGCATATTTTGAAAATTTGTCTAGTGCCGTTAAGACCAAATGTTTTTCTGTAGTATAGATATCTATGTGGACTATTTCACCGGGATATTGGGGAATTGGGGTTTCAAGTAACTTCGGTTTGTTGGGATGACGATCATATTTGTGTTCCTTACAAACTTTGCACTGCTTTATAATATTTTCTATTTTTTCTTTCATTTTGGGGAAATAGACTTTTTGTATGAGTTGTTTTTTATTTTCGTCTCTATTTCTGTGTGCTCGCTTGTGTTCTTTTAAAATTTCTTCGTTTTGAGCGTCTTCGCTTATTAAGTCTTCTACTTTTGTTTGTGTATAGCGGATTTTATAATTGGAAAAATGTAGTTAGTAGATTTCTTGGATTTTTCCCATTATTTCTTCAGAGGTAATTATGCCATTTATGACTGAAGGATTTAGGTAACGTTTTAGTAATGCCGTTAGGTTGTCTATTGAAAAATTGGGTTTAGTAATTATATGCCTATGGTAGGTCGGGAATGGTATTTTAAATTTATAGCTGTCTTCTTCTCCTAAAGAGATCCAAAGTTGGTTTTTGAAGGCATTTATGGGTCCTTCTACTGCTGGGATTAGATTGTGTGATGAGCTTTCATCAGAAAGGGTAGCAACTGATAGTGAATTTATTTCGAATGGTCTAGATAATGTGTCTGCAACTACATTCGATTTTCCGGGCTTGTATCGTAATTCATAGTTATACTCTTCGAGTATGGCTTTCCAACGTTTTAGCTTTGAATTATTATTTTTGTTACTTAGAGCATATGTAAGGGGCTGGTGGTCAGTATGTATTACCACTTTTGCTGTACCGTATAGGTAGTTTCTAAAGGAGTTGAGTGCCCAAATTATGGCAAGCATTTCCTTTTCATTTACTGCGTAATTCTCTTCTGCTTTGTTCAAGGTTCTTGATATGAAGGTAATTGGTTTGCCATTTTGCTCCAAGACCGCGCCTATGGCGTATTTTGAGGCATCTGTGGTCAGGTTGAATTCTTTGCTGTAATCGGGATATTGCAGAATTACGTCTTTGGATATCAGCGTGTTTCTGATTTTATTGAATGCTGCCTTTGCTTCTTCATTCAATTGTATTTTGATTTTTTTTGAACTGCTTTTAGACATTCTTCCTTCTTCGCCTCGAAGTAAGGATGTTAACGGCTTTGCTAACTTAGCATAATCTCTGATAAATCGTCTGTAGTAACCAGATAAGCCTAAGAATGATCTTAAGTCCTTGATCGTCTGAGGGTAGGGAAAGTTGGCTATGGCTTGTACTTTGGATGGGTTTGTTGAGATTCCCTCGGAGGATACTACAAATCCTAAGAACTCGACTTGTTTTTTAAAGAATTCGCATTTGTCGACTTGTACTTTCATGTTTGCTTTTGTAAGGGTATCAAAAATTGTATCTATATGTAGGGAATGTTCTTTTTCGTTTTTGCTAAATATAATAATGTCGTCTATATATACATAGCATATCCGTCCTATATGTTCTCTTAGTATGTCGTCCAATGTCCGTTGGAAAATGGATGGGGCATTTTTCAAACCAAATGGCAGTCTGGTGAACTCGTATTTTCCGTTGTTCACTGAAAAAGCTGTCTTCTCCACGTCAGATTCCTTAAGAGGAATTTGATGGAAACCGCTTTTTAGGTCAATCACAGAGAAAATTCGGTTTTCTCCTAACTGAGAGAGAACCTCATTTATTTCGGATATTGGATACCTATCTGCAATTGTGACTGCATTTAATTTTCTGTAATCGATAACCATTCTGAACTTTTTTTCGCCTGAAGAGTCGCTCTTTTTGGGTACGATCCAGACAGGTGAGTTGTAGGGTGACCTCGATTTTCGGATGATTCCGTCTTCCAATAACTTGTTTACTTGGTCTTCGCCCTCTTGCTTAATGGTGGTGGGGTATGGATAGGATTTTGAATATATGGGCGTGTCGGAAATTGTTCGTATTTCTGCTACTACTTTTGTTGTGTATGTCAGTTTTTCGTTCGGTTCTGAGAATAGGTTGCGGTGTTTTTGTGTTAGTTGTTTAATTTCGTTTTTACCTATTGTTGGAAGGTGTTCGTCTTGAATATGTATCGTGTTAACATTCTGTATACTAAATTGTTTTAAATGGATTCTTTTTGTGTTTGCTATGACCATGAAATTTTCTCTTGTGTGTATAACTGCTGAAAGTTCTTTCAGGCTGTCATTTCCTAATATGGCGTGGAATGTCTTAAGTGTGGGTAGTAGGAAGAATCTGAGTTTGCAATTTTCCAAGTTGAAAAGATTTAGAAATGTGTGTTGTGTAATTTTTATTTTTCCTCCAACTGAGTTGGCGAAAAAAGGGTTATCGTTTGTGTATGCTCTAAAGCTCGATGTGCTCTAAAGCTTTGATTTTCCAGCTTTAGGCAAAGGTGTAGTGCCTCTGGTAGACTCTTGGGTTCTTTTATACCCAGAAGCCTAGGGAGGTCACCGGAAAGTCCTCTCACAAAGGTATCGAGGGCCTTGGCACGGTAGTTATCCGTTAGTAGATGGACTGCTTCTTCGCCAATTTCCATGCATCCTATCTTGTTAAGTATTAGGGATAATTGACTATAAACCTTCTGATAAAATTCGTTTATAGAGCTTCTTCCCTGAATAAGGCACGTCATTTGATATTCTAGAGCGCCTATGTCGCGTTTATCGGCATAGTGGGTGGTCAGACAACGGGAGATGGCTGTCCAATCCAAGGGGGTGTTGTATGATTCTAAGGCTATATCCGCCTTTCCAACGATTTTGTTCCGGATAACATTTAGAATTCCGAAAAATTTTGGGGTGCCCCTTGAGGGTTCATATATCTTTATAATTCGCTCGACACTTTTTTTCATGAGCTGAACTCTGAGGCGTTCCCTGAGAATTCTCTCAAGGATAGTACGACATCTGGTACTTTATCCATTTCAGCCATATTGTTTCTATATTGCTCGTCTATGGTCTGATCCGTTATGATGGGATTATTGTTGTTGCCTAGAGTAGCTCTGACTAGCTCTGGCCCACTGGCTTCTATAGCCTGGGAAACCATAACTCGTATCATGTTTGCCATGTCTGGGGATATTTGTTGGGTGGGTGGGGGTGGTGCGTTATTCCCTAACACTGGGGGTCTAATTAGATTATTTTGATTAGCCATTTTGGTAATTATTATCTGTTTTTATGTTGTTGTTATCAGTTTATCTTTTTTATATATTTGTTTAATTGATAGATCACTGGAGGGTCCCTTGGGTGGTGAATCGCAGTGTCTTTTCTATATTATAAGCTGGAGGCTCCCCCCGAAGGTGGTGAATCGCAATTTTATAGGCTGTACAAGCCGATGTTTTATTTGTGGATTTTAACTACCTATTTTAAAAAAAAAATTCTTGATTTAGTTTTTCCACTAGGTATGTACCTATTTTAAAAACTGTTTTATTTAAATTTTTAACTTGAGAATGGGTTTAATTAGCTGATTAATGTATTTTTCAAATTGTTTTTATTTAAATTCTTCACTTCCCTAATTTCTTCCCTAAAGGAGTAGTTAACCTTTATTTTTATTAAATTCGAAATTGAAAATGGGGTTTAATTAATACATACTTATGATCTATTTCCTTACATCAATAACAGCTGCATCGTTGGTTGTGCTGGCAAGTGTGCGGTAATTCCTTTTTTCTACTCGATACTAAGGTGCACCTTCTTACTCTCTGCTGTCTCCGGTTTTGCTGGGTTTTGCTCGGCTTCGGTTGGTGTCGTGATGACGTTGGGGCGTCAAGGAGTTCGTACTTCCTCTCCACGCCACTTTATGTGCAATGCTCACAATTTTTCAGGCTTTGTTGTGCTTTTTTTGTGGCACTTGTTTAAAGGGGTCTCTATTTATTTTGGCACTTGTTGTGGCAATTTTTTCAGTCTTTAATTTGTGGCACTTTGTTGCACGATTTTCTTATGCTTTTTTGTTGCACTTTTTTTTTAAAGGGTCTCTATTTATTTTGGCACTTTAGTGGCAGTTTTTTTCAGAGTCTTTAATTTGTGGCAATTTGTTGCACGATTTTTTTTAAAGTCTTACTATTTTGCGGCACTTTTAACTTTTTGCACTGTTTTACAATCTATCACAGACGCCACCGAGCTTATTTTACTCGGGCGCCAATTACCGGCTTGCTTTGCACAAGACGGAAAAAAAAGATTTTTTCTGGTCGTAAGACCTTTATTGCTTCATATAAATGTTAATACTAACTTAATTCTACTTTTCCTCTCTTAATTATACCCTAAGTCTACCTGTGTCAGCGGTTTGTTGATTGGTGCTTGGATCGGCGCATGCCGGATGTTGTTGCCAAATATTTAGGCCGCTGGGTTAATTTAATCGGCACATGCTGATTTTGCTGAGTGCGCGTCTGGCTAATTCTCAATAATTGTTTACTACCCTTATTGCTGACTTGGTGCTATAGTTTTGGTGTTAGCTTGGGTTACAACTTAGCTGGTGTTAACTTACATATGTATGCAAATATGTCTATGCTGATATGCACATATTTATGTGCGAAGAAGCACAAATAATAATTAGAAAATTCAAAGAAAACCAACTCTATGTTGAACATACATATGTTCATACATACATACATATGTAGACAGACAAAAAAAATAAAAATATATATTTACGTGTGAAACTACAAATATTGGCAATAAATAAAAATTATAAATATGTTCATATATACATATGTAGGTATATATGTGTTCGTGGGATCAGGGAGTCAACACAAAAAAAAAACCAAATCAAAAATAATTGACATATCTATGCCTCATCTACACCTAGCTTTGAAGGCCTTCTCGCGGGCTAAATAGAGACTTCGAAGATTCCCTAATCCTGGTTAGAATTTATCGCCAATAATAAAAAAAAATATTAACAAAAAAGGAAATACTTAAAAATAGGATAATTTACCAAGCTACGGCAACCATAATAATTTTTAAGCAAATGAGTATCAAAGTGTATGCAACAAAAACAAAATATATGGTTGAGGTGTGCTTCAAACTACTTCATACAAAAATTCTCTCAAACATGTCCACTGCTTTTTCTTCAATTCTAATTACACCAAAGGTACATGTTTTATCGCTTGCTGTACAACAACAACAACAAGCTTAGCACAAGCTGCCGTAGCTTAGCTTACGAATGTACATGGTGATTATTTTAGCTAATAATAATGAATATCTTCTCGACAAATATTTTAGGTTATTAAATTCAAATACAGGTGGGGTTCAAAAAAAAAGACTACTTAAAGTTGATCTTAATATTAGGTCCTTTGATTCTATTTATGATTAAGTGAATATAATTCTTATTTCCCTTTTATTAACTTCATACAAGTTTTATCTTTATTACAACATTTAGGTTTACTTTATGAGTGACCAACTATTCTTCTTCTTCCTTTATTATTATTTTTTTTTGTTCGAGTTGGGACTCTTACATGCTTTCCTTTTTATCCCCTAGTTCTTAAATTTTATGAAAAAAACTTCCATTTCTGTGGTTTTGGTTTTTTTTTTTTTTTAAATGTGACCTAATCCTTGTAAAGGTGAAAACTGCTACTAAATTTGGGTGGATGGATGAAGATTCGGTGCATTTAGGACGTTCAATGGCGCATTCTGGCCGGGATTGACAGGTTTAGCTAATTTGTAAGGGACGAAGTAGGGGGTTGCTTGTGGTTTGCACAAGCAACCCACATGCATACGGTGATAAAATTGTTGGTGGATAAATTAATGGACAATGTGGTGTGGCAAAATCTACAAAGAAAAATACACCGCAGATTTATAAAACTATTTAGGGAATTTTTGACCACAAATTGCTAGGGAAAAGGGGCCTATAACATGGGATTTAAAATTTCATTTTCACTTACCCGTAATATAAATGGCTGTACTGGAACTTGTACCCAAGATTTGGTTTAAGTAATTTGCCGGAATTCTACTTATTAAATTTGTTATTACGGATTTTATTCGCTAGTGTAATTTGGGTGCACAAATTTACTGACTTTTACAGCACTCCGAACCGTATGTACATATACATTTACAAATAAATTACCGCGGCCACTTAATTTTTTCGGTGATGTTGCTTGTTGAGATGTCCAAAGGAAAAGAAAGATATTTCCTGACGGAAGTGCTATTAGACCCCCCATGCGGGTGTATGTATATGTCAAAATCAGCTGTTTTGGACAGAAGCTGTGTTTATTGGGGTTTTGGGAGTTGGAACAGTGGTGGCAAGAACAAAAGTTTACAAAAAAATGATTTTTAAAGCAAAGGGGAATAGAAAAATAAAAAAACGAATCCGCGGCCTCGCACTACGGTACAAGAGGTAACCAAAGGCGTACACGCACGTTTGAATAATTTTAATAATAACAAGTAAGGAAGTCTAAGTTCGGGTGAAACCGAACATTACATACCCAGCTGTGCACATAAAGTGGGCGTGATCGTTCACCGATTTTTCTTATTTTCTGTGGTAGTACTCTACATAAACATAACATGCCTGGTACCTAGTTTCGTAAATCTATCTCACACCGTTCTGAAGTTGTTAGCAGTCGAATTTAAAAATTGCTTGACTCATAAGTGGGCGGTGTATGTACCAAATTATATTATTATAGCGAAATCAGTAATTAGATATGGACTTTTCAATATTTCCACCTCCTTTCAATATAACTTTTATAGCTGAATTTACCACAACAATAGTATGTCCTCTACGAAATTTCGTTATACTAGCATAAACTGTTCTGAAGTTATTAAGAGTCAAAATTTTAAAATTTCTTCAAATATACGTGGGCGGTACCACGCCCCCTTTTCAAAATTTTTTATAAAATCGGCCTTGAACATCTAAATCAATACATATTGCAAATTTTATCATTGTAGCTGCTTCTAATATTGAATTAACCCATTTTATACGTTTTTCGAAATTTTCGATATCGAAAAAGGGGCGTGGTTATGGTCCGATTTTACCCATTTTCAATAGCAATCTATTCTGAACCCAAATAAGTACGCATGCCAAATTTGGTGAAGATATCTCATTATTTGCTCAAGTTATCGTGTTAACGGACAGACGGACGGACGGACGGACGGACAGACGGACGGACATGGCTCAATCAAATTTTTTTTCGATCCTGATCATATTGATATATGGAAGTCTATATCTATCTCGATTCCTTTATACCTGTACAACCAACCGTTATCCTAACAAAGTTATAATACCCTGTGTACAAGTACAGCTGGGTATAAAAATAATAATAATAGAAATAACAACCAAAGATCCGGAAGAAATTTCAGAAATGTAAACCAACAGGAAAACCAGCAAACTCCACCTCAATAAATAAAAGACTATATGTCTTCAATCTGCACCTTAATAGCTATATATCCTCAAGAACAACTCTAAATAACTCTATTTCAAGCCTCCTGATTGATACAGGAGTGGACATATCAATTATAAAAAAGGGTCAAATTGACAATAATGCCACCATTAATTATTCTCAAAAAACTGATCTAAAGGGCATTGGTCATGGTTTAACAAGCACTATTGGCACGGTTACCGCAGATTTAAAGGATGATCACCTATTAATTAAACACAAATTTCATATAGTGGAAGATACATTTCCAATCCCATGTGACGGAATTTTGGGACTTGATTTTATTAAAAAATATAATTGCATTTTAGATTACAATAAAAACGGGGACAGCCTAATACTACGTCCGTATGATTACCCAGAAAACATAATAATCCAAATGACAAATAACCCAACCGTAAATTGCATAACAATCCCAGCAAGATCGGAAGTAATCCGACAAGTTCATATTCAAAATGGCAATTCTGAATTATTGATACCTCATCAAAAATTATCCGAAGGTATTTTTATAGCAAGCACCTTAGTAAATTCAAAGCAAACCTTTATTAGAGTCATAAATACAACAGATAAAAACGCAACTATTCAAAACTTCAAAATTAACACAGAGAATCTAGATGATTACACAGTAGTAAAAAATAAACCGGAAACAGTAGAAAATACTAAAGAAAAATTAAAAAGATTAAATAAAAACTTTCCAAAATTTGTTACTGAACAACTTAATGAACTATGCGCAGAATTTATTGACATATTTTCATTAGAATCAGAACCCATTACCACTAATAATTTTTACAAGCAAAAATTACGTAAGAAAGATAATAATCCAGTCTATGTAAAAAATTACAGAATTCCACAAGCTCATAAAAGCGAAATTAGTAAACACGTCAATAAATTAATTGAAGATGACATTATAGAGCCGTCTATGTCAGAATACAATAGCCGCATTCTGCTTGTACCCAAAAAACCTCTACCAGGCAAAAATGATAAAAGATGGAGATTAGTAGTCGATTACCGGCAGGTAAACAAAAAGTTAACGGCAGATAAATTCCCATTGCCAAGAATTGATGATATATTAGATCAATTGGGTAGAGCTAAATATTTTTCATGCTTAGACTTGATGTCTGGCTTTCATCAAATTGAGTTACATAAAGACTCTAGGGACATAACATCGTTTACGGCAGACGATGGCACGTATCGTTTCAAAAGATTGCCATATGGTTTAAAAGTGTCCCCAAACTCGTTTCAAAGAATGATGTCTCTTGCATTTGCAGGCCTTAAGCCTTCCCAAGCTTTTCTATATATGGATGACCTGGTGGTATTAGGATGTTCCGAAAAACACATGATTACGAATTTGAGAGATGTATTTTCAACTTGTAGAAAATATAATTTAAAATTACATCCGGATAAATGTTTATTTTTTAACCAAGAAGTTACTTATCTTGGCCACAAGTGCACAAATAAAGGCACTTTGCCGGATCCTAATAAATTTGAAGTTGTTTTAAATTATCCAACCCCAAAAAATGCAGATGAAGTTAAAAGATTTGTAGCATTTTGTAACTATTACCGGAGATTTGTTCCAAATTTTGCGGAACATTCCAGAATTTTAACAAGGTTATGTAAGAAGAACGTTTCCTTCGATTGGACGGAAGAATGTCAAAAAGCTTTTGTCTACTTGAAGGAGGCATTAATTAACCCAAATATCTTGCAATATCCAGATTTCAGTAAAGAAGTTTGTATAACAACAGATGCAAGTGGATTCGCCTGCGGCGCAGCTCTTAGTCAAGAATATGAAGGCAAACAATTACCAATTGCCTATGCGTCAAGAGCATTCACGAAAGGTGAAAGCAATAAAGCAACAATTGAAAAAGAATTGGCGGCAATCCATTGGGCAATCACTTATTTCAGACCATACGTTTATGGTAGAAAATTTTTAGTTAAAACAGACCATCGCCCCTATACATATTTATTTTCGATGAAAACCCCTTCATCAAAATTAACTAGAGTTCGACTGGAATTAGAGGAATATGACTTTGAGGTGGAGTACATAGCTGGAAAAGAAAACTATGTCGCGGATGCGCTTTCACGCATCAATATAAATGATTTAAAGGAAATGTCAATAAAAGCATGTCAAATAATGAGGGTTACGACTAGATCGGAAACTAATAAAAATTCCAATAATAAAAATTCCAATAATAAAAACATCAAAGAAAAACGTCACGAAGAGAACATTAAAATATATGAAGCGCTTAATAAATATGAAGTAAAAAAGCTCAGCTCGTTTTCGACCCCCCGAAACTGCAGTTCAAAAAGGGAAAGAAAATTTGTAGCAAAATATACATTAATGATTTAATTGTTGAGGCGAAGATTGATTCAGGTCAATCCTTTGCCAGGCTTTCAAATGAAGCCGGCAATTGATCTATTAATGATAATTCAATTGTTGAGGCGAAGATTGATTTAGTTCAATTCTTTGCCAGGCTAATGAAAGAGGCCGACAATTTGAAAATAAATAAAATACAGTTGTCCTTAGGAGACAAATTGTTTAAAAATAATTATACTCGAGTAGATAAATTTAAAGAAGTTGGTACCAAGGTTCTCAAAAACTTAACTATTGCATTAACTCCGGAGGTTGTGCACGTGACAGATAAGGAAGTAATTAAAAAGATATTACAAAAATATCACGATGATCCTGTTAATGGTGGCCACCCAGGAATCAAACGAACGACAAACAAAATAAAACAGAAATATTATTGGAAAAATATGAAAAATGACATAAGAAAACACATTAAAAAATGCATAAAATGCAGTAAAAATAAAATAAATACAAATTTAAAGGAACCAATGACTATCACTGAAACGCCAACGAAAGCTTTCGATATAGTACAGATTGACACAATCGGTCCATTACCAAGATCGATAAATGGAAATGAATACGCGGTAACAATTGTATGTGATTTAACAAAGTATCTGATCGCAATTCCGATTGCTAGCAAACACGCGATAGCAGTGGCCAAAGCAATTTTTGAAAATTTTATCTTAATTTATGGTTGTATGAAAACAATCATGACTGATATGGGGACTGAATACAAAAATAATGTCTTCAAAGAATTGTGTAAACTTTTAAAGATTGAACACAAGACTTCTACCCCATATCACCATCAAACTTTGGGCACTGTTGAACGTAGTCACAGAACTTTCAACCAATACATTCGTTCCTATATATCCATTGACAAAGATGATTGGGATGAGTATATCAAATATTTTGCATACTGTTACAATACAACACCATCCACGGTTCATGGTTATTGTCCATTTGAATTGTTTTTTGGAAAAATACCCATTACGTACGAATTTCTTAAAGAAAATACAATTAGCCCAGTTTATAACTATGAGGCATATGAGAAAGAAATCAAATATAGATTGCAAGTGGCTCAACAAAGAGCGTATAAATTGGTAAAAGAAGCCAAAGAAAAACAAAAAATTTATTACGACAAAAATATTCAGTATAAAGAAATAAATTTAGGAGATTTAGTTTTAGTTAAGAATGAATCAGGTCATAAGTTAGATAGTAGATACAAAGGGCCCTATGTAGTAGTAAATATTGACAGTAAAAATAATTATACTTTAATCCCCTATAGAGTAGTAAATATCGATAATAAAAATAATTATAGTTTAATTCCATACAATATAGAAAACATAGATTTAAATAATAGTAACTCCTTAAACAAAGAAAATAAGAATATCATAATTCATAAAAATAGACTTAAGCTATTTGAATAAATTAATTTCATTTTGCCTAAAATTTTAGCTCATAAATTTACAAATATAAATTTTTTTTACTACCTATAAAACTTTGTTTACGTTTTAAGTAATTAACGTCATAAACAAAAACCGACACTTATACAAATTGTACAAAAGAAAACAAATTGCAAATAAAGAAAATGTATCAGATGAATAAGTAAACATACATCCAAAAATATGAGTTACTCAAGTCGACAACACTTGAAAATAAAACAAACAAAATTGAAAAACATTGTAACATAATTACCAGGCACAACAGAAAATTTTGTAAACAAACTACAAGCAATAAAAATCTAAAAAGTATCAAATGAAACACTCATAAATTAATTGCAGAAATGTACAAGAAAAAGAAAAAAAAAACCCACATAAATATATCACAGCTATAAAATCGTTCATATGTATTCACGATTTTTTTTTGGAAAGGAGGTGTAGTATATCAGAGCATGTCACTAACAACAAAGCCACACGCCGACTTCTAAATGTTTGGCTGTGGAATGTAAACATTTTGCAGAGTCAACGTATTCATAATTACGTTCACTTTCTCACGAGCCCCAAATATATAAGCGGCACTAGCTATAGAGTTTCATATCGCCTTACATAGGCTAGCACCATATGTGTGAATGCGCGTGACTGCATTGCTAGCAGCTCCACGCTTAGTACATGTGTGCGTGCGTATGTAACGGCATTACTTGTAGCTGCGAGCTGTCTATGTTTGTATGTATGTTACTGACTGCACTGAGCTGCACTGTATGAACACATAGAATTAGAGTAAATATGTATTTTAGTAAATAAGAGTTTTAGAATTAAGAATTATTATAAATAAGCTGAAAGATCACTAAATAAAGGAATTGCTGCTCTGCCACGCAACTGGCAACATAAGTCATTTGTATTTAGATTCTTTATTTTCAAAATGCCTAAAATTCAAAAATTCATAACTAAAAAAATTGACCCCTATGGGTGAAATCAAAAAACAGGTGTCGACTTATTTTCTATTCTCAGCAGAAAAAAAATATAGTGGGGATTTTTAAATTTTAGTGCTAAACTTCATATGGAATCAACCATATGTTTTTGTTCTGTAACAATACTTGGGATATTAACAGTCGACCGCTTTGTGTTGTGTCGACTTTAAATAACTAAATAATAATAATATCTCTAGAAGTGTTTAGGTTAGACCACTGAATTTTGGCAAGGGTTTTATGAGATCGATTCCCACCACCTCCAAAAAAAACTGGGGATAACGAAAAAGGGGCGTGGGACCTCCCATACAAATGAAATACTTCATAGTAGATATCTCTGGAAGTATTCATGTTAGACCACTGAAATTTGGTAAGGGGTTATATGAGATCGACCCCTAACTCCTCCAAAAAAAACTGGGGATAAAGAAAAAGGGGGGCGCGGCACTTCCCATACGAATGAAATCCTTCATAATGCATATCTCTCGAAGTACTTATGTTAGCCCACTCAAACGTGGTAAGAGGTTAGATGAGATCGATCCCTACCACCTCCAAAAAAACTGGGGATAACGAAAAAGGGGGTGTGTCACCTCTCATAGTATTTAGGTTAGACCACTGAAATTTGGTAAGGGGTTTTATGAGGTCGACTCCCACCACCTCCAAGAAAACTGCGGATAACGAAGAAGGGGGCGTGGCACCTTCCATACGAATGAAATACTTCATAGTCCATATCTCAGGAAGTATTTAGGATAGACCACTGAAATTTGGTAAGGGGTTATATAGAGAAATAATTTTAGGGTTTTTTTAGATAGATCTAACATTCATTAGGCCAGTCCAAAAATTTGATCCAATTCCGTCAATTGGTTCACGAACTAGAAAGTAATGAAAAAATTCAATTTTCAAAATGCCTAAAATTCAAAAATTCATAACTCAAAAAATTGACCCCTATGGGTGAAATCAAAAAACAGGTGTCGACTTATTTTCTATTCTCAGCAGAAAAAAAATATAGTGGTGATTTTTAAATTTTAGTGCTAAACTTCATATGGAATGACCCATATGTTTTTGTTCTGTAACAATACTTGGGATATTAACAGTCGACCGCTTTGTTTTTGTGTCGACTTTAAATAACTAAATAATAATAATATCTCTAGAAGTATTTAGGTTAGACCACTGAATTTTGGCAAGGGTTTTATGAGATCGATTCCCACCACCTCCAAAAAAAACTGGGGATAACGAAAAAGGGGCGTGGGACCTCACATACAAATGAAATACTTCATAGTAGATATCTCTGGAAGTATTCATGTTAGACCACTGAAATTTGGTAAGGGGTTATATGAGATCGACCCCTAACTCCTCCAAAAATAACTGGGGATAAAGAAAAAGGGGGGCGCGGCACCTCCCATACGAATGAAATCCTTCATAATGCATATCTCTCGAAGTACTTATGTTAGCCCACTCAAACGTGGTAAGAGGTTAGATAAGATCGATCCCTACCACCTCCAAAAAAACTGGGGATAACGAAAAAGGGGGTGTGTCACCTCCCATACGAATGAAATACTTCATAGCCCATATCTCTGGAAGTATTTAGGTTAGACCACTGAAATTTGGTAAGGGGTTTTATGAGGTCGACTCCCACCACCTCCAAGAAAACTGCGGATAACGAAGAAGAGGTGTCGCACCTTCCATACGAATGAAATACTTCATAGTCCATATCTCTGGAAGTATTCAGGTTGGACCACTGAAATTTGGCAAGGAGTTTTATGAGATCGATTTCGACCACCTCCAAAAAAACTGGGGATAACGAAAAAGGGGGCGTTGCATCTCCCATACGAATGAAATACTTCGTAGTCCATATCTCTGGAAGTATTTAGGTTAGACCACTGAAATTTGGTAAGGGGTTATATAGATCGATCCCTACCACATCCAAAAAATCTGGGGTGACGAAAAAGGGGGCGTGGCAGCTCCCATGCGAGTGAAATACTCATAGTCCATATCTCGGGAATTATTTAGGTTAGACCACTGAAATTTCATGAGTAGCTCAATAAGATTAATCCCTATCATCCCAAAAAAAACTGGATATAAAGAAAAAGAGGGAGTGGCACCTCCCATACGAAGGAAACATTTCATAGTCCATATCCCTGCAAGTCTAACATAAACCACTGAAATTTGATGAAGCTTCTCATGGCAGAAAGAGAGTTTGCCAAACTACTGCCGAGGGGCGACCTCGTTTCGAAAAATTCAAAAAATTGTTGCCCGGAGCTGTTCGCAAACCTCCATCCGCTCGCTCGCTATCCGACGCGCTAACCACTGATCTACCACTTTATCTACAAATCTATTGTCAAATCACCAATTCAAGCTGCATGGGAAATGAGCGAGGGAATGGAAATAGTTTCTCTAATAATAGGAAATGTTCATTTTGAAGAAATATGAGTTCTATTTATATAAATTTATTATACATGGTTTTTTTTAATCTTTTTAGTATTTTTTCCTTGATCATAACTTGGCAATATTTAAAAGACACTTTTATTTGATTTAAAAAGATATATAAATTGATTTTTAAATAAAATGTCTTTTGATTTGTAGTTAATGGGCCAATTTGTTATATTTATGTTTGCTGGGTTGAGCACTTACGGCCATCCAAATAAAACAAGGTGTTTTTTTTTTGTTTTCCCTACGCGTTTCGACGCTCTCCGCGTCTTCTTCGGGGGAATCTATGTATTTTTATTAAAGTACGAAACATGTAAACATACATTAATTAATACATTTATCACAGTATAAAACAATAAACATGAAAAACTTAACATTTCACTTACATTAAGAATATTCAATAATTAACATCGAACAAAATTTCTGCACTGGCGTCGAAAAGGTCGACGACACAGCGAGACTTAGACGAGTCCTCTCGAAAAGTCAAACAACCATCAGCTATTTGCGAAAGCCTGACGGATCCTGGACCAGCACGGAAGAGGAAACCCTTGAGCTGCTCTTGAATACACATTTTCCGGGGAATCTGCATGATGCACCACTAGCACCTGCAACAAACCTGGCAGTAAATATACCCATCACTGAGGAAAGAGTAAGGTGGGCAGTTAAGAGCTTTGAACCGTATAAGGCTGCCGGGCCGGACGGGATTATCCCCGCGCAGCTTATAAACACGTTGGAGACATCAGCTAAATGGCTGGTATTTCTCTTCACAGCCTGCCTGGCTCTCAACCACATTCCGGGCTCCTGGAGAAGCGCCACGGTAGTGTTTATCCCTAAGGCGGGGAAGGCATCCCACTACGAGCCAAAAGACTACAGACCGATCAGTCTCTCGTCCTTTGTACTAAAAACCTTTGAGAGGATATTAAGCGACTACCTCTTAACGACTATTGATAGCAACCTTATCTCTAGCTATCAGCATGCATACACCAAGGGTAAATCAACAGAAACCGCTCTGCACAGCCTAGTGTCTGTCATTGAGAAATCGCTGTGTGAAAAGGACTACTGTCTCGTGGCCCTCCTAGACATTGAGGGGGCTTTCAACAATATAAGCCCGGAGGCTATCAACTCCGCTCTAACTAATCTGGGCGTAGATAGACCTCTAACTGGTTTAATTGACCAACTTTTAATGGGAAGGAAAATAGCTTCTTCACTTGGTACGGTTGAGTTATCACGCTATGTCACAAGGGGAACACCCCAGGGTGGTGTTCTTTCCCCGCTTTTATGGAACCTCACAGTCAACTCGTTGCTACGTGACACAAGCTGGGGGGGCGGGAAGATAGTGGCATACGCAGACGATTTAGCTATTGCATTCAGAGGCAAGTTCCCACAAACTCTGTGTGACCTGATGCAAGTAGCACTGCGAGAAGTTTCGACGTGGTCCTCTCGCTGCGGACTTAGTATCAACCCAGGGAAGGTGGAACTTGTCCTCTTCACCAACCGGTACAAAATACCGCCACTAAGCCTACCAGAACTAGATGGCACGCGCCTGGGCTTGTCGGATAAGGCCAAGTTTCTAGGCATAGTTCTGGACAGGAAATTGAATTGGAAGGAGAATGTTCTTCAGCGCCAGAAGAAAGCTTGCATCGCTCTTTACACCTGCAAAAGAGCCATTGGCAAAAATGGGGGCTCAGCCCTAGAGTATGCAGTTGGATCTACACGGCCATCATTCGCCCAATCATGCTTTATGGAGTCGTCGTATGGTGGCCTGCGCTGAGCAAGGCAACATACCTGAATCTGTTGCGGAAAGTCCATAGATCCAATATGATCTGTATAAGCGGTGCGCTAAGGACAACGCCCAACGAAGCCCTCCAGGTCATTCTGGGCATTTTGCCACTTGATCTGGAAGGGTTTCGGTCAGCGGCGGCATCAGCTCTGCGCCTAAGAGAAACCTCCAGTTGGGCTGCGGGTACTATTGGACACTCCAGTATTCTGGAATCTTACAGCTTTCTCCCTCTAAGCACAGATCGTTGTGCGACTACTACAGTCGGGGATAGCTGTTTCAAAATAAACATTCCCAGCAGAGAAGACTGGGAGAGGACGGATTGGTGTCCCGGAACAAATGGTGGCACTTCCATATACACCGACGGCTCGAAGTTGGACGGCAGAGTTGGAGGAGGCGTTTATTCAATGGATTTGGACCTTGAGCTCTCCTTCAGACTACCTGATCATTGTAGCGTCTTCCAGGCGGAAGTCTCGGCAATCCTGGACGCCGCGGCCTGGTTAAGCAAACGTGTTATCGGAGAAGATATCGCTATTTTCAGCGATAGCCAAGCGGCCATCAAATCCCTTGGCTCATACACGTTCAACTCTGAACTGACGCTCAGCTGTCGTCGATCTCTTCAGGAGATGGCCCAACAGAACCGCGTAAGCCTCATATGGGTCCCGGGACATAGGGACATTGAGGGAAACTGTAAGGCAGACGAGCTTGCCAGGCAGGGCACGACCAAGCAGGTTCTTCAGGATAAAGAGCGCTTAGGTATGCCGTTTGCCACATGCAAACTAATGCTGAAGGAGCACACACTCCGTCAAGCCAACGAAAGATGGCTGCAATCCCCAGGGTGTCGCATATCGAAACAAACCTGGCCAAAATGGGATCTTAAAAGGTCTAGACGCATTTATGCCCTAACTAGGAGGGAAATCTGCATATTGATAGGGGTATTAACCGGTCACTGCCTCATTGGTAGGCATGCAGAAAGGCTAGGTGTGCCCTACCGACGATGCTGCAGGAGTTGCAAAGATGATGAGGAGGAGGAAACAGTGGATCACCTCATCTGCAACTGTCCGGCTTTAAGCGGCGCGAGAACGCGCTTTTTGGGAGTTCCGTTCCTGGATAGCCTAAGCCAGATCGCGGAACTGGACATAAAGGACTTGATGGGCTTCATAAAGTCATCTAAGTGGTTCGAGGAGGAGTAACGGTGTCGGTTTAGGAGTGTCAGTCCCGGGATTCTGCTATGTGGAAAATCCCAACAACTCAGGGATTTTCCATATGGCTGGGTCCCGGGACTGACTTTCCTTGTGTTGGTGGTATCACAACGGGCCTTTCAAAACTGGCCTAAGTGTGCCTCTGTGGCAGCCACTTGAACCTAACCTAACATCGAACAAATAAATAACAAATTTCCAAGAACATTTACTTCTTTTCACTTGTTGACATTTACTTAATTTCTTTTGTTTCTCTGTATCACAGTTGAGTAGACGCTACTCAGTCCGTCGACGTCTTCTTTGTGGTTAAGAGCATTCTCTATGTGTTGTTGTATGCGAATGCTCTCAAGAGTCAAGAGTTGTTTTTTCTCTTTTTTCCCTATCTAATATTTTGGTGTTTGCAAAGTCCGCTGTGTGGTTACTGTTTGTTAGATGCTGTGCTAATGCTGTTGTTGTTTTCTTGTTTAAAGCGTCTTTTATGTGTTCGTTGATTCTTATACCCAGTTGCCGCTTTGTAGTACCGATATAATATTTTCCGCACGTTTCATTATCACGACCATTACATTTAATTTGATAAACTACATTACTCTGTTGTTCTTTTTCAACTGGGTCCTTTGTTTTTGTGAAAATTTTACGGAGAGTAGTATTTGGTCTATGCGCGTACCTAGTGTTTTCGTTTTCAAAATGTCTTTTGATTTTTGTCTGGACTTAAAGAAGGTTCGGGTTGTAAATCTTCCCTTTTAAAAGTTATTACATATATACATATGAATAGAAATCAGTTGTTGCCTTCAGTAAAACTTAAGACGACCGCTAACCACTTGGTTTAGTTCAAAATTTAAGTACATATTAAATATGTTGTCGATTTTTATATTTTAAATAGGGAGTCTATCAGCAACTTTGTCTCAAACGATAGAAATCACAAAAATTTATGGAAGTAATCTACCGAAATCCGATAAATAGACTACTATGTTTGAAAAAATTTCGCAACTTCGATCTTAATCATCAAAAATTAGACAATTCAGACCTATATAAATGGTAATTTCTGGAAAAATTTACAAAAAAAACCCAAATGGTATAAGCGGTTATCGCATTTCTATAATGGGTGATATGTATGCATATTTATGACCTAAAATTATTATTTCATATGGCTTTCCGTTAACTAAAAATATTCGCAACAATTTTTTTCTCGAAAATAGAGATCACACACATAAAAATATTGTTTATAAAAATTTTAAAAAAGTCAAGATAAGAAATATTCATATATTAAAAACTATTTTGAATGAAAAAAAAAAAAAAATAAAAAATGCGGAAAGCTGTAGCTGTGCTCGAACGAGACGCTTCCCTCTGGGCTACCGCTTTATGTACAAATTGAATGTCAGATGAGCAATTCAAGCGACATGAGAAATTTTCATTCGCTTATTGCAGTTAAATGAAGCAGTACTGGTTAAAATTTAAATGCTTATGCAATGCTTTAGAGGAATACCAACAAAACCATATGCATTTTATAAAAATTTATGCATAGTTAGTTGGGTTTTAGCTTGGCAATTGTTTATATGAAAAATTTGTTAGCCTATTAATATAATAGATAATAATAATACATGATATGATGACTGCTGATTTCGTTTCATCGAAAAAAATGTAGAAATGAATTAAAAAGTTTATATTTTTAATGATATGGTTTTTTTTAAGGTAAAATTCTACAAGGTTACGATAAAAAAGTTCCATTATATATCGAAATATTATTAGCCCAAAACGGGGGTTTGTGCATATTCTGTTGTACTACATTTCTGCACCACCCTAATGTGAAGATTGTTTGTATGGTATCACTCAATCCAAATTTGCATTTGTCACGGGGGAGCCACTAACTCGGTTTTGTTGTGTAGGGGAGATATGTAAGTTACCGTAATGTGCAGCGATATTTTTATTAAACGTGCTAATCCGCCTATGTATGCCTTATTCTATCGACCAACAACATCAAAAAGGCAAAGTCTGGTGCTAGGTGCTAGGTAAGGTGGTTGAGGAATTCAATAGTTAAGTTGACGTGTAAGAAGCGAGTCATATCGTTATATCTACTACGTAACAAATAAAGTAAACTTACTGTACTTGGGATTGTTCGTCTGGCTTAATAAAGGACATATAATATAACTGGCGCCCAACTCGAAGGCTAAAAAAAAGGACCTAAGGATCCCTGAGAAGCTGATAACACTTACTCTAAGTTTATTAAAAAGGAAACTGTAAGTGATTAATTAAAACTAGGATCGTCCTCTGAAATTCGTTCGACCATCTGAAATTTTCTTCAACTCTCTCTTAATATACATATTCCCCGTTCACAACAAAACCAAGTAAGTGGCTCCCTCGTGACAAATGCAAATTTGGATTAAGTGATACCATACAAACAATCTTCACATTAGGGTGGTGCAGCAAAGTAGTACAACAGAAAAGCTGACGACAATACATTAGGATATATCTACAACAGATTTTTATTTTATTTTTTTATTTATTTTTTTATTTATTTGTTTATGTCTAAGGTACAGCAGACACTTACTATTCATCATCATTTATTGGCGCTTAACCGCCTAAGCGATTTTGGCCGTTTCGTATCAAAGCACGCCAGTCATTCCTTTTTAGCGATAACTGACGCCAATTGGAAACCATAAGGGAGTTCAAGTCATCCTCCACCTGTTGTTTCCATCTCAGTCTAGGCCTCCCCCTTCCTCTGCTGCCGAATTCAGGCGACGATAGGAAAACCTTCTGTGCTGGAGCTTCTTTGTCCATTCGCATAACATGGCCCAGCCAGCGGAGTCTTTGGGCTTTAATTCGCTGGACTATGGTCAGATCTGCGTAGAGCTCGTACAGCTCGTCGTTAAATTTCCTTCGATACTCGCCGTTGGCATCACGGGAAGGACCATAAATCTTCCGCAGAACTTTTCTCTCAAATACTCCAAGGGCCATCTCATCTTCTCTTGACATTGTCCATGAGTCTGAGCCATACATCAGGACAGGTATGATGAGAGACTTATAGAGCGTGATCTTTGTTCTTCGAGAGAGGACTTTACTTCTCACTTCACACTTACTATTACAAATTATATTAAACTTACATTAATTCTTACATAAAAAATAAGTTTTTAATTTAAATTGCACCAAAACCCGGTATGGGCTTATAATATTTCGATATATAATGGTACTTTTTTTATCGTAACCTTGTGGAATTTTACTTAAAAAAAAAACCATATCGTTAAAAATATAAACTTTTTAATGGACAAAAAACTAAATAAAGAAGTGCTCTGCGAAAAACCTTGGATTATGTGAATGATGACGGTGTGAAGATGGCGAGGATGCAAAGATATTTATTTGATTTGCTACAATTTTTTTTTTTTTTTTTTTTTGGCACAAAAATGAAGGCAAGTGGCAGCTGCCTGGATCGCTGTATACTTATGTACGTTCATGTGAGAGTAATGAGCGCGAAAAAGGGTGGGGGCGGTTTTCGAAGCGGGAAGTGTTTGTCGGAGTTTCGATGAATGTGCAATTTGCAAGGTACCGTTTTTTCTTCTTGCTTCACGCATACATATCTATACTAGCTGACCCGGCAGACGTTGTCCTGCCACAAATTTATTTCCCTGCATGTTTCTCTAACCCGATCCCTATATCTAATTTAATCCATATCCCTATCTCCTTCGTATAGGAGGAACCACGCCCCCTTTTTCGTTATCCCCAGTTTTTTTGGAGGTGGCAGGGATTAATCTTGTTTAACTCCTCACGAAATTTCAGTGGTCTAACCTAAATACTTTCAGGGATATGGACTATGAAATGTTTCCATCGTTTGGGAGGTGCCACGCCCCCTTTTTGTTTATCTCCAGTTTTTTTGGAGATGATAGGGATTAATCTTATTTAACTCCTCATGACATTTCAGTGGTCTAACCTAAATACTTCCCGAGATATGGACTATGAAGTATTTCATTCGTATGAGAGGTACCACGCCCCCTTTTTCGTTACCCCCAGTTTTTTTTTGGATGTGGTAGGGATCGATCCCATATAACCCCTTGCCAAATTTCAGTGGTCTAACACGAATACTTCCAGAGATATGGACTATGAAGTATTTTATTCGTATGGGAGGTGCCACGTCCCATTTTGGTTAACCCCCAGTTTTATGGGTGAGAACGGTGTTGTTATCCTATAGCTCTGTACCAATTTTCAGGTCCCTTTTAGAGATATTCACCTTGGAGAAAAAAGTTTGTATGGGAGATGCCCCCCCACCCCCATTATTATGTTCTGATTTTATAACATGACCTGCGCGTGGTAATAACAAAAAAAACTCCCCAAGTGAAGTATATGATTTGGTTCAGCCGTTTTCGAGTTTTAGCGTGACGACTGAACACCATTTCATTTTTATATATATAGATATATCACAATAAACCAAGACGCATTAAATTTTACATGTTCGATTGCAACACGAAGAGTAACACCAAAGCAAAACTTCAAACTTAATGTGTGTTCGTCTTCAAAAATTTACAATGGAAAATTGCAAAAAATTCGCATTTTTTACCCTGAAATAAAAGTCGCATTCTTCTGGAAGATATCGCTCCGGCTTACGCTCATTTCTCACGGGAACAGTCCGGTTACTATAAAGCTAAGGGTACACCTAGCGACGCGACGCGACACGACACGACGCGACCAAGTATTCTTTGCATGTGTTCTTATGGAGCAGAGTACACCTAGCGACAGCAGCACCACGCAACACGACGCGACACAACAATGTTGATCAAATAGGCAACTATTTGGTCGTGTCGCGTCGTGTCGTTAGATGTACCCGTACCTTAAGACTTCACCAACAGAAGTCGATGCGCTTTCACGTAGATCCGTGGTATACACATTATTAAAACAAAAATACCCAAAGAATTTTCGTTTAATACCAAATTTCATTAAATCAGTTTTAAATACAATGCTTTTTTTTGATTATTAAAAAATATATAAGCATTCAAGATGGTAATACGTTAAAAAAATTTAAAAACACGACGCAACTTCTTAACATTTTAATGAGTTTAGTATGAAACCCAAAAAAAAGACCCAATTTGAACACGGCGTTGAACCATGCAGCGACATCTGTTTCTGAAAAATTTGGCTTGTACGCAGCTACGACAAAAACCAATTCAACACAGAATGAAAATATCGCGCTAGGGGGGAAATAAACAAAAAGGAGATACCTATAAATTATGGTAGAATTAATAAGATGAGATATAAAATATGGTGGAATTAATAAGATTGTAAGGGAGGTACCACGCCCCCCTAATATTTTGCTTTGATTTTAATACATGACCTGCGCGTGGTAATAACAAACAAACCCCACAAAGGAAGTATATAATTTGGTTCAGCCGTTTTCGAGTTTTAGCGTGACGACTGAACACCATTTAATTTTTTATATGTATACTAGCTGACCCGGCAGACGTTGTCCTGCCACAAATTTATTTCCCTGCATGTTTCTCTAACCCGATCCCTATATCTATTTTAATCCATATCCCTATCTCCTTCGTATAGGAGGAACCACGCCCCCTTTTTCGTTATCCCCAGTTTTTTTGGAGGTGGCAGGGATTAATCTTGTTTAACTCCTCACGAAATTTCAGTGGTCTAACCTAAATACTTTCAGGGATATGGACTATGAAATGTTTCCATCGTTTGGGAGGTGCCACGCCTCCTTTTTGTTTATCTCCAGTTTTTTTGGAGATGATAGGGATTAATCTTATTTAACTCCTCATGACATTTCAGTGGTCTAACCTAAATACTTCCCGAGATATGGACTATGAAGTATTTCATTCGTATGGGAGGTACCACGCCCCCTTTTTCGTTACCCCCAGTTTTTTTTTGGATGTGGTAGGGATCGATCCCATATAACCCCTTGCCAAATTTCAGTGGTCTAACACGAATACTTCCAGAGATATGGACTATGAAGTATTTTATTCGTGCCACGTCCCATTTTGGTTAACCCCCAGTTTTATGGGTGAGAATGGTGTTGTTATCCTAAAGCTCTGTACCAATTTTCAGGTCCCTTTTAGAGATATTCACCTTCGAGAAAAAAGTTTGTATGGGAGATGCCCCCCCACCCCCATTATTATGTTCTGATTTTATAACATGACCTGCGCGTGGTAATAACAAAAAACTCCCCAAGTGAAGTATATGATTTGGTTCAGCCGTTTTCGAGTTTTAGCGTGACGACTGAACACCATTTCATTTTTATATATATAGATATATCACAATAAACCAAGACGCATTAAATTTTACATGTTCGATTGCAACACGAAGAGTAACACCAAAGCAAAACTTCAAACTTAATGTGTGTTCGTCTCCAACAGTTTACAATGGAAAATTGCAAAAAATTCTCATTTTTTACCCTGAAATAAAAGCCGCATTCTTCTGGAAGATATCGCTCCGGCTTACGCTCATTTCTCACGGAAACAGTCCGGTTACTATAAAGTTAAAGCTAAGGGGACACCTAGCGACACGACGCGACACGACACGACGCGACCAAGTATTCTTTGCATGTGTTCTTATGGAGCAGAGTACACCTAGCGACAGCAGCACCACGCAACACGACGCGACACAACAATGTTGATCAAATAGACAACTATTTGGTCGTGTCGCGTCGTGTCGTTAGATGTACCCGTACCTTAAGACTTCACCAACAGAAGTCGATGCGCTTTCACGTAGATCCGTGGTATACACATTATTAAAACAAAAATACCCAAAGAATTTTCGTTTAATACCAAATTTCATTAAATCAGTTTTAAATACAATGCTTTTTTTTTGATTATTAAAAAATATATATGCATTCAAGATGGTAATACGTTAGAAAAAATTAAAAAAACGACGCAACTTCTTAACATTTTAATGTGTTTAGTATGAAACCCAAAAAAAAGACCCAATTTGAACACTGCGTTGAACCATGCAGCGACATCTGTTTCTGAAAAATTTGGCTTGTACGCAGCTACGACAAAAACCAATTCAACACAGAATGAAAATATCGCGCTAGGGGGGAAATAAACAAAAAGGAGATACCTATAAATTATGGTGGAATTAATAATATGAGATATAAAATATGGTGGAATTAATAAGATTGTAAGGGAGGTACCACGCCCCCCTAATATTTTGCTTTGATTTTAATACATGACCTGCGCGTGGTAATAACAAACAAGTCCCCCAAAGAAAGTATTTCATTTGGTTCAGCCGTTTTCGAGTTTTAGCGTTACAATTATACACCATTTCATTTTTATATATATAACTAGCTGACCCGGCAGACGTTGTCCTGCCACAAATTTATTTCCCTCTCTGTTTCTCTAACCCGATCCCTATATCTATTTTAAACCATATCCCTATCTCCTTCATATAGGAGAAACCACGCCCCCTTTTTCCTTATCCCCAGTTTTTTTTGGAGGTGTCCGGGATTGATCTTATATAACTCCTCGCAAAATTTCAGTGGTCTAACCTAAATACTTCTAGAGATATGGACTATGAAGTATTTTATTCGTATGGGAGGTGCCACGCCCCCTTTATCGTTAACTCGAGTTTTTTGGTAGGTATTAGGGATCGATCACATATAAACTCTCACCAAATTTCAGTGGTCTAACATAAATACTTGCAGAGATATGGGCTATGAAATGTTTCCTTCATATAGGAGAAACCACGCCCCCTTTTTCCTTATCCCCAGTTTTTTTTGGAGGTGTCCGGGATTGATCTTATATAAGTCCTCACAAAATTTCAGTGGTCTAACCTAAATACTTCTAGAGATATGGACTATGAAGTATTATATTCGTATGGGAGGTGCCACGCCCCCTTTATCGTTAACTCGAGTTTTTTGGGAGGTATTAGGGATCGATCACATATAAACCCTCACCAAATTTCAGTGGTCTAACATAAATACTTGCACAGATATGGGCTATGAAATGTTTCCTTCGTATGGGAGGTGCCACGCCCCCTTTTTCTTTATCTCCAGTTTTTTTGGAGATGATGGGATTAATCTTATTTAACTCCTCAAGAAATTTCAGTGGTCTAAACTAAACACTTCCCGAGATATGGACTATGAAGTATTTCATTCGTATGGGAGGTGCCACGCCCCCTTTTCGTTATCCCCAGTTTTTTTGGAGGTGGTAGGGATCGATCTCATATAACCCCTTACCAAATTTCAGTGGTCTAACATGAATACTTCCAGAGATATCGACTATGAAATATTTCATTTGTATGTGAGGTGCCACGCCTCCGTTTTCGTTATCCCCAGCTTTTTTGGAGGTGGTAGGGGTTGATCTCATATAATCCCTTACCAAATTTCAGTGGTCTAACATGAATACTTCCAGAGATATCGACTATGAAGTATTTCATTCGTATGGGAGGTGCCACGCCCCCTTTTTGGTTAACCCCCAGTTTTATGGGTGAGAATGGTGTTGTTATCCTATAGGTCTGTACCGATTTCCAGGTCCCTACCTTAAACCCATTTAGAGATATTCACCTTGAAGAAAAATGTTTGTATGGGAGGTGCCACGCCCCCCTAATATTTTGTTCTGATTTTATAACATGACCTGCGCGTGGTAATAACAAACAAACCCCCTAAAGGAAGTATATGATTTGGTTCAGCCGTTTTCGAGTTTTAGCGTAACGACTGAACACCATTTCATTTTTATATATATAGATTGTATGGGAGGTACCACGCCCCCTTTTTCGATAACCCCAAGTTTTATGGGTGAGAATGGTGTTGTTATCCTATAGCTCTGTACCAATTTTCATGTTCCTACCTTAAACACTTTTGAAGATATTCACCTCGAAAAATTCAGTTTGTATGGGAGGTGCCACGCCCCCTTATTGGATAACCCCCGGTTTTATAGGTGAGAGTGGTGCTGTTATCCTGTAGCTCTGTACCAATTTTCATGTTCCTACCTTAAACACTTTTGAAGATATTCAACTTGAAAAATTCAGTTTGTATGGGAGGTGCCACGCCCCCTTAATATTTTGTTCTGAATTTAAGACATGACCTGCGCGTGGTAATAAGAAACAAATCCCCCAAAGGAAGTATTTCATTTGGTTCAGCCGTTTTCGAGTTTTAGCGTTACAATTATACACCATTTCATTTTTATATATATAGATATATATATATATGTTTGTAAGGTGAGTACTTTGATGACACCCTTGTTTTTCCTTAAAAAATCGGTTCCAATCCCCTCATATAACCTATGTATAAAATCCTTTTTGATATAACTGTTGTATTTTAAAAGTTATATTAGTTTTAATGAGACATGGTCATTGTGGTGACTCGAAAAATTATATATATAAAAATTGAATATGTGACGTGGTCATTTTGATAACTATATATATCATATATAGTGTCATGAAAATGACCATCTTACATATGTTTTTCGGTTTATATATTTGTTTATGTTACGTGGTCATTTTGGTGACTATATATCATATATAGTGTCATTAAAATGACCATGTTACATATTTTTTCTAAAAATATATATATAGTGTCATAAAAATGACCATCTCACATATGTTTTTCCATAAATATTATTATGTAACATGATCATTTTGATAACTATATATATATAATAAATGTCACAAATATGACCATTTGTTTTCTGTCGTTTATATTTAAGGTTTTTTTGCATTTTTTACCAACTTTAGCCTCAGTAGAATAATTTTAGCTAATTTCCTATGCAAGTATGGATCATGATCTAATGAATTAATTATAAAATATATTTGAAAAAGTTATGCAAAATTCGCAAAAATTCGACGAGTTTATATATGATAAATGTCACCATAATGACCATTTGTTATCTGTCGTTTATATTTAAGATTTTTTGCAATTTTTACCAACTTTAGCCTCAGTAGAATAATTTTAGCTAATTTCCTATACAAGTATGGATCAAGATCTAATGGATTAATTGTTAAATATATTTGAAAAAGTTATGCAAAATTCGCAAAAATTCGACGAATTTATGTACAGTGTCTCACAAAAGTATTTTGCATATTTCTTTGAGCGGACATATTTCAAGTTTCTGTTGCAGTGTGGGGACTTTCTTCATTATTGAAATGCAAACTCTACTCACTACACATTCCTTCAACAAATTGTCCAAACAGCAATTAAAAATTGCATGCCGCTACAACAAAAAAACCGCTACACGACGCTGTTGCTATCTCACAAAAGTATTTTGCCTATTGCTTTGAAAACCGGTTGTCGCTGCGATTTGTTCGCTTTTTTTTAGTTTTCGCGAAGCGGGTGGCTGCAGACACGTATTCTTATCACTATTTTACTTTCTTTGATGTATTTCAGTTTTTATTCTGGTACTGTGAGCATCAAAAATGCCAAAAGCTAAAGAATTAAGTACATCTGAGAAAAAAAATTATAATGTATCTGCACAATAAAGGAAAAAGTGTTAAATACATTTGTGAAATGTTTAGTAGGTGTCGTCAAACAATTGAAAATTTGATAAAACGATGCAAAGATCGACGTAATTTAGAAAATATTCCAAGATGCGGCCGACCAAAAGTACTAACGGTGAGAGAAGAACGAGATAATCCCCATATCTCAGCTCCCAAAATTAATGCCCAGCTTCAGGCAACATTAGAAACCCAAATATCGGACGAGACAGTTCGTAGAGTTCTTAGAAGCAATGGTATTCACGGTCGAGTTGCGCGGAAAAACATTAATTTCTAAAGTCAATAAAGAAAAGCGATTTTTGTTCGCTCAAAAGCACAAATCGAAAGGTTTCGACTTCTGGAAAACAGTAGTGTTTAGTGATGAGAGCAAGTACAACATTTTTGGATCCGATGGTCGAGGTATGGTATGGCGGAAGCCAAATGAAGAGCTGAAACTAAAAAACATTAAAGCAACTGTTAAGCATGGTGGAGGGTCTGTCATGGTTTGGGGCTGTATGTCCGCTCAGGGAGTTGGGAAATTCGTTTTTGTAGAAGGTACTATGGATAAGCGTGTTTATTTGTCCATTCTCAAGGAGAATTTACACTCCAGTGCAGAAAAAATGGGCATGTCAAATAATGAGTTTTTATTCCAACAAGACAACGACCCTAAACACACGGCCTATGACGTTAGAATGTGGATACTTTTTAACACAAAACACTTGCCAACACCTCCCCAAAGTCCTGACATTAATCCCATAGAAAATCTCTGGGCCTACCTGGAAGATCAGGTACGGAAGCACAAAATTTCATCAAAAAGTGACCGGAAAGCAGTATTGCTGGAAGAATGGGAAAAAATAACCGTGGAATTTTGTAAAAAGCTTGTGGAATCCATTCCTAAGCGTTTGGATGCCATTATCAAAAACAAGGGCTATCATTCGAAGTATTAAAACCACGGCCGTAGCCAGTGGCACGCTTGGGTGAGCTGAGCTCACCCAAAAATTGGTCGAGCTCACCCTAAAATTTTATTGAAATATTTCCAAATTTCCGACTAGAATCGATTTGAAAAAAAATTATTACAGTTCAAAATTTGTTTGCATTTAAAAAAATGTTGCCATAGATCAGTGTTCATGCATGCTAACGCAAACATATACTTTTGAAACGATTAAATTTCATTTTATGAATGCCCAAAACTAATATTAAAAAATACTACCGTTCAATTTATATAAAAGCCATCTATAAATCGCCTCAGATACAAAATGAAATTATCAACATTATTGCAAATTGTCTTCGTGAATTAATTGCCATAGAGCTAAATGAATCTTCATATTTAACACTAATGGCAGATGGTTCAACAGACAGAAGTGGGAAGGAGATATTTTCTTTCGAAAAAGCTGATGATATCACAGCCAAAGGATTCTGCCAACTGATCATCGATCGCTTGCAAGTGTTTGCAAAAAGATTTTGAGCCAGTGTTTTGATGGAGCAGCGGTAATGAGTGGTCGGTTGGGCAGTTTACAAGCTTTGATGCAGATATATTTTGATCGCAAAATACCATATGTACATTGCATTAATCATCGCCTTCATCTTGTCGTTGTAGAAATCGTGAAAAATAATTCTGAATCTCGACTTTTCTTTGATCAAGTCAAACAACTTAACTTAACTTCGATAAGCTACTCAATTCGTTGATAAAAATAAAGGATGGAGCTGGACATGATCTTGGTGCAGACTATATGCGTTTAGCTTTTGGATGTTCCGAATTTCTAGGCTCAGCTAAAAAAAACTTGACGACGTTGAATATGCGCCGGTTCCGAGACCGTTAAGATTTCGACGTCGATCCTATCTACTAAGCGAATCCGCTGGGTGAGCGTGATATTGATGAACATTCTTGAAGAATGATTCTTCATTAAAGCGCATTTATTTCGAAATAATTGACTCGATTATTTTGGAAATGTTTGAACGATTCGAAAAAAATAATAATATCCTGAATGCAGTCGAAGTTGCAAACAACTTTTTGGATGGAAATTTTGACTACAGCGCTTTGAAATCATTGGCTGAACTTCAAATAATATTGCCGTTATGAGAAGAGTTTTCTCATTAATGAGAAAAATAAACCTGAATCGAATGACAAAAGTATTCTTCAAATATTGTTTCCCGTCAAAAGTGCATTTTCAACAACGTATTGCCTTTTTGAGGCCATGGAGACATTTGGCGGAAGTACATCAATCAACGAATCATAATTTTCTGCGCTTTCAAGAATAGATGCGATTCAGAGTTCAACAATGACCGATCAACGGCTACGAGATCTTTCATTTCTTGCTTTTGAAAAAAAGACATTGAATTCATTAAAAATATGTACGCAAAACACAGTAAAAAGAATAGTCTAAATTTAATACCAATTTGGTGTTTATATATAAAAACGCCAAAAAGTATTAAATTAATACCATTTTCCGAGAACAGGTATTATTTTGGTATTATTTTAAGACCATTTCGACTAATTTAATTGCCAAAATTGAGAGAGAGAGCGTTTTAGTATAATTTTGGTATTTTTTTAAAACCATTACTTCAAATTCAATTTCCAAACTTTTTCAGGGTCTTAAAATAATACTATTTGGTATTAAATTTAAAAAAAAGTAGTCTTTAATTTTACTGTGTAAATTTGCCAACAAAAATAGGGAAATACAACTTTATTAACGTTCAATATGCATTTTTGAAATAAGTTGATATGTATTCATTCGATTTACGACTTAATCAATAAAAAAGGTGCCTGATATTACAGCTGGTACGATTTTTACTAGAAAAAATTTCAGCTCACTCGAAATTGGTCGAGCTCACCCAAATGTTCACTGCTGGCTACGGCCGTGATTAAAACGCTTTTAAATGCAAACTTTCGTCAGAAGCAAAATACTTTTGTGAGCTAAAAATCACATATGAATTATCTAAGTTTCATTTTGTACCTGGATTATTATTTTTTTTTTGTTTTAATGACTGATTTACATAGTTTTAAGAACATGGTTGAATAAATGAAGACTTACAAAAAAACAAGTAAGGAAAGCTGTCTTCGGTTGTGCCGAAGGCTATATACCTTTCATGAATAAGCGTCACGATTTTCACTGTTCGATCCCCAGTACAGCCTGTGTCAATTTAACTATATTTACTATACACATTACACATCTTTGTTATAATTTAAAAAAACTTACAAAATAATAGGATCCGAGTTATCGGAACAATCGATTGTATGGAGGCTATATATTATACGTGTTCAATTGTACTGACTTACACTATACCCATTACATATGTAGAAGGTACTAAAGGAAGTATTGGCCAAAAAACCTTATATCGGAACAACCGGTTGTATGGGGCTATATGTTATATTTACCCGATCTTCTTGATTTTCCTCTACACACTACATAAATTGAAAGTACTCAAGTTGCAAAATTTTATGTTCCTAACTTTTTAATTGCAGAAGTTTTGGCCAAAAAACCTTATATCTGAACAATCGGTTGTATGGGGGCTATATGTTACATTTGCCCGATCTTTTTGATTTTCACTATATAGACTACATAAATAGAAAGTACTCGAGATGCAAAATTTTACGTTCCTAACTTTTTAATTGCAGAAGTTTTGGCCAAGAAACCTTATATCTGAACAATCGGTTGTATGGGGGCTATATGTTACATTTGCCCGATCTTGTTGATTTTCACTATATACACTACATATAGAAAGTACTCGAGTTGCAAAATTTTACGTTCCTAACTTTTTAATTGCAGAAGTTTTGGTCAAAAAACCTAATATTTGAACAATCGGTTGTATGGGGGCTATATGTTACATTTGCCCGATCTTGTTGATTTTCACTATATACACTACATAAATAGAAAGTACTCGAGTTGCAAAATTTTACGGTCCTAACTTTTTAATTGCAGAAGTTTTGGCCAAAAAACCTTATATCTGAACAATCTGTTGTATGGGGGCTATATGTTATACTGGTCCGATCTTGTCAGTTCCGACAAATGATTCCTATATTACAAAATGGTGGCCACATACAAAATTTCAGCCAGATATCTCAAAAATTGAGGGACTAGTTTGCGTTCAAACAGACAGACGGACAGACGGACATGGCTAAATCAACTCATCTCGTCATCCTGATCATTTCGGTATACTTATTGATGGGTCTATCTCTTCTTCTTCTCATATTTACAAACATCGGACCAAAGTTATAATACCATTTCATGTTCATGAAAGGTATAAAAAAATGTTTGCGAAATATATAAATAGTCAGCAGTTTTCTTGAACACCATCAAAAGCAAAATACTTTTGTGAGACACTGTATGATATATGTCACAATAATGACCATTTGTTATCTGTATATTTGAAAAAGTTATGCAAAATTCGGAAAAATTCGACGAATTTATATATGATAAATGTCACCATAATGACCATTTGTTATCTGTCGTTTATATTTAAGGTTTTTTGCAATTTTTACCAACTTTAGCCTCAGTATAATAATTTTAGCTAATTTCCTATGCAAGTATGGATCAAGATCTAATGAATTAATTATAAAATATATTTGAAAAAGTTATGCAAAATTCGCAAAAATTCTACGAATTTATATATGATAAATGTCACCATAATGACCATTTGTTATCTGTCGTTTATATTTAAGGTTTTTTGCAATTTTTACCAACTTTAGCCTCAGTATAATAATTTTAGCTAAATTCATATGCAAGTATGGATCAAGATCTAATGAATTAATTATAAAAAAGATATTTGAAAAAGTTATGCAAAATTCGGAAAAATTCGACGAATTTATATATGATAAATGTCACCATAATGACCATTTGTTATCTGTCGTTTATATATAAGGTTTTTTGCAATTTTTACCAACTTTAGCCTCAGTAGAATAATTTTAGCTAATTTCCTATGCAAGTATGGATCAAGATCTAATGAATTAATTATAAAATATATTTGAAAAAGTTATGCAAAATTCGCAAAAATTCGACGAATTTATATATGATATATGTCACAATAATGACCATTTTTTATCTGTCGTTTATATTTAAGGTTTTTTGCAATTTTTACCAACTTTAGCCTCAGTAGAATAATTTTAGCTAATTTCCTATACAAGTATGGATCAAGATCTAATGGATTAATTGTAAAATATATTTGAAAAAGTTATGCAAAATTCGAAAATTTTAAAGGTTTTTCTCAAAATTTTTAGAATGTTTTGTAGCCGATTTTATTTTGCTATAATAAGGTGTTAGGCGAATTGGATATAGAGGAAGAGGGGCGTGGTAAAGGAAAAGAGGGCAATGAAGAGAAAAAGGGAGGGAGATAGTGTGAAGGCGAAGACAGATAGGAAGGAGTTGTACTATGTGAAAAGTCTGCTTGACATTTACATATTTGGAATACGGTCGCTATTGCTCAATATTAAAAAAAAAAATCGGTAGGTGGCAACCTTGTGAAGGGCCTCAAGTGGCAACACCCACACATTTAATCTTAGAATGAATCATACTATCTATAATGCCAAATTTTATCCAAATCGGTGGAGCGGTCCCAAAAGGTGGCAACCCTTCTTAAGATTTACGTATTCGGAATACGGTCGAAAATACCTTTCATTTTTTAAAATTTTATCCAAATCGGTCGAGCGGTTCCCGAGATATAAAGGAAAATAAATAAAATGCGGTAAGTTGGCAACCCTTCTTAAGATTTACATATTTGACAACACCCACGCACATAATCTTAGAATCATTCATACTATCTATAATTCCAAATTGTATCCAAAGCGGTTCCCGAGATATGAACAAAAATAAATAGAATACGGTTGCATATCTTGCTCAATATTTAAAAATAAATTGAGATAGGTGGCAACCCTGTGAACCTTCCCAAGTGGCAACACGAATATAATCTTAGAATGAATCATACTATCTATAATGCCAAATCGCTCGAGCAGTTCCCGAGATTTATAGAAACATAAATAAAATGCTAGCAATGGAACACTTTTGGGGTATTTGGGTAACCTTCGGGCTGGCAAAAGAACAAAGCTGTTGCTCAATTGAAAGTATCGAATCTCTTTATGGTTTCGATATTATTTTCTATAGTTGGGCATTTTAGTTCTTTACTAATCAAAAGTGAACTTTCAATTGCAGAAGTGGATCAACATTTATATTTTATAAAAAAATAAAAATAATAATAACCAATGGATGCGCTTAAAGCTATGTTGTCGGATTATAAAGGAAGGAAAGGAAATGAAATGAAAGGAAAATAAAGGATATGAGTGGAAAGGACCGGAAAGGGAACGAAGGGAAAGGAGACTGAAGGAAAGAAGAGTGAAGGAAAGGAAAGGTAAATAAAGGAAAACGAGAAGAAAGGGAAGGGAAAGGAAAGAAAAGGAACCGAAAAGAGAGAAAAGTAGGGGATAACAATGGACGGGAAAGAAAGGCAAGGGAAGGAAAGGAGGGAGAGGAGGGTGAAGGAAAGGGAAGGAAAGAAGGGAGCGGAAATGAAAGGAAAGGAGAGTAAAGGTAAGGAAAGGAAAAGTAAGAGAAGGAAGGAAAAGGAAAGGAAAGGAAGGGAAATTAAATCAAATCAAAAGTGACTTTCAATTGCAGAAGTGGAACATTTATATTTTATAAAAAAATAAAAAATAAAAAACAACCAATGGAGGAGCTTAACACCATGTTGTCGGAAAATAAAGGAAAGAAAACGAAATGAAATGAAAGGAAAATAAAGGATATGAGTGGAAAGGACCGGAAAGGGAACGAAAGGAAAGGAGAGTGATGGAAAGAAGATTGAAGGAAAGGAAAGGTAACTAAAGGAAAAGGAGAGGAAAGGGAAGCGAAAGCAGAGTAAAGGAAAGAAAAGGAATCGAAAAGAAAGAAAATTAGGGGATAACATTGGAACGGGAAAGAAAGGCAAGGGAAGGAAAGGAGGGAGAGGAGGGTGAAGGAAAGGGAAGGAAAAGAAATAAAAGGAAAATAAAGGATATTATTAGAAAGGGAAGGAAAGGAGGGAGCGAAAATGAAAGGAAAGGAGAGTAAAGGTAAGGAAAGGAAAAGTAATAAAAGGAAAGTAAAGGAAAGGAATGAAGGAAATGGAAGGGGCGGGAAGTTAAGGGAATGGAAAGAAAAGGAGAATAAGGGAAAGAAAAGGAAGGGAAGGGAGAGTAAAGGTAAGGAAAGCAAAATTAGAGAAAGCAGAGGTTAGGAAAGGAAAAGAAGGGAACGGAAAGGAAAGGAAAGGAAGGGAAGGGAATTTAATGGAAAGGAAAGGAAATGAAAGGACAGGAAAAGTAAAGAAAGGTTAGGAAGCGAAGGGAATGAGAAGGAAAGGAAAGAGAAAGAAAAGGAAAGTTATTTAAAGGAAAGGAAAGGAGAGAAGGAAAAGAAAGGGAAAAAGAAGAAAGGAAAGGAAGGGAAGGGAAAGGAATAGAATAGAAAGGAGAGTAAAGGAAAGGTAAGGAAAGAAAAGGAAGGGAAGGGTATGGAATGGAAAGTAAAGGAAAGGAAAGGAAAGAAGGGAAAGGAAAGGAAAGGAAAGGAAAGGAAAGGAAAAGAAAGGAAAGGAAAGGAAAGGAGAGTGAAGGAAGAGAAAGGTAAATAAAGGAAAAGAAAGGAAAAGGAAGTAAAGGAAATGAAACGAAAGGCAAGGAATGGAAAAGAAAGGAAAGTAAAGAATAGGAAGGAAGAGCAAAGGAAATGTAAGAAAAGAAAAGGGAGGTAAACAAAAAGGAAAGGAAAGAAAAGGAAAGCGATGGAAAGGAAAAGGATGTAAAGGAAAGGAAAGGAAATGAAACGAAAGGCAAGGAATGGAAAAGAAAGGAAAGTAAAGGATAGGAAGGGAGAGCAAAGGAAATGTAAGAAAAGAAAAGGGAGGTAAACGAAAAGGAAATGAAAGAAAAGGAAAGCGATTGAAAGGAGAAGGAAAGGAAAGGAAGGGGTACATTTTTGAAGCGCGGCCAATGAAGATGTTCTACGTGAAAAAAATACTGGAACCGACGCCTGACGATCACTCAGATAATTGGCGACAGAGTTTTGTCGGATTTGACAATTGCCCATAGTTTACCAGCCCCAGCAGAGAGATTGCAGCTCCTTTGGTGCTCCTCCCATATAATTTAAACCTGCATATATCTTCTGAAAGAGCAACTATTTCTCTTTAAAATGCAGTTTAGATTTTTCAGATACTGTGGGGGTTAATGTCCACACATCAAGTTTGTTAATACAAATGAAGTGACTGATTTATTTAATTAAAAGAAGTTACAGAGTTAATTTCAAACATTTCGAACAACGCTTGCATTCCAGGTTACATGGTCGCCGGGACATTGCATCAGCATTCCCGTGTTGCTGTCATTGCGATGGTCTATGGAAAAGTCATAACTTTGTAGTCGCTCTATCCACCGTGCCAATTGACCTTCCGGATTACGGAACTGCAAGAGCAATTTCAACGCTGCATGGTCAGACCTGAAGTGGAGTCGCTGTCCATAGAAATACTTGTGGAAGTGTTTGATGCACTCCACCAATGCCAGCAGTTCTCTTCGTGTTTCGCAATAGTTCCTTTCGGGTTTTCCTATTGTGCGGCTATAGTACGCCACTACCTTCTCCTGCCCATCGACAATCTGTAACAAAACTCCAAAATAAATGTTGAACCTGGGATTGGATACGCTAACATTGGCGCTATGCACAGTCGTTCTTTCAAGGTTTGGAAAGCCGCTTCATGTTCCCTCTTCCAATAAAATTACACATTCTTCCTGGTCAACTCATGAAGGCAACTGGCTACGCTGGCGAAATTCGGTACAAATCGGCGATAATACGTGCACAGTCCAAAGAAACTTCGTAACTCAGTACATTTTTCCGTCTTGGCCAATCCTTTACTGCTTCGATCTTCTCTTTGGCCGTGCAAATTCGCTCCGTGGTAACCTTGTGATCCAAGTTACTTACTTCCTTCTTGAACAATGCACACTTTTTGGGACTTAATTTCAGACCGGCGCCAGCTATCCTTTGGAAAACTTCCTCCAAGTTCTTAAGGTGTTCCTCAAAGCTTTTTCCCAGCACGATGATG